>OZ010796.1:181882066-183101399 GCA_963932465.1 Maratus speciosus | reverse complement strand
CTTGGATTTCTTCCTTTGGGGTTACCTGAAGGCCGAGGTATACCATACACCTGTCAGCAGTGCTGAAGAACTTGTGGCGCGCATTGTGGCAGCTGCAGGGCAGATCAGAGATACTCCTGGCATTGTTGGAAACACACACTCCTCAATGCGACGGAGGTGCGAAGCCTGCATCATGGCCCAAGGTCGAAATTTCGAGCATCTTCTGTAGTGTTATTTTTTGTAAATAAATTTCCAGTATCATTGATGTTTTTGGTCTAAATTTATTCAGAAGTGTTGAGCAGAGGTAGAAAATGTGTTTTCATTATTACTAACTGATCGTAGCGCCCCGTTTCCAGTTAGCGTCCGAAATGTCAACGAATTATGTTTTTTGCCCAAAGCGCCCCCTATCGATGTTTCTTTTTGTACCGTTCAACTGAGTTTCAGAGAGCCCCAGCAAACAGAATCATGAAAATGCATGCCATAAGTCAAGAAATCTCTTTGTTTATCTCTTAGGAGCCTTCGAGTTTCGACCACCCTGTACTTTGACATTTTATTCCGGCTCTTACGCTTTTTGCAGGGCTCTACTTTTGGGTTCAAACTTTAAGTTAGAGTATAAACTTTGGCGAGCATGTGTTAAATTATCAAAATAACGGGCTTAAAGTTGTTGTCTAGCTCTCCAAAGTCTGCAGCGCCCCCTATCCATGTTTTAAGAGATACGCTTATCAAATTGGTACTGAAGAAAGTCTAAACAAACAGAATCATTTCGACGCAACAAGCAAGAAAATCTAACCATTTCCCTAGTTTTTATGACGTTTCGAATTTCGGCACCCAAATTTTCGAAAGCGCCTAGCGCCTTACCATCGCGTCAGGGACCCTACATTCCCTATTCAAAAATGTTCGTCTAGGTGTGCTCTATCGATCCTTAAAGTTTGTCCCCGACGAGCTGAATCACCCTGTATATCCTACTTATTAAATGTAAAAATGTCAAATGTTTAGTTACCACTATTTCCGAATAGTAATTCCGGCAAACACCTTAAATTCTTGCTTAAGACCGCCAACACCTCGAGTAACATAACTGCTGATAGGTGGTTTAACGGACTTTCCTTCCGACACAGTTTTGTTATAAATAGAGCGCGCTCCCTGGTGGTGGAATGTGGAACTAACAGAATTCTTTTTTAAAATTGCCACCTTCCCGACCCATTTATCTATGGAAAGGTTGCGTGAAGGCGTTTCGTTCAGATATGTATTTGTTAAGAATACAGTGCGCTCCCTGGTGGTGGAATCCGGAACTAACATAACGCGATTTTGTTAATATTATGCAATCTAACAAGGCGATCTGTTTAACATATCTATTGATAGGTTGTTTAACGGACTTTCCTTAAGGCACAGTTTTTTTATGAAGAGAGTGCGCTCCCTGGTGGTAGAATGTGGAACTAACATAACGCGATTTTGTTAAATTTAGGAAATATAACAGGGCGATCTGCTTGAAATGTTAAGATAGTTCATAACACATTGATATATATGCTACTTATTAAATATAAAAATGTCACAAATTTAATTACCACCATTTCCGAATAGTAATTCCTGCAAATATCATAAATTCTTGGTTAAGACCGCCACCCCCTCGAGTAACATATCTACTGATAGGTGGTTTAACGAACTTTCCTTCCGACAAAGTTTTGTTATGAATAGAGTGCGCTCCCTGGTGTTGGAATGTGGAACTAACAGAATACTTCGTTAAGACCGCCACCATCCCGACCCATGTATCTACGGAAAGGTTGCGTGAAGGCGTTTCATTCAGATACGTTTTTGTTAAGAATACAGTGCATCCTGGTGGTGGAATGCGGAACTAACATAAAGCGATTTTGTTAAAAATAGGAAATCTAAAAAGGCAATAGTAATTTGTGGAAATATCTTAAATTCTTGCTTAAGACCGTCACCACCTCGAGTAACATATCTACTGATAGGTGGTTTAACGGACTTCCCTTCCGACACAGTTTTGTTATGAATAGAGTGCGCTCCCTGGTGGTGGAATGTGGAACTAACAACGCGATTTTGTTAAATTTGGAAATATAACAAGGCGATCTGCTTGAAACTTTAAGATAGTTCATAACACATTGATATATATGCTACTTATTGAATATAAATATGTTAAAAGTTTAGCTACCACTATTTCCGAATTGTAATTTCTGCAAATATCTTAAATTCTTGCTTAAGACAGCCACCACCTCGAGTAAATGATCTACTGATAAGTTGTTTAACAGACTTTCCTTCCGCTCCAGTTTTGTTATGAATAGTGTGCGCTCCATGGTGGTAGAATGTGGAACTAAAATAACGCGATTTTGTTAAATTCAGGAAATATAACAAGGCGATCTGCTTGAAACTTTAAGATAGTTCATAACACATTGATATACATACTACTTATTAAATATAAAAATGTCAAAAGTTTAGTTACCACTATTTCCGAATAGTAATTTCTGCAAATAGCTTAAATTCTTGCTTAAGACCGCCACCACCTCGAGTAACATATCTACAGATAGACTGTTTATCAGACTTTCCTTCCGACATAGTTTTGTTATGAATAGAGTGCGCTCCCTGGTGGTGGAATATTGGAACTAACATAACGCGATTTTGTTAAATTTAGGAAATATAACAAGGCGATCTGCTTGAAACTTTAAGATAGTTCATAACACATTGATATATATGCTACTTATTAAATATAAAAATGTCACAAATTTAGTTACCACCATTTCCGAATAGTAATTTCTGCAAATATCTTAAATTCTTCCTTAAGACCGCCACCACCTCGAGTAACATATCTACTGATAAGTTGTTTAACGGACTTTTCTTCCGACACAGTTTTGTTATAAATAGGGCGCGCTCCCTGGTGTTGGAATGTGGAATTAACAGAATACCTGGTTAAGACCGCCACCATCCCGACCCATGTATCTACGCAAAGGTTGTGTGAAGGCGTTTCGTCCAGATATGTTTTTGTTAAGAATACAGTGCGCTCCCTGGTGGTGGAATGCGGAACTAACGTACCGCGACTTTGTTAAATTTAGGAAATATAACAAGGCAATCTGCTTGAAACTTTAAGATAGTTCATAACACATTGAGACATATGCTACTTATTAAATATAAAAATGTCAAAATTTATTTACCACTATTTCCGAATAGTAATTTGAGCAAACATATTAAATTCTTGCTTAAGACCTCCACCACCTCGAGTAACATATCTACTGATAGATTGTTTAGCGGACTTTCCTTTCGACCCAGTTTTGTTATGAATAGAGTGCGCTCCCTGGTGGTGGAATGGGGATCTAACAGAATACTTGGTTAAGACCGCCACCATCCCGACCCATGTATCTACGCAAAGGTTGTGTGAAGGCGTTTCGTCCAGATATGTTTTTGTTAAGAATACAGTGCGCTCCCTGGTGGTGGAATGCGGAACTAACGTACCGCGACTTTGTTAAATTTAGGAAATATAACAAGGCAATCTGCTTGAAACTTTAAGATAGTTCATAACACATTGAGACATATGCTACTTATTAAATATAAAAATGTCAAAATTTATTTACCACTATTTCCGAATAGTAATTTGAGCAAACATATTAAATTCTTGCTTAAGACCTCCACCACCTCGAGTAACATATCTACTGATAGATTGTTTAGCGGACTTTCCTTTCGAGACAGTTTTGTTATGAATAGAGTGCGCTCCCTGGTGGTGGAATGGGGATCTAACAGAATACTTGGCTAAGACCGCCACCATCCCGACCCATGTATCTACGGAAAGGTTGCGTGAAGGCGTTTCGTTCAGATATGTTTTTGTTAAGAATACCGTATGCTTCCTTTTGGTGGAATGCGGAACTAACGTACCGCGATTTTGTTAAATTTAGGTCATATAACAAGGCGATCTGCTTGAAACTTTAAGATAGTTCATAATACATTGAGATATATGCTTCTTATTATATATATAAATGTCAAAAGTTCAGTTACCACTATTTCCGAATAGTAATTTGTGCAAACATCTCAAATTCTTGCTTAAGACCGCCACCACCTCGAGTAACATTTCTACTGATAGGTTGTTTAACGGACATTCTTTCCGCCTCAGTTTTGTTAAGAATACAGTGCGCTGCCTGGTGGTGGAATCCGGAACTAACATAACGCGATTTTGTTAATATTATGCAATCTAACAAGGCGATCTGTTTAACATATCTGCTGATAGGTTGTTTAACAGACTTTCCTTCCGCTCCAGTTTTGTTATGAATTGTGTGCGCTCCATGGTGGCAGAATATTGAACTAACATAACGCGATTTTGTTAAACTCAGGAAATATAACAAGGCGATCTGCTTGAAACTTTAAGATAGTTCATAACACCTTGATATATATGCTACTTATTAAATATAAAAATGTCATGAAATTTAGTTACCACCATTTCCGAATAGTAATTTCTGCAAATATCTTAAATTCTTGCTTAAGACCGCCACTACCTCGAGTAACATATCTACTGATAGATTGTTTATCAGACTTTACTTCCGACGCAGTTTTGTTGTGAATAGAGTGCGCTCCCTGGTGGTAGAATGTGGAACTAACATAACGCGATTTAATTAATTTTAGGAAATATAACAAGGCGATCTGCTTGAAACTATAAGATAGTTCATAACACATTGTTATATATGCTACTTAGTAAATATAAAAATGTCACAAGTTTAGTTACCGACATTTCCGAATAGTAATTTCTGCAATATCTTAAATTCTTGCTTAAGACCGCCATCACCTCGAATATCATATCTATTGATAGTTTGTTTAACGGACTTTCCTTCCGCTCTAGTTTTGTTATGAATAGACTGCGCTCCCTGGTGGCAGAATGTGCAACTAACCTAACGCGATTTTGTTAAATTTAGGAAATATAACAAGACGATCTGCTTGAAACTTTAAGATAGTTCATAACACATTGAGATATATGCTACTTATTAAATAAATATCTAAAGTTTAGTTACCACTATTTCCGAATAGTAATTTGAGCAAACATCTTAAATTCTTGCTTAAGACCGCCACCACCTCGAGTAACATATCTACTGATAAGTTGTTTATCGGACTTTCCTTCCGACACAGTTTTGTTATGAAAAGAGTGCGCTCCCTGGTGGTAGAATGCGGTACTAACGTACCGCGACTTTGTTAAATTAAGAAATATAACAAGGCGATCTGCTTGAAACTTTAAGATAGTTCATAACACATTGAGACATATGCTACTTATTAAATATAAAATTGTCAAAAATTTAGTTACCACTATTTCCGAATAGTAATTTCTGCAAATATCTTAAATTCTTTCTTAAGACCGCCACCACCTCGAGTAACATATCTAATGATAGATTGTTTATCGGACTTTCCTTCCGACACAGTTTTTTAAGAATACCGTATGCTTCCTGGTGGTGGAATGTGGAACTTACATAACGCGATTTTGTTAATATTATGCAATCTAACAAGGCGATCTGTTTAACATATCTACTGAGAGTTTGTTTAACGGACTTTCCTTCCGATACAGTTTTTTTGTGAATAGAGTTCGCTTCCTGGTGGTAGAATGTGGAACTAACATAACGCGATTTATTTAATTTTAGGAAATATCACTAGGCGATCTGCTTGAAACTTTAAGATAGTTCATAACACATTGATATATATGCTACTTATTAAATATAAAAATGTCACTAGTTACCACCATTTCCGAATAGTAATTTGTGCAAATATCTTAAATTCTTGCTTAAGACCGTCAACACCTCGAGTAACATATCTACTGATAGGTGGTTTAACGGACTTTCCTTAAGACACAGTTTTGTTATAAATAGAGCGCGCTCCCTGGTGTTGGAATGTGGAACTAACAGAATACTTGGTTAAGACCGCCACCATCCCGAGCCGTGTATCTACGGAAAGATTGCGTGAAGGCGTTTCGTCCAGATATGTTTTTGTTCAGAATACAGTGCGCTTCCTGGTGGTGGAATGCGGAACTAACGTACCGCGACTTTGTTAAATTTAGGAAATATAACAAGGCGATCTGCTTGAAACTTTAAGATAGTTCATAAAACATTGATATATATGCTACTTATTAAATATAAAAATGTCACAAATTTAGTTACCAACATTTCCGAATAGTAATTTCTGCAAATATCTTAAATTCTTGCTTAAGGCCGCCAGCACCTCGAGTAACATATCTGCTGATAGGTGGTTTAACGGACTTTCCTTCCGACACAGTTTTTTCATGAATAGAGTGCGCTCCCTGGTGGTGGAATGTGGAACTAACAGAATACTTGGTTAAGATCGCCACCATCCCGACCCATGTATCTACGGAAAGGTTGCGTGAAGGCGTTTCGTTCAGATATGTATTTGTTCAGAATACAGTGCGCTCCCTGGTGGTGGAATCCGGAACTAACATAACTCGATTTTGTTAATATTATGCAATCTAACAAGGCGATCTGTTTAACATATCTACTGAGAGTTTGTTTAACGGACTTTCCTTCCGATACAGTTTTGTTGTGAATAGAGTGCGCTCCCTGGTGGTAGAATGTGGAACTAACATAACGCGATTTAATTAATTTTAGGAAATATAACAAGGCGATCTGCTTGAAACTTTAAGAAAGTTTATAACACATTGATATATATGCTACTTATTAAATATAAAAATGTCACTATTTACCACCATTTCCGAATAGTAATATGTTCAAATATCTTAAATTATTGCTTAAGACCGCAACACCTAGAGTAACATATCTGCTGATATGTGGTTTAACGGACTTTCCTTAAGGCACGCTTTTGTTATAAATAGAGCGCGCTCCCAGGTGGTGGAATGTGGAACTAACATAACGTGATTTTGTTAAATTTAGGAAATATAACAAGGCGATCTGCTTGAAACTTTAAGAACGTTCATAACACATTGATATATATGCTACTTATTAAATGTAAAAATTTCAAATGTTTAGTTACCACTATTTCCGAATAGTAATTTCTGCAATATCTTAAATTCTTGCTTAAGACCGCCATCACCTCGAATATCATATCTATTGATAGGTTGTTTAACGGACTTTCCTTCCGCTCTAGTTTTGTTATGAATAGAGTGCGCTCCCTGGTGGCAGAATGTGCAACTAACCTAACGCGATTTTGTTAAATTTAGGAAATATAACAAGACGATCTGCTTGAAACTTTAAGATAGTTCATAACACATTGAGATATATGCTACTTATTAAATATAAAAATGTCTAAAGTTTAGTTACCACTATTTCCGAATAGTAATTTGAGCAAACATCTGAAATTCTTGCTTAAGACCGCCACCACCTCGAGTAACATATCTACTGATAAGTTGTTTATCGGACTTTCCTTCCGACACAGTTTTGTTATGAATAGAGTGCGCTCCCTGGTGGTAGAATGCGGTACTAACGTACCGCGACTTTGTTAAATTAAGAAATATAACAAGGCGATCTGCTTGAAACTTTAAGATAGTTCATAACACATTGAGACATATGCTACTTATTAAATATAAAATTGTCAAAAATTTAGTTACCACTATTTCCGAATAGTAATTTCTGCAAATATCTTAAATTCTTTCTTAAGACCGCCACCACCTCGAGTAACATATCTAATGATAGATTGTTTATCGGACTTTCCTTCCGACACAGTTTTGTTAAGAATACCGTATGCTTCCTGGTGGTGGAATGTGGAACTAACATAACGCGATTTTGTTAATATTATGCAATCTAACAAGGCGATCTGTTTAACATATCTACTGAGAGTTTGTTTAACGGACTTTCCTTCCGATACAGTTTTGTTGTGAATAGAGTGCGCTCCCTGGTGGTAGAATGTGGAACTAACATAACACGATTTATTTAATTTTAGGAAATATCACTAGGCGATCTGCTTGAAACTTTAAGATAGTTCATAACACATTGATATATATGCTACTTATTAAATATAAAATTGTCACTAGTTACCACCATTTCCGAATAGTAATTTGTGCAAATATCTTAAATTCTTGCTTAAGACCGTCAACACCTCGAGTAACATATCTACTTATAGGTGGTTTAACGGACTTTCCTTAAGACACAGTTTTGTTATAAATAGAGCGCGCTCCCTGGTGTTGGAATGTGGAACTAACAGAATACTTGGTTAAGACCGCCACCATCCCGAGCCGTGTATCTACGGAAAGGTTGCGTGAAGGCGTTTCGTCCAGATATGTTTTTGTTCAGAATACAGTGCGCTTCCTGGTGGTGGGATGCGGAACTAACGTACCGCGACTTTGTTAAATTTAGGAAATATAACAAGGCGATCTGATTGAAACTTTAAGATAGTTCATAAAACATTGATATATATCCTACTTATTAAATATAAAAATGTCAAAAGTTTAGTTACCACTATTTCTGAATAGTAATTTGAGCAAACATCTTAAATTCTTGCTTAAGACCGCCACCACCTCGAGTAACATATCTAATGATAAGTTGATTAACGGACTTTCCTTCCGACACAGTTTTGTTATGAATAGAGTGCGCTCCCTGGTGTTGGAATGTGGAACTAACAGAATACTTGGTTAAGACCGCCACCATCCCGAGCCATGTATCTACGGAAAGGTTGCGTGAAGGCGTTTCGTCCAGATATGTTTTTGTTAAGAATACGGTGCGCTCCCTGGTGGTGGAATGCGGAACTAACGTACCGCGCTTTTGTTAAATTCAAGAAATATAACCAGGCGATCTGCTTGAAAATTTAAGATAGTTCATAACATATTGATATACATACTACTTATTGAATATAAAAATGTCAAAAGTTTAGCTACCACTATTTCCGAATAGTAATTTCTGCAAATATCTTAAATTCTTGCTTAAGACCACCACCACCTCGAGTAACATATCTACTGATAGATTGTTTATCGGACTTTCCTTCCGACACAGTTTTGTTATGAATAGTGTGCGCTCCCTGGTGGTAGAATGTGGAACTAACATAACGCGATTTTGTTAAATTTAGGAAATATAACAAGGCGATCTGCTTGAAACTTTAAGGTAGTTCACAACACATTGATATACATACTACTTATTGAATATAAAAATGTCAAAAGTTTAGCTAACACTATATCCGAATAGTAATTTCTGCAAATATCTTAAATTCTTGCTTAAGACCGCCACCACCTCGAGTAACATATCTACTGATAGATTGTTTAACGGACTTTCCCTCCGCTCCAGTTTTGTTAAGAATACAGTGTGCTCCCTGGTGGTGAAATCCGGAACTAACATAATGCGATTTTGTTAATATTATGCAATCTAACAAGGCGATCTGTTTAACATATCTGCTGATAGATTGTTTAACAGACTTTCCTTCTGCTCCACTTTTGTTATGAATAGTGTGCGCTCCATGGTGGTAGAATGTGGAACTAACATAACGCTTTTTTTTTAAATTCAGGAAATATAACAAGGCGATCTGCTTGAAACTTTAAGATAGTTCATAACACATTGATATATATACTACTTATTGAATATAAAAATGTCAAAAGTTTAGTTACCACTATTTCCGAATAGTAATTTCTGCAAATATCTTAAATTCCTGCTTAAGACCGCCACCACCTCGAGTAACATATCTACTGATAGATTGTTTATCAGACTTTCCTTCCGACACAGTTTTGTTATGAATAGAGTGCGCTCCCAGGTGTTGGAATGTGGAACTAACAGAATACTTGGTTAAGACCGCCACCATCCCGACACATGTATCTACGGAAAGGTTGCGTGAAGGCGTTTCGTTCAGATATGTTTTTGTTAAGAATACCGTATGCTTCCTGGTGGTGGAATGCGGAACTAACGTACCGCGATTTTGTTAAATTTAGGTAATATAACAAAGCGATCTGCTTGAAACTTTAAGATAGTTCATAACGCATTGATATATATGCTAGTTATTAAATATAAAAATGTCACAAATTTAGTTACCACCATTTCCGAATAGTAATTTCTGCAAATATCTTAAATTCTTTCTTAAGACCGCCACCACCTCGAGTAACATATCTAATGATAGATTGTTTATCGGACTTTCCTTCCGACACAGTTTTGTTAAGAATACCGTATGCTTCCTGGTGGTGGAATGTGGAACTAACATAACGCGATTTTGTTAAATTTAGGAAATATAACAAGGCGATCTGCTTGAAACTTTAAGCTAGTTCATAAAACATTGATATATATGCTACATAAATATAAAAATGTCACAAATTTAGTTACCAACATTTCCGAATAGTAATTTCTGCAAATATCTTAAATTCTTGCTTAAGGCCGCCAGCACCTCGAGTAACATATCTGCTGATAGGTGGTTTAACGGACTTTCCTTCCGACACAGTTTTTTTATGAATAGAGTGCGCTCCCTGGTGGTAGAATGTGGAACTAACATAACGCGATTTAATTAATTTTAGGAAATATAACAAGGCGATCTGCTTGAAACTTTAAGAAAGTTTATAACACATTGATATATATGCTACTTATTAAATATAAAAATGTCACTATTTACCACCATTTCCGAATAGTAATATGTTCAAATATCTTAAATTAATGCTTAAGACCGCAACACCTAGAGTAACATATCTGCTGATATGTGGTTTAACGGACTTTCCTTCCGACACAGTTTTTTTATGAATAGAGTGCGCTCCCTGGTGGTGGATTGTGGAACTAACAAAATTCTTTTTTAAGATTGCCACCTTCCCGACCCATTTATCTATGGAAAGGTTGCGTGAAGGCGTTTCGTTCTGATATGTATTTGTTAAGAATACAGTGCGCTCCCTGCTGGTGGAATCCGGAACTAACATAACGCGATTTTGTTAATATTATGCAGTCTAACAAGGCGATCTGTTTAACATATCTACTGAGAGGTTGTTTAACGGACTTTCCTTCCGATACAGTTTTGTTGGGAATAGAGTGCGCTCCCTGGTGGTAGAATGTGGAACTAACATAACGCGATTTAATTAATTTTAGGAAATATAACAAGGCGATCTGTTTGAAACTTTAAGATAGTTTATAACACATTGATATATATGCTACTTAGTAAATATAAAAATGTCACAAGTTTAGTTACCACCATTTCCGAATAGCAATTTCTGCAATATCTTAAATTCTTGCTTAAGACCGCCATCACCTCGAATATCATATCTATTGATAGGTTGTTTAACGGACTTTCCTTCCGCTCCAGTTTTGTTATGAATAGAGTGCGCTCCCTGGTAGCAAAATGTGCAACTAACATAACGCGATTTTGTTAAATTTAGGAAATATAACAAGACGATCTGCTTGAAATTTTAAGATAGTTCATAACACATTGAGATATATGCTACTTATAAAATATAAAAATGTCTAAAGTTTAGTTACCACTATTTCCGAATAGTAATTTGAGCAAACATCTTAAATTCTTGCTTAAGACCGCCACCACCTCGAGTAACATAGCTACTGATAAGTTGTTTAACGGACTTTCCTTCCGACGCAGTTTTGTTATGAATAGAGTGCGCTCCCTGGTGGTGGAATGTGGAACTAACAGAATACTTTTTTAAGATTGCCACCTTCCCGACCCAATTATCTATGGAAAGGTTGCGTGAAGGCGTTTCGTTCAGATATATATTTGTTAAGAATACAGTGCGCTCTCTGGTGGTGGAATCCGGAACTAATATAACGCGATTTTTTAATATTATGCAATCTAACAAGGCGACCTGTTTAACATATCTACTGAGAGGTTGTTTAACGGACTTTCCTTCCAATAGAGATTTGTTGTGAATACAGTGCGCTCCCTGGTGGTAGAATGTGGAACTAACATAACGCGATTTAATTAATTTTAGGAAATATAACAAGGCGATCTGCTTGAAACTTTATGATAGTTCATAACACATTGATATATATGCTACATATTAAATATAAAAATGTCACAAATTACCACGATTTCCGAATAGTAATATGTGCAAATACCTTAAATTGTTGCTTAAGACCGTCAACACCCCGAGTAACATATCTACTGATAGGTGGTTTAACGGACTTTCCTACCGACAAAGTTTTGTTATAAATAGATCGCGCTCCCTGGTGTTGGAATATGGAACTAACAGAATACCTGGTTAAGACCGCCACCATCCCGACCCATGTATCTACGCAAAGGTTGTGTGAAGGCGTTTCGTCCAGATATGTTTTTGTTAAGAATACAGTGCGCTCCCTGGTGGTGGAATGCGGAACTTACGTACCGCGACTTTGTTAAATTTAGGAAATATAACAAAGCGATCTACTTGAAACTTTAAGATAGTTCATAACACATTGAGACATATGCTACTTATTAAATATAAAAATGTCAGAATTTAGTTACCACTATTTCCGAATAGTAATTTGAGCAAACATCTTAAATTCTTGCTTAAGACCGCCACCACCTCGAGTAACATATATACTGATAGAATTTTTATCGGACTTTCCTTCCGACACAGTTTTGTTATGAATAGAGTGCGCTCAGATGTGGTAGAATGTGGAACTAACATAACTCGATTTTGTTAAATTTAGGAAATATAATAAGGCGATCGCCTTGAAACTTTAAGGTAGTTCATAACACATTGATATATATGCTACTTATTAAAAATAAAAAGGTCACAAATTTAGTCACCACCATTTCCGAATAGTAATTTCTGCAAATATCTTAAATTCTTGCTTAAGACCGCCACCACCTCGAGTAACATATCTACTGATAAGTTGTTTAACGGACTTTTCTTCCGACACAGTTTTGTTATGAATAGAGTGCGCTCCCTGGTTGTGGAATGTGGAACTAACAGAATACTTTTTTAAGATTGCCACCTTCCCGACCCAATTATCTAAGGAAAGGTTGCGTGAAGCCGTTTCGTTCAGATATATATTTGTTTAGAATACAGTGCGCTCCCTGCTGGTGGAATCCGGAACTAACATAACGCGATTTTGTTAATATTATGCAATCTAACAAGGCGACCTGTTTAACATATCTACTGATAGATTGTTTATCGGACTTTCCTTCCGACACTGTTTTGTTATGAATAGAGTGCGCTCCCTGGTGGTAGAATGTGGAACTAACATAACGCGATTTTGTTAAATTTAGGAAATATAACAAGGCGATCTGCTTGAAACTTTAAGGTAGTTCATAACACATTGATATACATACTACTTATTTTATATAAAAATGTCAAAAGTTTAGCTACCACTATTTCCGAACAGTAATTTCTGCAAATATCTTAAATTCTTGCATAAGACCGCCACCACCTCGAGTAACATATCTACTGATAGATTGTTTAAACGACTTTCCTTCCGCTCCAGTTTTGTGAAGAATACAGTGCGCTCCCTGGTGATGGAATGTGGAACTAACATAACGCGATTTTTTTAAATTCAGGAAATATAACAAGGCGATCTGTTTGAAACTTTAAGATAGTTTATAACACATTGATATATATGCTACTTAGTAAATATAAAAATGTCACAAGTTTAGTTACCACCATTACCGAATAGCAATTTCTGCAATATCTTAAATTCTTGCTTAAGACCGCCATCACCTCGAATATCATATCTATTGATAGGTTGTTTAACGGACTTTCCTTCCGCTCCAGTTTTGTTATGAATAGAGTGCGCTCCCTGGTAGCAGAATGTGCAACTAACATAACGCGATTTTGTTAAATTTAGGAAATATAACAAGACGATCTGCTTGAAATTTTAAGATAGTTCATAACACATTGAGATATATGCTACTTATAAAATATAAAAATGTCTAAAGTTTAGTTACCACTATTTCCGAATAGTAATTTGAGCAAACATCTTAAATTCTTGCTTAAGACCGCCACCACCTCGAGTAACATAGCTACTGATAAGTTGTTTAACGGACTTTTCTTCCGACACAGTTTTGTTATGAATAGAGTGCGCTCCCTGGTTGTGGAATGTGGAACTAACAGAATACTTTTTTAAGATTGCCACCTTCCCGACCCAATTATCTATGGAAAGGTTGCGTGAAGGCGTTTCGTTCAGATATATATTTGTTTAGAATACAGTGCGCTCCCTGCTGGTGGAATCCGGAACTAACATAACGCGATTTTGTTAATATTATGCAATCTAACAAGGCGACCTGTTTAACATATCTACTGATAGATTGTTTATCGGACTTTCCTTCCGACACTGTTTTGTTATGAATAGAGTGCGCTCCCTGGTGGTAGAATGTGGAACTAACAGAATTCTTTTTTAAGATTGCCACCTTCCCGACCCATGTATCTACGGAAAGGTTGCTTAAAGGCGTTTCGTTCAGATATGTTTTTGTTAAGAATACAGTGCGCTCCCTGGTGGTGGAATGCGGAACTAACGTACCGCGACTTTGTTAAATTTAGCAAAAATATAACAAGGCGATCTGCTTGAAACTTTAAGATAGTTCATAACACATTGCGACATATGCTACTTATTAAATATAAAAATGTCACAAGTTTAGTTACCACCATTTCCGAATAGTAATTACTGCAAATATCTTAAATTCTTGCTTAAGACCGCCATCCCCTCGAGTAACATATCTATTGATAGGTTGTTTAACGGACTTTCCTTCCGCTCCAGTTTTGTTATGAATAGAGTGCGCTCCCTGGTGGTAGAATGTGGAACTAACATAACGCGACTTTGTTAAATTTAGCAAAAATATAACAAGGCGATCTGCTTGAAACTTTAAGAAAGTTCATAACACATTGAGACATATGCTACTTATTAAATATAAAAATGTCACAAATTTAATTACCACCATTTCCGAATAGTAATTCCTGCAAATATCATAAATTCTTGGTTAAGACCGCCACCCCTTCGAGTAACATATCTACTGATAGGTGGTTTAACGAACTTTCCTTCCGACAAAGTTTTGTTATGAATAGAGTGCGCTCCCTGGTGGTGGAATGTGGAACTAACAGAATACTTCGTTAAGACCGCCACCATCCCGACCCATGTATCTACGGAAAGGTTGCGTGAAGGCGTTTGGTTCAGATACGTTTTTGTTAAGAATACAGTGCATCCTGGTGGTGGAATGCGGAACTAACATAAAGCGATTTTGTTAAAATTAGGAAATCTAAAAAGGTAATAGTAATTTGTGGAAATATCTTAAATTCTTGCTTAAGACCGTCACCACCTCGAGTA
The DNA here is from genome assembly GCA_963932465.1 of Maratus speciosus. NCBI lineage: Eukaryota > Metazoa > Arthropoda > Arachnida > Araneae > Salticidae > Maratus > Maratus speciosus. The sequence continues at coordinate 183,086,283 of OZ010796.1, read as the reverse complement.
ACATATCTACTGATAGGTGGTTTAACGAACTTTCCTTCCGACACAGTTTTGTTATGAATAGAGTGCGCTCCCTGGTGGTGGAATGTGGAACTAACAACGCGATTTTGTTAAATTTGGAAATATAACAATGCGATCTGCTTGAAACTTTAAGATAGTTCATAACACATTGATATATATGCTACTTATTGAATATAAAAATGTCAAAAGTTTAGCTACCCCTATTTCCGAATTGTAATTTCTGCAAATATCTTAAATTCTTGCTTAAGACCGCCACCACCTCGAGTAACATATCTACTGATAGATTGTTTATCGGACTTTCCTTCCGACACAGTTTTGTTATGAATAGTGTGCGCTCCCTGGTGGTAGAATGTGGAACTAACATAACGCGATTTTGTTAAATTTAGGAAACATAACAAGGCGATCTGCTTGAAGCTTTAAGGTAGTTCATAACACATTGATATACATACTACTTATTGAATATAAAAATGTCAAAAGTTTAGCTACCACTATTTCCGAATAGTAATTTCTGCAAATATCTTAAATTCTTGCTTAAGACCGCCACCACCTCGAGTAACATATCTACTGATAGATTGTTTAACGGACTTTCCTTCCGCTCCAGTTTTCTTAAGAATACAGTGCGCTCCCTGGTGGTGGAATCCGGAACTAACATAACGCGATTTTGTTAATATTATGCAATCTAACAAGGCGATCTGTTTAACATATGTGCTGATAGATTATTTAACAGACTTTCCTTCCGCTCCAGTTTTGTTATGAATAGTGTGCGCTCCATGGTGGTAGAATGTGGACCTAACATAGCGCGATTTTTTTAAATTCAGGAAATATAACAAGGCGATCTGCTTGAAACTTTAAGGTACTTCATAACACATTGATATACATACTGCTTATTGAATATAAAAATGTCAAAAGTTAAGTTACCTCTATTTCCGAATAGTAATTTCTGAAAATATCTTAAATTCTTGCTTAAGACCGCCACTACCTCGAGTAACATATCTACTGATAGGAGGTTTAACGGACTTTCCTTCCGACACAGTTTTGTTATGAATAGAGTGCGCTCCCTGGTGGTGGAATGTGGAACTAACAACGCGATTTTGTTCAATTTAGGAAATATAACAAGGCAATCTGCTTGAAACTTTAAGATAGTTCATAACACATTGAGACATATGCTACTTATTAAATATAAAAATGTCAAAATTTAGTTACCACTATTTCCGAATAGTAATTTGAGCAAACATATTAAATTCTTGCTTAAGACCTCCACCACCTCGAGTAACATATCTACTGATAGATTGTTTAGCGGACTTTCCTTTCGACACAGTTTTGTTATGAATAGAGTGCGCTCCCTGGTGGTGGAACGTGGAACTAACAGAATACTTGGTTAAGACCGCCACCATCCCGACACATGTATCTACGGAAAGGTTGCGTGAAGGCGTTTCGTTCAGATATATATGCTACTTATTGAATATAAAAATGTTAAAAGTTTAGCTACCACTATTTCCGAATTGTAATTTCTGCAAATATCTTAAATTCTTGCTTAAGACAGCCACCACCTCGAGTAAATGATCTACTGATAAGTTGTTTAACAGACTTTCCTTCCGCTCCAGTTTTGTTATGAATAGTGTGCGCTCCATGGTGGTAGAATGTGGAACTAACATAACGCGATTTTGTTAAATTCAGGAAGTATAACAAGGCGATCTGCTTGAAACTTTAAGATAGTTCATAACACATTGATATACATACTACTTATTAAATATAAAAATGTCAAAAGTTTAGTTACCACTATTTCCGAATAGTAATTTCTGCAAATAGCTTAAATTCTTGCTTAAGACCGCCACCACCTCGAGTAACATATCTACAGATAGACTGTTTATCAGACTTTCCTTCCGACACAGTTTTGTTATGAATAGAGTGCGCTCCCTGGTGGTGGAATGTGGAACTAGCATAACGCGATTTTGTTAAATTTAGGAAATATAACAAGGCGATCTGCTTGAAACTTTAAGATAGTTCATAATACATTGAGATATATGCTTCTTATTATATATATAAATGTCACAATTAATTACCACTATTTCCGAATAGTAATTTGATTAAACATATTAAATTCTTGCTTAAGACCTCCACCACCTCGAGTAACATATCTACTGATAGATTGTTTAGCGGACTTTCCTTTCGACACAGTTTTGTTATGAATAGAGTGCGCTCCCTGGTGGTGGAATGTGGAACTAACAGAATACTTGGTTAAGACCGCCACCATCCCGACACATGTATCTACGGAAAGGTTGCGTGAAGGCGTTTCGTTCAGATATGTTTTTGTTAAGAATACCGTATGCTTCCTTTTGGTGGAATGCGGAACTAACGTACCGCGATTTTGTTAAATTTAGGTAATATAACAAGGCGATCTGCTTGTAACTTTAAGATAGTTCATAATACATTGAGATATATGCTTCTTATTATATATATAAATGTCAAAAGTTCAGTTACCACTATTTCCGATTAGTAATTTGTGCAAACATCTCAAATTCTTGCTTAAGACCGCCACCACCTCGAGTAACATTTCTACTGATAGGTTGTTTAACGGACTTTCTTTCCGCCTCAGTTTTGTTAAGAATACAGTGCGCTCCCTGGTGGTGGAATCCGGAACTAACATAACGCGATTTTGTTAATATTATGCAATCTATCAAGGCGATCTGTTTAACATATCTGCTGATAGGTTGTTTAACAGACTTTCCTTCTGCTCCAGTTTTGTTATGAATTGTGTGCGCTCCATGGTGGTAGAATATTGAACTAACATAACGCGATTTTGTTAAACTCAGGAAATATAACAAGGCGATCTGCTTGAAACTTTAAGATAGTTCATAACACATTGATATACATACTACTTATTGAATATAAAAATGTCATAAGTTTAGTTACCACTATTTCCGAATAGTAATTTCTGAAAATATCTTACATTCTTGCTTAAGACAGCCACTACCTCGAGTAACATATCTACTGATAGATTGTTTATCAGACTTTACTTCCGACGCAGTTTTGTTGTGAATAGAGTGCGCTCCCTGGTGGTAGAATGTGGAACTAACATAACGCGATTTAATTAATTTTAGGAAATATAACAAGGCGATCTGCTTGAAACTATAAGATAGTTCATAACACATTGAGATATATGCTACTTATTAAATATAAAAATGTCTAAAGTTTAGTTACCACTATTTCCGAATAATAATTTGAGCAAACATCTTAAATTCTTGCTTAAGACCGCCACCACCTCGAGTAACATATCTACTGATAAGTTGTTTATCGGACTTTCCTTCCGACACAGTTTTGTTATGAATAGAGTGCGCTCCCTGGTGGTAAAATGCGGTACTAACGTACCGCGACTTTGTTAAATTAAGAACTATAACAAGGCGATCTGCTTGAAACTTTAAGATAGTTCATAACACATTGAGACATATGCTACTTATTAAATATAAAAATGTCAAAAATTTAGTTACCACTATTTCCGAATAGTAATTTCTGCAAATATCTTAAATTCTTTCTTAAGACCGCCACCACCTCGAGTAACATATCTAATGATAGATTGTTTATCGGACTTTCCTTCCGACACAGTTTTGTTAAGAAAACCGTGTGCTTCCTGGTGGTGGAATGTGGAACTAACATAACGCGATTTTGTTAATATTATGCAATCTAACAAGGCGATCTGTTTAACATATCTACTGAGAGTTTGTTTAACGGACTTTCCTTCCGATACAGTTTTGTTGTGAATAGAGTGCGCTCCCTGGTGGTAAAATGTGGAACTAACATAACGCGATATTTTTAATTTTAGGAAATATAACTAGGCGATCTGCTTGAAACTTTAAGAAAGTTCATAACACATTGATATATATGCTACTTATTAAATATAAAAATGTCACTAGTTACCACCATTTCCGAATAGTAATTTGTGCAAATATCTTAAATTCTTGCTTAAGACCGTCAACACCTCGAGTAACATATCTACTGATAGGTGGTTTAACGGACTTTCCTTAAGACACAGTTTTGTTATAAATAGAGCGCGCTCCCTGGTGTTGGAATGTGGAACTAACAAAATACTTGGTTAAGACCGCCACCATCCCGAGCCGTGTATCTACGGAAAGGTTGCGTGAAGGCGTTTCGTCCAGATATGTTTTTGTTCAGAATACAGTGCGCTCCCTGGTGGTGGAATGCGGAACTAACGTACCGCGACTTTGTTAAATTTAGGAAATATAACAAGGCGATCTGATTGAAACTTTAAGAACGTTCATAACACATTGATATATATGCTACTTATTAAATGTAAAAATGTCAAAAGTTTAGTTACCACTATTTCTGAATAGTAATTTGAGCAAACATCTTAAATTCTTGTTTAAGACCGCCACCACCTCGAGTAACATATCTAATGATAAGTTGATTAACGGCCTTTCCTTCCGACACAGTTTTGTTATGAATAGAGTGCGCTCCCTGGTGTTGGAATGTGGAACTAACAGAATACTTGGTTAAGACCGCCACCATCCCGAGCCATGTATCTACGGAAAGGTTTCGTGAAGGCGTTTCGTCCAGATATGTTTTTGTTAAGAATACAGTGCGCTCCCTGGTGCTGGAATGCGGAACTAACGTACCGCGACTTTGTTAAATTTAGGAAATATAACAAGGCGATCTGATTGAAACTTTAAGAACGTTCATAACACATTGATATATATGCTACTTATTAAATGTAAAAATGTCAAAAGATTAGTTACCACTATTTCTGAATAGTAATTTGAGCAAACAACTTAAATTCTTGCTTAAGACCGCCACCACCTCGAGTAACATATCTGCTGATAGGTTGTTTAACAAACTTTCCTTCCGCTCCAGTTTTGTTATGAATAGTGTGCGCTCCCTGGTGGTGGAATGTGGAACTAACGGAATGCTTTTTAAAGATTGCCACCTTCCCGACACATTTATCTATGGAAAGGTTGCGTGAAGGCGTTTCGTTCAGATATGTATTTGTTAAGAATACAGTGCGCTCCCTGGTGGTGGAATCCGGAACTAACATAACTCGATTTTGTTAATATTATGCAATCTAACAAGGCGATCTGTTTAACATATCTACTGAGAGTTTGTTTAACGGACTTTCCTTCCGATACAGTTTTGTTGTGAATAGAGTGCGCTCCCTGGTGGTAGAATGTGGAACTAACATAACGCGATTTAATTAATTTTAGGAAATATAACAAGGCGATCTGCTTGAAACTTTAAGAAAGTTTATAACACATTGATATATATGCTACTTATTAAATATAAAAATGTCACTATTTACCACCATTTCCGAATAGTAATATGTTCAAATATCTTAAATTATTGCTTAAGACCGCAACACCTAGAGTAACATATCTGCTGATATGTGGTTTAACGGACTTTCCTTAAGGCACGCTTTTGTTATAAATAGAGCGCGCTCCCAGGTGGTGGAATGTGGAACTAACATAACGTGATTTTGTTAAATTTAGGAAATATAACAAGGCGATCTGCTTGAAACTTTAAGAACGTTCATAACACATTGATATATATGCTACTTATTAAATGTAAAAATTTCAAATGTTTAGTTACCACTATTTCCGAATAGTAATTTGAGCAAACAACTTAAATTCTTGCTTAAGACCGCCACCACCTCGAGTAACATATCTGCTGATAGGTTGTTTAACAAACTTTCCTTCCGCTCCAGTTTTGTTATGAATAGAGTGCGCTCCCTGGTTGTGGAATGTGGAACTAACAGAATACTTTTTTAAGATTGCCACCTTCCCGACCCAATTATCTAAGGAAAGGTTGCGTGAAGCCGTTTCGTTCAGATATATATTTGTTTAGAATACAGTGCGCTCCCTGCTGGTGGAATCCGGAACTAACATAACGCGATTTTGTTAATATTATGCAATCTAACAAGGCGACCTGTTTAACATATCTACTGATAGATTGTTTATCGGACTTTCCTTCCGACACTGTTTTGTTATGAATAGAGTGCGCTCCCTGGTGGTAGAATGTGGAACTAACATAACGCGATTTTGTTAAATTTGGGAAATATAACAAGGCGATCTGCTTGAAATTTTAAGATAGTTCATAACACATTGAGATATATGCTACTTATAAAATATAAAAATGTCTAAAGTTTAGTTACCACTATTTCCGAATAGTAATTTGAGCAAACATCTTAAATTCTTGCTTAAGACCGCCACCACCTCGAGTAACATAGCTACTGATAAGTTGTTTAACGGACTTTTCTTCCGACACAGTTTTGTTATGAATAGAGTGCGCTCCTTGGTTGTGGAATGTGGAACTAACAGAATACTTTTTTAAGATTGCCACCTTCCCGACCCAATTATCTATGGAAAGGTTGCGTGAAGGCGTTTCGTTCAGATATATATTTGTTTAGAATACAGTGCGCTCCCTGCTGGTGGAATCCGGAACTAACATAACGCGATTTTGTTAATATTATGCAATCTAACAAGGCGACCTGTTTAACATATCTACTGATAGATTGTTTATCGGACTTTCCTTCCGACACTGTTTTGTTATGAATAGAGTGCGCTCCCTGGTGGTAGAATGTGGAACTAACAGAATTCTTTTTTAAGATTGCCACCTTCCCGACCCATGTATCTACGGAAAGGTTGCTTAAAGGCGTTTCGTTCAGATATGTTTTTGTTAAGAATACAGTGCGCTCCCTGGTGGTGGAATGCGGAACTAACGTACCGCGACTTTGTTAAATTTAGCAAAAATATAACAAGGCGATCTGCTTGAAACTTTAAGATAGTTCATAACACATTGCGACATATGCTACTTATTAAATATAAAAATGTCACAAGTTTAGTTACCACCATTTCCGAATAGTAATTACTGCAAATATCTTAAATTCTTGCTTAAGACCGCCATCCCCTCGAGTAACATATCTATTGATAGGTTGTTTAACGGACTTTCCTTCCGCTCCAGTTTTGTTATGAATAGAGTGCGCTCCCTGGTGGTAGAATGTGGAACTAACATAACGCGACTTTGTTAAATTTAGCAAAAATATAACAAGGCGATCTGCTTGAAACTTTAAGAAAGTTCATAACACATTGAGACATATGCTACTTATTAAATATAAAAATGTCACAAATTTAATTACCACCATTTCCGAATAGTAATTCCTGCAAATATCATAAATTCTTGGTTAAGACCGCCACCCCTTCGAGTAACATATCTACTGATAGGTGGTTTAACGAACTTTCCTTCCGACAAAGTTTTGTTATGAATAGAGTGCGCTCCCTGGTGGTGGAATGTGGAACTAACAGAATACTTCGTTAAGACCGCCACCATCCCGACCCATGTATCTACGGAAAGGTTGCGTGAAGGCGTTTGGTTCAGATACGTTTTTGTTAAGAATACAGTGCATCCTGGTGGTGGAATGCGGAACTAACATAAAGCGATTTTGTTAAAATTAGGAAATCTAAAAAGGTAATAGTAATTTGTGGAAATATCTTAAATTCTTGCTTAAGACCGTCACCACCTCGAGTAACATATCTACTGATAGGTGGTTTAACGAACTTTCCTTCCGACACAGTTTTGTTATGAATAGAGTGCGCTCCCTGGTGGTGGAATGTGGAACTAACAACGCGATTTTGTTAAATTTGGAAATATAACAATGCGATCTGCTTGAAACTTTAAGATAGTTCATAACACATTGATATATATGCTACTTATTGAATATAAAAATGTCAAAAGTTTAGCTACCCCTATTTCCGAATTGTAATTTCTGCAAATATCTTAAATTCTTGCTTAAGACCGCCACCACCTCGAGTAACATATCTACTGATAGATTGTTTATCGGACTTTCCTTCCGACACAGTTTTGTTATGAATAGTGTGCGCTCCCTGGTGGTAGAATGTGGAACTAACATAACGCGATTTTGTTAAATTTAGGAAACATAACAAGGCGATCTGCTTGAAGCTTTAAGGTAGTTCATAACACATTGATATACATACTACTTATTGAATATAAAAATGTCAAAAGTTTAGCTACCACTATTTCCGAATAGTAATTTCTGCAAATATCTTAAATTCTTGCTTAAGACCGCCACCACCTCGAGTAACATATCTACTGATAGATTGTTTAACGGACTTTCCTTCCGCTCCAGTTTTCTTAAGAATACAGTGCGCTCCCTGGTGGTGGAATCCGGAACTAACATAACGCGATTTTGTTAATATTATGCAATCTAACAAGGCGATCTGTTTAACATATGTGCTGATAGATTATTTAACAGACTTTCCTTCCGCTCCAGTTTTGTTATGAATAGTGTGCGCTCCATGGTGGTAGAATGTGGACCTAACATAGCGCGATTTTTTTAAATTCAGGAAATATAACAAGGCGATCTGCTTGAAACTTTAAGGTACTTCATAACACATTGATATACATACTGCTTATTGAATATAAAAATGTCAAAAGTTAAGTTACCTCTATTTCCGAATAGTAATTTCTGAAAATATCTTAAATTCTTGCTTAAGACCGCCACTACCTCGAGTAACATATCTACTGATAGGAGGTTTAACGGACTTTCCTTCCGACACAGTTTTGTTATGAATAGAGTGCGCTCCCTGGTGGTGGAATGTGGAACTAACAACGCGATTTTGTTCAATTTAGGAAATATAACAAGGCAATCTGCTTGAAACTTTAAGATAGTTCATAACACATTGAGACATATGCTACTTATTAAATATAAAAATGTCAAAATTTAGTTACCACTATTTCCGAATAGTAATTTGAGCAAACATATTAAATTCTTGCTTAAGACCTCCACCACCTCGAGTAACATATCTACTGATAGATTGTTTAGCGGACTTTCCTTTCGACACAGTTTTGTTATGAATAGAGTGCGCTCCCTGGTGGTGGAACGTGGAACTAACAGAATACTTGGTTAAGACCGCCACCATCCCGACACATGTATCTACGGAAAGGTTGCGTGAAGGCGTTTCGTTCAGATATATATGCTACTTATTGAATATAAAAATGTTAAAAGTTTAGCTACCACTATTTCCGAATTGTAATTTCTGCAAATATCTTAAATTCTTGCTTAAGACAGCCACCACCTCGAGTAAATGATCTACTGATAAGTTGTTTAACAGACTTTCCTTCCGCTCCAGTTTTGTTATGAATAGTGTGCGCTCCATGGTGGTAGAATGTGGAACTAACATAACGCGATTTTGTTAAATTCAGGAAATATAACAAGGCGATCTGCTTGAAACTTTAAGATAGTTCATAACACATTGATATACATACTACTTATTAAATATAAAAATGTCAAAAGTTTAGTTACCACTATTTCCGAATAGTAATTTCTGCAAATAGCTTAAATTCTTGCTTAAGACCGCCACCACCTCGAGTAACATATCTACAGATAGACTGTTTATCAGACTTTCCTTCCGACACAGTTTTGTTATGAATAGAGTGCGCTCCCTGGTGGTGGAATGTGGAACTAGCATAACGCGATTTTGTTAAATTTAGGAAATATAACAAGGCGATCTGCTTGAAACTTTAAGATAGTTCATAATACATTGAGATATATGCTTCTTATTATATATATAAATGTCACAATTAATTACCACTATTTCCGAATAGTAATTTGATTAAACATATTAAATTCTTGCTTAAGACCTCCACCACCTCGAGTAACATATCTACTGATAGATTGTTTAGCGGACTTTCCTTTCGACACAGTTTTGTTATGAATAGAGTGCGCTCCCTGGTGGTGGAATGTGGAACTAACAGAATACTTTGTTAAGACCGCCACCATCCCGACACATGTATCTACGGAAAGGTTGCGTGAAGGCGTTTCGTTCAGATATGTTTTTGTTAAGAATACCGTATGCTTCCTTTTGGTGGAATGCGGAACTAACGTACCGCGATTTTGTTAAATTTAGGTAATATAACAAGGCGATCTGCTTGTAACTTTAAGATAGTTCATAATACATTGAGATATATGCTTCTTATTATATATATAAATGTCAAAAGTTCAGTTACCACTATTTCCGATTAGTAATTTGTGCAAACATCTCAAATTCTTGCTTAAGACCGCCACCACCTCGAGTAACATTTCTACTGATAGGTTGTTTAACGGACTTTCTTTCCGCCTCAGTTTTGTTAAGAATACAGTGCGCTCCCTGGTGGTGGAATCCGGAACTAACATAACGCGATTTTGTTAATATTATGCAATCTATCAAGGCGATCTGTTTAACATATCTGCTGATAGGTTGTTTAACAGACTTTCCTTCTGCTCCAGTTTTGTTATGAATTGTGTGCGCTCCATGGTGGTAGAATATTGAACTAACATAACGCGATTTTGTTAAACTCAGGAAATATAACAAGGCGATCTGCTTGAAACTTTAAGATAGTTCATAACACATTGATATACATACTACTTATTGAATATAAAAATGTCATAAGTTTAGTTACCACTATTTCCGAATAGTAATTTCTGAAAATATCTTACATTCTTGCTTAAGACAGCCACTACCTCGAGTAACATATCTACTGATAGATTGTTTATCAGACTTTACTTCCGACGCAGTTTTGTTGTGAATAGAGTGCGCTCCCTGGTGGTAGAATGTGGAACTAACATAACGCGATTTAATTAATTTTAGGAAATATAACAAGGCGATCTGCTTGAAACTATAAGATAGTTCATAACACATTGAGATATATGCTACTTATTAAATATAAAAATGTCTAAAGTTTAGTTACCACTATTTCCGAATAATAATTTGAGCAAACATCTTAAATTCTTGCTTAAGACCGCCACCACCTCGAGTAACATATCTACTGATAAGTTGTTTATCGGACTTTCCTTCCGACACAGTTTTGTTATGAATAGAGTGCGCTCCCTGGTGGTAGAATGCGGTACTAACGTACCGCGACTTTGTTAAATTAAGAACTATAACAAGGCGATCTGCTTGAAACTTTAAGATAGTTCATAACACATTGAGACATATGCTACTTATTAAATATAAAAATGTCAAAAATTTAGTTACCACTATTTCCGAATAGTAATTTCTGCAAATATCTTAAATTCTTTCTTAAGACCGCCACCACCTCGAGTAACATATCTAATGATAGATTGTTTATCGGACTTTCCTTCCGACACAGTTTTGTTAAGAAAACCGTGTGCTTCCTGGTGGTGGAATGTGGAACTAACATAACGCGATTTTGTTAATATTATGCAATCTAACAAGGCGATCTGTTTAACATATCTACTGAGAGTTTGTTTAACGGACTTTCCTTCCGATACAGTTTTGTTGTGAATAGAGTGCGCTCCCTGGTGGTAAAATGTGGAACTAACATAACGCGATATTTTTAATTTTAGGAAATATAACTAGGCGATCTGCTTGAAACTTTAAGAAAGTTCATAACACATTGATATATATGCTACTTATTAAATATAAAAATGTCACTAGTTACCACCATTTCCGAATAGTAATTTGTGCAAATATCTTAAATTCTTGCTTAAGACCGTCAACACCTCGAGTAACATATCTACTGATAGGTGGTTTAACGGACTTTCCTTAAGACACAGTTTTGTTATAAATAGAGCGCGCTCCCTGGTGTTGGAATGTGGAACTAACAAAATACTTGGTTAAGACCGCCACCATCCCGAGCCGTGTATCTACGGAAAGGTTGCGTGAAGGCGTTTCGTCCAGATATGTTTTTGTTCAGAATACAGTGCGCTCCCTGGTGGTGGAATGCGGAATTAACGTACCGCGACTTTGTTAAATTTAGGAAATATAACAAGGCGATCTGATTGAAACTTTAAGAACGTTCATAACACATTGATATATATGCTACTTATTAAATGTAAAAATGTCAAAAGTTTAGTTACCACTATTTCTGAATAGTAATTTGAGCAAACATCTTAAATTCTTGTTTAAGACCGCCACCACCTCGAGTAACATATCTAATGATAAGTTGATTAACGGCCTTTCCTTCCGACACAGTTTTGTTATGAATAGAGTGCGCTCCCTGGTGTTGGAATGTGGAACTAACAGAATACTTGGTTAAGACCGCCACCATCCCGAGCCATGTATCTACGGAAAGGTTTCGTGAAGGCGTTTCGTCCAGATATGTTTTTGTTAAGAATACAGTGCGCTCCCTGGTGCTGGAATGCGGAACTAACGTACCGCGACTTTGTTAAATTTAGGAAATATAACAAGGCGATCTGATTGAAACTTTAAGAACGTTCATAACACATTGATATATATGCTACTTATTAAATGTAAAAATGTCAAAAGATTAGTTACCACTATTTCTGAATAGTAATTTGAGCAAACAACTTAAATTCTTGCTTAAGACCGCCACCACCTCGAGTAACATATCTGCTGATAGGTTGTTTAACAAACTTTCCTTCCGCTCCAGTTTTGTTATGAATAGTGTGCGCTCCCTGGTGGTGGAATGTGGAACTAACGGAATGCTTTTTAAAGATTGCCACCTTCCCGACACATTTATCTATGGAAAGGTTGCGTGAAGGCGTTTCGTTCAGATATGTATTTGTTAAGAATACAGTGCGCTCCCTGGTGGTGGAATCCGGAACTAACATAACTCGATTTTGTTAATATTATGCAATCTAACAAGGCGATCTGTTTAACATATCTACTGAGAGTTTGTTTAACGGACTTTCCTTCCGATACAGTTTTGTTGTGAATAGAGTGCGCTCCCTGGTGGTAGAATGTGGAACTAACATAACGCGATTTAATTAATTTTAGGAAATATAACAAGGCGATCTGCTTGAAACTTTAAGAAAGTTTATAACACATTGATATATATGCTACTTATTAAATATAAAAATGTCACTATTTACCACCATTTCCGAATAGTAATATGTTCAAATATCTTAAATTATTGCTTAAGACCGCAACACCTAGAGTAACATATCTGCTGATATGTGGTTTAACGGACTTTCCTTAAGGCACGCTTTTGTTATAAATAGAGCGCGCTCCCAGGTGGTGGAATGTGGAACTAACATAACGTGATTTTGTTAAATTTAGGAAATATAACAAGGCGATCTGCTTGAAACTTTAAGAACGTTCATAACACATTGATATATATGCTACTTATTAAATGTAAAAATTTCAAATGTTTAGTTACCACTATTTCCGAATAGTAATTTGAGCAAACAACTTAAATTCTTGCTTAAGACCGCCACCACCTCGAGTAACATATCTGCTGATAGGTTGTTTAACAAACTTTCCTTCCGCTCCAGTTTTGTTATGAATAGAGTGCGCTCCCTGGTTGTGGAATGTGGAACTAACAGAATACTTTTTTAAGATTGCCACCTTCCCGACCCAATTATCTAAGGAAAGGTTGCGTGAAGCCGTTTCGTTCAGATATATATTTGTTTAGAATACAGTGCGCTCCCTGCTGGTGGAATCCGGAACTAACATAACGCGATTTTGTTAATATTATGCAATCTAACAAGGCGACCTGTTTAACATATCTACTGATAGATTGTTTATCGGACTTTCCTTCCGACACTGTTTTGTTATGAATAGAGTGCGCTCCCTGGTGGTAGAATGTGGAACTAACATAACGCGATTTTGTTAAATTTAGGAAATATAACAAGGCGATCTGCTTGAAACTTTAAGGTAGTTCATAACACATTGATATACATACTACTTATTTTATATAAAAATGTCAAAAGTTTAGCTACCACTATTTCCGAACAGTAATTTCTGCAAATATCTTAAATTCTTGCATAAGACCGCCACCACCTCGAGTAACATATCTACTGATAGATTGTTTAAACGACTTTCCTTCCGCTCCAGTTTTGTGAAGAATACAGTGCGCTCCCTGGTGATGGAATGTGGAACTAACATAACGCGATTTTTTTAAATTCAGGAAATATAACAAGGCGATCTGTTTGAAACTTTAAGATAGTTTATAACACATTGATATATATGCTACTTAGTAAATATAAAAATGTCACAAGTTTAGTTACCACCATTACCGAATAGCAATTTCTGCAATATCTTAAATTCTTGCTTAAGACCGCCATCACCTCGAATATCATATCTATTGATAGGTTGTTTAACGGACTTTCCTTCCGCTCCAGTTTTGTTATGAATAGAGTGCGCTCCCTGGTAGCAGAATGTGCAACTAACATAACGCGATTTTGTTAAATTTAGGAAATATAACAAGACGATCTGCTTGAAATTTTAAGATAGTTCATAACACATTGAGATATATGCTACTTATAAAATATAAAAATGTCTAAAGTTTAGTTACCACTATTTCCGAATAGTAATTTGAGCAAACATCTTAAATTCTTGCTTAAGACCGCCACCACCTCGAGTAACATAGCTACTGATAAGTTGTTTAACGGACTTTTCTTCCGACACAGTTTTGTTATGAATAGAGTGCGCTCCTTGGTTGTGGAATGTGGAACTAACAGAATACTTTTTTAAGATTGCCACCTTCCCGACCCAATTATCTATGGAAAGGTTGCGTGAAGGCGTTTCGTTCAGATATATATTTGTTTAGAATACAGTGCGCTCCCTGCTGGTGGAATCCGGAACTAACATAACGCGATTTTGTTAATATTATGCAATCTAACAAGGCGACCTGTTTAACATATCTACTGATAGATTGTTTATCGGACTTTCCTTCCGACACTGTTTTGTTATGAATAGAGTGCGCTCCCTGGTGGTAGAATGTGGAACTAACAGAATTCTTTTTTAAGATTGCCACCTTCCCGACCCATGTATCTACGGAAAGGTTGCTTAAAGGCGTTTCGTTCAGATATGTTTTTGTTAAGAATACAGTGCGCTCCCTGGTGGTGGAATGCGGAACTAACGTACCGCGACTTTGTTAAATTTAGCAAAAATATAACAAGGCGATCTGCTTGAAACTTTAAGATAGTTCATAACACATTGCGACATATGCTACTTATTAAATATAAAAATGTCACAAGTTTAGTTACCACCATTTCCGAATAGTAATTACTGCAAATATCTTAAATTCTTGCTTAAGACCGCCATCCCCTCGAGTAACATATCTATTGATAGGTTGTTTAACGGACTTTCCTTCCGCTCCAGTTTTGTTATGAATAGAGTGCGCTCCCTGGTGGTAGAATGTGGAACTAACATAACGCGACTTTGTTAAATTTAGCAAAAATATAACAAGGCGATCTGCTTGAAACTTTAAGAAAGTTCATAACACATTGAGACATATGCTACTTATTAAATATAAAAATGTCACAAATTTAATTACCACCATTTCCGAATAGTAATTCCTGCAAATATCATAAATTCTTGGTTAAGACCGCCACCCCTTCGAGTAACATATCTACTGATAGGTGGTTTAACGAACTTTCCTTCCGACAAAGTTTTGTTATGAATAGAGTGCGCTCCCTGGTGGTGGAATGTGGAACTAACAGAATACTTCGTTAAGACCGCCACCATCCCGACCCATGTATCTACGGAAAGGTTGCGTGAAGGCGTTTGGTTCAGATACGTTTTTGTTAAGAATACAGTGCATCCTGGTGGTGGAATGCGGAACTAACATAAAGCGATTTTGTTAAAATTAGGAAATCTAAAAAGGTAATAGTAATTTGTGGAAATATCTTAAATTCTTGCTTAAGACCGTCACCACCTCGAGTAACATATCTACTGATAGGTGGTTTAACGAACTTTCCTTCCGACACAGTTTTGTTATGAATAGAGTGCGCTCCCTGGTGGTGGAATGTGGAACTAACAACGCGATTTTGTTAAATTTGGAAATATAACAATGCGATCTGCTTGAAACTTTAAGATAGTTCATAACACATTGATATATATGCTACTTATTGAATATAAAAATGTCAAAAGTTTAGCTACCCCTATTTCCGAATTGTAATTTCTGCAAATATCTTAAATTCTTGCTTAAGACCGCCACCACCTCGAGTAACATATCTACTGATAGATTGTTTATCGGACTTTCCTTCCGACACAGTTTTGTTATGAATAGTGTGCGCTCCCTGGTGGTAGAATGTGGAACTAACATAACGCGATTTTGTTAAATTTAGGAAACATAACAAGGCGATCTGCTTGAAGCTTTAAGGTAGTTCATAACACATTGATATACATACTACTTATTGAATATAAAAATGTCAAAAGTTTAGCTACCACTATTTCCGAATAGTAATTTCTGCAAATATCTTAAATTCTTGCTTAAGACCGCCACCACCTCGAGTAACATATCTACTGATAGATTGTTTAACGGACTTTCCTTCCGCTCCAGTTTTCTTAAGAATACAGTGCGCTCCCTGGTGGTGGAATCCGGAACTAACATAACGCGATTTTGTTAATATTATGCAATCTAACAAGGCGATCTGTTTAACATATGTGCTGATAGATTATTTAACAGACTTTCCTTCCGCTCCAGTTTTGTTATGAATAGTGTGCGCTCCATGGTGGTAGAATGTGGACCTAACATAGCGCGATTTTTTTAAATTCAGGAAATATAACAAGGCGATCTGCTTGAAACTTTAAGGTACTTCATAACACATTGATATACATACTGCTTATTGAATATAAAAATGTCAAAAGTTAAGTTACCTCTATTTCCGAATAGTAATTTCTGAAAATATCTTAAATTCTTGCTTAAGACCGCCACTACCTCGAGTAACATATCTACTGATAGGAGGTTTAACGGACTTTCCTTCCGACACAGTTTTGTTATGAATAGAGTGCGCTCCCTGGTGGTGGAATGTGGAACTAACAACGCGATTTTGTTCAATTTAGGAAATATAACAAGGCAATCTGCTTGAAACTTTAAGATAGTTCATAACACATTGAGACATATGCTACTTATTAAATATAAAAATGTCAAAATTTAGTTACCACTATTTCCGAATAGTAATTTGAGCAAACATATTAAATTCTTGCTTAAGACCTCCACCACCTCGAGTAACATATCTACTGATAGATTGTTTAGCGGACTTTCCTTTCGACACAGTTTTGTTATGAATAGAGTGCGCTCCCTGGTGGTGGAACGTGGAACTAACAGAATACTTGGTTAAGACCGCCACCATCCCGACACATGTATCTACGGAAAGGTTGCGTGAAGGCGTTTCGTTCAGATATATATGCTACTTATTGAATATAAAAATGTTAAAAGTTTAGCTACCACTATTTCCGAATTGTAATTTCTGCAAATATCTTAAATTCTTGCTTAAGACAGCCACCACCTCGAGTAAATGATCTACTGATAAGTTGTTTAACAGACTTTCCTTCCGCTCCAGTTTTGTTATGAATAGTGTGCGCTCCATGGTGGTAGAATGTGGAACTAACATAACGCGATTTTGTTAAATTCAGGAAATATAACAAGGCGATCTGCTTGAAACTTTAAGATAGTTCATAACACATTGATATACATACTACTTATTAAATATAAAAATGTCAAAAGTTTAGTTACCACTATTTCCGAATAGTAATTTCTGCAAATAGCTTAAATTCTTGCTTAAGACCGCCACCACCTCGAGTAACATATCTACAGATAGACTGTTTATCAGACTTTCCTTCCGACACAGTTTTGTTATGAATAGAGTGCGCTCCCTGGTGGTGGAATGTGGAACTAGCATAACGCGATTTTGTTAAATTTAGGAAATATAACAAGGCGATCTGCTTGAAACTTTAAGATAGTTCATAATACATTGAGATATATGCTTCTTATTATATATATAAATGTCACAATTAATTACCACTATTTCCGAATAGTAATTTGATTAAACATATTAAATTCTTGCTTAAGACCTCCACCACCTCGAGTAACATATCTACTGATAGATTGTTTAGCGGACTTTCCTTTCGACACAGTTTTGTTATGAATAGAGTGCGCTCCCTGGTGGTGGAATGTGGAACTAACAGAATACTTTGTTAAGACCGCCACCATCCCGACACATGTATCTACGGAAAGGTTGCGTGAAGGCGTTTCGTTCAGATATGTTTTTGTTAAGAATACCGTATGCTTCCTTTTGGTGGAATGCGGAACTAACGTACCGCGATTTTGTTAAATTTAGGTAATATAACAAGGCGATCTGCTTGTAACTTTAAGATAGTTCATAATACATTGAGATATATGCTTCTTATTATATATATAAATGTCAAAAGTTCAGTTACCACTATTTCCGATTAGTAATTTGTGCAAACATCTCAAATTCTTGCTTAAGACCGCCACCACCTCGAGTAACATTTCTACTGATAGGTTGTTTAACGGACTTTCTTTCCGCCTCAGTTTTGTTAAGAATACAGTGCGCTCCCTGGTGGTGGAATCCGGAACTAACATAACGCGATTTTGTTAATATTATGCAATCTATCAAGGCGATCTGTTTAACATATCTGCTGATAGGTTGTTTAACAGACTTTCCTTCTGCTCCAGTTTTGTTATGAATTGTGTGCGCTCCATGGTGGTAGAATATTGAACTAACATAACGCGATTTTGTTAAACTCAGGAAATATAACAAGGCGATCTGCTTGAAACTTTAAGATAGTTCATAACACATTGATATACATACTACTTATTGAATATAAAAATGTCATAAGTTTAGTTACCACTATTTCCGAATAGTAATTTCTGAAAATATCTTACATTCTTGCTTAAGACAGCCACTACCTCGAGTAACATATCTACTGATAGATTGTTTATCAGACTTTACTTCCGACGCAGTTTTGTTGTGAATAGAGTGCGCTCCCTGGTGGTAGAATGTGGAACTAACATAACGCGATTTAATTAATTTTAGGAAATATAACAAGGCGATCTGCTTGAAACTATAAGATAGTTCATAACACATTGAGATATATGCTACTTATTAAATATAAAAATGTCTAAAGTTTAGTTACCACTATTTCCGAATAATAATTTGAGCAAACATCTTAAATTCTTGCTTAAGACCGCCACCACCTCGAGTAACATATCTACTGATAAGTTGTTTATCGGACTTTCCTTCCGACACAGTTTTGTTATGAATAGAGTGCGCTCCCTGGTGGTAGAATGCGGTACTAACGTACCGCGACTTTGTTAAATTAAGAACTATAACAAGGCGATCTGCTTGAAACTTTAAGATAGTTCATAACACATTGAGACATATGCTACTTATTAAATATAAAAATGTCAAAAATTTAGTTACCACTATTTCCGAATAGTAATTTCTGCAAATATCTTAAATTCTTTCTTAAGACCGCCACCACCTCGAGTAACATATCTAATGATAGATTGTTTATCGGACTTTCCTTCCGACACAGTTTTGTTAAGAAAACCGTGTGCTTCCTGGTGGTGGAATGTGGAACTAACATAACGCGATTTTGTTAATATTATGCAATCTAACAAGGCGATCTGTTTAACATATCTACTGAGAGTTTGTTTAACGGACTTTCCTTCCGATACAGTTTTGTTGTGAATAGAGTGCGCTCCCTGGTGGTAAAATGTGGAACTAACATAACGCGATATTTTTAATTTTAGGAAATATAACTAGGCGATCTGCTTGAAACTTTAAGAAAGTTCATAACACATTGATATATATGCTACTTATTAAATATAAAAATGTCACTAGTTACCACCATTTCCGAATAGTAATTTGTGCAAATATCTTAAATTCTTGCTTAAGACCGTCAACACCTCGAGTAACATATCTACTGATAGGTGGTTTAACGGACTTTCCTTAAGACACAGTTTTGTTATAAATAGAGCGCGCTCCCTGGTGTTGGAATGTGGAACTAACAAAATACTTGGTTAAGACCGCCACCATCCCGAGCCGTGTATCTACGGAAAGGTTGCGTGAAGGCGTTTCGTCCAGATATGTTTTTGTTCAGAATACAGTGCGCTCCCTGGTGGTGGAATGCGGAACTAACGTACCGCGACTTTGTTAAATTTAGGAAATATAACAAGGCGATCTGATTGAAACTTTAAGAACGTTCATAACACATTGATATATATGCTACTTATTAAATGTAAAAATGTCAAAAGTTTAGTTACCACTATTTCTGAATAGTAATTTGAGCAAACATCTTAAATTCTTGTTTAAGACCGCCACCACCTCGAGTAACATATCTAATGATAAGTTGATTAACGGCCTTTCCTTCCGACACAGTTTTGTTATGAATAGAGTGCGCTCCCTGGTGTTGGAATGTGGAACTAACAGAATACTTGGTTAAGACCGCCACCATCCCGAGCCATGTATCTACGGAAAGGTTTCGTGAAGGCGTTTCGTCCAGATATGTTTTTGTTAAGAATACAGTGCGCTCCCTGGTGCTGGAATGCGGAACTAACGTACCGCGACTTTGTTAAATTTAGGAAATATAACAAGGCGATCTGATTGAAACTTTAAGAACGTTCATAACACATTGATATATATGCTACTTATTAAATGTAAAAATGTCAAAAGATTAGTTACCACTATTTCTGAATAGTAATTTGAGCAAACAACTTAAATTCTTGCTTAAGACCGCCACCACCTCGAGTAACATATCTGCTGATAGGTTGTTTAACAAACTTTCCTTCCGCTCCAGTTTTGTTATGAATAGTGTGCGCTCCCTGGTGGTGGAATGTGGAACTAACGGAATGCTTTTTAAAGATTGCCACCTTCCCGACACATTTATCTATGGAAAGGTTGCGTGAAGGCGTTTCGTTCAGATATGTATTTGTTAAGAATACAGTGCGCTCCCTGGTGGTGGAATCCGGAACTAACATAACTCGATTTTGTTAATATTATGCAATCTAACAAGGCGATCTGTTTAACATATCTACTGAGAGTTTGTTTAACGGACTTTCCTTCCGATACAGTTTTGTTGTGAATAGAGTGCGCTCCCTGGTGGTAGAATGTGGAACTAACATAACGCGATTTAATTAATTTTAGGAAATATAACAAGGCGATCTGCTTGAAACTTTAAGAAAGTTTATAACACATTGATATATATGCTACTTATTAAATATAAAAATGTCACTATTTACCACCATTTCCGAATAGTAATATGTTCAAATATCTTAAATTATTGCTTAAGACCGCAACACCTAGAGTAACATATCTGCTGATATGTGGTTTAACGGACTTTCCTTAAGGCACGCTTTTGTTATAAATAGAGCGCGCTCCCAGGTGGTGGAATGTGGAACTAACATAACGTGATTTTGTTAAATTTAGGAAATATAACAAGGCGATCTGCTTGAAACTTTAAGAACGTTCATAACACATTGATATATATGCTACTTATTAAATGTAAAAATTTCAAATGTTTAGTTACCACTATTTCCGAATAGTAATTTCTGCAATATCTTAAATTCTTGCTTAAGACCGCCATCACCTCGAATATCATATCTATTGATAGGTTGTTTAACGGACTTTCCTTCCGCTCTAGTTTTGTTATGAATAGAGTGCGCTCCCTGGTGGCAGAATGTGCAACTAACCTAACGCGATTTTGTTAAATTTAGGAAATATAACAAGACGATCTGCTTGAAACTTTAAGATAGTTCATAACACATTGAGATATATGCTACTTATTAAATATAAAAATGTCTAAAGTTTAGTTACCACTATTTCCGAATAGTAATTTGAGCAAACATCTGAAATTCTTGCTTAAGACCGCCACCACCTCGAGTAACATATCTACTGATAAGTTGTTTATCGGACTTTCCTTCCGACACAGTTTTGTTATGAATAGAGTGCGCTCCCTGGTGGTAGAATGCGGTACTAACGTACCGCGACTTTGTTAAATTAAGAAATATAACAAGGCGATCTGCTTGAAACTTTAAGATAGTTCATAACACATTGAGACATATGCTACTTATTAAATATAAAATTGTCAAAAATTTAGTTACCACTATTTCCGAATAGTAATTTCTGCAAATATCTTAAATTCTTTCTTAAGACCGCCACCACCTCGAGTAACATATCTAATGATAGATTGTTTATCGGACTTTCCTTCCGACACAGTTTTGTTAAGAATACCGTATGCTTCCTGGTGGTGGAATGTGGAACTAACATAACGCGATTTTGTTAATATTATGCAATCTAACAAGGCGATCTGTTTAACATATCTACTGAGAGTTTGTTTAACGGACTTTCCTTCCGATACAGTTTTGTTGTGAATAGAGTGCGCTCCCTGGTGGTAGAATGTGGAACTAACATAACACGATTTATTTAATTTTAGGAAATATCACTAGGCGATCTGCTTGAAACTTTAAGATAGTTCATAACACATTGATATATATGCTACTTATTAAATATAAAAATGTCACTAGTTACCACCATTTCCGAATAGTAATTTGTGCAAATATCTTAAATTCTTGCTTAAGACCGTCAACACCTCGAGTAACATATCTACTTATAGGTGGTTTAACGGACTTTCCTTAAGACACAGTTTTGTTATAAATAGAGCGCGCTCCCTGGTGTTGGAATGTGGAACTAACAGAATACTTGGTTAAGACCGCCACCATCCCGAGCCGTGTATCTACGGAAAGGTTGCGTGAAGGCGTTTCGTCCAGATATGTTTTTGTTCAGAATACAGTGCGCTTCCTGGTGGTGGGATGCGGAACTAACGTACCGCGACTTTGTTAAATTTAGGAAATATAACAAGGCGATCTGATTGAAACTTTAAGATAGTTCATAAAACATTGATATATATCCTACTTATTAAATATAAAAATGTCAAAAGTTTAGTTACCACTATTTCTGAATAGTAATTTGAGCAAACATCTTAAATTCTTGCTTAAGACCGCCACCACCTCGAGTAACATATCTAATGATAAGTTGATTAACGGACTTTCCTTCCGACACAGTTTTGTTATGAATAGAGTGCGCTCCCTGGTGTTGGAATGTGGAACTAACAGAATACTTGGTTAAGACCGCCACCATCCCGAGCCATGTATCTACGGAAAGGTTGCGTGAAGGCGTTTCGTCCAGATATGTTTTTGTTAAGAATACGGTGCGCTCCCTGGTGGTGGAATGCGGAACTAACGTACCGCGCTTTTGTTAAATTCAGGAAATATAACCAGGCGATCTGCTTGAAAATTTAAGATAGTTCATAACATATTGATATACATACTACTTATTGAATATAAAAATGTCAAAAGTTTAGCTACCACTATTTCCGAATAGTAATTTCTGCAAATATCTTAAATTCTTGCTTAAGACCACCACCACCTCGAGTAACATATCTACTGATAGATTGTTTATCGGACTTTCCTTCCGACACAGTTTTGTTATGAATAGTGTGCGCTCCCTGGTGGTAGAATGTGGAACTAACATAACGCGATTTTGTTAAATTTAGGAAATATAACAAGGCGATCTGCTTGAAACTTTAAGGTAGTTCACAACACATTGATATACATACTACTTATTGAATATAAAAATGTCAAAAGTTTAGCTAACACTATATCCGAATAGTAATTTCTGCAAATATCTTAAATTCTTGCTTAAGACCGCCACCACCTCGAGTAACATATCTACTGATAGATTGTTTAACGGACTTTCCCTCCGCTCCAGTTTTGTTAAGAATACAGTGTGCTCCCTGGTGGTGAAATCCGGAACTAACATAATGCGATTTTGTTAATATTATGCAATCTAACAAGGCGATCTGTTTAACATATCTGCTGATAGATTGTTTAACAGACTTTCCTTCTGCTCCACTTTTGTTATGAATAGTGTGCGCTCCATGGTGGTAGAATGTGGAACTAACATAACGCTTTTTTTTTAAATTCAGGAAATATAACAAGGCGATCTGCTTGAAACTTTAAGATAGTTCATAACACATTGATATATATACTACTTATTGAATATAAAAATGTCAAAAGTTTAGTTACCACTATTTCCGAATAGTAATTTCTGCAAATATCTTAAATTCCTGCTTAAGACCGCCACCACCTCGAGTAACATATCTACTGATAGATTGTTTATCAGACTTTCCTTCCGACACAGTTTTGTTATGAATAGAGTGCGCTCCCAGGTGTTGGAATGTGGAACTAACAGAATACTTGGTTAAGACCGCCACCATCCCGACACATGTATCTACGGAAAGGTTGCGTGAAGGCGTTTCGTTCAGATATGTTTTTGTTAAGAATACCGTATGCTTCCTGGTGGTGGAATGCGGAACTAACGTACCGCGATTTTGTTAAATTTAGGTAATATAACAAAGCGATCTGCTTGAAACTTTAAGATAGTTCATAACGCATTGATATATATGCTAGTTATTAAATATAAAAATGTCACAAATTTAGTTACCACCATTTCCGAATAGTAATTTCTGCAAATATCTTAAATTCTTTCTTAAGACCGCCACCACCTCGAGTAACATATCTAATGATAGATTGTTTATCGGACTTTCCTTCCGACACAGTTTTGTTAAGAATACCGTATGCTTCCTGGTGGTGGAATGTGGAACTAACATAACGCGATTTTGTTAAATTTAGGAAATATAACAAGGCGATCTGCTTGAAACTTTAAGCTAGTTCATAAAACATTGATATATATGCTACATAAATATAAAAATGTCACAAATTTAGTTACCAACATTTCCGAATAGTAATTTCTGCAAATATCTTAAATTCTTGCTTAAGGCCGCCAGCACCTCGAGTAACATATCTGCTGATAGGTGGTTTAACGGACTTTCCTTCCGACACAGTTTTTTTATGAATAGAGTGCGCTCCCTGGTGGTAGAATGTGGAACTAACATAACGCGATTTAATTAATTTTAGGAAATATAACAAGGCGATCTGCTTGAAACTTTAAGAAAGTTTATAACACATTGATATATATGCTACTTATTAAATATAAAAATGTCACTATTTACCACCATTTCCGAATAGTAATATGTTCAAATATCTTAAATTAATGCTTAAGACCGCAACACCTAGAGTAACATATCTGCTGATATGTGGTTTAACGGACTTTCCTTCCGACACAGTTTTTTTATGAATAGAGTGCGCTCCCTGGTGGTGGATTGTGGAACTAACAAAATTCTTTTTTAAGATTGCCACCTTCCCGACCCATTTATCTATGGAAAGGTTGCGTGAAGGCGTTACGTTCTGATATGTATTTGTTAAGAATACAGTGCGCTCCCTGCTGGTGGAATCCGGAACTAACATAACGCGATTTTGTTAATATTATGCAGTCTAACAAGGCGATCTGTTTAACATATCTACTGAGAGGTTGTTTAACGGACTTTCCTTCCGATACAGTTTTGTTGGGAATAGAGTGCGCTCCCTGGTGGTAGAATGTGGAACTAACATAACGCGATTTAATTAATTTTAGGAAATATAACAAGGCGATCTGTTTGAAACTTTAAGATAGTTTATAACACATTGATATATATGCTACTTATTAAATATAAAAATGTCACAAGTTTAGTTACCACCATTTCCGAATAGCAATTTCTGCAATATCTTAAATTCTTGCTTAAGACCGCCATCACCTCGAATATCATATCTATTGATAGGTTGTTTAACGGACTTTCCTTCCGCTCCAGTTTTGTTATGAATAGAGTGCGCTCCCTGGTAGCAAAATGTGCAACTAACATAACGCGATTTTGTTAAATTTAGGAAATATAACAAGACGATCTGCTTGAAATTTTAAGATAGTTCATAACACATTGAGATATATGCTACTTATAAAATATAAAAATGTCTAAAGTTTAGTTACCACTATTTCCGAATAGTAATTTGAGCAAACATCTTAAATTCTTGCTTAAGACCGCCACCACCTCGAGTAACATAGCTACTGATAAGTTGTTTAACGGACTTTCCTTCCGACGCAGTTTTGTTATGAATAGAGTGCGCTCCCTGGTGGTGGAATGTGGAACTAACAGAATACTTTTTTAAGATTGCCACCTTCCCGACCCAATTATCTATGGAAAGGTTGCGTGAAGGCGTTTCGTTCAGATATATATTTGTTAAGAATACAGTGCGCTCTCTGGTGGTGGAATCCGGAACTAATATAACGCGATTTTTTAATATTATGCAATCTAACAAGGCGACCTGTTTAACATATCTACTGAGAGGTTGTTTAACGGACTTTCCTTCCAATAGAGATTTGTTGTGAATACAGTGCGCTCCCTGGTGGTAGAATGTGGAACTAACATAACGCGATTTAATTAATTTTAGGAAATATAACAAGGCGATCTGCTTGAAACTTTATGATAGTTCATAACACATTGATATATATGCTACATATTAAATATAAAAATGTCACAAATTACCACGATTTCCGAATAGTAATATGTGCAAATACCTTAAATTGTTGCTTAAGACCGTCAACACCCCGAGTAACATATCTACTGATAGGTGGTTTAACGGACTTTCCTACCGACAAAGTTTTGTTATAAATAGATCGCGCTCCCTGGTGTTGGAATATGGAACTAACAGAATACCTGGTTAAGACCGCCACCATCCCGACCCATGTATCTACGCAAAGGTTGTGTGAAGGCGTTTCGTCCAGATATGTTTTTGTTAAGAATACAGTGCGCTCCCTGGTGGTGGAATGCGGAACTTACGTACCGCGACTTTGTTAAATTTAGGAAATATAACAAAGCGATCTACTTGAAACTTTAAGATAGTTCATAACACATTGAGACATATGCTACTTATTAAATATAAAAATGTCAGAATTTAGTTACCACTATTTCCGAATAGTAATTTGAGCAAACATCTTAAATTCTTGCTTAAGACCGCCACCACCTCGAGTAACATATATACTGATAGAATTTTTATCGGACTTTCCTTCCGACACAGTTTTGTTATGAATAGAGTGCGCTCAGATGTGGTAGAATGTGGAACTAACATAACTCGATTTTGTTAAATTTAGGAAATATAATAAGGCGATCGCCTTGAAACTTTAAGGTAGTTCATAACACATTGATATATATGCTACTTATTAAAAATAAAAAGGTCACAAATTTAGTCACCACCATTTCCGAATAGTAATTTCTGCAAATATCTTAAATTCTTGCTTAAGACCGCCACCACCTCGAGTAACATATCTACTGATAAGTTGTTTAACGGACTTTTCTTCCGACACAGTTTTGTTATGAATAGAGTGCGCTCCCTGGTTGTGGAATGTGGAACTAACAGAATACTTTTTTAAGATTGCCACCTTCCCGACCCAATTATCTAAGGAAAGGTTGCGTGAAGCCGTTTCGTTCAGATATATATTTGTTTAGAATACAGTGCGCTCCCTGCTGGTGGAATCCGGAACTAACATAACGCGATTTTGTTAATATTATGCAATCTAACAAGGCGACCTGTTTAACATATCTACTGATAGATTGTTTATCGGACTTTCCTTCCGACACTGTTTTGTTATGAATAGAGTGCGCTCCCTGGTGGTAGAATGTGGAACTAACATAACGCGATTTTGTTAAATTTAGGAAATATAACAAGGCGATCTGCTTGAAACTTTAAGGTAGTTCATAACACATTGATATACATACTACTTATTTTATATAAAAATGTCAAAAGTTTAGCTACCACTATTTCCGAACAGTAATTTCTGCAAATATCTTAAATTCTTGCATAAGACCGCCACCACCTCGAGTAACATATCTACTGATAGATTGTTTAAACGACTTTCCTTCCGCTCCAGTTTTGTGAAGAATACAGTGCGCTCCCTGGTGATGGAATGTGGAACTAACATAACGCGATTTTTTTAAATTCAGGAAATATAACAAGGCGATCTGTTTGAAACTTTAAGATAGTTTATAACACATTGATATATATGCTACTTAGTAAATATAAAAATGTCACAAGTTTAGTTACCACCATTACCGAATAGCAATTTCTGCAATATCTTAAATTCTTGCTTAAGACCGCCATCACCTCGAATATCATATCTATTGATAGGTTGTTTAACGGACTTTCCTTCCGCTCCAGTTTTGTTATGAATAGAGTGCGCTCCCTGGTAGCAGAATGTGCAACTAACATAACGCGATTTTGTTAAATTTAGGAAATATAACAAGACGATCTGCTTGAAATTTTAAGATAGTTCATAACACATTGAGATATATGCTACTTATAAAATATAAAAATGTCTAAAGTTTAGTTACCACTATTTCCGAATAGTAATTTGAGCAAACATCTTAAATTCTTGCTTAAGACCGCCACCACCTCGAGTAACATAGCTACTGATAAGTTGTTTAACGGACTTTTCTTCCGACACAGTTTTGTTATGAATAGAGTGCGCTCCTTGGTTGTGGAATGTGGAACTAACAGAATACTTTTTTAAGATTGCCACCTTCCCGACCCAATTATCTATGGAAAGGTTGCGTGAAGGCGTTTCGTTCAGATATATATTTGTTTAGAATACAGTGCGCTCCCTGCTGGTGGAATCCGGAACTAACATAACGCGATTTTGTTAATATTATGCAATCTAACAAGGCGACCTGTTTAACATATCTACTGATAGATTGTTTATCGGACTTTCCTTCCGACACTGTTTTGTTATGAATAGAGTGCGCTCCCTGGTGGTAGAATGTGGAACTAACAGAATTCTTTTTTAAGATTGCCACCTTCCCGACCCATGTATCTACGGAAAGGTTGCTTAAAGGCGTTTCGTTCAGATATGTTTTTGTTAAGAATACAGTGCGCTCCCTGGTGGTGGAATGCGGAACTAACGTACCGCGACTTTGTTAAATTTAGCAAAAATATAACAAGGCGATCTGCTTGAAACTTTAAGATAGTTCATAACACATTGCGACATATGCTACTTATTAAATATAAAAATGTCACAAGTTTAGTTACCACCATTTCCGAATAGTAATTACTGCAAATATCTTAAATTCTTGCTTAAGACCGCCATCCCCTCGAGTAACATATCTATTGATAGGTTGTTTAACGGACTTTCCTTCCGCTCCAGTTTTGTTATGAATAGAGTGCGCTCCCTGGTGGTAGAATGTGGAACTAACATAACGCGACTTTGTTAAATTTAGCAAAAATATAACAAGGCGATCTGCTTGAAACTTTAAGAAAGTTCATAACACATTGAGACATATGCTACTTATTAAATATAAAAATGTCACAAATTTAATTACCACCATTTCCGAATAGTAATTCCTGCAAATATCATAAATTCTTGGTTAAGACCGCCACCCCTTCGAGTAACATATCTACTGATAGGTGGTTTAACGAACTTTCCTTCCGACAAAGTTTTGTTATGAATAGAGTGCGCTCCCTGGTGGTGGAATGTGGAACTAACAGAATACTTCGTTAAGACCGCCACCATCCCGACCCATGTATCTACGGAAAGGTTGCGTGAAGGCGTTTGGTTCAGATACGTTTTTGTTAAGAATACAGTGCATCCTGGTGGTGGAATGCGGAACTAACATAAAGCGATTTTGTTAAAATTAGGAAATCTAAAAAGGTAATAGTAATTTGTGGAAATATCTTAAATTCTTGCTTAAGACCGTCACCACCTCGAGTAACATATCTACTGATAGGTGGTTTAACGAACTTTCCTTCCGACACAGTTTTGTTATGAATAGAGTGCGCTCCCTGGTGGTGGAATGTGGAACTAACAACGCGATTTTGTTAAATTTGGAAATATGACAATGCGATCTGCTTGAAACTTTAAGATAGTTCATAACACATTGATATATATGCTACTTATTGAATATAAAAATGTCAAAAGTTTAGCTACCCCTATTTCCGAATTGTAATTTCTGCAAATATCTTAAATTCTTGCTTAAGACCGCCACCACCTCGAGTAACATATCTACTGATAGATTGTTTATCGGACTTTCCTTCCGACACAGTTTTGTTATGAATAGTGTGCGCTCCCTGGTGGTAGAATGTGGAACTAACATAACGCGATTTTGTTAAATTTAGGAAACATAACAAGGCGATCTGCTTGAAACTTTAAGGTAGTTCATAACACATTGATATACATACTACTTATTGAATATAAAAATGTCAAAAGTTTAGCTACCACTATTTCCGAATAGTAATTTCTGCAAATATCTTAAATTCTTGCTTAAGACCGCCACCACCTCGAGTAACATATCTACTGATAGATTGTTTAACGGACTTTCCTTCCGCTCCAGTTTTCTTAAGAATACAGTGCGCTCCCTGGTGGTGGAATCCGGAACTAACATAACGCGATTTTGTTAATATTATGCAATCTAACAAGGCGATCTGTTTAACATATGTGCTGATAGATTATTTAACAGACTTTCCTTCCGCTCCAGTTTTGTTATGAATAGTGTGCGCTCCATGGTGGTAGAATGTGGACCTAACATAGCGCGATTTTTTTAAATTCAGGAAATATAACAAGGCGATCTGCTTGAAACTTTAAGGTACTTCATAACACATTGATATACATACTGCTTATTGAATATAAAAATGTCAAAAGTTAAGTTACCTCTATTTCCGAATAGTAATTTCTGAAAATATCTTAAATTCTTGCTTAAGACCGCCACTACCTCGAGTAACATATCTACTGATAGGAGGTTTAACGGACTTTCCTTCCGACACAGTTTTGTTATGAATAGAGTGCGCTCCCTGGTGGTGGAATGTGGAACTAACAACGCGATTTTGTTCAATTTAGGAAATATAACAAGGCAATCTGCTTGAAACTTTAAGATAGTTCATAACACATTGAGACATATGCTACTTATTAAATATAAAAATGTCAAAATTTAGTTACCACTATTTCCGAATAGTAATTTGAGCAAACATATTAAATTCTTGCTTAAGACCTCCACCACCTCGAGTAACATATCTACTGATAGATTGTTTAGCGGACTTTCCTTTCGACACAGTTTTGTTATGAATAGAGTGCGCTCCCTGGTGGTGGAACGTGGAACTAACAGAATACTTGGTTAAGACCGCCACCATCCCGACACATGTATCTACGGAAAGGTTGCGTGAAGGCGTTTCGTTCAGATATATATGCTACTTATTGAATATAAAAATGTTAAAAGTTTAGCTACCACTATTTCCGAATTGTAATTTCTGCAAATATCTTAAATTCTTGCTTAAGACAGCCACCACCTCGAGTAAATGATCTACTGATAAGTTGTTTAACAGACTTTCCTTCCGCTCCAGTTTTGTTATGAATAGTGTGCGCTCCATGGTGGTAGAATGTGGAACTAACATAACGCGATTTTGTTAAATTCAGGAAATATAACAAGGCGATCTGCTTGAAACTTTAAGATAGTTCATAACACATTGATATACATACTACTTATTAAATATAAAAATGTCAAAAGTTTAGTTACCACTATTTCCGAATAGTAATTTCTGCAAATAGCTTAAATTCTTGCTTAAGACCGCCACCACCTCGAGTAACATATCTACAGATAGACTGTTTATCAGACTTTCCTTCCGACACAGTTTTGTTATGAATAGAGTGCGCTCCCTGGTGGTGGAATGTGGAACTAGCATAACGCGATTTTGTTAAATTTAGGAAATATAACAAGGCGATCTGCTTGAAACTTTAAGATAGTTCATAATACATTGAGATATATGCTTCTTATTATATATATAAATGTCACAATTAATTACCACTATTTCCGAATAGTAATTTGATTAAACATATTAAATTCTTGCTTAAGACCTCCACCACCTCGAGTAACATATCTACTGATAGATAGTTTAGCGGACTTTCCTTTCGACACAGTTTTGTTATGAATAGAGTGCGCTCCCTGGTGGTGGAATGTGGAACTAACAGAATACTTGGTTAAGACCGCCACCATCCCGACACATGTATCTACGGAAAGGTTGCGTGAAGGCGTTTCGTTCAGATATGTTTTTGTTAAGAATACCGTATGCTTCCTTTTGGTGGAATGCGGAACTAACGTACCGCGATTTTGTTAAATTTAGGTAATATAACAAGGCGATCTGCTTGTAACTTTAAGATAGTTCATAATACATTGAGATATATGCTTCTTATTATATATATAAATGTCAAAAGTTCAGTTACCACTATTTCCGATTAGTAATTTGTGCAAACATCTCAAATGCTTGCTTAAGACCGCCACCACCTCGAGTAACATTTCTACTGATAGGTTGTTTAACGGACTTTCTTTCCGCCTCAGTTTTGTTAAGAATACAGTGCGCTCCCTGGTGGTGGAATCCGGAACTAACATAACGCGATTTTGTTAATATTATGCAATCTATCAAGGCGATCTGTTTAACATATCTGCTGATAGGTTGTTTAACAGACTTTCCTTCTGCTCCAGTTTTGTTATGAATTGTGTGCGCTCCATGGTGGTAGAATATTGAACTAACATAACGCGATTTTGTTAAACTCAGGAAATATAACAAGGCGATCTGCTTGAAACTTTAAGATAGTTCATAACACATTGATATACATACTACTTATTGAATATAAAAATGTCATAAGTTTAGTTACCACTATTTCCGAATAGTAATTTCTGAAAATATCTTACATTCTTGCTTAAGACCGCCACTACCTCGAGTAACATATCTACTGATAGATTGTTTATCAGACTTTACTTCCGACGCAGTTTTGTTGTGAATAGAGTGCGCTCCCTGGTGGTAGAATGTGGAACTAACATAACGCGATTTAATTAATTTTAGGAAATATAACAAGGCGATCTGCTTGAAACTATAAGATAGTTCATAACACATTGAGATATATGCTACTTATTAAATATAAAAATGTCTAAAGTTTAGTTACCACTATTTCCGAATAATAATTTGAGCAAACATCTTAAATTCTTGCTTAAGACCGCCACCACCTCGAGTAACATATCTACTGATAAGTTGTTTATCGGACTTTCCTTCCGACACAGTTTTGTTATGAATAGAGTGCGCTCCCTGGTGGTAGAATGCGGTACTAACGTACCGCGACTTTGTTAAATTAAGAACTATAACAAGGCGATCTGCTTGAAACTTTAAGATAGTTCATAACACATTGAGACATATGCTACTTATTAAATATAAAAATGTCAAAAATTTAGTTACCACTATTTCCGAATAGTAATTTCTGCAAATATCTTAAATTCTTTCTTAAGACCGCCACCACCTCGAGTAACATATCTAATGATAGATTGTTTATCGGACTTTCCTTCCGACACAGTTTTGTTAAGAAAACCGTGTGCTTCCTGGTGGTGGAATGTGGAACTAACATAACGCGATTTTGTTAATATTATGCAATCTAACAAGGCGATCTGTTTAACATATCTACTGAGAGTTTGTTTAACGGACTTTCCTTCCGATACAGTTTTGTTGTGAATAGAGTGCGCTCCCTGGTGGTAAAATGTGGAACTAACATAACGCGATATTTTTAATTTTAGGAAATATAACTAGGCGATCTGCTTGAAACTTTAAGAAAGTTCATAACACATTGATATATATGCTACTTATTAAATATAAAAATGTCACTAGTTACCACCATTTCCGAATAGTAATTTGTGCAAATATCTTAAATTCTTGCTTAAGACCGTCAACACCTCGAGTAACATATCTACTGATAGGTGGTTTAACGGACTTTCCTTAAGACACAGTTTTGTTATAAATAGAGCGCGCTCCCTGGTGTTGGAATGTGGAACTAACAAAATACTTGGTTAAGACCGATACCATCCCGAGCCGTGTATCTACGGAAAGGTTGCGTGAAGGCGTTTCGTCCAGATATGTTTTTGTTCAGAATACAGTGCGCTCCCTGGTGGTGGAATGCGGAACTAACGTACCGCGACTTTGTTAAATTTAGGAAATATAACAAGGCGATCTGATTGAAACTTTAAGAACGTTCATAACACATTGATATATATGCTACTTATTAAATGTAAAAATGTCAAAAGTTTAGTTACCACTATTTCTGAATAGTAATTTGAGCAAACATCTTAAATTCTTGTTTAAGACCGCCACCACCTCGAGTAACATATCTAATGATAAGTTGATTAACGGCCTTTCCTTCCGACACAGTTTTGTTATGAATAGAGTGCGCTCCCTGGTGTTGGAATGTGGAACTAACAGAATACTTGGTTAAGACCGCCACCATCCCGAGCCATGTATCTACGGAAAGGTTTCGTGAAGGCGTTTCGTCCAGATATGTTTTTGTTAAGAATACAGTGCGCTCCCTGGTGCTGGAATGCGGAACTAACGTACCGCGACTTTGTTAAATTTAGGAAATATAACAAGGCGATCTGATTGAAACTTTAAGAACGTTCATAACACATTGATATATATGCTACTTATTAAATGTAAAAATGTCAAAAGATTAGTTACCACTATTTCTGAATAGTAATTTGAGCAAACAACTTAAATTCTTGCTTAAGACCGCCACCACCTCGAGTAACATATCTGCTGATAGGTTGTTTAACAAACTTTCCTTCCGCTCCAGTTTTGTTATGAATAGTGTGCGCTCCCTGGTGGTGGAATGTGGAACTAACGGAATGCTTTTTAAAGATTGCCACCTTCCCGACACATTTATCTATGGAAAGGTTGCGTGAAGGCGTTTCGTTCAGATATGTATTTGTTAAGAATACAGTGCGCTCCCTGGTGGTGGAATCCGGAACTAACATAACGCGATTTTGTTAATATTATGCAATCTAACAAGGCGATGTGTTTAACAAATCTGCTGATAGGTTGTTTAACAGACTTTCCTTCCGCTCCAGTTTTGTTATGAATAGTGTGCGCTCCATGGTGGTAGAATGTGGAACTAACATAACGCGGTTTTGTTAAATTCAGGAAATATAACCAGGTGATCTGCTTGAAACTTTAAGATAGTTCATAACACATTGGTATACATACTACTTATTGAATATAAAAATGTCAAAAGTTTAGCTACCACTATTTCCGAATAGTAATTTATGCAAATATCTTAAATTCTTGCTTAAGACCGCCACCACCTCGAGTAACATATCTACTGATAAGTTGTTTATCGAACTTTCCTTCCGACACAGTTTTGTTATGAATAGAGTGCGCTCCCTGGTGGTAGAATGCGGAACTAACGTACCGCGACTTTGTTAAATTTAGGAAATATAACAAGGCGATCTGCTTGAAACTTTAAGATAGTTCATAACACATTGAGACATATGCTACTTATTATATATAAAAATGTCAAAAGTTTAGCTACCACTATATCCGAATAGTAATTTCTGCAAATATCTTAAATTCTTGCTTAAAAGCGCCACCACCTCGAGTAACATATCTACTGATAGATTGCTTAACGGACTTTCCCTCCGCTCCAGTTTTGTTAAGAATACAGTGCTCTCCCTGGTGGTGGAATCCGGAACTAACATAACGCGATTTTGTTAATATTATGCAATCTAACAAGGCGATCTGTTTAACATATCTGCTGATAGATTGTTTAACAGACTTTCCTTCCGCTCCAGTTTTGTTATGAATAGTGTGCGCTCCATGGTGGTAGAATGTGGAACTAACATAACGCGCTTTTTTTAAATTAAGAAATATAACAAGGCGATCTGCTTGAAACTTTTAGATAGTGCATAACACATTGATATATATGCTACTTATTAAATATAAAAATGTCAAAAGTTTAGTTACCACTATTTCCGAATAGTAATTTCTGCAAATATCTTAAATTCTTTCTTAAGACCGCCACCACCTCGAGTAACATATCTACTGATATGTGGTTTAACGGACTTTCCTTAAGGCACAGTTTTGTTATAAATAGAGCGCGCTCCCAGGTGGTGGAATGTGGAACTAACATAACGTGATTTTGTTAAATTTAGGAAATATAACAGGGCGATCTGCTTGAAACTTTAAGATAGTTCATAAAACGTTGATATATATTCTACTTATTAAATATAAAAATGTCACAAATTTAGTTACCACCATTTCCGAATAGTAATTTGTGCAAATATCTTAAATTCTTGCTTAAGACCGCAACACCTCGAGTAACATATCTGCTGATATGTGGTTTAACGGACTTTCCTTAAGGCACATTTTTGTTATAAATAGAGCGCGCTACCAGGTGGTGGAATGTGGAACTAACATAACGTGATTTTGTTAAATTTAGGAAATATAACAGGGCGATCTCGCTTGAAACTTTAAGAACGTTCATAACACATTGATATATATCCTACTTATTAAATGTAAAAATGTCAAATGTTTAGTTACCACTATTTCCGAATAGTAATTTCGGCAAACACCTTAAATTCTTGCTTAAGACCGCCAAAACCTCGAGTAACATAACTGCTGAAAGGTGGTTTAACGGACTTTCCTTCCGACACAGTTTTGTTATAAATAGAGCGCGCTCCCTGGTGGTGGAATGTGGAACTAACATAACGCGATTTTGTTAAATTTAGGAAATATAACAAGGCGATCTGCTTGAAACTTTAAGATAGTTCATAAAACGTTGATATATATTCTACTTATTAAATATAAAAATGTCACAAATTTAGTTACCACCATTTCCGAATAGTAATTTGTGCAAATATCTTAAATTCTTGCTTAAGACCGCAACACCTCGAGTAACATATCTGCTGATATGTGGTTTAACGGACTTTCCTTAAGGCACAGTTTTGTTATAAATAGAGCGCGCTCCCAGGTGGTGGAATGTGGAACTAACATAACGTGATTTTGTTAAATTTAGGAAATATAACAGGGCGATCTGCTTGAAACTTTAAGAACGTTCATAACACATTGATATATATCCTACTTATTAAATGTAAAAATGTCAAATGTTTAGTTACCACTATTTCCGAATAGTAATTCCGGCAAACACCTTAAATTCTTGCTTAAGACCGCCAACACCTCGAGTAACATAACTGCTGATAGGTGGTTTAACGGACTTTCCTTCCGACACAGTTTTGTTATAAATAGAGCGCGCTCCCTGGTGGTGGAATGTGGAACTAACAGAATTCTTTTTTAAAATTGCCACCTTCCCGACCCATTTATCTATGGAAAGGTTGCGTGAAGGCGTTTCGTTCGGATATGTATTTGTTAAGAATACAGTGCGCTCCCTGGTGGTGGAATCCGGAACTAACATAACGCGATTTTGTTAATATTATGCAATCTAACAAGGCGATCTGTTTAACATATCTATTGATAGGTTGTTTAACGGACTTTCCTTAAGGCACAGTTTTTTTATGAAGAGAGTGCGCTCCCTGGTGGTGGAATGTGGAACTAACATAACGCGATTTTGTTAAATTTAGGAAATATAACAAGGCGATCTGCTTGAAACTTTAAGATAGTTCATAACACATTGATATATATGCTACTTATTAAATATAAAAATGTCACAAATTTAATTACCACCATTTCCGAATAGTAATTCCTGCAAATATCATAAATTCTTGGTTAAGACCGCCACCCCCTCGAGTAACATATCTACTGATAGGTGGTTTAACGAACTTTCCTTCCGACAAAGTTTTGTTATGAATAGAGTGCGCTCCCTGGTGTTGGAATGTGGAACTAACAGAATACTTCGTTAAGACCGCCACCATCCCGACCCATGTATCTACGGAAAGGTTGCGTGAAGGCGTTTCATTCAGATACGTTTTTGTTAAGAATACAGTGCATCCTGGTGGTGGAATGCGGAACTAACATAAAGCGATTTTGTTAAAAATAGGAAATCTAAAAAGGCAATAGTAATTTGTGGAAATATCTTAAATTCTTGCTTAAGACCGTCACCACCTCGAGTAACATATCTACTGATAGGTGGTTTAACGGACTTCCCTTCAGACACAGTTTTGTTATGAATAGAGTGCGCTCCCTGGTGGTGGAATGTGGAACTAACAACGCGATTTTGTTAAATTTGGAAATATAACAAGGCGATCTGCTTGAAACTTTAAGATAGTTCATAACACATTGATATATATGCTACTTATTGAATATAAAAATGTTAAAAGTTTAGCTACCACTATTTCCGAATTGTAATTTCTGCAAATATCTTAAATTCTTGCTTAAGACAGCCACCACCTCGAGTAAATGATCTACTGATAAGTTGTTTAACAGACTTTCCTTCCGCTCCAGTTTTGTTATGAATAGTGTGCGCTCCATGGTGGTAGAATGTGGAACTAAAATAACGCGATTTTGTTAAATTCAGGAAATATAACAAGGCGATCTGCTTGAAACTTTAAGATAGTTCATAACACATTGATATACATACTACTTATTAAATATAAAAATGTCAAAAGTTTACTTACCACTATTTCCGAATAGTAATTTCTGCAAATAGCTTAAATTCTTGCTTAAGACCGCCACCACCTCGAGTAACATATCTACAGATAGACTGTTTATCAGACTTTCCTTCCGACACAGTTTTGTTATGAATAGAGTGCGCTCCCTGGTGGTGGAATATTGGAACTAACATAACGCGATTTTGTTAAATTTAGGAAATATAACAAGGCGATCTGCTTGAAACTTTAAGATAGTTCATAACACATTGATATATATGCTACTTATTAAATATAAAAATGTCACAAATTTAGTTACCACCATTTCCGAATAGTAATTTCTGCAAATATCTTAAATTCTTCCTTAAGACCGCCACCACCTCGAGTAACATATCTACTGATAAGTTGTTTAACGGACTTTTCTTCCGACACAGTTTTGTTATAAATAGGGCGCGCTCCCTGGTGTTGGAATGTGGAACTAACAGAATACCTGGTTAAGACCGCCACCATCCCGACCCATGTATCTACGCAAAGGTTGTGTGAAGGCGTTTCGTCCAGATATGTTTTTGTTAAGAATACAGTGCGCTCCCTGGTGGTGGAATGCGGAACTAACGTACCGCGACTTTGTTAAATTTAGGAAATATAACAAGGCAATCTGCTTGAAACTTTAAGATAGTTCATAACACATTGAGACATATGCTACTTATTAAATATAAAAATGTCAAAATTTATTTACCACTATTTCCGAATAGTAATTTGAGCAAACATATTAAATTCTTGCTTAAGACCTCCACCACCTCGAGTAACATATCTACTGATAGATTGTTTAGCGGACTTTCCTTTCGACACAGTTTTGTTATGAATAGAGTGCGCTCCCTGGTGGTGGAATGTGGAACTAACAGAATACTTGGTTAAGACCGCCACCATCCCGACCCATGTATCTACGCAAAGGTTGTGTGAAGGCGTTTCGTCCAGATATGTTTTTGTTAAGAATACAGTGCGCTCCCTGGTGGTGGAATGCGGAACTAACGTACCGCGACTTTGTTAAATTTAGGAAATATAACAAGGCAATCTGCTTGAAACTTTAAGATAGTTCATAACACATTGAGACATATGCTACTTATTAAATATAAAAATGTCAAAATTTAG
This sequence comes from Maratus speciosus, assembly GCA_963932465.1. Lineage (NCBI taxonomy): Eukaryota > Metazoa > Arthropoda > Arachnida > Araneae > Salticidae > Maratus > Maratus speciosus. Next base: position 183,047,062 of record OZ010796.1, on the reverse strand, counting down.
TTACCACTATTTCCGAATAGTAATTTGAGCAAACATATTAAATTCTTGCTTAAGACCTCCACCACCTCGAGTAACATATCTACTGATAGATTGTTTAGCGGACTTTCCTTTCGAGACAGTTTTGTTATGAATAGAGTGCGCTCCCTGGTGGTGGAATGTGGAACTAACAGAATACTTGGTTAAGACCGCCACCATCCCGACACATGTATCTACGGAAAGGTTGCGTGAAGGCGTTTCGTTCAGATATGTTTTTGTTAAGAATACCGTATGCTTCCTTTTGGTGGAATGCGGAACTATCGTACCGCGATTTTGTTAAATTTAGGTCATATAACAAGGCGATCTGCTTGAAACTTTAAGATAGTTCATAACACATTGATATATATGCTACTTATTAAATGTAATAATGTCAAAAGTTTAGTTACCACTATTTCCGAATAGTAATTTGTGCAAACATCTCAAATTCTTGCTTAAGACCGCCACCACCTCGAGTAACATTTCTACTGATAGGTTGTTTAACGGACATTCTTTCCGCCTCAGTTTTGTTAAGAATACAGTGCGCTCCCTGGTGGTGGAATCCGGAACTAACATAACGCGATTTTGTTAATATTATGCAATCTAACAAGGCGATCTGTTTAACATATCTGCTGATAGGTTGTTTAACAGACTTTCCTTCCGCTCCAGTTTTGTTATGAATTGTGTGCGCTCCATGGTGGTAGAATATTGAACTAACATAACGCGATTTTGTTAAACTCAAGAAATATAACAAGGCGATCTGCTTGAAACTTTAAGATAGTTCATAACACATTGATATATATGCTACTTATTAAATATAAAAATGTCATGAAATTTAGTTTCCACCATTTCCGAATAGTAATTTCTGCAAATATCTTAAATTCTTGCTTAAGACCGCCACTACCTCGAGTAACATATCTACTGATAGATTGTTTATCAGACTTTACTTCCGACGCAGTTTTGTTGTGAATACAGTGCGCTCCCTGGTGGTAGAATGTGGAACTAACATAACGCGATTGAATTAATTTTAGGAAATATAACAAGGCGATCTGCTTGAAACTATAAGATAGTTCATAACACATTGTTATATATGCTACTTAGTAAATATAAAATGTCACAAGTTTAGTTACCGACATTTCCGAATAGTAATTTCTGCAATATCTTAAATTCTTGCTTAAGACCGCCATCACCTCGAATATCATATCTATTGATAGGTTGTTTAACGGACTTTCCTTCCGCTCTAGTTTTGTTATGAATAGAGTGCGCTCCCTGGTGGCAGAATGTGCAACTAACCTAACGCGATTTTGTTAAATTTAGGAAATATAACAAGACGATCTGCTTGAAACTTTAAGATAGTTCATAACACATTGAGATATATGCTACTTATTAAATATAAAAATGTCTAAAGTTTAGTTACCACTATTTCCGAATAGTAATTTGAGCAAACATCTTAAATTCTTGCTTAAGACCGCCACCACCTCGAGTAACATATCTACTGATAAGTTGTTTATCGGACTTTCCTTCCGACACAGTTTTGTTATGAAAAGAGTGCGCTCCCTGGTGGTAGAATGCGGTACTAACGTACCGCGACTTTGTTAAATTAAGAAATATAACAAGGCGATCTGCTTGAAACTTTAAGATAGTTCATAACACATTGAGACATATGCTACTTATTAAATATAAAATTGTCAAAAATTTAGTTACCACTATTTCCGAATAGTAATTTCTGCAAATATCTTAAATTCTTTCTTAAGACCGCCACCACCTCGAGTAACATATCTAATGATAGATTGTTTATCGGACTTTCCTTCCGACACAGTTTTGTTAAGAATACCGTATGCTTCCTGGTGGTGGAATGTGGAACTAACATAACGCGATTTTGTTAATATTATGCAATCTAACAAGGCGATCTGTTTAACATATCTACTGAGAGTTTGTTTAACGGACTTTCCTTCCGATACAGTTTTTTTGTGAATAGTCTACTTCCTGGTGGTAGAATGTGGAACTAACATAACGCGATTTATTTAATTTTAGGAAATATCACTAGGCGATCTGCTTGAAACTTTAAGAACGTTCATAACACATTGATATATATGCTACTTATTAAATGTAAAAATGTCAAAAGTTTGGTTACCACTATTTCTGAATAGTAATTTGAGCAAACATCTTAAATTCTTGCTTAAGACCGCCACCACCTCGAGTAACATATCTAATGATAAGTTGATTAACGGACTTTCCTTCCGACACAGTTTTGTTATGAATAGAGTGCGCTCCCAGGTGTTGGAATGTGGAACTAACAGAATACTTGGTTAAGACCGCCACCATCCCGACACATGTATCTACGGAAAGGTTGCGTGAAGGCGTTTCGTTCAGATATGTTTTTGTTAAGAATACCGTATGCTTCCTGGTGGTGGAATGCGGAACTAACGTACCGCGATTTTGTTAAATTTAGGTAATATAACAAAGCGATCTGCTTGAAACTTTAAGATAGTTCATAACGCATTGATATATATGCTAGTTATTAAATATAAAAATGTCACAAATTTAGTTACCACCATTTCCGAATAGTAATTTCTGCAAATATCTTAAATTCTTTCTTAAGACCGCCACCACCTCGAGTAACATATCTAATGATAGATTGTTTATCGGACTTTCCTTCCGACACAGTTTTGTTAAGAATACCGTATGCTTCCTGGTGGTGGAATGTGGAACTAACATAACGCGATTTTGTTAAATTTAGGAAATATAACAAGGCGATCTGCTTGAAACTTTAAGCTAGTTCATAAAACATTGATATATATGCTACATAAATATAAAAATGTCACAAATTTAGTTACCAACATTTCCGAATAGTAATTTCTGCAAATATCTTAAATTCTTGCTTAAGGCCGCCAGCACCTCGAGTAACATATCTGCTGATAGGTGGTTTAACGGACTTTCCTTCCGACACAGTTTTTTTATGAATAGAGTGCGCTCCCTGGTGGTAGAATGTGGAACTAACATAACGCGATTTAATTAATTTTAGGAAATATAACAAGGCGATCTGCTTGAAACTTTAAGAAAGTTTATAACACATTGATATATATGCTACTTATTAAATATAAAAATGTCACTATTTACCACCATTTCCGAATAGTAATATGTTCAAATATCTTAAATTAATGCTTAAGACCGCAACACCTAGAGTAACATATCTGCTGATATGTGGTTTAACGGACTTTCCTTCCGACACAGTTTTTTTATGAATAGAGTGCGCTCCCTGGTGGTGGATTGTGGAACTAACAAAATTCTTTTTTAAGATTGCCACCTTCCCGACCCATTTATCTATGGAAAGGTTGCGTGAAGGCGTTACGTTCTGATATGTATTTGTTAAGAATACAGTGCGCTCCCTGCTGGTGGAATCCGGAACTAACATAACGCGATTTTGTTAATATTATGCAGTCTAACAAGGCGATCTGTTTAACATATCTACTGAGAGATTGTTTAACGGACTTTCCTTCCGATACAGTTTTGTTGGGAATAGAGTGCGCTCCCTGGTGGTAGAATGTGGAACTAACATAACGCGATTTAATTAATTTTAGGAAATATAACAAGGCGATCTGTTTGAAACTTTAAGATAGTTTATAACACATTGATATATATGCTACTTATTAAATATAAAAATGTCACAAGTTTAGTTACCACCATTTCCGAATAGCAATTTCTGCAATATCTTAAATTCTTGCTTAAGACCGCCATCACCTCGAATATCATATCTATTGATAGGTTGTTTAACGGACTTTCCTTCCGCTCCAGTTTTGTTATGAATAGAGTGCGCTCCCTGGTAGCAAAATGTGCAACTAACATAACGCGATTTTGTTAAATTTAGGAAATATAACAAGACGATCTGCTTGAAATTTTAAGATAGTTCATAACACATTGAGATATATGCTACTTATAAAATATAAAAATGTCTAAAGTTTAGTTACCACTATTTCCGAATAGTAATTTGAGCAAACATCTTAAATTCTTGCTTAAGACCGCCACCACCTCGAGTAACATAGCTACTGATAAGTTGTTTAACGGACTTTCCTTCCGACGCAGTTTTGTTATGAATAGAGTGCGCTCCCTGGTGGTGGAATGTGGAACTAACAGAATACTTTTTTAAGATTGCCACCTTCCCGACCCAATTATCTATGGAAAGGTTGCGTGAAGGCGTTTCGTTCAGATATATATTTGTTAAGAATACAGTGCGCTCTCTGGTGGTGGAATCCGGAACTAATATAACGCGATTTTTTAATATTATGCAATCTAACAAGGCGACCTGTTTAACATATCTACTGAGAGGTTGTTTAACGGACTTTCCTTCCAATAGAGATTTGTTGTGAATACAGTGCGCTCCCTGGTGGTAGAATGTGGAACTAACATAACGCGATTTAATTAATTTTAGGAAATATAACAAGGCGATCTGCTTGAAACTTTATGATAGTTCATAACACATTGATATATATGCTACATATTAAATATAAAAATGTCACAAATTACCACGATTTCCGAATAGTAATATGTGCAAATACCTTAAATTGTTGCTTAAGACCGTCAACACCCCGAGTAACATATCTACTGATAGGTGGTTTAACGGACTTTCCTACCGACAAAGTTTTGTTATAAATAGATCGCGCTCCCTGGTGTTGGAATATGGAACTAACAGAATACCTGGTTAAGACCGCCACCATCCCGACCCATGTATCTACGCAAAGGTTGTGTGAAGGCGTTTCGTCCAGATATGTTTTTGTTAAGAATACAGTGCGCTCCCTGGTGGTGGAATGCGGAACTTACGTACCGCGACTTTGTTAAATTTAGGAAATATAACAAAGCGATCTACTTGAAACTTTAAGATAGTTCATAACACATTGAGACATATGCTACTTATTAAATATAAAAATGTCAGAATTTAGTTACCACTATTTCCGAATAGTAATTTGAGCAAACATCTTAAATTCTTGCTTAAGACCGCCACCACCTCGAGTAACATATATACTGATAGAATTTTTATCGGACTTTCCTTCCGACACAGTTTTGTTATGAATAGAGTGCGCTCAGATGTGGTAGAATGTGGAACTAACATAACTCGATTTTGTTAAATTTAGGAAATATAATAAGGCGATCGCCTTGAAACTTTAAGGTAGTTCATAACACATTGATATATATGCTACTTATTAAAAATAAAAAGGTCACAAATTTAGTCACCACCATTTCCGAATAGTAATTTCTGCAAATATCTTAAATTCTTGCTTAAGACCGCCACCACCTCGAGTAACATATCTACTGATAAGTTGTTTAACGGACTTTTCTTCCGACACAGTTTTGTTATGAATAGAGTGCGCTCCCTGGTTGTGGAATGTGGAACTAACAGAATACTTTTTTAAGATTGCCACCTTCCCGACCCAATTATCTAAGGAAAGGTTGCGTGAAGCCGTTTCGTTCAGATATATATTTGTTTAGAATACAGTGCGCTCCCTGCTGGTGGAATCCGGAACTAACATAACGCGATTTTGTTAATATTATGCAATCTAACAAGGCGACCTGTTTAACATATCTACTGATAGATTGTTTATCGGACTTTCCTTCCGACACTGTTTTGTTATGAATAGAGTGCGCTCCCTGGTGGTAGAATGTGGAACTAACATAACGCGATTTTGTTAAATTTAGGAAATATAACAAGGCGATCTGCTTGAAACTTTAAGGTAGTTCATAACACATTGATATACATACTACTTATTTTATATAAAAATGTCAAAAGTTTAGCTACCACTATTTCCGAACAGTAATTTCTGCAAATATCTTAAATTCTTGCATAAGACCGCCACCACCTCGAGTAACATATCTACTGATAGATTGTTTAAACGACTTTCCTTCCGCTCCAGTTTTGTGAAGAATACAGTGCGCTCCCTGGTGATGGAATGTGGAACTAACATAACGCGATTTTTTTAAATTCAGGAAATATAACAAGGCGATCTGTTTGAAACTTTAAGATAGTTTATAACACATTGATATATATGCTACTTAGTAAATATAAAAATGTCACAAGTTTAGTTACCACCATTACCGAATAGCAATTTCTGCAATATCTTAAATTCTTGCTTAAGACCGCCATCACCTCGAATATCATATCTATTGATAGGTTGTTTAACGGACTTTCCTTCCGCTCCAGTTTTGTTATGAATAGAGTGCGCTCCCTGGTAGCAGAATGTGCAACTAACATAACGCGATTTTGTTAAATTTAGGAAATATAACAAGACGATCTGCTTGAAATTTTAAGATAGTTCATAACACATTGAGATATATGCTACTTATAAAATATAAAAATGTCTAAAGTTTAGTTACCACTATTTCCGAATAGTAATTTGAGCAAACATCTTAAATTCTTGCTTAAGACCGCCACCACCTCGAGTAACATAGCTACTGATAAGTTGTTTAACGGACTTTTCTTCCGACACAGTTTTGTTATGAATAGAGTGCGCTCCTTGGTTGTGGAATGTGGAACTAACAGAATACTTTTTTAAGATTGCCACCTTCCCGACCCAATTATCTATGGAAAGGTTGCGTGAAGGCGTTTCGTTCAGATATATATTTGTTTAGAATACAGTGCGCTCCCTGCTGGTGGAATCCGGAACTAACATAACGCGATTTTGTTAATATTATGCAATCTAACAAGGCGACCTGTTTAACATATCTACTGATAGATTGTTTATCGGACTTTCCTTCCGACACTGTTTTGTTATGAATAGAGTGCGCTCCCTGGTGGTAGAATGTGGAACTAACAGAATTCTTTTTTAAGATTGCCACCTTCCCGACCCATGTATCTACGGAAAGGTTGCTTAAAGGCGTTTCGTTCAGATATGTTTTTGTTAAGAATACAGTGCGCTCCCTGGTGGTGGAATGCGGAACTAACGTACCGCGACTTTGTTAAATTTAGCAAAAATATAACAAGGCGATCTGCTTGAAACTTTAAGATAGTTCATAACACATTGCGACATATGCTACTTATTAAATATAAAAATGTCACAAGTTTAGTTACCACCATTTCCGAATAGTAATTACTGCAAATATCTTAAATTCTTGCTTAAGACCGCCATCCCCTCGAGTAACATATCTATTGATAGGTTGTTTAACGGACTTTCCTTCCGCTCCAGTTTTGTTATGAATAGAGTGCGCTCCCTGGTGGTAGAATGTGGAACTAACATAACGCGACTTTGTTAAATTTAGCAAAAATATAACAAGGCGATCTGCTTGAAACTTTAAGAAAGTTCATAACACATTGAGACATATGCTACTTATTAAATATAAAAATGTCACAAATTTAATTACCACCATTTCCGAATAGTAATTCCTGCAAATATCATAAATTCTTGGTTAAGACCGCCACCCCTTCGAGTAACATATCTACTGATAGGTGGTTTAACGAACTTTCCTTCCGACAAAGTTTTGTTATGAATAGAGTGCGCTCCCTGGTGGTGGAATGTGGAACTAACAGAATACTTCGTTAAGACCGCCACCATCCCGACCCATGTATCTACGGAAAGGTTGCGTGAAGGCGTTTGGTTCAGATACGTTTTTGTTAAGAATACAGTGCATCCTGGTGGTGGAATGCGGAACTAACATAAAGCGATTTTGTTAAAATTAGGAAATCTAAAAAGGTAATAGTAATTTGTGGAAATATCTTAAATTCTTGCTTAAGACCGTCACCACCTCGAGTAACATATCTACTGATAGGTGGTTTAACGAACTTTCCTTCCGACACAGTTTTGTTATGAATAGAGTGCGCTCCCTGGTGGTGGAATGTGGAACTAACAACGCGATTTTGTTAAATTTGGAAATATGACAATGCGATCTGCTTGAAACTTTAAGATAGTTCATAACACATTGATATATATGCTACTTATTGAATATAAAAATGTCAAAAGTTTAGCTACCCCTATTTCCGAATTGTAATTTCTGCAAATATCTTAAATTCTTGCTTAAGACCGCCACCACCTCGAGTAACATATCTACTGATAGATTGTTTATCGGACTTTCCTTCCGACACAGTTTTGTTATGAATAGTGTGCGCTCCCTGGTGGTAGAATGTGGAACTAACATAACGCGATTTTGTTAAATTTAGGAAACATAACAAGGCGATCTGCTTGAAACTTTAAGGTAGTTCATAACACATTGATATACATACTACTTATTGAATATAAAAATGTCAAAAGTTTAGCTACCACTATTTCCGAATAGTAATTTCTGCAAATATCTTAAATTCTTGCTTAAGACCGCCACCACCTCGAGTAACATATCTACTGATAGATTGTTTAACGGACTTTCCTTCCGCTCCAGTTTTCTTAAGAATACAGTGCGCTCCCTGGTGGTGGAATCCGGAACTAACATAACGCGATTTTGTTAATATTATGCAATCTAACAAGGCGATCTGTTTAACATATGTGCTGATAGATTATTTAACAGACTTTCCTTCCGCTCCAGTTTTGTTATGAATAGTGTGCGCTCCATGGTGGTAGAATGTGGACCTAACATAGCGCGATTTTTTTAAATTCAGGAAATATAACAAGGCGATCTGCTTGAAACTTTAAGGTACTTCATAACACATTGATATACATACTGCTTATTGAATATAAAAATGTCAAAAGTTAAGTTACCTCTATTTCCGAATAGTAATTTCTGAAAATATCTTAAATTCTTGCTTAAGACCGCCACTACCTCGAGTAACATATCTACTGATAGGAGGTTTAACGGACTTTCCTTCCGACACAGTTTTGTTATGAATAGAGTGCGCTCCCTGGTGGTGGAATGTGGAACTAACAACGCGATTTTGTTCAATTTAGGAAATATAACAAGGCAATCTGCTTGAAACTTTAAGATAGTTCATAACACATTGAGACATATGCTACTTATTAAATATAAAAATGTCAAAATTTAGTTACCACTATTTCCGAATAGTAATTTGAGCAAACATATTAAATTCTTGCTTAAGACCTCCACCACCTCGAGTAACATATCTACTGATAGATTGTTTAGCGGACTTTCCTTTCGACACAGTTTTGTTATGAATAGAGTGCGCTCCCTGGTGGTGGAACGTGGAACTAACAGAATACTTGGTTAAGACCGCCACCATCCCGACACATGTATCTACGGAAAGGTTGCGTGAAGGCGTTTCGTTCAGATATATATGCTACTTATTGAATATAAAAATGTTAAAAGTTTAGCTACCACTATTTCCGAATTGTAATTTCTGCAAATATCTTAAATTCTTGCTTAAGACAGCCACCACCTCGAGTAAATGATCTACTGATAAGTTGTTTAACAGACTTTCCTTCCGCTCCAGTTTTGTTATGAATAGTGTGCGCTCCATGGTGGTAGAATGTGGAACTAACATAACGCGATTTTGTTAAATTCAGGAAATATAACAAGGCGATCTGCTTGAAACTTTAAGATAGTTCATAACACATTGATATACATACTACTTATTAAATATAAAAATGTCAAAAGTTTAGTTACCACTATTTCCGAATAGTAATTTCTGCAAATAGCTTAAATTCTTGCTTAAGACCGCCACCACCTCGAGTAACATATCTACAGATAGACTGTTTATCAGACTTTCCTTCCGACACAGTTTTGTTATGAATAGAGTGCGCTCCCTGGTGGTGGAATGTGGAACTAGCATAACGCGATTTTGTTAAATTTAGGAAATATAACAAGGCGATCTGCTTGAAACTTTAAGATAGTTCATAATACATTGAGATATATGCTTCTTATTATATATATAAATGTCACAATTAATTACCACTATTTCCGAATAGTAATTTGATTAAACATATTAAATTCTTGCTTAAGACCTCCACCACCTCGAGTAACATATCTACTGATAGATTGTTTAGCGGACTTTCCTTTCGACACAGTTTTGTTATGAATAGAGTGCGCTCCCTGGTGGTGGAATGTGGAACTAACAGAATACTTGGTTAAGACCGCCACCATCCCGACACATGTATCTACGGAAAGGTTGCGTGAAGGCGTTTCGTTCAGATATGTTTTTGTTAAGAATACCGTATGCTTCCTTTTGGTGGAATGCGGAACTAACGTACCGCGATTTTGTTAAATTTAGGTAATATAACAAGGCGATCTGCTTGTAACTTTAAGATAGTTCATAATACATTGAGATATATGCTTCTTATTATATATATAAATGTCAAAAGTTCAGTTACCACTATTTCCGATTAGTAATTTGTGCAAACATCTCAAATGCTTGCTTAAGACCGCCACCACCTCGAGTAACATTTCTACTGATAGGTTGTTTAACGGACTTTCTTTCCGCCTCAGTTTTGTTAAGAATACAGTGCGCTCCCTGGTGGTGGAATCCGGAACTAACATAACGCGATTTTGTTAATATTATGCAATCTATCAAGGCGATCTGTTTAACATATCTGCTGATAGGTTGTTTAACAGACTTTCCTTCTGCTCCAGTTTTGTTATGAATTGTGTGCGCTCCATGGTGGTAGAATATTGAACTAACATAACGCGATTTTGTTAAACTCAGGAAATATAACAAGGCGATCTGCTTGAAACTTTAAGATAGTTCATAACACATTGATATACATACTACTTATTGAATATAAAAATGTCATAAGTTTAGTTACCACTATTTCCGAATAGTAATTTCTGAAAATATCTTACATTCTTGCTTAAGACCGCCACTACCTCGAGTAACATATCTACTGATAGATTGTTTATCAGACTTTACTTCCGACGCAGTTTTGTTGTGAATAGAGTGCGCTCCCTGGTGGTAGAATGTGGAACTAACATAACGCGATTTAATTAATTTTAGGAAATATAACAAGGCGATCTGCTTGAAACTATAAGATAGTTCATAACACATTGAGATATATGCTACTTATTAAATATAAAAATGTCTAAAGTTTAGTTACCACTATTTCCGAATAATAATTTGAGCAAACATCTTAAATTCTTGCTTAAGACCGCCACCACCTCGAGTAACATATCTACTGATAAGTTGTTTATCGGACTTTCCTTCCGACACAGTTTTGTTATGAATAGAGTGCGCTCCCTGGTGGTAGAATGCGGTACTAACGTACCGCGACTTTGTTAAATTAAGAACTATAACAAGGCGATCTGCTTGAAACTTTAAGATAGTTCATAACACATTGAGACATATGCTACTTATTAAATATAAAAATGTCAAAAATTTAGTTACCACTATTTCCGAATAGTAATTTCTGCAAATATCTTAAATTCTTTCTTAAGACCGCCACCACCTCGAGTAACATATCTAATGATAGATTGTTTATCGGACTTTCCTTCCGACACAGTTTTGTTAAGAAAACCGTGTGCTTCCTGGTGGTGGAATGTGGAACTAACATAACGCGATTTTGTTAATATTATGCAATCTAACAAGGCGATCTGTTTAACATATCTACTGAGAGTTTGTTTAACGGACTTTCCTTCCGATACAGTTTTGTTGTGAATAGAGTGCGCTCCCTGGTGGTAAAATGTGGAACTAACATAACGCGATATTTTTAATTTTAGGAAATATAACTAGGCGATCTGCTTGAAACTTTAAGAAAGTTCATAACACATTGATATATATGCTACTTATTAAATATAAAAATGTCACTAGTTACCACCATTTCCGAATAGTAATTTGTGCAAATATCTTAAATTCTTGCTTAAGACCGTCAACACCTCGAGTAACATATCTACTGATAGGTGGTTTAACGGACTTTCCTTAAGACACAGTTTTGTTATAAATAGAGCGCGCTCCCTGGTGTTGGAATGTGGAACTAACAAAATACTTGGTTAAGACCGCCACCATCCCGAGCCGTGTATCTACGGAAAGGTTGCGTGAAGGCGTTTCGTCCAGATATGTTTTTGTTCAGAATACAGTGCGCTCCCTGGTGGTGGAATGCGGAACTAACGTACCGCGACTTTGTTAAATTTAGGAAATATAACAAGGCGATCTGATTGAAACTTTAAGAACGTTCATAACACATTGATATATATGCTACTTATTAAATGTAAAAATGTCAAAAGTTTAGTTACCACTATTTCTGAATAGTAATTTGAGCAAACATCTTAAATTCTTGTTTAAGACCGCCACCACCTCGAGTAACATATCTAATGATAAGTTGATTAACGGCCTTTCCTTCCGACACAGTTTTGTTATGAATAGAGTGCGCTCCCTGGTGTTGGAATGTGGAACTAACAGAATACTTGGTTAAGACCGCCACCATCCCGAGCCATGTATCTACGGAAAGGTTTCGTGAAGGCGTTTCGTCCAGATATGTTTTTGTTAAGAATACAGTGCGCTCCCTGGTGCTGGAATGCGGAACTAACGTACCGCGACTTTGTTAAATTTAGGAAATATAACAAGGCGATCTGATTGAAACTTTAAGAACGTTCATAACACATTGATATATATGCTACTTATTAAATGTAAAAATGTCAAAAGATTAGTTACCACTATTTCTGAATAGTAATTTGAGCAAACAACTTAAATTCTTGCTTAAGACCGCCACCACCTCGAGTAACATATCTGCTGATAGGTTGTTTAACAAACTTTCCTTCCGCTCCAGTTTTGTTATGAATAGTGTGCGCTCCCTGGTGGTGGAATGTGGAACTAACGGAATGCTTTTTAAAGATTGCCACCTTCCCGACACATTTATCTATGGAAAGGTTGCGTGAAGGCGTTTCGTTCAGATATGTATTTGTTAAGAATACAGTGCGCTCCCTGGTGGTGGAATCCGGAACTAACATAACGCGATTTTGTTAATATTATGCAATCTAACAAGGCGATGTGTTTAACAAATCTGCTGATAGGTTGTTTAACAGACTTTCCTTCCGCTCCAGTTTTGTTATGAATAGTGTGCGCTCCATGGTGGTAGAATGTGGAACTAACATAACGCGGTTTTGTTAAATTCAGGAAATATAACCAGGTGATCTGCTTGAAACTTTAAGATAGTTCATAACACATTGGTATACATACTACTTATTGAATATAAAAATGTCAAAAGTTTAGCTACCACTATTTCCGAATAGTAATTTATGCAAATATCTTAAATTCTTGCTTAAGACCGCCACCACCTCGAGTAACATATCTACTGATAAGTTGTTTATCGAACTTTCCTTCCGACACAGTTTTGTTATGAATAGAGTGCGCTCCCTGGTGGTAGAATGCGGAACTAACGTACCGCGACTTTGTTAAATTTAGGAAATATAACAAGGCGATCTGCTTGAAACTTTAAGATAGTTCATAACACATTGAGACATATGCTACTTATTATATATAAAAATGTCAAAAGTTTAGCTACCACTATATCCGAATAGTAATTTCTGCAAATATCTTAAATTCTTGCTTAAAAGCGCCACCACCTCGAGTAACATATCTACTGATAGATTGCTTAACGGACTTTCCCTCCGCTCCAGTTTTGTTAAGAATACAGTGCTCTCCCTGGTGGTGGAATCCGGAACTAACATAACGCGATTTTGTTAATATTATGCAATCTAACAAGGCGATCTGTTTAACATATCTGCTGATAGATTGTTTAACAGACTTTCCTTCCGCTCCAGTTTTGTTATGAATAGTGTGCGCTCCATGGTGGTAGAATGTGGAACTAACATAACGCGCTTTTTTTAAATTAAGAAATATAACAAGGCGATCTGCTTGAAACTTTTAGATAGTGCATAACACATTGATATATATGCTACTTATTAAATATAAAAATGTCAAAAGTTTAGTTACCACTATTTCCGAATAGTAATTTCTGCAAATATCTTAAATTCTTTCTTAAGACCGCCACCACCTCGAGTAACATATCTACTGATATGTGGTTTAACGGACTTTCCTTAAGGCACAGTTTTGTTATAAATAGAGCGCGCTCCCAGGTGGTGGAATGTGGAACTAACATAACGTGATTTTGTTAAATTTAGGAAATATAACAGGGCGATCTGCTTGAAACTTTAAGATAGTTCATAAAACGTTGATATATATTCTACTTATTAAATATAAAAATGTCACAAATTTAGTTACCACCATTTCCGAATAGTAATTTGTGCAAATATCTTAAATTCTTGCTTAAGACCGCAACACCTCGAGTAACATATCTGCTGATATGTGGTTTAACGGACTTTCCTTAAGGCACATTTTTGTTATAAATAGAGCGCGCTACCAGGTGGTGGAATGTGGAACTAACATAACGTGATTTTGTTAAATTTAGGAAATATAACAGGGCGATCTCGCTTGAAACTTTAAGAACGTTCATAACACATTGATATATATCCTACTTATTAAATGTAAAAATGTCAAATGTTTAGTTACCACTATTTCCGAATAGTAATTTCGGCAAACACCTTAAATTCTTGCTTAAGACCGCCAAAACCTCGAGTAACATAACTGCTGAAAGGTGGTTTAACGGACTTTCCTTCCGACACAGTTTTGTTATAAATAGAGCGCGCTCCCTGGTGGTGGAATGTGGAACTAACATAACGCGATTTTGTTAAATTTAGGAAATATAACAAGGCGATCTGCTTGAAACTTTAAGATAGTTCATAAAACGTTGATATATATTCTACTTATTAAATATAAAAATGTCACAAATTTAGTTACCACCATTTCCGAATAGTAATTTGTGCAAATATCTTAAATTCTTGCTTAAGACCGCAACACCTCGAGTAACATATCTGCTGATATGTGGTTTAACGGACTTTCCTTAAGGCACAGTTTTGTTATAAATAGAGCGCGCTCCCAGGTGGTGGAATGTGGAACTAACATAACGTGATTTTGTTAAATTTAGGAAATATAACAGGGCGATCTGCTTGAAACTTTAAGAACGTTCATAACACATTGATATATATCCTACTTATTAAATGTAAAAATGTCAAATGTTTAGTTACCACTATTTCCGAATAGTAATTCCGGCAAACACCTTAAATTCTTGCTTAAGACCGCCAACACCTCGAGTAACATAACTGCTGATAGGTGGTTTAACGGACTTTCCTTCCGACACAGTTTTGTTATAAATAGAGCGCGCTCCCTGGTGGTGGAATGTGGAACTAACAGAATTCTTTTTTAAAATTGCCACCTTCCCGACCCATTTATCTATGGAAAGGTTGCGTGAAGGCGTTTCGTTCGGATATGTATTTGTTAAGAATACAGTGCGCTCCCTGGTGGTGGAATCCGGAACTAACATAACGCGATTTTGTTAATATTATGCAATCTAACAAGGCGATCTGTTTAACATATCTATTGATAGGTTGTTTAACGGACTTTCCTTAAGGCACAGTTTTTTTATGAAGAGAGTGCGCTCCCTGGTGGTGGAATGTGGAACTAACATAACGCGATTTTGTTAAATTTAGGAAATATAACAAGGCGATCTGCTTGAAACTTTAAGATAGTTCATAACACATTGATATATATGCTACTTATTAAATATAAAAATGTCACAAATTTAATTACCACCATTTCCGAATAGTAATTCCTGCAAATATCATAAATTCTTGGTTAAGACCGCCACCCCCTCGAGTAACATATCTACTGATAGGTGGTTTAACGAACTTTCCTTCCGACAAAGTTTTGTTATGAATAGAGTGCGCTCCCTGGTGTTGGAATGTGGAACTAACAGAATACTTCGTTAAGACCGCCACCATCCCGACCCATGTATCTACGGAAAGGTTGCGTGAAGGCGTTTCATTCAGATACGTTTTTGTTAAGAATACAGTGCATCCTGGTGGTGGAATGCGGAACTAACATAAAGCGATTTTGTTAAAAATAGGAAATCTAAAAAGGCAATAGTAATTTGTGGAAATATCTTAAATTCTTGCTTAAGACCGTCACCACCTCGAGTAACATATCTACTGATAGGTGGTTTAACGGACTTCCCTTCAGACACAGTTTTGTTATGAATAGAGTGCGCTCCCTGGTGGTGGAATGTGGAACTAACAACGCGATTTTGTTAAATTTGGAAATATAACAAGGCGATCTGCTTGAAACTTTAAGATAGTTCATAACACATTGATATATATGCTACTTATTGAATATAAAAATGTTAAAAGTTTAGCTACCACTATTTCCGAATTGTAATTTCTGCAAATATCTTAAATTCTTGCTTAAGACAGCCACCACCTCGAGTAAATGATCTACTGATAAGTTGTTTAACAGACTTTCCTTCCGCTCCAGTTTTGTTATGAATAGTGTGCGCTCCATGGTGGTAGAATGTGGAACTAAAATAACGCGATTTTGTTAAATTCAGGAAATATAACAAGGCGATCTGCTTGAAACTTTAAGATAGTTCATAACACATTGATATACATACTACTTATTAAATATAAAAATGTCAAAAGTTTACTTACCACTATTTCCGAATAGTAATTTCTGCAAATAGCTTAAATTCTTGCTTAAGACCGCCACCACCTCGAGTAACATATCTACAGATAGACTGTTTATCAGACTTTCCTTCCGACACAGTTTTGTTATGAATAGAGTGCGCTCCCTGGTGGTGGAATATTGGAACTAACATAACGCGATTTTGTTAAATTTAGGAAATATAACAAGGCGATCTGCTTGAAACTTTAAGATAGTTCATAACACATTGATATATATGCTACTTATTAAATATAAAAATGTCACAAATTTAGTTACCACCATTTCCGAATAGTAATTTCTGCAAATATCTTAAATTCTTCCTTAAGACCGCCACCACCTCGAGTAACATATCTACTGATAAGTTGTTTAACGGACTTTTCTTCCGACACAGTTTTGTTATAAATAGGGCGCGCTCCCTGGTGTTGGAATGTGGAACTAACAGAATACCTGGTTAAGACCGCCACCATCCCGACCCATGTATCTACGCAAAGGTTGTGTGAAGGCGTTTCGTCCAGATATGTTTTTGTTAAGAATACAGTGCGCTCCCTGGTGGTGGAATGCGGAACTAACGTACCGCGACTTTGTTAAATTTAGGAAATATAACAAGGCAATCTGCTTGAAACTTTAAGATAGTTCATAACACATTGAGACATATGCTACTTATTAAATATAAAAATGTCAAAATTTATTTACCACCATTTCCGAATAGTAATTTCTGCAAATATCTTAAATTCTTGCTTAAGACCGCCACTACCTCGAGTAACATATCTACTGATAGATTGTTTATCAGACTTTACTTCCGACGCAGTTTTGTTGTGAATACAGTGCGCTCCCTGGTGGTAGAATGTGGAACTAACATAACGCGATTGAATTAATTTTAGGAAATATAACAAGGCGATCTGCTTGAAACTATAAGATAGTTCATAACACATTGTTATATATGCTACTTAGTAAATATAAAATGTCACAAGTTTAGTTACCGACATTTCCGAATAGTAATTTCTGCAATATCTTAAATTCTTGCTTAAGACCGCCATCACCTCGAATATCATATCTATTGATAGGTTGTTTAACGGACTTTCCTTCCGCTCTAGTTTTGTTATGAATAGAGTGCGCTCCCTGGTGGCAGAATGTGCAACTAACCTAACGCGATTTTGTTAAATTTAGGAAATATAACAAGACGATCTGCTTGAAACTTTAAGATAGTTCATAACACATTGAGATATATGCTACTTATTAAATATAAAAATGTCTAAAGTTTAGTTACCACTATTTCCGAATAGTAATTTGAGCAAACATCTTAAATTCTTGCTTAAGACCGCCACCACCTCGAGTAACATATCTACTGATAAGTTGTTTATCGGACTTTCCTTCCGACACAGTTTTGTTATGAAAAGAGTGCGCTCCCTGGTGGTAGAATGCGGTACTAACGTACCGCGACTTTGTTAAATTAAGAAATATAACAAGGCGATCTGCTTGAAACTTTAAGATAGTTCATAACACATTGAGACATATGCTACTTATTAAATATAAAATTGTCAAAAATTTAGTTACCACTATTTCCGAATAGTAATTTCTGCAAATATCTTAAATTCTTTCTTAAGACCGCCACCACCTCGAGTAACATATCTAATGATAGATTGTTTATCGGACTTTCCTTCCGACACAGTTTTGTTAAGAATACCGTATGCTTCCTGGTGGTGGAATGTGGAACTAACATAACGCGATTTTGTTAATATTATGCAATCTAACAAGGCGATCTGTTTAACATATCTACTGAGAGTTTGTTTAACGGACTTTCCTTCCGATACAGTTTTTTTGTGAATAGTCTACTTCCTGGTGGTAGAATGTGGAACTAACATAACGCGATTTATTTAATTTTAGGAAATATCACTAGGCGATCTGCTTGAAACTTTAAGAACGTTCATAACACATTGATATATATGCTACTTATTAAATGTAAAAATGTCAAAAGTTTGGTTACCACTATTTCTGAATAGTAATTTGAGCAAACATCTTAAATTCTTGCTTAAGACCGCCACCACCTCGAGTAACATATCTAATGATAAGTTGATTAACGGACTTTCCTTCCGACACAGTTTTGTTATGAATAGAGTGCGCTCCCTGGTGTTGGAATGTGGAACTAACAGAATACTTGGTTAAGACCGCCACCATCCCGAGCCATGTATCTACGGAAAGGTTGCGTGAAGGCGTTTCGTCCAGATATGTTTTTGTTAAGAATACGGTGCGCTCCCTGGTGGTGGAATGCGGAACTAACGTACCGCGCTTTTGTTAAATTCAGGAAATATAACCAGGCGATCTGCTTGAAAATTTAAGATAGTTCATAACATATTGATATACATACTACTTATTGAATATAAAAATGTCAAAAGTTTAGCTACCACTATTTCCGAATAGTAATTTCTGCAAATATCTTAAATTCTTGCTTAAGTCCACCACCACCTCGAGTAACATATCTACTGATAGATTGTTTATCGGACTTTCCTTCCGACACAGTTTTGTTATGAATAGTGTGCGCTCCCTGGTGGTAGAATGTGGAACTAACATAACGCGATTTTGTTAAATTTAGGAAATATAACAAGGCGATCTGCTTGAAATTTTAAGGTAGTTCACAACACATTGATATACATACTACTTATTGAATATAAAAATGTCAAAAGTTTAGCTAACACTATATCCGAATAGTAATTTCTGCAAATATCTTAAATTCTTGCTTAAGACCGCCACCACCTCGAGTAACATATCTACTGATAGATTGTTTAACGGACTCTCCCTCCGCTCCAGTTTCGTTAAGAATACAGTGTGCTCCCTGGTGGTGAAATCCGGAACTAACATAATGCGATTTTGTTAATATCATGCAATCTAACAAGGCGATCTGTTTAACATATCTGCTGATAGATTGTTTAACAGACTTTCCTTCTGCTCCACTTTTGTTATGAATAGTGTGCGCTCCATGGTGGTAGAATGTGGAACTAACATAACGCGATTTTGTTAAATTTAGGAAATATAACAAGGCGATCTGATTGAAACTTTAAGAACGTTCATAACACATTGATATATATGCTACTTATTAAATGTAAAAATGTCTAAAGTTTAGTTACCACTATTTCCGAATAGTAATTTGAGCAAACATCTTAAATTCTTGCTTAAGACCGCCACCACCTCGAGTAACATAGCTACTGATAAGTTGTTTAACGGACTTTCCTTCCGACGCAGTTTTGTTATGAATAGAGTGCGCTCCCTGGTGGTGGAATGTGGAACTAACAGAATACTTTTTTAAGATTGCCACCTTCCCGACCCAATTATCTATGGAAAGGTTGCGTGAAGGCGTTTCGTTCAGATATATATTTGTTAAGAATACAGTGCGCTCTCTGGTGGTGGAATCCGGAACTAATATAACGCGATTTTTTAATATTATGCAATCTAACAAGGCGACCTGTTTAACATATCTACTGAGAGGTTGTTTAACGGACTTTCCTTCCAATAGAGATTTGTTGTGAATACAGTGCGCTCCCTGGTGGTAGAATGTGGAACTAACATAACGCGATTTAATTAATTTTAGGAAATATAACAAGGCGATCTGCTTGAAACTTTATGATAGTTCATAACACATTGATATATATGCTACATATTAAATATAAAAATGTCACAAATTACCACGATTTCCGAATAGTAATATGTGCAAATACCTTAAATTGTTGCTTAAGACCGTCAACACCCCGAGTAACATATCTACTGATAGGTGGTTTAACGGACTTTCCTACCGACAAAGTTTTGTTATAAATAGATCGCGCTCCCTGGTGTTGGAATATGGAACTAACAGAATACCTGGTTAAGACCGCCACCATCCCGACCCATGTATCTACGCAAAGGTTGTGTGAAGGCGTTTCGTCCAGATATGTTTTTGTTAAGAATACAGTGCGCTCCCTGGTGGTGGAATGCGGAACTTACGTACCGCGACTTTGTTAAATTTAGGAAATATAACAAAGCGATCTACTTGAAACTTTAAGATAGTTCATAACACATTGAGACATATGCTACTTATTAAATATAAAAATGTCAGAATTTAGTTACCACTATTTCCGAATAGTAATTTGAGCAAACATCTTAAATTCTTGCTTAAGACCGCCACCACCTCGAGTAACATATATACTGATAGAATTTTTATCGGACTTTCCTTCCGACACAGTTTTGTTATGAATAGAGTGCGCTCAGATGTGGTAGAATGTGGAACTAACATAACTCGATTTTGTTAAATTTAGGAAATATAATAAGGCGATCGCCTTGAAACTTTAAGGTAGTTCATAACACATTGATATATATGCTACTTATTAAAAATAAAAAGGTCACAAATTTAGTCACCACCATTTCCGAATAGTAATTTCTGCAAATATCTTAAATTCTTGCTTAAGACCGCCACCACCTCGAGTAACATATCTACTGATAAGTTGTTTAACGGACTTTTCTTCCGACACAGTTTTGTTATGAATAGAGTGCGCTCCCTGGTTGTGGAATGTGGAACTAACAGAATACTTTTTTAAGATTGCCACCTTCCCGACCCAATTATCTAAGGAAAGGTTGCGTGAAGCCGTTTCGTTCAGATATATATTTGTTTAGAATACAGTGCGCTCCCTGCTGGTGGAATCCGGAACTAACATAACGCGATTTTGTTAATATTATGCAATCTAACAAGGCGACCTGTTTAACATATCTACTGATAGATTGTTTATCGGACTTTCCTTCCGACACTGTTTTGTTATGAATAGAGTGCGCTCCCTGGTGGTAGAATGTGGAACTAACATAACGCGATTTTGTTAAATTTAGGAAATATAACAAGGCGATCTGCTTGAAACTTTAAGGTAGTTCATAACACATTGATATACATACTACTTATTTTATATAAAAATGTCAAAAGTTTAGCTACCACTATTTCCGAACAGTAATTTCTGCAAATATCTTAAATTCTTGCATAAGACCGCCACCACCTCGAGTAACATATCTACTGATAGATTGTTTAAACGACTTTCCTTCCGCTCCAGTTTTGTGAAGAATACAGTGCGCTCCCTGGTGATGGAATGTGGAACTAACATAACGCGATTTTTTTAAATTCAGGAAATATAACAAGGCGATCTGTTTGAAACTTTAAGATAGTTTATAACACATTGATATATATGCTACTTAGTAAATATAAAAATGTCACAAGTTTAGTTACCACCATTACCGAATAGCAATTTCTGCAATATCTTAAATTCTTGCTTAAGACCGCCATCACCTCGAATATCATATCTATTGATAGGTTGTTTAACGGACTTTCCTTCCGCTCCAGTTTTGTTATGAATAGAGTGCGCTCCCTGGTAGCAGAATGTGCAACTAACATAACGCGATTTTGTTAAATTTAGGAAATATAACAAGACGATCTGCTTGAAATTTTAAGATAGTTCATAACACATTGAGATATATGCTACTTATAAAATATAAAAATGTCTAAAGTTTAGTTACCACTATTTCCGAATAGTAATTTGAGCAAACATCTTAAATTCTTGCTTAAGACCGCCACCACCTCGAGTAACATAGCTACTGATAAGTTGTTTAACGGACTTTTCTTCCGACACAGTTTTGTTATGAATAGAGTGCGCTCCTTGGTTGTGGAATGTGGAACTAACAGAATACTTTTTTAAGATTGCCACCTTCCCGACCCAATTATCTATGGAAAGGTTGCGTGAAGGCGTTTCGTTCAGATATATATTTGTTTAGAATACAGTGCGCTCCCTGCTGGTGGAATCCGGAACTAACATAACGCGATTTTGTTAATATTATGCAATCTAACAAGGCGACCTGTTTAACATATCTACTGATAGATTGTTTATCGGACTTTCCTTCCGACACTGTTTTGTTATGAATAGAGTGCGCTCCCTGGTGGTAGAATGTGGAACTAACAGAATTCTTTTTTAAGATTGCCACCTTCCCGACCCATGTATCTACGGAAAGGTTGCTTAAAGGCGTTTCGTTCAGATATGTTTTTGTTAAGAATACAGTGCGCTCCCTGGTGGTGGAATGCGGAACTAACGTACCGCGACTTTGTTAAATTTAGCAAAAATATAACAAGGCGATCTGCTTGAAACTTTAAGATAGTTCATAACACATTGCGACATATGCTACTTATTAAATATAAAAATGTCACAAGTTTAGTTACCACCATTTCCGAATAGTAATTACTGCAAATATCTTAAATTCTTGCTTAAGACCGCCATCCCCTCGAGTAACATATCTATTGATAGGTTGTTTAACGGACTTTCCTTCCGCTCCAGTTTTGTTATGAATAGAGTGCGCTCCCTGGTGGTAGAATGTGGAACTAACATAACGCGACTTTGTTAAATTTAGCAAAAATATAACAAGGCGATCTGCTTGAAACTTTAAGAAAGTTCATAACACATTGAGACATATGCTACTTATTAAATATAAAAATGTCACAAATTTAATTACCACCATTTCCGAATAGTAATTCCTGCAAATATCATAAATTCTTGGTTAAGACCGCCACCCCTTCGAGTAACATATCTACTGATAGGTGGTTTAACGAACTTTCCTTCCGACAAAGTTTTGTTATGAATAGAGTGCGCTCCCTGGTGGTGGAATGTGGAACTAACAGAATACTTCGTTAAGACCGCCACCATCCCGACCCATGTATCTACGGAAAGGTTGCGTGAAGGCGTTTGGTTCAGATACGTTTTTGTTAAGAATACAGTGCATCCTGGTGGTGGAATGCGGAACTAACATAAAGCGATTTTGTTAAAATTAGGAAATCTAAAAAGGTAATAGTAATTTGTGGAAATATCTTAAATTCTTGCTTAAGACCGTCACCACCTCGAGTAACATATCTACTGATAGGTGGTTTAACGAACTTTCCTTCCGACACAGTTTTGTTATGAATAGAGTGCGCTCCCTGGTGGTGGAATGTGGAACTAACAACGCGATTTTGTTAAATTTGGAAATATGACAATGCGATCTGCTTGAAACTTTAAGATAGTTCATAACACATTGATATATATGCTACTTATTGAATATAAAAATATCAAAAGTTTAGCTACCCCTATTTCCGAATTGTAATTTCTGCAAATATCTTAAATTCTTGCTTAAGACCGCCACCACCTCGAGTAACATATCTACTGATAGATTGTTTATCGGACTTTCCTTCCGACACAGTTTTGTTATGAATAGTGTGCGCTCCCTGGTGGTAGAATGTGGAACTAACATAACGCGATTTTGTTAAATTTAGGAAACATAACAAGGCGATCTGCTTGAAACTTTAAGGTAGTTCATAACACATTGATATACATACTACTTATTGAATATAAAAATGTCAAAAGTTTAGCTACCACTATTTCCGAATAGTAATTTCTGCAAATATCTTAAATTCTTGCTTAAGACCGCCACCACCTCGAGTAACATATCTACTGATAGATTGTTTAACGGACTTTCCTTCCGCTCCAGTTTTCTTAAGAATACAGTGCGCTCCCTGGTGGTGGAATCCGGAACTAACATAACGCGATTTTGTTAATATTATGCAATCTAACAAGGCGATCTGTTTAACATATGTGCTGATAGATTATTTAACAGACTTTCCTTCCGCTCCAGTTTTGTTATGAATAGTGTGCGCTCCATGGTGGTAGAATGTGGACCTAACATAGCGCGATTTTTTTAAATTCAGGAAATATAACAAGGCGATCTGCTTGAAACTTTAAGGTACTTCATAACACATTGATATACATACTGCTTATTGAATATAAAAATGTCAAAAGTTAAGTTACCTCTATTTCCGAATAGTAATTTCTGAAAATATCTTAAATTCTTGCTTAAGACCGCCACTACCTCCAGTAACATATCTACTGATAGGAGGTTTAACGGACTTTCCTTCCGACACAGTTTTGTTATGAATAGAGTGCGCTCCCTGGTGGTGGAATGTGGAACTAACAACGCGATTTTGTTCAATTTAGGAAATATAACAAGGCAATCTGCTTGAAACTTTAAGATAGTTCATAACACATTGAGACATATGCTACTTATTAAATATAAAAATGTCAAAATTTAGTTACCACTATTTCCGAATAGTAATTTGAGCAAACATATTAAATTCTTGCTTAAGACCTCCACCACCTCGAGTAACATATCTACTGATAGATTGTTTAGCGGACTTTCCTTTCGACACAGTTTTGTTATGAATAGAGTGCGCTCCCTGGTGGTGGAACGTGGAACTAACAGAATACTTGGTTAAGACCGCCACCATCCCGACACATGTATCTACGGAAAGGTTGCGTGAAGGCGTTTCGTTCAGATATATATGCTACTTATTGAATATAAAAATGTTAAAAGTTTAGCTACCACTATTTCCGAATTGTAATTTCTGCAAATATCTTAAATTCTTGCTTAAGACAGCCACCACCTCGAGTAAATGATCTACTGATAAGTTGTTTAACAGACTTTCCTTCCGCTCCAGTTTTGTTATGAATAGTGTGCGCTCCATGGTGGTAGAATGTGGAACTAACATAACGCGATTTTGTTAAATTCAGGAAATATAACAAGGCGATCTGCTTGAAACTTTAAGATAGTTCATAACACATTGATATACATACTACTTATTAAATATAAAAATGTCAAAAGTTTAGTTACCACTATTTCCGAATAGTAATTTCTGCAAATAGCTTAAATTCTTGCTTAAGACCGCCACCACCTCGAGTAACATATCTACAGATAGACTGTTTATCAGACTTTCCTTCCGACACAGTTTTGTTATGAATAGAGTGCGCTCCCTGGTGGTGGAATGTGGAACTAGCATAACGCGATTTTGTTAAATTTAGGAAATATAACAAGGCGATCTGCTTGAAACTTTAAGATAGTTCATAATACATTGAGATATATGCTTCTTATTATATATATAAATGTCACAATTAATTACCACTATTTCCGAATAGTAATTTGATTAAACATATTAAATTCTTGCTTAAGACCTCCACCACCTCGAGTAACATATCTACTGATAGATTGTTTAGCGGACTTTCCTTTCGACACAGTTTTGTTATGAATAGAGTGCGCTCCCTGGTGGTGGAATGTGGAACTAACAGAATACTTGGTTAAGACCGCCACCATCCCGACACATGTATCTACGGAAAGGTTGCGTGAAGGCGTTTCGTTCAGATATGTTTTTGTTAAGAATACCGTATGCTTCCTTTTGGTGGAATGCGGAACTAACGTACCGCGATTTTGTTAAATTTAGGTAATATAACAAGGCGATCTGCTTGTAACTTTAAGATAGTTCATAATACATTGAGATATATGCTTCTTATTATATATATAAATGTCAAAAGTTCAGTTACCACTATTTCCGATTAGTAATTTGTGCAAACATCTCAAATGCTTGCTTAAGACCGCCACCACCTCGAGTAACATTTCTACTGATAGGTTGTTTAACGGACTTTCTTTCCGCCTCAGTTTTGTTAAGAATACAGTGCGCTCCCTGGTGGTGGAATCCGGAACTAACATAACGCGATTTTGTTAATATTATGCAATCTATCAAGGCGATCTGTTTAACATATCTGCTGATAGGTTGTTTAACAGACTTTCCTTCTGCTCCAGTTTTGTTATGAATTGTGTGCGCTCCATGGTGGTAGAATATTGAACTAACATAACGCGATTTTGTTAAACTCAGGAAATATAACAAGGCGATCTGCTTGAAACTTTAAGATAGTTCATAACACATTGATATACATACTACTTATTGAATATAAAAATGTCATAAGTTTAGTTACCACTATTTCCGAATAGTAATTTCTGAAAATATCTTACATTCTTGCTTAAGACCGCCACTACCTCGAGTAACATATCTACTGATAGATTGTTTATCAGACTTTACTTCCGACGCAGTTTTGTTGTGAATAGAGTGCGCTCCCTGGTGGTAGAATGTGGAACTAACATAACGCGATTTAATTAATTTTAGGAAATATAACAAGGCGATCTGCTTGAAACTATAAGATAGTTCATAACACATTGAGATATATGCTACTTATTAAATATAAAAATGTCTAAAGTTTAGTTACCACTATTTCCGAATAATAATTTGAGCAAACATCTTAAATTCTTGCTTAAGACCGCCACCACCTCGAGTAACATATCTACTGATAAGTTGTTTATCGGACTTTCCTTCCGACACAGTTTTGTTATGAATAGAGTGCGCTCCCTGGTGGTAGAATGCGGTACTAACGTACCGCGACTTTGTTAAATTAAGAACTATAACAAGGCGATCTGCTTGAAACTTTAAGATAGTTCATAACACATTGAGACATATGCTACTTATTAAATATAAAAATGTCAAAAATTTAGTTACCACTATTTCCGAATAGTAATTTCTGCAAATATCTTAAATTCTTTCTTAAGACCGCCACCACCTCGAGTAACATATCTAATGATAGATTGTTTATCGGACTTTCCTTCCGACACAGTTTTGTTAAGAAAACCGTGTGCTTCCTGGTGGTGGAATGTGGAACTAACATAACGCGATTTTGTTAATATTATGCAATCTAACAAGGCGATCTGTTTAACATATCTACTGAGAGTTTGTTTAACGGACTTTCCTTCCGATACAGTTTTGTTGTGAATAGAGTGCGCTCCCTGGTGGTAAAATGTGGAACTAACATAACGCGATATTTTTAATTTTAGGAAATATAACTAGGCGATCTGCTTGAAACTTTAAGAAAGTTCATAACACATTGATATATATGCTACTTATTAAATATAAAAATGTCACTAGTTACCACCATTTCCGAATAGTAATTTGTGCAAATATCTTAAATTCTTGCTTAAGACCGTCAACACCTCGAGTAACATATCTACTGATAGGTGGTTTAACGGACTTTCCTTAAGACACAGTTTTGTTATAAATAGAGCGCGCTCCCTGGTGTTGGAATGTGGAACTAACAAAATACTTGGTTAAGACCGCCACCATCCCGAGCCGTGTATCTACGGAAAGGTTGCGTGAAGGCGTTTCGTCCAGATATGTTTTTGTTCAGAATACAGTGCGCTCCCTGGTGGTGGAATGCGGAACTAACGTACCGCGACTTTGTTAAATTTAGGAAATATAACAAGGCGATCTGATTGAAACTTTAAGAACGTTCATAACACATTGATATATATGCTACTTATTAAATGTAAAAATGTCAAAAGTTTAGTTACCACTATTTCTGAATAGTAATTTGAGCAAACATCTTAAATTCTTGTTTAAGACCGCCACCACCTCGAGTAACATATCTAATGATAAGTTGATTAACGGCCTTTCCTTCCGACACAGTTTTGTTATGAATAGAGTGCGCTCCCTGGTGTTGGAATGTGGAACTAACAGAATACTTGGTTAAGACCGCCACCATCCCGAGCCATGTATCTACGGAAAGGTTTCGTGAAGGCGTTTCGTCCAGATATGTTTTTGTTAAGAATACAGTGCGCTCCCTGGTGCTGGAATGCGGAACTAACGTACCGCGACTTTGTTAAATTTAGGAAATATAACAAGGCGATCTGATTGAAACTTTAAGAACGTTCATAACACATTGATATATATGCTACTTATTAAATGTAAAAATGTCAAAAGATTAGTTACCACTATTTCTGAATAGTAATTTGAGCAAACAACTTAAATTCTTGCTTAAGACCGCCACCACCTCGAGTAACATATCTGCTGATAGGTTGTTTAACAAACTTTCCTTCCGCTCCAGTTTTGTTATGAATAGTGTGCGCTCCCTGGTGGTGGAATGTGGAACTAACGGAATGCTTTTTAAAGATTGCCACCTTCCCGACACATTTATCTATGGAAAGGTTGCGTGAAGGCGTTTCGTTCAGATATGTATTTGTTAAGAATACAGTGCGCTCCCTGGTGGTGGAATCCGGAACTAACATAACGCGATTTTGTTAATATTATGCAATCTAACAAGGCGATGTGTTTAACAAATCTGCTGATAGGTTGTTTAACAGACTTTCCTTCCGCTCCAGTTTTGTTATGAATAGTGTGCGCTCCATGGTGGTAGAATGTGGAACTAACATAACGCGGTTTTGTTAAATTCAAGAAATATAACCAGGTGATCTGCTTGAAACTTTAAGATAGTTCATAACACATTGGTATACATACTACTTATTGAATATAAAAATGTCAAAAGTTTAGCTACCACTATTTCCGAATAGTAATTTATGCAAATATCTTAAATTCTTGCTTAAGACCGCCACCACCTCGAGTAACATATCTACTGATAAGTTGTTTATCGAACTTTCCTTCCGACACAGTTTTGTTATGAATAGAGTGCGCTCCCTGGTGGTAGAATGCGGAACTAACGTACCGCGACTTTGTTAAATTTAGGAAATATAACAAGGCGATCTGCTTGAAACTTTAAGATAGTTCATAACACATTGAGACATATGCTACTTATTATATATAAAAATGTCAAAAGTTTAGCTACCACTATATCCGAATAGTAATTTCTGCAAATATCTTAAATTCTTGCTTAAAAGCGCCACCACCTCGAGTAACATATCTACTGATAGATTGCTTAACGGACTTTCCCTCCGCTCCAGTTTTGTTAAGAATACAGTGCTCTCCCTGGTGGTGGAATCCGGAACTAACATAACGCGATTTTGTTAATATTATGCAATCTAACAAGGCGATCTGTTTAACATATCTGCTGATAGATTGTTTAACAGACTTTCCTTCCGCTCCAGTTTTGTTATGAATAGTGTGCGCTCCATGGTGGTAGAATGTGGAACTAACATAACGCGCTTTTTTTAAATTAAGAAATATAACAAGGCGATCTGCTTGAAACTTTTAGATAGTGCATAACACATTGATATATATGCTACTTATTAAATATAAAAATGTCAAAAGTTTAGTTACCACTATTTCCGAATAGTAATTTCTGCAAATATCTTAAATTCTTTCTTAAGACCGCCACCACCTCGAGTAACATATCTACTGATATGTGGTTTAACGGACTTTCCTTAAGGCACAGTTTTGTTATAAATAGAGCGCGCTCCCAGGTGGTGGAATGTGGAACTAACATAACGTGATTTTGTTAAATTTAGGAAATATAACAGGGCGATCTGCTTGAAACTTTAAGATAGTTCATAAAACGTTGATATATATTCTACTTATTAAATATAAAAATGTCACAAATTTAGTTACCACCATTTCCGAATAGTAATTTGTGCAAATATCTTAAATTCTTGCTTAAGACCGCAACACCTCGAGTAACATATCTGCTGATATGTGGTTTAACGGACTTTCCTTAAGGCACATTTTTGTTATAAATAGAGCGCGCTACCAGGTGGTGGAATGTGGAACTAACATAACGTGATTTTGTTAAATTTAGGAAATATAACAGGGCGATCTCGCTTGAAACTTTAAGAACGTTCATAACACATTGATATATATCCTACTTATTAAATGTAAAAATGTCAAATGTTTAGTTACCACTATTTCCGAATAGTAATTTCGGCAAACACCTTAAATTCTTGCTTAAGACCGCCAAAACCTCGAGTAACATAACTGCTGAAAGGTGGTTTAACGGACTTTCCTTCCGACACAGTTTTGTTATAAATAGAGCGCGCTCCCTGGTGGTGGAATGTGGAACTAACATAACGCGATTTTGTTAAATTTAGGAAATATAACAAGGCGATCTGCTTGAAACTTTAAGATAGTTCATAAAACGTTGATATATATTCTACTTATTAAATATAAAAATGTCACAAATTTAGTTACCACCATTTCCGAATAGTAATTTGTGCAAATATCTTAAATTCTTGCTTAAGACCGCAACACCTCGAGTAACATATCTGCTGATATGTGGTTTAACGGACTTTCCTTAAGGCACAGTTTTGTTATAAATAGAGCGCGCTCCCAGGTGGTGGAATGTGGAACTAACATAACGTGATTTTGTTAAATTTAGGAAATATAACAGGGCGATCTGCTTGAAACTTTAAGAACGTTCATAACACATTGATATATATCCTACTTATTAAATGTAAAAATGTCAAATGTTTAGTTACCACTATTTCCGAATAGTAATTCCGGCAAACACCTTAAATTCTTGCTTAAGACCGCCAACACCTCGAGTAACATAACTGCTGATAGGTGGTTTAACGGACTTTCCTTCCGACACAGTTTTGTTATAAATAGAGCGCGCTCCCTGGTGGTGGAATGTGGAACTAACAGAATTCTTTTTTAAAATTGCCACCTTCCCGACCCATTTATCTATGGAAAGGTTGCGTGAAGGCGTTTCGTTCGGATATGTATTTGTTAAGAATACAGTGCGCTCCCTGGTGGTGGAATGCGGAACTAACATAAAGCGATTTTGTTAAAAATAGGAAATCTAAAAAGGCAATAGTAATTTGTGGAAATATCTTAAATTCTTGCTTAAGACCGTCACCACCTCGAGTAACATATCTACTGATAGGTGGTTTAACGGACTTCCCTTCAGACACAGTTTTGTTATGAATAGAGTGCGCTCCCTGGTGGTGGAATGTGGAACTAACAACGCGATTTTGTTAAATTTGGAAATATAACAAGGCGATCTGCTTGAAACTTTAAGATAGTTCATAACACATTGATATATATGCTACTTATTGAATATAAAAATGTTAAAAGTTTAGCTACCACTATTTCCGAATTGTAATTTCTGCAAATATCTTAAATTCTTGCTTAAGACAGCCACCACCTCGAGTAAATGATCTACTGATAAGTTGTTTAACAGACTTTCCTTCCGCTCCAGTTTTGTTATGAATAGTGTGCGCTCCATGGTGGTAGAATGTGGAACTAAAATAACGCGATTTTGTTAAATTCAGGAAATATAACAAGGCGATCTGCTTGAAACTTTAAGATAGTTCATAACACATTGATATACATACTACTTATTAAATATAAAAATGTCAAAAGTTTACTTACCACTATTTCCGAATAGTAATTTCTGCAAATAGCTTAAATTCTTGCTTAAGACCGCCACCACCTCGAGTAACATATCTACAGATAGACTGTTTATCAGACTTTCCTTCCGACACAGTTTTGTTATGAATAGAGTGCGCTCCCTGGTGGTGGAATATTGGAACTAACATAACGCGATTTTGTTAAATTTAGGAAATATAACAAGGCGATCTGCTTGAAACTTTAAGATAGTTCATAACACATTGATATATATGCTACTTATTAAATATAAAAATGTCACAAATTTAGTTACCACCATTTCCGAATAGTAATTTCTGCAAATATCTTAAATTCTTCCTTAAGACCGCCACCACCTCGAGTAACATATCTACTGATAAGTTGTTTAACGGACTTTTCTTCCGACACAGTTTTGTTATAAATAGGGCGCGCTCCCTGGTGTTGGAATGTGGAACTAACAGAATACCTGGTTAAGACCGCCACCATCCCGACCCATGTATCTACGCAAAGGTTGTGTGAAGGCGTTTCGTCCAGATATGTTTTTGTTAAGAATACAGTGCGCTCCCTGGTGGTGGAATGCGGAACTAACGTACCGCGACTTTGTTAAATTTAGGAAATATAACAAGGCAATCTGCTTGAAACTTTAAGATAGTTCATAACACATTGAGACATATGCTACTTATTAAATATAAAAATGTCAAAATTTATTTACCACTATTTCCGAATAGTAATTTGAGCAAACATATTAAATTCTTGCTTAAGACCTCCACCACCTCGAGTAACATATCTACTGATAGATTGTTTAGCGGACTTTCCTTTCGACACAGTTTTGTTATGAATAGAGTGCGCTCCCTGGTGGTGGAATGTGGAACTAACAGAATACTTGGTTAAGACCGCCACCATCCCGACCCATGTATCTACGCAAAGGTTGTGTGAAGGCGTTTCGTCCAGATATGTTTTTGTTAAGAATACAGTGCGCTCCCTGGTGGTGGAATGCGGAACTAACGTACCGCGACTTTGTTAAATTTAGGAAATATAACAAGGCAATCTGCTTGAAACTTTAAGATAGTTCATAACACATTGAGACATATGCTACTTATTAAATATAAAAATGTCAAAATTTAGTTACCACTATTTCCGAATAGTAATTTGAGCAAACATATTAAATTCTTGCTTAAGACCTCCACCACCTCGAGTAACATATCTACTGATAGATTGTTTAGCGGACTTTCCTTTCGAGACAGTTTTGTTATGAATAGAGTGCGCTCCCTGGTGGTGGAATGTGGAACTAACAGAATACTTGGTTAAGACCGCCACCATCCCGACACATGTATCTACGGAAAGGTTGCGTGAAGGCGTTTCGTTCAGATATGTTTTTGTTAAGAATACCGTATGCTTCCTTTTGGTGGAATGCGGAACTATCGTACCGCGATTTTGTTAAATTTAGGTCATATAACAAGGCGATCTGCTTGAAACTTTAAGATAGTTCATAATACATTGAGATATATGCTTCTTATTCTATATATAAATGTCAAAAGTTTAGTTACCACTATTTCCGAATAGTAATTTGTGCAAACATCTCAAATTCTTGCTTAAGACCGCCACCACCTCGAGTAACATTTCTACTGATAGGTTGTTTAACGGACATTCTTTCCGCCTCAGTTTTGTTAAGAATACAGTGCGCTCCCTGGTGGTGGAATCCGGAACTAACATAACGCGATTTTGTTAATATTATGCAATCTAACAAGGCGATCTGTTTAACATATCTGCTGATAGGTTGTTTAACAGACTTTCCTTCCGCTCCAGTTTTGTTATGAATTGTGTGCGCTCCATGGTGGTAGAATATTGAACTAACATAACGCGATTTTGTTAAACTCAAGAAATATAACAAGGCGATCTGCTTGAAACTTTAAGATAGTTCATAACACATTGATATATATGCTACTTATTAAATATAAAAATGTCATGAAATTTAGTTTCCACCATTTCCGAATAGTAATTTCTGCAAATATCTTAAATTCTTGCTTAAGACCGCCACTACCTCGAGTAACATATCTACTGATAGATTGTTTATCAGACTTTACTTCCGACGCAGTTTTGTTGTGAATACAGTGCGCTCCCTGGTGGTAGAATGTGGAACTAACATAACGCGATTGAATTAATTTTAGGAAATATAACAAGGCGATCTGCTTGAAACTATAAGATAGTTCATAACACATTGTTATATATGCTACTTAGTAAATATAAAATGTCACAAGTTTAGTTACCGACATTTCCGAATAGTAATTTCTGCAATATCTTAAATTCTTGCTTAAGACCGCCATCACCTCGAATATCATATCTATTGATAGGTTGTTTAACGGACTTTCCTTCCGCTCTAGTTTTGTTATGAATAGAGTGCGCTCCCTGGTGGCAGAATGTGCAACTAACCTAACGCGATTTTGTTAAATTTAGGAAATATAACAAGACGATCTGCTTGAAACTTTAAGATAGTTCATAACACATTGAGATATATGCTACTTATTAAATATAAAAATGTCTAAAGTTTAGTTACCACTATTTCCGAATAGTAATTTGAGCAAACATCTTAAATTCTTGCTTAAGACCGCCACCACCTCGAGTAACATATCTACTGATAAGTTGTTTATCGGACTTTCCTTCCGACACAGTTTTGTTATGAAAAGAGTGCGCTCCCTGGTGGTAGAATGCGGTACTAACGTACCGCGACTTTGTTAAATTAAGAAATATAACAAGGCGATCTGCTTGAAACTTTAAGATAGTTCATAACACATTGAGACATATGCTACTTATTAAATATAAAATTGTCAAAAATTTAGTTACCACTATTTCCGAATAGTAATTTCTGCAAATATCTTAAATTCTTTCTTAAGACCGCCACCACCTCGAGTAACATATCTAATGATAGATTGTTTATCGGACTTTCCTTCCGACACAGTTTTGTTAAGAATACCGTATGCTTCCTGGTGGTGGAATGTGGAACTAACATAACGCGATTTTGTTAATATTATGCAATCTAACAAGGCGATCTGTTTAACATATCTACTGAGAGTTTGTTTAACGGACTTTCCTTCCGATACAGTTTTTTTGTGAATAGTCTACTTCCTGGTGGTAGAATGTGGAACTAACATAACGCGATTTATTTAATTTTAGGAAATATCACTAGGCGATCTGCTTGAAACTTTAAGAACGTTCATAACACATTGATATATATGCTACTTATTAAATGTAAAAATGTCAAAAGTTTGGTTACCACTATTTCTGAATAGTAATTTGAGCAAACATCTTAAATTCTTGCTTAAGACCGCCACCACCTCGAGTAACATATCTAATGATAAGTTGATTAACGGACTTTCCTTCCGACACAGTTTTGTTATGAATAGAGTGCGCTCCCTGGTGTTGGAATGTGGAACTAACAGAATACTTGGTTAAGACCGCCACCATCCCGAGCCATGTATCTACGGAAAGGTTGCGTGAAGGCGTTTCGTCCAGATATGTTTTTGTTAAGAATACGGTGCGCTCCCTGGTGGTGGAATGCGGAACTAACGTACCGCGCTTTTGTTAAATTCAGGAAATATAACCAGGCGATCTGCTTGAAAATTTAAGATAGTTCATAACATATTGATATACATACTACTTATTGAATATAAAAATGTCAAAAGTTTAGCTACCACTATTTCCGAATAGTAATTTCTGCAAATATCTTAAATTCTTGCTTAAGTCCACCACCACCTCGAGTAACATATCTACTGATAGATTGTTTATCGGACTTTCCTTCCGACACAGTTTTGTTATGAATAGTGTGCGCTCCCTGGTGGTAGAATGTGGAACTAACATAACGCGATTTTGTTAAATTTAGGAAATATAACAAGGCGATCTGCTTGAAATTTTAAGGTAGTTCACAACACATTGATATACATACTACTTATTGAATATAAAAATGTCAAAAGTTTAGCTAACACTATATCCGAATAGTAATTTCTGCAAATATCTTAAATTCTTGCTTAAGACCGCCACCACCTCGAGTAACATATCTACTGATAGATTGTTTAACGGACTCTCCCTCCGCTCCAGTTTCGTTAAGAATACAGTGTGCTCCCTGGTGGTGAAATCCGGAACTAACATAATGCGATTTTGTTAATATCATGCAATCTAACAAGGCGATCTGTTTAACATATCTGCTGATAGATTGTTTAACAGACTTTCCTTCTGCTCCACTTTTGTTATGAATAGTGTGCGCTCCATGGTGGTAGAATGTGGAACTAACATAACGCGATTTTGTTAAATTTAGGAAATATAACACGGCGATCTGCTTGAAACTTTAAGATAGTTCATAACACATTGATATATATACTACTTATTGAATATAAAATTATCAAAAGTTTAGTTACCACTATTTCCGAATAGTAATTTCTGCAAATATCTTAAATTCCTGCTTAAGACCGCCACCAACTCGAGTAACATATCTACTGATAGATTGTTTATCAGACTTTCCTTCCGACACAGTTTTGTTATGAATAGAGTGCGCTCCCTGGTGTTGGAATGTGGAACTAACAGAATACTTGGTTAAGACCGCCACCATCCCGACACATGTATCTACGGAAAGGTTGCGTGAAGGCGTTTCGTTCAGATATGTATTTGTTCAGAATACAGTGCGCTCCCTGGTGGTGGAATCCGGAACTAACATAACGCGATTTTGTTAATATTATGCAATCTAACAAGGCGATCTGTTTAACATATCTACTGAGAGTTTGTTTAACGGACTTTCCTTCCGATACAGTTTTGTTGTGAATAGAGTGCGCTCCCTGGTGGTAGAATGTGGAACTAACATAACGCGATTTAATTAATTTTAGGAAATATAACAAGGCGATCTGCTTGCAACTTTAAGAAAGTTTATAACACATTGATATATATGCTACTTATTAAATGTAAAAATTTCAAATGTTTAGTTACGACTATTTCCGAATAGTAATTTCTGCAAACACCTTAAATTCTTGCTTAAGACCGCCAACACCTCGAGTAAAATATCTACTGATAAGTTGTTTAACGGACTTTCCTTCCGACACAGTTTTGTTATGAATAGAGTGCGCTCCCTGGTGTTGGAATGTGGAACTAACAGAATACTTTGTTAAGACCGCCACCATCCCGACCCATGTATCTACGGAAAGGTTGCGTGAAGGCGTTTCGTCCAGATATGTTTTTTTTAAGAATACAGTGCGCTCCCTGGTGGTGGAATGCGGAACTAACGTACCGCGACTTTGTTAAATTTAGGAAATATAACAAGGCGATCTGATTGAAACTTTAAGAACGTTCATAACAGATTGATATATATGCTACTTATTAAATGTAAAAATGTCAAAAGTTTAGTTACCACTATTTCTGAATAGTAATCTGAGCAAACATCTTAAATTCTTGCTTAAGACCGCCACCACCTCGAGTAACATATCTGCTTATAGGTTGTTTAACAGACTTTCCTTCCGCTCCAGTTTTGTTATGAATAGTGTGCGCTCCATGGTGGTAGAATGCGGAACTAACGTACCGCGACTTTGTTAAATTTAGGAAATATAACAAGGCGATCTGCTTGAAACTTTAAGATAGTTCATAACACATTGATATATATGCTACTTATTAAATGTAAAAATGTCAAAAGTTTAGTTACCACTATTTCCGAATAGTAATTTCTGCAAATATCTAAAATTCTTGCTTAAGACCGCCACCACCTCGAGTAACATATCTAATGATAGATTGTTTATCGGACTTTCCTTCCGACACAGTTTTGTTATGAATAGCGTGCGCTCCCTGGTGGTAGAATTTGAAAATAACATAACGCGATTTTGTTAAATTTAGGAAATATAACAAGGCGATCTTAAATTTTTGCTTAAGACCGCCACCACCTCGAGTAACATATCTGCTGATAGGTGGTTTAACGGACTTTCCTTCCGACACAGTTTTGTTATGAATAGCGTGCGCTCCCTGGTGGTAGAATGTGGAACTAACATAACGCGATTTAATTAATTTTAGGAAATATAACAAGGCGATCTGCTTGAAACTATAAGATAGTTCATAACACATTGTTATATATGCTACTTAGTAAATATAAAAATGTCACAATTTTGTTACCGACATTTCCGAATAGTAATTTCTGCAAATATCTTAAATTCTTGCTTAAGGCCGCCAGCACCTCGAGTAACATATCTGCTGATAGATGGTTTAACGGACTTTCCTTCCGACACAGTTTTTTTTATGAATAGAGTGCGCTCCCTGGTGGTGGAATGTGGAACTAACAGAATACTTGGTTAAGATCGCCACCATCCCGACCCATGTATCTACGGAAAGGTTGCGTGAAGGCGTTTCGTTCAGATATGTATTTGTTCAGAATACAGTGCGCTCCCTGGGGGTGGAATCCGGAACTAACATAACGCGATTTTGTTAATATTATGCAATCTAACAAGGCGAACTGTTTAACATATCTACTGAGAGTTTGTTTAACGGACTTTCCTTCCGATACAGTTTTGTTGTGAATAGAGTGCGCTCCCTGGTGGTAGAATGTGGAACTAACATAACGCGATTTATTTAATTTTAGGAAATATCACTAGGCGATCTGCTTGAAACTTTAAGATAGTTCATAACACATTGATATATATGCTACTTATTAAATATAAAAATGTCACTAGTTACCACCATTTCCGAATAGTAATTTGTGCAAATATCTTAAATTCTTGCTTAAGACCGTCAACACCTCGAGTAACATATCTACTTATAGGTGGTTTAACGGACTTTCCTTAAGACACAGTTTTGTTATAAATAGAGCGCGCTCCCTGGTGTTGGAATGTGGAACTAACAGAATACTTGGTTAAGACCGCCACCATCCCGAGCCGTGTATCTACGGAAAGGTTGCGTGAAGGCGTTTCGTCCAGATATGTTTTTGTTCAGAATATAGTGCGCTTCCTGGTGGTGGGATGCGGAACTAACGTACCGCGACTTTGTTAAATTTAGGAAATATAACAAGGCGATCTGATTGAAACTTTAAGAACGTTCATAACACATTGATATATATGCTACTTATTAAATGTAAAAATGTCAAAAGTTTAGTTACCACTATTTCTGAATAGTAATTTGAGCAAACATCTTAAATTCTTGCTTAAGACCGCCACCACCTCGAGTAACATATCTAATGATAAGTTGATTAACGGACTTTCCTTCCGACACAGTTTTGTTATGAATAGAGTGCGCTCCCTGGTGTTGGAATGTGGAACTAACAGAATACTTGGTTAAGACCGCCACCATCCCGAGCCATGTATCTACGGAAAGGTTGCGTGAAGGCGTTTCGTCCAGATATGTTTTTGTTAAGAATACGGTGCGCTCCCTGGTGGTGGAATGCGGAACTAACGTACCGCGCTTTTGTTAAATTCAGGAAATATAACCAGGCGATCTGCTTGAAAATTTAAGATAGTTCATAACATATTGATATACATACTACTTATTGAATATAAAAATGTCAAAAGTTTAGCTACCACTATTTCCGAATAGTAATTTCTGCAAATATCTTAAATTCTTGCTTAAGACCACCACCACCTCGAGTAACATATCTACTGATAGATTGTTTATCGGACTTTCCTTCCGACACAGTTTTGTTATGAATAGTGTGCGCTCCCTGGTGGTAGAATGTGGAACTAACATAACGCGATTTTGTTAAATTTAGGAAATATAACAAGGCGATCTGCTTGAAACTTTAAGGTAGTTCACAACACATTGATATACATACTACTTATTGAATATAAAAATGTCAAAAGTTTACCTAACACTATATCCGAATAGTAATTTCTGCAAATATCTTAAATTCTTGCTTAAGACCGCCACCACCTCGAGTAACATATCTACTGATAGATTGTTTAACGGACTTTCCCTCCGCTCCAGTTTTGTTAAGAATACAGTGTGCTCCCTGGTGGTGAAATCCGGAACTAACATAACGCGATTTTGTTAATATTATGCAATCTAACAAGGCGATCTGTTTAACATATCTGCTGATAGATTGTTTAACAGACTTTCCTTCTGCTCCACTTTTGTTATGAATAGTGTGCGCTCCATGGTGGTAGAATGTGGAACTAACATAACGCTTTTTTTTTAAATTCAGGAAATATAACAAGGCGATCTGCTTGAAACTTTAAGATAGTTCATAACACATTGATATATATACTACTTATTGAATATAAAAATGTCAAAAGTTTAGTTACCACTATTTCCGAATAGTAATTTCTGCAAATATCTTAAATTCCTGCTTAAGACCGCCACCACCTCGAGTAACATATCTACTGATAGATTGTTTATCAGACTTTCCTTCCGACACAGTTTTGTTATGAATAGAGTGCGCTCCCTGGTGTTGGAATGTGGAACTAACAGAATACTTGGTTAAGACCGCCACCATCCCGACACATGTATCTACGGAAAGGTTGTGTGAAGGCGTTTCGTTCAGATATGTTTTTGTTAAGAATACCGTATGCTTCCTGGTGGTGGAATGCGGAACTAACGTACCGCGATTTTGTTAAATTTAGGTAATATAACAAAGCGATCTGCTTGAAACTTTAAGATAGTTCATAACGCATTGATATATATGCTAGTTATTAAATATAAAAATGTCACAAATTTAGTTACCACCATTTCCGAATAGTAATTTCTGCAAATATCTTAAATTCTTTCTTAAGACCGCCACCACCTCGAGTAACATATCTAATGATAGATTGTTTATCGGACTTTCCTTCCGACACAGTTTTGTTAAGAATACCGTATGCTTCCTGGTGGTGGAATGTGGAACTAACATAACGCGATTTTGTTAAATTTAGGAAATATAACAAGGCGATCTGCTTGAAACTTTAAGCTAGTTCATAAAACATTGATATATATGCTACATAAATATAAAAATGTCACAAATTTAGTTACCAACATTTCCGAATAGTAATTTCTGCAAATATCTTAAATTCTTGCTTAAGGCCGCCAGCACCTCGAGTAACATATCTACTGATAGATTGTTTATCGGACTTTCCTTCCGACACAGTTTTGTTATGAATAGTGTGCGCTCCCTGGTGGTAGAATGTGGAACTAACATAACGCGATTTTGTTAAATTTAGGAAATATAACAAGGCGATCTGCTTGAAACTTTAAGGTAGTTCACAACACATTGATATACATACTACTTATTGAATATAAAAATGTCAAAAGTTTACCTAACACTATATCCGAATAGTAATTTCTGCAAATATCTTAAATTCTTGCTTAAGACCGCCACCACCTCGAGTAACATATCTACTGATAGATTGTTTAACGGACTTTCCCTCCGCTCCAGTTTTGTTAAGAATACAGTGTGCTCCCTGGTGGTGAAATCCGGAACTAACATAACGCGATTTTGTTAATATTATGCAATCTAACAAGGCGATCTGTTTAACATATCTGCTGATAGATTGTTTAACAGACTTTCCTTCTGCTCCACTTTTGTTATGAATAGTGTGCGCTCCATGGTGGTAGAATGTGGAACTAACATAACGCTTTTTTTTTAAATTCAGGAAATATAACAAGGCGATCTGCTTGAAACTTTAAGATAGTTCATAACACATTGATATATATACTACTTATTGAATATAAAAATGTCAAAAGTTTAGTTACCACTATTTCCGAATAGTAATTTCTGCAAATATCTTAAATTCCTGCTTAAGACCGCCACCACCTCGAGTAACATATCTACTGATAGATTGTTTATCAGACTTTCCTTCCGACACAGTTTTGTTATGAATAGAGTGCGCTCCCTGGTGTTGGAATGTGGAACTAACAGAATACTTGGTTAAGACCGCCACCATCCCGACACATGTATCTACGGAAAGGTTGTGTGAAGGCGTTTCGTTCAGATATGTTTTTGTTAAGAATACCGTATGCTTCCTGGTGGTGGAATGCGGAACTAACGTACCGCGATTTTGTTAAATTTAGGTAATATAACAAAGCGATCTGCTTGAAACTTTAAGATAGTTCATAACGCATTGATATATATGCTAGTTATTAAATATAAAAATGTCACAAATTTAGTTACCACCATTTCCGAATAGTAATTTCTGCAAATATCTTAAATTCTTTCTTAAGACCGCCACCACCTCGAGTAACATATCTAATGATAGATTGTTTATCGGACTTTCCTTCCGACACAGTTTTGTTAAGAATACCGTATGCTTCCTGGTGGTGGAATGTGGAACTAACATAACGCGATTTTGTTAAATTTAGGAAATATAACAAGGCGATCTGCTTGAAACTTTAAGCTAGTTCATAAAACATTGATATATATGCTACATAAATATAAAAATGTCACAAATTTAGTTACCAACATTTCCGAATAGTAATTTCTGCAAATATCTTAAATTCTTGCTTAAGGCCGCCAGCACCTCGAGTAACATATCTGCTGATAGGTGGTTTAACGGACTTTCCTTCCGACACAGTTTTTTTATGAATAGAGTGCGCTCCCTGGTGGTGGAATGTGGAACTAACAGAATACTTGGTTAAGATCGCCACCATCCCGACCCATGTATCTACGGAAAGGTTGCGTGAAGGCGTTTCGTTCAGATATGTATTTGTTCAGAATACAGTGCGCTCCCTGGTGGTGGAATCCGGAACTAACATAACGCGATTTTGTTAATATTATGCAATCTAACAAGGCGATCTGTTTAACATATCTACTGAGAGTTTGTTTAATGGACTTTCCTTCCGATACAGTTTTGTTGTGAATAGAGTGCGCTCCCTGGTGGTAGAATGTGGAACTAACATAACGCGATTTAATTAATTTTAGGAAATATAACAAGGCGATCTGCTTGAAACTTTAAGAAAGTTTATAACACATTGATATATATGCTACTTATTAAATATAAAAATGTCACTATTTACCACCATTTCCGAATAGTAATATGTTCAAATATCTTAAATTATTGCTTAAGACCGCAACACCTAGAGTAACGTATCTGCTGATATGTGGTTTAACGGACTTTCCTTAAGGCACAGTTTTGTTATAAATAGTGCGCGCTCCCAGGTGGTGGAATGTGGAACTAACATAACGTGATTTTGTTAAATTTAGGAAATATAACAAGGCGATCTGCTTGAAACTTTAAGAACGTTCATAACACATTGATATATATGCTACTTATTAAATGTAA
Source organism: Maratus speciosus (assembly GCA_963932465.1). NCBI lineage: Eukaryota > Metazoa > Arthropoda > Arachnida > Araneae > Salticidae > Maratus > Maratus speciosus. The sequence goes on along the minus strand of OZ010796.1, from coordinate 183,004,458 downwards.
AAATTTCAAATGTTTAGTTACCACTATTTCCGAATAGTAATTTCTGCAAACACCTTAAATTCTTGCTTAAGACCGCCAACACCTCGAGTAAAATATCTACTGATAAGTTGTTTAACGGACTTTCCTTCCGACACAGTTTTGTTATGAATAGAGTGCGCTCCCTGGTATTGGAATGTGGAACTAACAGAATACTTTGTTAAGACCGCCACCATCCCGACCCATGTATCTACGGAAAGGTTGCGTGAAGGCGTTTCGTCCAGATATGTTTTTGTTAAGAATACAGTGCGCTCCCTGGTGGTAGAATGCGGAACTAATGTACCGCGACTTTGTTAAATTTAGGAAATATAACAAGGCGATCTGATTGAAACTTTAAGAACGTTCATAACAGATTGATATATATGCTACTTATTAAATGTAAAAATGTCAAAAGTTTAGTTACCACTATTTCTGAATAGTAATTTGAGCAAACATCTTAAATTCTTGCTTAAGACCGCCACCACCTCGAGTAACATATCTGCTTATAGGTTGTTTAACAGACTTTCCTTCCGCTCCAGTTTTGTTATGAATAGTGTGCTCTCCATGGTGGTAGAATGCGGAACTAACGTACCGCGACTTTGTTAAATTTAGGAAATATAACAAGGCGATCTGCTTGAAACTTTAAGATAGTTCATAACACATTGATATATATGCTACTTATTAAATGTAATAATGTCAAAAGTTTAGTTACCACTATTTCCGAATAGTAATTTCTGCAAATATCTAAAATTCTTGCTTAAGACCGCCACCACCTCGAGTAACATATCTAATGATAGATTGTTTATCGGACTTTCGTTCCGACACAGTTTTGTTATGAATAGCGTGCGCTCCCTGGTGGTAGAATTTGAAAATAACATAACGCGATTTTGTTAACTTTAGGAAATATAACAAGGCGATCTTAAATTCTTGCTTAAGACCGCCACCACCTCGAGTAACATATCTGCTGATAGGTGGTTTAACGGACTTTCCTTCCGACACAGTTTTTTTATGAATAGAGTGCGCTCCCTGGTGGTGGAATGTGGAACTAACAGAATACTTGGTTAAGACCGCCACCATCCCGACCCATGTATCTACGGAAAGGTTGCGTGAAAGCGTTTCGTTCAGATATGTTTTTGTTAAGAATACCGTATGCTTCCTGGTGGTGGAATGTGGAACTAACATAACGCGATTTTCTTAAATTTAGGAAATATAACAAGACGATCTGCTTGAAACTTTAAGATAGTTCATAAAACATTGATATATATGCTACTTATTAAATATAAAAATGTCACAAATTTAGTTACCACCATTTCCGAATAGTAATTTCTGCAAATATCTTAAATTCTTGATTAAGACCGCCACCACCTCGAGTAACATATCTACTTATAGGCGGTTTAACGGACTTTCCTTCCGAGACAGTTTTGTTATAAATAGAGCGCGCTCCCTGGTGGTGGAATGTGGATCGAACAGAATTCTTTTTTAAGATTGCCACCTTCCCGACCCATTTATCTATGGAAAGGTTGCGTGAAGGCGTTTCGTTCAGATATGTATTTGTTAAGAATACAGTGCGCTCCCTGGTGGTGGAATCCGGAACTAACATAACGCGATTTTGTTAATATTATGCAATCTAACAAGGCGATCTGTTTAACATATCTACTGAGAGTTTGTTTAACGGACATTCCTTCCGATACAGTCTGTTGTGAATAGAGTGCGCTCCCTGGTGGTAGAATGTGGAACTAACATAACGCGATTTAATTAATTTTAGGAAATATAACAAAGCGATCTGCTTGAAACTTTAAGACAGTTCATAACACATTGATATATATGCTACTTAATAAATATAAAAATGTCACTAGTTACCACCATTTCCGAATAGTTACTTGTGCAAATATCTTAAATTCTTGCTTAAGACCGCAACACCTCGAGTAACATATCTGCTGATATGTGGTTTAACGGACTTTCCTTAAGGCACAGTTTTGTTATAAATAGAGCGCGCTCCCAGGTGGTGGAATGTGGAACTAACATAACATGATTTTCTTAAATTTAGGAAATATAACAAGGCGATCTGCTTGAAAATTTAAGATAGTTCATAAAACATTGATATATATGCTACTTATTAAATATAAAAATGTCACAAATTTAGTTACCAACAGGAGAATGTGGAACTAACAGAATACTTGGTTAAGATCGCCACCATCCCGACCCATGTATCTACGGAAAGGTTGCGTGAAGGCGTTTCGTTCAGATATGTATTTGTTAAGAATACAGTGCGCTCCCTGGTGGTGGAATGCGGAACTAACGTACCGCGACTTTGTTAAATTTAGGAAATATAACAAGGCGATCTGATTGAAACTTTAAGAACGTTCATAACACATTGCTATATATGCTACTTATTAAATGTAAAAATGTCAAATGTTTAGTTACCACTATTTCCGAATAGTAATTTCTGCAAACACCTTAAATTCTTGCTTAAGACCGCCAACACCTCGAGCAACATATCTACTGATAAGTTGTTTAACGGACTTTCCTTCCGACACAGTTTTGTTATGAATAGTGTGCGCTCCCTGGTGTTGGAATGTGGAACTAACAGAATACTTTGTTAAGACCGCCACCATCCCGACCCATGTATCTACGGAAAGGTTGCGTGAAGGCGTTTCGTCCAGATATGTTTTTGTTAAGAATACAGTGCGCTCCCTGTTGGTGGAATGCGGAACTAACGTACCGCGACTTTGTTAAATTTAGGAAATATAACAAGGCGATCTGATTGAAACTTTAAGAACGTTCATAACACATAGATATATATGCTACTTATTAAATGAAAAAATGTCAAAAGTTTAGTTACCACTATTTCTGAATAGTAATTTGAGCAAACATCTTAAATTCTTGCTTAAGACCGCCACCACCTCGAGTAACATATCTGCTTATAGGTTGTTTAACAGACTTTCCTTCCGCTCCAGTTTTGTTATGAATAGTGTGCGCTCCATGGTGGTAGAATGTGGAACTAACATAACGCGGTTTTGTTAAATTCAGGAAATATAACCAGGCGATCTGCTTGAAACTTTAAGATAGTTCATAACACATTGATATACATACTACTTATTGAATATAAAAATGTCAAAAGTTTAGCTACCACTATTTCCGAATAGTAATTTCTGCAAATATCTTAAATTCTTGCTTAAGACCGCCACCACATCGAGTAACATATCTATTGATAAGTTGTTTATCGGACTTTCCTTCCGACACAATTTTGTTATGAATAGAGTGCGCTACCTGGTGCTAGAATGCGGAACTAACGTACCGCGACTTTGTTAAATTTTGGAAATATAACAAGGCGATCTGCTTGAAACTTTAAGATAGTTCATAACACATTGAGACATATGCTACTTATTAAATATAAAAATGTCAAAAGTTTAGTTACCACTATTTCCGAATAGTAATTTCTGCAAATATCTTAAATTCTTGCTTAAGACCGCCACCACCTCGAGTAACATATCTAATGATAGATTGTTTATCGGACTTTCCTTCCGACACAGTTTTGTTATGAATAGTTTGCGCTCCCTGGTGGTAGAATGTGGAACTAACATAACGCGATTTTGTTAAATTTAGGAAATATAACAAGGCGATCTGCTTGAAACTTTAAGGTAGTTCACAACACATTGATATACATACTACTTATTGAATATAAAAATGTCAAAAGTTTAGCTACCACTATTTCCGAATAGTAATTTCTGCAAATATCTTAAATTCTTGCTTAAGACCACCACCACCTCGAGTAACATATCTACTGATAGATTGTTTATCGGACTTTCCTTCCGACACAGTTTTGTTATGAATAGTTTGCGCTCCCTGGTGGTAGAATGTGGAACTAACATAACGCGATTTTGTTAATATTATGCAATCTAACAAGGCGATCTGTTTAACATATCTGCTGATAGATTGTTTAACAGACTTTCCTTCTGCTCCACTTTTGTTATGAATAGTGTGCGCTCCATGGTGGTAGAATGTGGAACTAACATAACGCTTTTTTTTTTAAATTCAGGAAATATAACAAGGCGATCTGCTTGAAACTTTAAGATAGTTCATAACACATTGATATATATACTACTTATTGAATAAAAAATGTCAAAAGTTTAGTTACCACTATTTCCGAATAGTAATTTCTGCAAATATCTTAAATTCCTGCTTAAGACCGCCACCACCTCGAGTAACATATCTACTGTTAGATTGTTTATCAGACTTTCCTTCCGACACAGTTTTGTTATGAATAGAGTGCGCTCCCTGGTGTTGGAATGTGGAACTAACAGAATACTTGGTTAAGACCGCCACCATCCCGACACATGTATCTACGGAAAGGTTGTGTGAAGGCGTTTCGATCAGATATGTTTTTGTTAAGAATACCGTATGCTTCCTGGTGGTGGAATGCGGAACTAACGTACCGCGCTTTTGTTAAATTCAGGAAATATAACAAGGCGATCTGCTTGAAACTTTAAGCTAGTTCATAAAATATTGATATATATGCTACATAAATATAAAAATGTCACAAATTTAGTTACCAACATTTCCGAATAGTAATTTCTGCAAATAACTTAAATTCTTGCTTAAGGCCGCCAGCACCTCGAGTAACATATCTGCTGATAGGTGGTTTAACGGACTTTCCTTCCGACACAGTTTTTTTATGAATAGAGTGCGCTCCCTGGTGGTGGAATGTGGAACTAACGGAATACTTGGTTAAGATCGCCACCATCCCGACCCATGTATCTACGGAAAGGTTGCGTGAAGGCGTTTCGTTCAGATATGTATTTGTTCAGAATACAGTGCGCTCCCTGGTGGTGGAATCCGGAACTAACATAACGCGATTTTGTTAATATTATGCAATCTAACAAGGCGATCTGTTTAACATATCTACTGAGAGTTTGTTTAATGGACTTTCCTTCCGATACAGTTTTGTTGTGATTAGAGTGCGCTCCCTGGTGGTAGAATGTGGAACTAACATAACGCGATTTAATTAATTTTAGGAAATATAACAAGGCGATCTGCTTGAAACTTTAAGAAAGTTTATAACACATTGATATATATGCTACTTATTAAATATAAAAATGTCACTATTTACCACCATTTCCGAATAGTAATATGTTCAAATATCTTAAATTATTGCTTAAGACCGCAACACCTAGAGTAACATATCTGCTGATATGTGGTTTAACGGACTTTCCTTAAGGCACAGTTTTGTTATAAATAGAGCGCGCTCCCAGGTGGTGGAATGTGGAACTAACATAACGTGATTTTGTTAAATTTAGGAAATATAACAAGGCGATCTGCTTGAAACTTTAAGAACGTTCATAACACATTGATATATATGCTACTTATTAAATGTAAAAATTTCAAATGTTTAGTTACCACTATTTCCGAATAGTAATTTCTTCAAACACCTTAAATTCTTGCTTAAGACCGCCAACACCTCGAGTAAAATATCTACTGATAAGTTGTTTAACGGACTTTCCTTCCGACACAGTTTTGTTATGAATAGAGTGCGCTCCCTGGTGTTGGAATGTGGAACTAACAGAATACTTTGTTAAGACCGCCACCATCCCGACCCATGTATCTACGGAAAGGTTGCGTGAAGGCGTTTCGTCCAGATATGTTTTTGTTAAGAATACAGTGCGCTCCCTGGTGGTGGAATGCGGAACTAATGTACCGCGACTTTGTTAAATTTAGGAAATATAACAAGGCGATCTGATTGAAACTTTAAGAACGTTCATAACAGATTGATATATATGCTACTTATTAAATGTAAAAATGTCAAAAGTTTAGTTACCACTATTTCTGAATAGTAATTTGAGCAAACATCTTAAATTCTTGCTTAAGACCGCCACCACCTCGAGTAACATATCTGCTTATAGGTTGTTTAACAGACTTTCCTTCCGCTCCAGTTTTGTTATGAATAGTGTGCTCTCCATGGTGGTAGAATGCGGAACTAACGTACCGCGACTTTGTTAAATTTAGGAAATATAACAAGGCGATCTGCTTGAAACTTTAAGATAGTTCATAACACATTGATATATATGCTACTTATTAAATGTAAAAATGTCAAAAGTTTAGTTACCACTATTTCCGAATAGTAATTTCTGCAAATATCTAAAATTCTTGCTTAAGACCGCCACCACCTCGAGTAACATATCTAATGATAGATTGTTTATCGGACTTTCGTTCCGACACAGTTTTGTTATGAATAGCGTGCGCTCCCTGGTGGTAGAATTTGAAAATAACATAACGCGATTTTGTTAACTTTAGGAAATATAACAAGGCGATCTTAAATTCTTGCTTAAGACCGCCACCACCTCGAGTAACATATCTGCTGATAGGTGGTTTAACGGACTTTCCTTCCGACACAGTTTTTTTATGAATAGAGTGCGCTCCCTGGTGGTGGAATGTGGAACTAACAGAATACTTGGTTAAGACCGCCACCATCCCGACCCATGTATCTACGGAAAGGTTGCGTGAAAGCGTTTCGTTCAGATATGTTTTTGTTAAGAATACCGTATGCTTCCTGGTGGTGGAATGTGGAACTAACATAACGCGATTTTCTTAAATTTAGGAAATATAACAAGACGATCTGCTTGAAACTTTAAGATAGTTCATAAAACATTGATATATATGCTACTTATTAAATATAAAAATGTCACAAATTTAGTTACCACCATTTCCGAATAGTAATTTCTGCAAATATCTTAAATTCTTGATTAAGACCGCCACCACCTCGAGTAACATATCTACTTATAGGCGGTTTGACGGACTTTCCTTCCGACACAGTTTTGTTATAAATAGAGCGCGCTCCCTGGTGGTGGAATGTGGATCGAACAGAATTCTTTTTTAAGATTGCCACCTTCCCGACCCATTTATCTATGGAAAGGTTGCGTGAAGGCGTTTCGTTCAGATATGTATTTGTTAAGAATACAGTGCGCTCCCTGGTGGTGGAATCCGGAACTAACATAACGCGATTTTGTTGATATTATGCAATCTAACAAGGCGATCTGTTTAACATATCTACTGAGAGTTTGTTTAACGGACATTCCTTCCGATACAGTTTGTTGTGAATAGAGTGCGCTCCCTGGTGGTAGAATGTGGAACTAACATAACGCGATTTAATTAATTTTAGGAAATATAACAAAGCGATCTGCTTGAAACTTTAAGACAGTTCATAACACATTGATATATATGCTACTTAATAAATATAAAAATGTCACTAGTTACCACCATTTCCGAATAGTTACTTGTGCAAATATCTTAAATTCTTGCTTAAGACCGCAACACCTCGAGTAACATATCTGCTGATATGTGGTTTAACGGACTTTCCTTAAGGCACAGTTTTGTTATAAATAGAGCGCGCTCCCAGGTGGTGGAATGTGGAACTAACATAACATGATTTTCTTAAATTTAGGAAATATAACAAGGCGATCTGCTTGAAAATTTAAGATAGTTCATAAAACATTGATATATATGCTACTTATTAAATATAAAAATGTCACAAATTTAGTTACCAACAGGAGAATGTGGAACTAACAGAATACTTGGTTAAGATCGCCACCATCCCGACCCATGTATCTACGGAAAGGTTGCGTGAAGGCGTTTCGTTCAGATATGTATTTGTTAAGAATACAGTGCGCTCCCTGGTGGTGGAATGCGGAACTAACGTACCGCGACTTTGTTAAATTTAGGAAATATAACAAGGCGATCTGATTGAAACTTTAAGAACGTTCATAACACATTGCTATATATGCTACTTATTAAATGTAAAAATGTCAAATGTTTAGTTACCACTATTTCCGAATAGTAATTTCTGCAAACACCTTAAATTCTTGCTTAAGACCGCCAACACCTCGAGCAACATATCTACTGATAAGTTGTTTAACGGACTTTCCTTCCGACACAGTTTTGTTATGAATAGAGTGCGCTCCCTGGTGTTGGAATGTGGAACTAACAGAATACTTTGTTAAGACCGCCACCATCCCGACCCATGTATCTACGGAAAGGTTGCGTGAAGGCGTTTCTTCCAGATATGTTTTTGTTAAGAATACAGTGCGCTCCCTGTTGGTGGAATGCGGAACTAACGTACCGCGACTTTGTTAAATTTAGGAAATATAACAAGGCGATCTGATTGAAACTTTAAGATCGTTCATAACACATAGATATATATGCTACTTATTAAATGAAAAAATGTCAAAAGTTTAGTTACCACTATTTCTGAATAGTAATTTGAGCAAACATCTTAAATTCTTGCTTAAGACCGCCACCACCTCGAGTAACATATCTGCTTATAGGTTGTTTAACAGACTTTCCTTCCGCTCCAGTTTTGTTATGAATAGTGTGCGCTCCATGGTGGTAGAATGTGGAACTAACATAACGCGGTTTTGTTAAATTCAGGAAATATAACCAGGCGATCTGCTTGAAACTTTAAGATAGTTCATAACACATTGATATACATACTACTTATTGAATATAAAAATGTCAAAAGTTTAGCTACCACTATTTCCGAATAGTAATTTCTGCAAATATCTTAAATTCTTGCTTAAGACCGCCACCACCTCGAGTAACATATCTATTGATAAGTTGTTTATCGAACTTTCCTTCGGACACAATTTTGTTATGAATAGAGTGCGCTACCTGGTGCTAGAATGCGGAACTAACGTACCGCGACTTCGTTAAATTTTGGAAATATAACAAGGCGACCTGCTTGAAACTTTAAGATAGTTCATAACACATTGAGACATATGCTACTTATTAAATATAAAAATGTCAAAAGTTTAGTTACCACTATTTCCGAATAGTAATTTCTGCAAATATCTTAAATTCTTGCTTAAGACCGCCACCACCTCGAGTAACATATCTAATGATAGATTGTTTATCGGACTTTCCTTCCGACACAGTTTTGTTATGAATAGCGTGCGCTACCTGGTGGTAGAATTTGGAAATAACATAACGCGATTTTGTTAAATTTAGGAAATATAACAAGGCGATCTGCTTGAAACTTTAAGATAGTTCATAACACATTGATATATATGCTACTTATTAAATATAAAAATGTCACAAATTTAGTTACCACTATTTCCGAATAGTAATTTCTGCAAATATCTTAAATTCTTGCTTAAGACCGCCACCACCTCGAATAACATATCTAATGATAGATTGTTTATCGGACTTTCCTTCCGACACAGTTTTGTTATGAATAGCGTGCGCTACCTGGTGGTAGAATGTGGAACTAACATAACGCGATTTTGTTAAATTTAGGAAATATGACAAGGCGATCTGCTTGAAACTTTAAGGTAGTTCACAACACATTGATATACATACTACTTATTGAATATAAAAATGTCAAAAGTTTAGCTACCACTATATATGAATTGTAATTTCTGCAAATATCTTAAATTCTTGCTTAAGACCGCCACCACCTCGAGTAAGATATCTAATGATAGATTGTTTATCGGACTTTACCTCCGCTCCAGTTTTGTTAAGAATACAGTGTGCTCCCTGGTGGTGGAATCCGGAACTAACATAACGCGATTTTGTTAATATTATGCAATCTAACAAGGCGATCTGTTTAACATATCTGCTGATAGATTGTTTAACAGACTTTCCTTCCGCTCCAGTTTTGTTATGAATAGTGTGCGCTCCATGGTTGTAGAATGTGGAACTAACATAACGCGCTTTTTTTAAATTCAGGAAATATAACAAGGCGATGTGCTTGAAACTTTAAGATAGTTCATAACATATTGATATACATACTACTTATTGAATATAAAATGTCAAAAGTGTAGCTACCACTATTTCCGAATAGTAATTTCTGCATATATCTTAAATTCTTGCTTAAGACCGCCACCACCTCGAGTAAGATATCTAATGATAAATTGTTTATCGGACTTTCCTTCCGACACAGTTTTGTTATGAATAGCGTGCGCTACCTGGTGGTAGAATTTGGAAATAACATAACGCCATTTCGTTAAATTTAGGAAATATAACAAGGCGATCTGCTTGAAACTTTAAGATAGTTCATAACACATTGATATATATGCTACTTATTAAATATAAAAATGTCACAAATTTAGTTACCAACATTTCCGAATAGTAATTTCTGCAAATATCTTAAATTCTTGCTTAAGACCGCCACCACCTCGAGTAACATATCTGCTGATAGGTGGTTTAACGGACTTTCCTTCCGACACAGTTTTTTTATGAATAGAGTGCGCTCCCTGATGGTGGAATGTGGAACTAACAGAATACTTGGTTAAGACCGCCACCATCCCGACCCATGTATCTATGGAAAGGTTGCGTGAAAGCGTTTCGTTCAGATATGTTTTTGTTAAGAATACCGTATGCTTCCTGGTGGTGGAATGTGGAACTAACATAACGCGATTTTGTTAAATTTAGGAAATATGACAAGGCGATCTGCTTGAAACTTTAAGGTAGTTCACAACACATTGATATACATACTACTTATTGAATATAAAAATGTCAAAAGTTTAGCTACCACTATATCCGAATAGTAATTTCTGCAAATATCTTGAATTCTTGCTTAAGACCACCACCACCTCGAGTAACATATCTACTGATAGATTGTTTATCGGACTTTCCTTCCGACACAGTTTTGTTATGAATAGTGTGCGCTCCCTGGTGGTAGAAAATGGAACTAACATAACGCGATTTTGTTAAATTTAGGAAATATAACAAGGCGATCTGCTTGAAACTTTAAGGTAGTTCACAACATATTGATATACATACTACTTATTGAATATAAAAATGTCAAAAGTTTAGCTACCACTATATCCGAATAGTAATTTCTGCAAATATCTTGAATTCTTGCTTAAGACCACCACCACCTCGAGTAACATATCTACTGATAGATTGTTTCACAGACTTTCCTTCCGCTCCACTTTTGTTATGAATAGTGTGCGCTCCATGGTGGTAGAATGTGGAACTAACATAACGCGCTTTTTTTAAATTCAGGAAATATAACAAGGCGATCTGCTTGAAACTTTAAGATAGTTCATAACACATTGATATATATGCTACTTATTAAATATAAAAATGTCACAAATTTAGTTACCAACATTTCCGAATAGTAATTTCTGCAAATATCTTAAATTCTTGCTTAAGACCGCAACACCTCGAGTAACATATCTGCTGATATGTGGTTTAACGGACTTTCCTTAAGGCACAGTTTTGTTATAAATAGAGCGCGCTCCCAGGTGGTGGAATGTGGAACTAACATAACATGATTTTCTTAAATTTAGGAAATATAACAAGGCGATCTGCTTGAAAATTTAAGATAGTTCATAAAACATTGATATATATTCTACTTATTAAATATAAAAATGTCACAAATTTAGTTACCAACAGGAGAATGTGGAACTAACAGAATACTTGGTTAAGATCGCCACCATCCCGACCCATGTATCTACGGAAAGGTTGCGTGAAGGCGTTTCGTTCAGATATGTATTTGTTAAGAATACAGGGCGCTCCCTGGTGGTGGAATGCGGAACTAACGTACCGCGACTTTGTTAAATTTAGGAAATATAACAAGGCGATCTGATTGAAACTTTAAGAACGTTCATAACACATTGCTATATATGCTACTTATTAAATGTAAAAATGTCAAATGTTTAGTTACCACTATTTCCGAATAGTAATTTCTGCAAACACCTTAAATTCTTGCTTAAGACCGCCAACACCTCGAGCAACATATCTACTGATAAGTTGTTTAACGGACTTTCCTTCCGACACAGTTTTGTTATGAATAGAGTGCGCTCCCTGGTGTTGGAATGTGGAACTAACAGAATACTTTGTTAAGACCGCCACCATCCCGACCCATGTATCTACGGAAAGGTTGCGTGAAGGCGTTTCGTCCAGATATGTTTTTGTTAAGAATACAGTGCGCTCCCTGTTGGTGGAATGCGGAACTAACGTACCGCGACTTTGTTAAATTTAGGAAATATAACAAGGCGATCTGATTGAAACTTTAAGATCGTTCATAACACATAGATATATATGCTACTTATTAAATGAAAAAATGTCAAAAGTTTAGTTACCACTATTTCTGAATAGTAATTTGAGCAAACATCTTAAATTCTTGCTTAAGACCGCCACCACCTCGAGTAACATATCTGCTTATAGGTTGTTTAACAGACTTTCCTTCCGCTCCAGTTTTGTTATGAATAGTGTGCGCTCCATGGTGGTAGAATGTGGAACTAACATAACGCGGTTTTGTTAAATTCAGGAAATATAACCAGGCGATCTGCTTGAAACTTTAAGATAGTTCATAACACATTGATATACATACTACTTATTGAATATAAAAATGTCAAAAGTTTAGCTACCACTATTTCCGAATAGTAATTTCTGCAAATATCTTAAATTCTTGCTTAAGACCGCCACCACCTCGAGTAACATATCTATTGATAAGTTGTTTATCGAACTTTCCTTCCGACACAATTTTGTTATGAATAGAGTGCGCTACCTGGTGCTAGAATGCGGAACTAACGTACCGCGACTTCGTTAAATTTTGGAAATATAACAAGGCGATCTGCTTGAAACTTTAAGATAGTTCATAACACATTGAGACATATGCTACTTATTAAATATAAAAATGTCAAAAGTTTAGTTACCACTATTTCCGAATAGTAATTTCTGCAAATATCTTAAATTCTTGCTTAAGACCGCCACCACCTCGAGTAACATATCTAATGATAGATTGTTTATCGGACTTTCCTTCCGACACAGTTTTGTTATGAATAGCGTGCGCTACCTGGTGGTAGAATTTGGAAATAACATAACGCGATTTTGTTAAATTTAGGAAATATAACAAGGCGATCTGCTTGAAACTTTAAGATAGTTCATAACACATTGATATATATGCTACTTATTAAATATAAAAATGTCACAAATTTAGTTACCACTATTTCCGAATAGTAATTTCTGCAAATATCTTAAATTCTTGCTTAAGACCGCCACCACCTCGAATAACATATCTAATGATAGATTGTTTATCGGACTTTCCTTCCGACACAGTTTTGTTATGAATAGCGTGCGCTACCTGGTGGTAGAATGTGGAACTAACATAACGCGATTTTGTTAAATTTAGGAAATATGACAAGGCGATCTGCTTGAAACTTTAAGGTAGTTCACAACACATTGATATACATACTACTTATTGAATATAAAAATGTCAAAAGTTTAGCTACCACTATATATGAATTGTAATTTCTGCAAATATCTTAAATTCTTGCTTAAGACCGCCACCACCTCGAGTAAGATATCTAATGATAGATTGTTTATCGGACTTTCCCTCCGCTCCAGTTTTGTTAAGAATACAGTGTGCTCCCTGGTGGTGGAATCCGGAACTAACATAACGCGATTTTGTTAATATTATGCAATCTAACAAGGCGATCTGTTTAACATATCTGCTGATAGATTGTTTAACAGACTTTCCTTCCGCTCCAGTTTTGTTATGAATAGTGTGCGCTCCATGGTTGTAGAATGTGGAACTAACATAACGCGCTTTTTTTAAATTCAGGAAATATAACAAGGCGATGTGCTTGAAACTTTAAGATAGTTCATAACATATTGATATACATACTACTTATTGAATATAAAATGTCAAAAGTGTAGCTACCACTATTTCCGAATAGTAATTTCTGCATATATCTTAAATTCTTGCTTAAGACCGCCACCACCTCGAGTAAGATATCTAATGATAAATTGTTTATCGGACTTTCCTTCCGACACAGTTTTGTTATGAATAGCGTGCGCTACCTGGTGGTAGAATTTGGAAATAACATAACGCCATTTCGTTAAATTTAGGAAATATAACAAGGCGATCTGCTTGAAACTTTAAGATAGTTCATAACACATTGATATATATGCTACTTATTAAATATAAAAATGTCACAAATTTAGTTACCAACATTTCCGAATAGTAATTTCTGCAAATATCTTAAATTCTTGCTTAATACCGCCACCACCTCGAGTAACATATCTGCTGATAGGTGGTTTAACGGACTTTCCTTCCGACACAGTTTTTTTATGAATAGAGTGCGCTCCCTGATGGTGGAATGTGGAACTAACAGAATACTTGGTTAAGACCGCCACCATCCCGACCCATGTATCTATGGAAAGGTTGCGTGAAAGCGTTTCGTTCAGATATGTTTTTGTTAAGAATACCGTATGCTTCCTGGTGGTGGAATGTGGAACTAACATAACGCGATTTTGTTAAATTTAGGAAATATGACAAGGCGATCTGCTTGAAACTTTAAGGTAGTTCACAACACATTGATATACATACTACTTATTGAATATAAAAATGTCAAAAGTTTAGCTACCACTATATCCGAATAGTAATTTCTGCAAATATCTTGAATTCTTGCTTAAGACCACCACCACCTCGAGTAACATATCTACTGATAGATTGTTTATCGGACTTTCCTTCCGACACAGTTTTGTTATGAATAGTGTGCGCTCCCTGGTGGTAGAAAATGGAACTAACATAACGCGATTTTGTTAAATTTAGGAAATATAACAAGGCGATCTGCTTGAAACTTTAAGGTAGTTCACAACATATTGATATACATACTACTTATTGAATATAAAAATGTCAAAAGTTTAGCTACCACTATATCCGAATAGTAATTTCTGCAAATATCTTGAATTCTTGCTTAAGACCACCACCACCTCGAGTAACATATCTACTGATAGATTGTTTCACAGACTTTCCTTCCGCTCCACTTTTGTTATGAATAGTGTGCGCTCCATGGTGGTAGAATGTGGAACTAACATAACGCGCTTTTTTTAAATTCAGGAAATATAACAAGGCGATCTGCTTGAAACTTTAAGATAGTTCATAACACATTGATATATATGCTACTTATTAAATATAAAAATGTCACAAATTTAGTTACCAACATTTCCGAATAGTAATTTCTGCAAATATCTTAAATTCTTGCATAAGGCCGCCACCACCTCGAGTAACATACCTACTGATAAGTTGTTTATCGGACTTTCCTTCCGACACAGTTTTTTTATGAATAGCGTGCGCTCCCTGCTGGTGGAATGTGGAACTAACAGAATACTTGGTTAAGATCGCCACCATCCCGACCCATGTATCTACGGAAAGGTTGCGTGAAGGCGTTTCGTTCAGATATGTATTTGTTAAGAATACAGTGCGCTCCCTGGTGGTGGAATCCGGAACTAACGTAACGCGATTTTGTTAATATTATGCAATCTAACAAGGCGATCTGTTTAACATATCTACTGAGAGTTTGTTTAACGGACTTTCCTTCCGATACAGTTTTGTTATAAATAGAGCGCGCTCCCAGGTGGTGGAATGTGGAACTAACATAACGTGATTTTGATAAATTTAGGAAATATAACAAGGCGATCTGCTTGAAACTTTAAGAACGTTCATAACACATTGCTATATATGCTACTTATTAAATGTAAAAATGTCAAATGTTTAGTTACCACTATTTCCGAATAGTAATTTCTGCAAACACCTTAAATTCTTGCTTAAGACCGCCAACACCTCGAGCAACATATCTACTGATAAGTTGTTTAACGGACTTTCCTTCCAACACAGTTTTGTTATGATTAGAGTGCGCTCCCTGGTGTTGGAATGTGGAACTAACAGAATACTTTGTTAAGACAGCCACCATCCCGACCCATGTATCTACGGAAAGGTTGCGTGAAGGCGTTTCGTCCAGATATGTTTTTGTTAAGAATACAGTGCGCTCCCTGTTGGTGGAATGCGGAACTAACGTACCGCGACTTTGTTAAATTTAGGAAATATAACAAGGCGATCTGATTGAAACTTTAAGAACGTTCATAACACATTGATATATATGCTACTTATTAAATGAAAAAATGTCAAAAGTTTAGTTACCACTATTTCTGAATAGTAATTTGAGCAAACATCTTAAATTCTTGCTTAAGACCGCCACCACCTCGAGGAAAATATCTGCTTATAGGTTGTTTAACAGACTTTCCTTCCGCTCCAGTTTTGTTATGAATAGTGTGCGCTCCATGGTGGTAGAATGTGGAACTAACATAACGCGGTTTTGTTAAATTCAGGAAATATAACCAGGCGATCTGCTTGAAACTTTAAGATAGTTCATAACACATTGATATACATACTACTTATTGAATATAAAAATGTCAAAAGTTTAGCTACCACTATTTCCGAATAGTAATTTCTGCAAATATCTTAAATTCTTGCTTAAGACCGCCACCACCTCGAGTAACATATCTACTGATAAGTTGTTTATCGGACTTTCCTTCCGACACAGTTTTGTTATGAATAGAGTGCGCTCCCTGGTGGTAGAATGCGGATCTAACGTACCGCGACTTTGTTAAATTTAGGAAATGTAACAAGGCGATCTGCTTGAAACTTTAAGATAGTTCATAACACATTGAGACATATGCTACTTATTAAATATAAAAAAGTCAAAAGTTTAGTTACCACTATTTCCGAATAGTAATTTCTGCAAATATCTTAAATTCTTGCTTAAGACCGTCAACACCTCGAGTAACATATCTACTGATAGGTGGTTTAACGGACTTTCCTTAAGTTACAGTTTTGTTATAAATAGAGCGCGCTCCCTGGTGTTGGAATGTGGAACTAACAGAATACTTGGTTAAGACCGCCACCATCCCGAGCCGTGTATCTACGGAAAGGTTGCGTGAGTGCGTTTCGTCCAGATATGTTTTTGTTCAGAATACAGTGTGCTCCCTGGTGGTGGAATGCGGAACTAACGTACCGCGACTTTGTTAAATTTAGGAAATATAACAAGGCGATCTGCTTGAAACTTTAAGATAGTTCATAACACATTGAGACATATGCTACTTATTAAATATAAAAATGTAAAAAGTTTAGTTACCACTATTCCCGAATAGTAATTTCTGCAAATATCTTAAATTCCTGCTTAAGACCGCCACCACCTCGAGTAACATATCTACTGATATATTGTTTATCAGACTTTCCTTCCGACACAGTTTTGTTATGAATAGTGTGCGCTCCCTGGTGTTGGAATGTGGAACTAACAGAATACTTGGTTAAGACCGCCACCATCCCGACCCATGTATCTACGGAAAAGTTGCGTGAAGGCGTTTCTTTCAGATATGTTTTTTTAAGAATACCGTATGCTTCCTGGTGGTGGAATGCGGAACTAACGTACCGCGATTTTGTTAAATTTAAGTAATATAACAAGGCGATCTGCTTGAAACTTTATGATAGTTCATAACACATTGATATATATGCTACTTATTAAATATAAAAATGTCACAAATTTAGTTACCACCATTTCCGAATAGTAATTTCTGCAAATATCTTAAATTCTTGCTTAAGACCGCCACCACCTCGAGTAACATATCTACTGATAAGTTGTTTATCGGACTTTCCTTCCGACACAGTTTTGTTATGATTAGAGTGCGCTCCCTGGTGGTAGAATGCGGAACTAACGTACCGCGACTTTGTTAAATTTAGGAAATATAACAAGGCGATCTGCTTGAAACTTTAAGATAGTTCATAAAACATTGATATATATGCTACTTATTAAATATAAAAATGTCACAAATTTAGTTACCACCATTTCCGAATAGTAATTTCTGCAAATATCTTAAATTCTTGATTAAGACCGCCACCACCTCGAGTAACATATCTACTGATAGGTGGTTTAACGGACTTTCCTTCCGACACAGTTTTGTTATAAATAGAGCGCGCTCCCTGGTGGTGGAATGTGGAACTAACAGAATTCTTTTTTAAGATTGCCACCTTCCCGACCCATTTATCTATGGAAAGGTTGCGTGAAGGCGTTTCGTTCAGATATGTATTTTTTAAGAATACAGTGCGCTCCCTGGTGGTGGAATCCGGAACTAACATAACGCGATTTTGTTAATATTATACAATCTAACAAGGCGATCTGTTTAACATATCTACTGAGAGTTTGTTTAACGGACTTTCCTTCCGATACAGTTTTGTTGTGAATAGAGTGCGCTCCCTGGTGGTAGAATGCGGAACTAACGTACCGCGACTATGTTAAATTTAGGAAATATAACAATGCGATCTGCTTGAAAATTTAAGATAGTTCATAACACATTGAGACATATGCTACTTATTAAATATAAAAATGTCAAATGTTTAGTTACCACCATTTTCGAATAGTAATTTGTACAAATATCTTAAATTCTTGCTTAAGACCGTCAACACCTCGAGTAACATATCTACTGATAGGTGGTTTAACGGACTTTCCTTAAGACACAGTTTTGTTATAAATAGAGCGCGCTCCCTGGTGTTGGAATGTGGAACTAACAGAATACTTGGTTAAGACCGCCACCATCCCGAGCCGTGTATCTACGGAAAGGTTGCGTGAAGGCGTTTCGTCCAGATATGTTTTTGTTCAGAATACAGTGCGCTCCCTGGTGGTGGAATGCGGAACTAACGTACCGCGACTTTGTTAAATTTAGGAAATATAACAAGGCGATCTGATTGAAACTTTAAGAACGTTCATAACACATTGATATATATGCTACTTATTAAATGTAAAAATGTCAAATGTTTAGTTACGACTATTTCTGAATAGTAATTTGAGCAAACATCTTAAATTCTTGCTTAAGACCGCCACCACCTCGAGTAACATATCTAATGATAAGTTGATTAACGGACTTTCCTTCCGACACAGTTTTGTTATGAATAGAGTGCGCTCCCTGGTGTTGGAATGTGGAACTAACAGAATACTTGGTTAAGACCGCCACCATCCCGAGCCATGTATCTACGGAAAGGTTGCGTGCACAGTAAAAAAAAACGGGAAAAATTACAGCTGATTTGGCTGTGAATCGCTAAATACAGAGTTTTATTAACTTCACTATCGATTTACAGTAAACTGCTGTTATTTCAACAACGCCAAAACCGCCCCGACAGCATTCCAGATCTACAGGCACAGTGTAAAGCCAAAGCAGGTTATTATTAGCGCTAGTAGTGTCGTACGAGTGTTAGAGTCGGTCTACGGTCAGAATGTGTGCTTATTATTGAATTCAAAATGGCGATTTTGGATACTTAAATACAATTCTGGATTAATATATTTTAAAAATTCAGGGTAAGTTTTATTTTTATGTTTATTCGTATCATTGATTTAATAACTGTATCAAATAGGGCAGTTCTCTTATATAATGTAAGATACAAATTTTGTATTTAAGCACATAATATATAGATATAAACGTTGAGACAGTAGCTTTTGAATCATTTGTATAAGGATTAATTATTTTGTCTTAAATTATAACAAAAGAAAATATTTCCAGTTTAGATTTGAAAAAAATCATTTTTCTTTTCCTTTTCATCATAGGACTTAGTTATTATTTACTTATGTGTCAAAGTACAGATTAAAAAAAAAAATCCTTATTTTTTAGATATGTTTTGCTTTGCTATTATATATTTTTCTCAATTCCAATTTTTCCGTTATTTGTATTTTAATATACCTTACTAATCTAAATTATACAATGTTTTTTAGTTGTCTAAAAGCTTTAAGTACGCTTTTTGTACTAATTTAAATATTTTTATTTATTTAATGTATTATTATAGTTTATTAAAATTTCAAAAAAATCTTACGACCTATGGTCCTATTTTCCGTCGGAGTTATTCAGATTTTATACATGCTAGTTTTTTATGTGCATTTCTTTTCATTTTTTATATGTAATTTTGAAATCATTTATTATGTGTAAGCTGGATACACTTCTTTATTAATCCATAAAATATTTCAAGAGTTTGCTTACTATTATCGCAGCATTCAAAAGCAGCAGATCGCATTTTGCTTTTGATATTTATCGAACAATAAAAAGTAATTAGCACTAGATGCTGAAATTCGATATTTTGAATGTTCTCCATGTATGTTATACGCAGTATATTTGAAATTCACATAAGGAAAATTCTTTACAATGAGTTACAATAGATTGAAATTTCCGATTTATTGCTTTTTTCGGTGTATTTTCTTATTTTATTTACTATTTTGCTTTATGGTGATGCTTAATTTGTATCTTACACATGTATAACAGAATTTATTATATAACAATGTTATTAAAACAATGATATAAGTGGACATAAAGATAACACTTATAGTGCTCTTAGTTTTTAAAAGATGTCTCATATTAGACAAAAAAGAAAAATTCAAAGTAAATAAACATTGCATGGCTGGCGGGGGGGGGGGGGGGATGCAAACGCATTTCTACAAATAATAATAATAATAAATAAAATAAAATGAATACAAAATGTATATATGAAAAAAAAACATATACCGTTGGAATGTGGCATTCACCTTGAAAACTATATCGAAATAAAATTAAAACTTGCTAAAAAGGTGCATTTAATGTCACAAATATAAAAAGATGTTAATAAGATGTTGCTACATAATAAAATAGTTTTTAAAAACTTCCAAGATTTCATGCCGAGTGCATTCGATCACATAATAATCGAATAACGATAGTGATCGAAAGCGCTCGGCATGAAATTTTGGAGGTTTTTAAGTTTTTAAAAACTATTTTATTATGTAACAACATCTTATTAACATCTTTTTATATTTGTGACATTAAATGCACTTTTTAGCAAGTTTTAATTTTATTTCGATATAAAATAAATAATAATAAAGGCTTAAAAAATTACTGTTATCTTGTTAAAAGTGCTGTAAAATTAACAGCAAAATATGCTGAAAAAATACAATTTTTTGTAAAATCTAAAAAACAAAATTACTGTAAAATTAATTGTAAAAGTGCTGTAAATTTACAAGTTTGCTGTTTACCCGAGAAAAACAAAACTGCTGTAAATTGACAGCAAAATTTGCTGGCACCCATATTGCCAGCAATTTTGCTGTAAAGATACAGTGATTTTTTTTACAGTGTGAAGGCGTTTCGTCCAGATATGTTTTTGTTAAGAATACAGTGCGCTCCCTGGTGGTGGAATGCGGAACTAACGTACCGCGACTTTGTTAAATTTAGGAAATATAACTAGGCGATCTGATTGAAACTTTAAGAACGTTCATAACACATTGATATATATGCTACTTATTAAATGTAAAAATGTCAAAAGTTTAGTTACCACTATTTCTGAATAGTAATTTGAGCAAACAACTTAAATTCTTGCTTAAGACCACCACCACCTCGAGTAACATATCTGCTGATAGGTTGTTTAACAGACTTTCCTTCCGCTCCAGTTTTGTTATGAATAGTGTGCGCTCCCTGGTGGTGGAATGTGGAACTAACGGAATTCTTTTTAAAGATTGCCACCTTCCCGACACATTTATCAATGGAAAGGTTGCGTGAAGGCATTTCGTTCAGATATGTATTTGTTAAGAATACAGTGCGCTCCCTGGTGGTGGAACCCGGAACTAACATAACGCGATTTTGTTAATATTATGCAATCTAACAAGGCGATCTGTTTAACATATCTGCTGATAGGTTGTTTAACAGACTTTCCTTCCGCTCCAGTTTTGTTATGAATAGTGTGCGCTCCATGGTGTTAGAATGTGGAACTAACATGACGCGGTTTTGTTAAATTCAGGAAATATAACCAGGCGATCTGCTTGAAAATTTAAGATAGTTCATAACATATTGATATACATACTACTTATTGAATATAAAAATGTCAAAAGTTTAGCTACAACTATTTCCGAATAGTAATTTCTGCAAATATCTTAAATTCTTGCTTAAGACCACCACAACCTCGAGTAAAATATCTACTGATAGATTGTTTATTGGACTTTCCTTCCGACACAGTTTTGTTATGAATAGTGTGCGCTCCCTGGTGGTAGAATGTGGACCTAACATAACGAGATTTTGTTAAATTTAGGAAATATAACAAGGCGATCTCCTTGAAACTTTAAGCTAGTTCACAACACATTGATATACATACTACTTATTGAATATAAAAATGTCAAAAGTTTAGCTACCACTATTTCCGAATAGTAATTTCTGCAAATATCTTAAATTATTGCTTAAGACCGCCACCACCTCGAGTAACATATCTACTGATAAGTTGTTTAACGGACTTTTCTTCCGACACTGTTTTGTTATGAATAGAGTGCGCTCCCTGTTGTTGGAATGTTGAACTAACAGAATACCTGGTTAAGACCGCTACCATCCCGACCCATGTATCTACGGAAAGGTTGTCGGAAGGCGTTTCGGCCAGATATGTTTTTGTTAAGAATACAGTGCGCTCCCTGGTGGTGGAAATCGGAACTAACGTAACGCGACTTTGTTAAATTTAGGAAATATAACAAGGCGATCTGCTTGAAACTTTAAGATAGTTCATAACACATTGAGACATATGCTACTTATTAAATATAATAATGTCAAAAGTTTAGTTACCACTATTTCCGAATAGTAATTTGAGCAAATATCTTAAATTCTTGCTTAAGACCGCCAGCACCTCGAGTAACATATCTAATGATATATTGTTTATCGGACTTTCCTTCCGACACAGTTTTGTTATGAATAGCGTGCGCTCCCTTATGGTAGAAATTGGAACTAACATAACGCGATTTTGTTAAATTTAGGAAATATAACAAGGCGATCTGATTGAAACTTTAAGATAGTTCATAACACATTGATATATATGCTACTTATTAAATATAAAAATGTCACAAATTTAGTTACCACCATTTCCGAATAGTAATTTCTGCAAATATCTTAAATTCTTGCTTAAGACCGCCACCACCTCGAGTAACATATCTGCTGGTAGGCGGTTTAACGGACTTTCCTTCCGACACAGTTTTTTTATGAATAGAGTGCGCTCCCTGGTGGTGGAATGTGGAACTAACAGAATACTTGGTTAAACCGCCACCATCCCGACCCATTTATCTATGGAAAGGTTGCGTGAAGGCGTTTCGTTCAGATATGTATTTGTTAAGAATACAGTGCGCTCCCTGGTGGTGGAATCCGGAACTAACATAACGCGATTTTGTTAATATTATGCAATCTAACAAGGCGATCGGTTTGACATATCTACTGAGAGTCTATTTAACGGACTTTCCTTCCGATACAGTTTTGTTTTGAATAGAGTGCGCTCCCTGGTGGTAGAATGTAGAACTAACATAACGCGATTTATCTAATTTTAGGAAATATAACAAGGCGATCTGCTTGAAACTTTAAGATAGTTCATAACACATTGATATATATGCTACTTATTAAATATAAAAATGTCACTAGTTACTACCATTTCCGAATAGTAATGTGTGGAAATATCTTAAATTCTTGCTTAAGACCGTCAACACCTCGAGTAACATATCTACTGATAGGTGGTTTATCGGACTTTCCCTCCGCTCCAGTTTTGTTAAGAATACAGTGTGCTCCCTGGTGCTGGAATCCGGAACTAACATAACGCGATTTTGTTAATATTATGCAATCTAACAAGGCGATCTGTTTAACATATCTATTGATAGGTTGTTTAACGGACTTTCCTTCAGCTCCAGTTTTGTTGTGAATAAAGTGCGCTCCCTGGTGGTAGAATGTGGAACTAACATAACGCGATTTTGTTAAATTTCGTAAATATAACAAGGCGATCTGATTGAAACTTTAAGAACGTTCATAACACATTGTTATATATGCTACTTATTAAATGTAAAAATGTCAAAAGTTTAGTTACCACTATTTCTGAATAGTAATTTGAGCAAACATCTTAAATTCTTGCTTAAGACCGCCACCACCTCGAGTAACATATCTAATGATAAGTTGATTAACGGACTTTCCTTCCGACACAGTTTTGTTATGAATAGAGTGCACTCCCTGGTGTTGGAATGTGGAACTAACAGAATACTTGGTTAAGACCGCCACCATCCCGAGCCATGTATCTACGGAAAGGTTGCGTGAAGGCGTTTCGTCCAGATATGTTTTTGTTAAGAATACAGTGCGCTCCCTGGTGGTGGAATGCGGAACTAACGTACCGCGACTTTGTTAAATTTAGGAAATATAACAAGGCGATCTGATTGAAACTTTAAGAACGTTCATAACACATTGATATATATGCTACTTATTAAATGTAAAAATGTCAAAAGTTTAGTTACCACTATTTCTGAGTAGTAATTTGAGCAAACATCTTAAATTCTTGCTTAAGACCGCCACCACATCGAGTAACATATCTGCTGATAGGTTGTTTAACAGACTTTCCTTCCGCTCCAGTTTTGTTATGAATAGTGTGCGCTCCCTGGTGGTGGAATGTGGAACTAACGGAATTCTTTTTAAAGATTGCCACATTCCCGACACATTTATCTATGGAAAGGTTGCGTGAAGGCGTTTCGTTCAGATATGTATTTGTTAAGAATACTGTGGTGGAATCCGGAATTCCCTGGTGGTGGAATCCGGAACTAACATAACGCGATTTTGTTAATATTATGCAATCTAACAAAGCGATCTGTTTAACATATCTGCTGATAGGTTGTTTAACAGACTTTCCTTCCGCTCCAGTTTTGTTATGAATAGTGCGCGCTCCATGGTGGTAGAATGTGGAACTAACATAACGCGGTTTTGTTAAATTCAGGAAATATAAACAGGCGATCTGCTTGAAAATTTAAGATAGTTCATAACATATTGATATACATACTACTTATTGAATATAAAAATGTCAAAAGTTTAGCTACCACTATTTCCGAATAGTAATTTCTGCAAATATCTTAAAAATGTCAAAAGTTTAGTTACCACTATTTCTGAATAGTAATTTGAGCAAACATCTTAAATTCTTGCTTAAGACCGCCACCACTTCGAGTAACATATCTACTGATAAGTTGTTTATCAGACTTTCCTTCCGACACAGTTTTGTTATGAATAGAGTGCGCTCCCTGGTGTTGGAATGTGGATCTAACAGAATACTTGGTTAAGACCACCACCATCCCGACCCATGTATCTGCGGAAAGGTTGCGTGAAGGCGTTTCGTTCAGATATGTTTTTGTTAAGAATACCGTATGCTTTCTTGTGGTGGAATGCGGAACTAACGTACCGCGATTTTATTAAATTTAGCTAATATAACAAGGCGATCTGCTTGAAACTTTAAGATAGTTCATAACACATTGATATATATGCTACATATTAAATATAAAAATGTCACAAATTTAGTTACCACCATTTCCGAATAGTAATTTCTGCAAATATCTTAAATTCTTGCTTAAGACCGCCACCACCTCGAGTAACATATCTACTGATAAGTTGTTTATCGGACTTTCCTTCCGACACAGTTTTGTTATGAATAGTGTGCGCTCCCTGTTGGTAGAATGCGGAACTAACGTACCGCGACTTTGTTAAATTTAGGAAACATAACAAGGCGATCTGCTTGAAACTTTAAGATAGTTCATAACACATTCATATATATGCTACTTATTAAATATAAAAATGTCACTAGTTACCATCATTTCCGAATAGTAATTTCTGCAAATATCTTAAATTCTTGCTTAAGACCGCCACCACCTCGAGTAACATATCTAATGATAGATTGTTTATCGGACTTTCCTTCCGACACAGTTTTGTTATGAATAGCGTGCGCTCCCTGGTGGTAGAATTTGGAAATAACATAACGCGATTTTGTTAAATTTAGGAAATATAACAAGGCGATCTGCTTGAAACTTTAAGAGCGTTCATAACACATTGATATATATGCTACTTATTAAATATAAAAATGTCAAATGTTTATATACCAGTATTTCCGAATAGTAATTTCTGCAAACACCTTAAATTCTTGCTTAAGACCGCCAACACCTCGAGTAACATATCTACTGATAAGTTGTTTAACGGACTTTCCTTCCGACACAGTTTTGTTATGAATAGAGTGCGCTCCCTGGTGTTGGAATGTGGAACTAACAGAATACTTTGTTAAGAACGCCACCATCCCGACCCATGTATCAATGGAATGGTTGCGTGAAGGCGTTTCGTTCAGATATGTATTTGTTAAGAATACCGTATGCTTCCTTGTGGTGGAATGTGGAACTAACATAACGCGATTTTGTTAATTTTAGGAAATATAACAAGTCGATCTGCTTGAAACTTTAAGATAGTTCATAAAACATTGATATATATGCTACATATTAAATATAAAAATGTCACAAATTTAGTTACCACCATTTCCGAATAATAATTTCTGCAAATATCTTACATTCTTGATTAAGACCGCCACCACCTCGAGTAACATATCTACTGATAGGTGGTTTAACGGACTTTCCTTCCGACACAGTTTTGTTATAAATAGAGCGCGCTCCCTGG
Source organism: Maratus speciosus (assembly GCA_963932465.1). Lineage (NCBI taxonomy): Eukaryota > Metazoa > Arthropoda > Arachnida > Araneae > Salticidae > Maratus > Maratus speciosus. Next base: position 182,978,178 of record OZ010796.1, on the reverse strand, counting down.
TGGTGGAATGTGGAACTAACAGAATCCTTTTTTAAGATCGCCACCTTCCCGACACATTTATCAATGGAATGGTTGCGTGAAGGCGTTTCGTTCAGATATGTATTTGTTAAGAATACCGTATGCTTCCTTGTGGTGGAATGTGGAACTAACATAACGCGATTTTGTTAATTTTAGGAAATATAACAAGTCGATCAGCTTGAAACTTTAAGATAGTTCATAAAACATTGATATATATGCTACTTATTAAATATAAAAATGTCACTAGTTACCACCATTTCCGAATAGTAATTTGTGCAAATATCTTAAATTCTTGCTTAAGACCGCAACACCTCGAGTAACGTATCTGCTGATATGTGGTTTAACGGACTTTCCTTCCAACACAGTTTTGTTATAAATAGAGCGCGCTCCCTGGTGGTAGAATATGGAACTAACAGTGTTCTTGGTTAAGACCGCCACCATCCCGACGCATGTATATATGGAAAGGTTGCGTGAAGGCGTTTCGTTCGAATACGTTTTTGTTAAGAATACAGTGCACTCCCTGGTGGTGGAATGCGGAACTAACATAAAGCGATTTTGTGAAAATTAGGCAATGTAAAAAGGCAATAGTAATTTGTGCAAATATCTTAAATTCTTGCTTAAGACCGTCACCACCTCGAATAACATATCTACTGATAGGTGGTTTAACGGACTTTCCTTCCGACACAGTTTTGTTAAGAATACAGTGCGCTCCCTGGTGGTGGAATACGGAACCACATAACGCGATTTTGTTAGTATCTACGGAAAGGTTGCGTGAAGGCGTTTCGTCCAGATATGTTTTCGTTAAGAATACAGTGCGCTCCCTGGTGGTGGAATGCGGAACTAACGTACTGCGACTTTGTTAAATTTAGGAAATATAACATGGCGATCTGCTTGAAACTTTAAGATAGTTCATAACACATTGAGATATATGCTACTTATTAAATATAAAAATGTCAAAAGTTTAGTTACCACTATTTCCGAATAGTAATTTGAGCAAACATCTTAAATTCTTGCTTAAGACCGACACCACCTCGAGTAACATATCTGCTGATAGTTTGTTTAACAGACTTTCCTTCCGCTCCAGTTTTGTTATGAATAGTGTGCGGTTCATGGATGTCGAAGGTGGAACTAACATAACGCGATTTTGTTAAATTCAGGTAATATAACAAGGCGATCTACTTGAAACTTTAAGATAGTTCATAACACATTGATATACATACTACTTATTGAATATAAAAATGTCAAAAGTTCAGCTACCACTATTTCCGAATAATAATTTCTGCAAATATCTTAAATTCTTGCTTAAGACCGCCACCAGCTCGAGTAACAAATCTACTGATAGATTGTTTATCGTATTTTCTTTCGGACACAGTTTTGTAATGAATAGAGTGCGCTCCCTGGTGGTGGAATATGGAACTAAAATAACGCGATTTTGTTAAATTTAGGAAATATAACAAGGCGATCTGCTTGAAACTTTAAGATAGTTCATAACACATTGATATATATGCTACTTAGTATATATAAAAATGTCACAAGTTTAGTTACCACCATTTCCGAATCGTAATTTCTGCAAATATCTTAAATTCTTGCTTAAGACCGCCAGCACCTCGAGTAACATATCTATTGATAGGATGTTTAACGGACTTTCCTTCCGCTCCAGGTTTTTTATGAATAAAGTGCGCTCCCTTGTGGTAGAATGTGGAACTAACATAACGCGATTTTGTTAAATTTAGGAAATATAACAAGGCAATCTGCTTGAAATTTTAAGATAGTTCATAACACATTGATATATATGCTACTTAATAAATATAAAAATGTCACAAATTTAGTTACCACCATTTCCGAATAGTAATTTCTGAAAATATCTCAAATTCTTGCTTAAGACCTCCACCACCTCGAGTAACATATCTACTGATAAGTTGTTTAACGGACTTTCCTTCCGCTACAGTTTTGTTAAGAATACAGTGCACTCCCTGGTGGTGGAATGCGGAACTAACATAAAGCGATTTTGTTAAAATTAGGCAATATAAAAAGGCGATCTGCTTGAAACTTTAAGATAGTTCATAAAGCATTGATATATATGCTACTTATTAAATATAAAAATGTCACAAATTTAGTTACCACCATTTCCGAATAGTAATTTCTGCAAATATCTTAAATTCTTGATTAAGACCGCCACCACCTCGAGTAACATATCTACTGATAAGTTGTTTATCGGACTTTCCTTCCGACACAGTTTTGTTATGAATAGAGTGCGCTCCCTGGTGGTAGAATGCGGAACTAACGTACCGCGACCTTGTTATATTTAGGAAATATAACAAGGCGATCTGCTTGAAACTTTAAGATAGTTCATAAAACATTCATATATATGCTACTTATTAAATATAAAAATGTCACAAATTTAGTTACCACCATTTCCGAATAGTAATTTCTGCAAATATCTTAAATTCTTGATTAAGACCGCCACCACCTCGAGTAACATATCTACTGATAGGTGGTTTAACAGACTTTCCTTCCGACACAGTTTTGTTATAAATAGAGCGCGCTCCCTGGTGGTGGAATGTGGAACTAACAGAATTCTTTTTTAAGATTGCCACCTTCCCGACCCATTTATCTATGGAAAGGTTGCGTGAAGGCGTTTCGTTCAGATATGTATTTTTTAATAATACAGTGCGCTCCCTGGTGGTGGAATCCGGAACTAACATAACGCGATTTTGTTAATATTATGCAATCTAACAAGGCGATCTGTTTAACATATCTACTGAGAGTTTGTTTAACGGACTTTCCTTCCGATACAGTTTTGTTGTGAATAGAGTGCGCTCCCTGGTGGTAGAATGCGGAACTAACGTACCGCGACTTTGTTAAATTTAGGAAATATAACAATGCGATCTGCTTGAAACTTTAAGATAGTTCATAACACATTGAGACATATGCTACTTATTAAATATAAAAATGTCAAATGTTTAGTTACCACCATTTTCGAATAGTAATTTGTACAAATATCTTAAATTCTTGCTTAAGACCGTCAACACCTCGAGTAACATATCTACTGATAGGTGGTTTAACGGACTTTCCTTAAGACACAGTTTTGTTATAAATAGAGCGCGCTCCCTGGTGTTGGAATGTGGAAATAACAGAATACTTGCTTAAGACCGCCACCATCCCGAGCCGTGTTTCTACGGAAAGGTTGCGTGAAGGCGTTTCGTCCAGATTTGTTTTTGTTCAGAATACAGTGCGCTCCCTGGTGGTGGAATGCGGAACTAACGTACCGCGACTTTGTTAAATTTAGGAAATATAACATGGCGATCTGATTGAAACTTTAAGAACGTTCATAACACATTGATATATATGCTACTTATTAAATGTAAAAATGTCAAATGTTTAGTTACGACTATTTCTGAATAGTAATTTGAGCAAACATCTTAAATTCTTGCTTAAGACCGCCACCACCTCGAGTAACATATCTAATGATAAGTTGATTAACGGACTTTCCTTCCGACACAGTTTTGTTATGAATAGAGTGCGCTCCCTGGTGTTGGAATGTGGAACTAACAGAATACTTGGTTAAGACCGCCACCATCCCGAGCCATGTATCTACGGAAAGGTTGCGTGCACAGTAAAAAAAAAACGGGAAAAATTACAGCTGATTTGGCTGTGAATCGCTAAAAAACAGCGTTTTATTAACTTCACTATCGATTTACACTAAACTGCTGTTATTTCAACAACGCCAAAACCGCCCCGACAACATTCCAGATCTACAGGCACAGTGTAAAGCCAAAGCAGGTTATTATTAGCGCTAGTAGTGTCGTACGAGTGTTAGAGTCGGTCTACGGTCTGAATGTGTGCTTATTATTGAATTCAAAATGGCGATTTTGGATACTTAAATACAGTTCTGGATTAATATATTTTAAAAATTCAGGGTAAGTTTTATTTCTATGTTTATTCGTATCATTGATTTAATAACTGTATCAAATAGGGCAGTTCTCTTATATAATGTAAGATACAAATTTTGTATTTAAGCACATAATATATAGATATAAACGTTGAGACAGTAGCTTTTGAATCATTTGTATAAGGATTAATTATTTTGTCTTAAATTATAACAAAAGAAAATATTTCCAGTTTAGATTTGAAAAAAATCATTTTTCTTTTCCTTTTCATCATAGGACTTAGTTATTATTTACTTATGTGTCAAAGTACAGATTAAAAAAAAAAAAATCCTTATTTTTTAGATATGTTTTGCTTTGCTATTATATATTTTTCTCAATTCCAATTTTTCCGTTATTTGTATTTTAATATACCTTACTAATCTAAATTATACAATGTTTTTTAGTTGTCTAAAAGCTTTAAGTACGGTTTTTGTACTAATTTAAATATTTTTATTTATTTAATGTATTATTATAGTTTAATAAAATTTCAAAAAAATCTTACGACCTATGGTCCTATTTTCCGTCGGAGTTATTCGGATTTTATAGATGCTAGTTTTTTACGTGCATTTCTTTTCATTTTTTATATGTAATTTTAAAATCATTTATTATGTGTAAGCTGGATACACTTCTTTATTAATCCATAAAATATTTCAAGAGTTTGCTTACTATTATCGCAGCATTCAAAAGCAGCAGATCGCATTTTGCTTTTGATAATTATCGAACAATAAAACGTAATTAGCACTAGATGCTGAAATTCGATATTTTGAATGTTCTCCATGTATGTTATACGCAGTATATTTGAAATTCACATAAGGAAAAGTCTTTACAATGAGTTACAATAGATTGAAATTTCCGATTTATTGCTTTTTTCGGTGTATTTTCTTATTTTATTTACTATTTTGCTTTATGGTGATGCTTAATTTGTATCTTACACATGTATAACAGAATTTATTATATAACAATGTTATTAAAACAATGATATAAGTGGACATAAAGATAACACTTATAGTGCTCTTAGTTTTTAAAAGATGTCTCATAGTAGACAAAAAAGAAAAATTCAAAGTAAATAAACATTGTAGGGCTGGCGGGGGGAGGGGGGGGATGCAAACGCATTTCTACAAATAATAATAATAATAAATAAAATAAAATGAATACAAAATGTATATATGAAAAAAAAACATATACCGTTGGAATGTGGCATTCACCTTGAAAACTATATCGAAATAAAATTAAAACTTGCTAAAAAGGTGCTTTTAATGTCACAAATATAAAAAGATGTTAATAAGATGTTGCTACATAATAAAATAGTTTTTAAAAACTTCCAAGATTTCATGCCGAGCGCATTCGATCACATAATAATCGAATAGCGATAGTGATCGAAAGCGCTCGGCATGAAATTTTGGAGGTTTTTAAGTTTTTAAAAACTATTTTATTATGTAACAACATCTTATTAACATCTTTTTATATTTGTGACATTAAATGCACTTTTTAGCAAGTTTTAATTTTATTTCGATATAAAATAAATAATAATAAAGGCTTAAAAAATTACTGTTATCTTGTTAAAAGTGCTGTAAAATTAACAGCAAAATATGCTGAAAAAATACAATTTTTTTTTAAAATCTAAAAAACAAAATTAATGTAAAATTAATTGTAAAAGTGCTGTAAATTTACAAGTTTGCTGTTTACCCGAGAAAAACAAAACTGCTGTAAATTGACAGCAAAATTTGCTGGCACCCATATTGCCAGGGTTTTTTTGCTGTAAAGATACAGTGATTTTTTTTACAGTGTGAAGGCGTTTCGTCCAGATATGTTTTTGTTAAGAATACAGTGCGCTCCCTGGTGGTGGAATGCGGAACTAACGTACCGCGACTTTGTTAAATTTAGGAAATATAACAAGGCGATCTGATTGAAACTTTAAGAACGTTCATAACACATTGATATATATGCTACTTATTAAATGTAAAAATGTCAAAAGTTTAGTTACCACTATTTCTGAATAGTAATTTGAGAGAACAACTTAAATTCTTGCTTAAGACCGCCACCACCTCGAGTAACATATCTGCTGATAGGTTGTTTAACAGACTTTAGTTCCGCTCCAGTTTTGTTATGAATAGTTTGCGCTCCCTGGTGGTGGAATGTGGCACTAACGGAATTCTTTTTAAAGATTGCCACCTTCCCGACACATTTATCTATGGAAAGGTTGCGTGAAGGCGTTTCGTTCAGATATGTATTTGTTAAGAATACAGTGCGCACCCTGGTGGTGGAATCTGGAACTAACATAACGCGATTTTGTTAATATTATGCAATCTAACAAGGCGATCTGTTTAACATATCTGCTGATAGGTTGTTTAACAGACTTTCCTTCCGCTCCAGTTTTGTTATGAATAGTGTGCGCTCCATGGTGGTAGAATGTGGAACTAACATAACGCGGTTTTGTTAAATTCAGGAAATATAACCAGGCGATCTGCTTGAAAATTTAAGATAGTTCATAACATATTGATATACATACTACTTATTGAATATAAAAATGTCAAAAGTTTAGCTACCACTATTTCCGAATAGTAATTTCTGCAAATATCTTAAATTCTTGATTAAGACCACCACAACCTCGAGTAACATATCTACTGATAGATTGTTTTTCGGACTTTCCTTCCGACACAGTTTTGTTATGAATATTGTGCGCTCCCTGGTGGTAGAATGTGGAACTAACATAACGCGATTTTGTTAAATTTAGGAAATATAACAAGGCGATCTGCTTGAAACTTTAAGGTAGTTCACAACACATTGATATACATACTACTTATTGAATATAAAAATGTCAAAAGATTAGCTACCACTATATCCGAATAGTAATTTCTGCAAATATCTTAAATTCTTGCTTAAGACCGCCACCACCTCGAGTAACATATCTACTGATAAGTTGTTTAACGGACTTTTCTTCCGACACTGTTTTGTTATGAATAGAGTGCGCTCCCTGTTGTTGGAATGTTGAACTAACAGAATACCTGGTTAAGACCGCTACCATCCCGACCCATGTATCTACGGAAAGGTTGTGGGAAGGCGTTTCGGCCAGATATGTTTTCGTTAAGAATACAGTGCGCTCCCTGGTGGTGGAATGCGGAACTAACGTAACGCGACTTTGTTAAATTTAGGAAATATAACAAGGCGATCTGCTTGAAACTTTAAGATAGTTCATAACACATTGAGACATATGCTACTTATTAAATATAATAATGTCAAAAGCTTAGTTACCACTATTTCCGAATAGTAATTTGAGCAAACATCTTAAATTCTTGCTTAAGACCGCCACCACCTCGAGTAACATATCTAATGATATATTGTTTATCGGACTTTCCTTCCGACACAGTTTTGTTATGAATAGCGTGCGCTCCCTGGTGGTAGAAATTGGAACTAACATAACGCGATTTTGTTAAATTTAGGAAATATAACAAGGCGATCTGCTTGAAACTTTAAGATAGTTCATAACACATTGATATATATGCTACTTATTAAATATAAAAATAATCACAAATTTAGTTACCACCATTTCCGAATAGTAATTTCTGTAAATATCTTAAATTCTTGCTTAAGACCGCCACCACCTCGAGTAACATATCTGCTGGTAGGTGGTTTAACGGACTTTCCTTCCGACACAGTTTTTTTATGAATAGAGTGCGCTCCCTGGTGGTGGAATGTGGAACTAACCGAATTCTTTTTTAAGATTGCAACCTTCCCGACCCATTCATCTATGGAAAGGTTGCGTGAAGGCGTTTCGTTCAGATATGTATTTTTTAAGAATACAATGCGCTCCCTGGTGGTGGAATCCGGAACTAACATAACGCGATTTTGTTAATATTATGCAATCTAACAAGGCGATCGGTTTGACATATCTACTGAGAGTTTGTTTAACGGACTTTCTTTCCGATACAGTTTTGTTGTGAATAGTGTGCGCTCCCTGGTGGTAGAATGTGGAACTAACATAACGAGATTTTTCTAATTTTAGGAAATATAACAAGGCGATCTGCTTGAAAATTTAAGATAGTTCATAACACATTGATATATATGCTACTTATTAAATATAAAAATGTCACTAGTTACCACCATTTCCGAATAGTAATTTGTGCAAATATATTAAATTTTTGCTTAAGACCGTCAACACCTCGAGTAACATATCTACTGATAGGTGGTTTATCGGACTTTCCCTCCGCTCCAGTTTTGTTAAGAATACAGTGTGCTCCCTGGTGGTGGAATCGGGAACTAACATAACGCGATTTTTTTAATATTATGCAATCTAACAAGGCGATCTGTTTAACATATCTATTGATAGGTTGTTTAACGGACTTTCCTTCAGCTCCAGTTTTGTTGTGAATAAAGTGCGCTCCCTGGTGGTAGAATGTGGAACTAACATAACGCGATTTTGTTAAATTTCGTAACTATAACAAGGCGATCTGCTTGAAATTTTAAGATAGTTCATAACACATTGATATACATACTACTTATTGAATATAAAAATGCCAAAAGTTTAGTTACCACTATTTCCGAATAGTAATTTCTACAAATATCTTAAATTCCTGCATAAGACCGCCACCACCTCGTGTAACATATCTACTGATAGATTGTTTATCAGTCTTTCCTTCCGACACAGTTTTGTTATGAATAGAGTGCGCTCCCTGGTGTTGGAATGTGGATCTAACAGAATACTTGGTTAAGACCGCCACCATCCCGAGCCCTGTATCTACGGAAAGGTTGCGTGAAGGCGTTTCGTCCAGATATGTTTTTGTTAAGAATACAGTGCGCTCCCTGGTGGTGGAATGCGGAACTAACGTACCGCGATTTTGTTAAATTTAGGAAATATAACAAGGCGATCTGATTGAAACTTTAAGAACGTTCATAACACATTGTTATATATGCTACTTATTAAATGTGAAAATGTCAAAAGTTTAGTTACCACTATTTCTGAATAGTAATTTGAGCAAACATCTTAAATTCTTCCTTAAGACCGCCACCACCTCGAGTAACATATCTAATGATAAGTTGATTAACGGACTTTCCTTCCGACACAGTTTTGTTATGAATAGAGTGCGCTCCCTGGTGTTGGAATGTGGAACTAACAGAATACTTGGTTAAGACCGCCACCATCCCGAGCCATGTATCTATGGAAAGGTTGCGTGAAGGCGTTTCGTCCAGATATGTTTTTGTTAAGAATACAGTGCGCTCCCTGGTGGTGGAATGCGGAACTAACGTACCGCGACTTTGTTAAATTTAGGAAATATAACAAGGCGATCTGATTGAAACTTTAAGAACGTTCATAACACATTGATATATATGCTACTTATTAAATGTAAAAATGTCAAAAGTTTAGTTACCACTATTTCTGAGTAGTAATTTGAGCAAACATCTTAAATTCTTGCTTAAGACCGCCACCACCTCGAGTAACATATCTGCTGATAGGTTGTTTAACAGACTTTCCTTCCGCTCCAGTTTTGTTATGAATAGTGTGCGCTCCCTGGTGGTGGAATGTGGAACTAACGGAATTCTTTTTAAAGATTGCCACCTTCCCGACACATTTATCTATGGAAAGGTTGCGTGAAGGCGTTTCGTTCAGATATGTATTTGTTAAGAATACTGTGCGCTCCCTGGTGGTGGAATCCGGAACTAACATAACGCGATTTTGTTAATATTATGCAATCTAACAAGGCGATCTGTTTAACATATCTGCTGATAGGTTGTTTAACAGACTTTCCTTCCGCTCCAGTTTTGTTATGAATAGTGCGCGCTCCATGGTGGTAGAATGTGGAACTAACATAACGCGGTTTTGTTAAATTCAGGAAATATAAACAGGCGATCTGCTTGAAAATTTAAGATAGTTCATAACATATTGATATACATACTACTTATTGAATATAAAAATGTCAAAAGTTTAGCTACCACTATTTCCGAATAGTAATTTCTGCAAATATCTTAAATTCTTGCTTAAGACCGCCACCACCTCGAGTAACATATCTACTGATAGATTGTTTATCGGACTTTCCCTCCGCTCCAGTTTTGTTAAGAATACAGTGTGCTCCCTGGTGGTGGAATCCGGAACTAACATAACTTGATTTTGTTAATATTATGCAATCTAACAAAGCGATCTGTTTAACATAACTATTGATAGGTTTTTTAACGGACTTTCCTTCAGCTCCAGTTTTGTTGTGAATAAAGTGCGCTCCCTGGTGGTAGAATGTGGAACTAACATAACGCGATTTTGTTAAATTTCGTAAATATAACAAGGCGATCTGCTTGAAATTTTAAAATAGTTCATAACACATTGATATACATACTACTTATTGAATATAAAAATGTCAAAAGTTTAGTTACCACTATTTCCGACTAGTAATTTCTGCAAATATCTTAAATTCCTGCTTAAGACCGCCACCACCTCGAGTAACATATCTACTGATAGATTGTTTATCAGACTTTCCTTCCGACACAGTTTTGTTATGAATAGAGTGCGCTACCTGGTGTTGGAATGTGGATCTAACAGAATACTTGGTTAAGACCGCCACCATCCCGACCCATGTATCTACGGAAAGGTTGCGTGAAGGCGTTTCGTTCAGATATGTTTTTGTTAAGAATACCGTATGCTTCCTTGTGGTGGAATGCGGAACTAACGTACCGCGATTTTGTTAAATTTAGCTAATATAACAAGGCAATCTGCTTGAAACTTTAAGATAGTTCATAACACATTGATATATATGCTATTTATTAAATATAAAAATGTCACAAATTTAGTTACCACCATTTCCGAATAGTAATTTCCGCAAATATCTTAAATTCTTGCTTAAGACCGCCACCACCTCGAGTAACATATCTACTGATAGGTTGTTTATCGGACTTTCCTTCCGAAACAGTTTTGTTATGAATAGAGTGCGCTCCCTGTTGGTAGAATGCGGAACTGACGTACCGCGACTTTGTTAAATTTAGGAAATATAACAAGGCGATCTGCTTGAAACTTTAAGATAGTTCATAACACATTGAGACATATGCTACTTATTAAATATAATAATGTCAAAAGCTTAGTTACCACTATTTCCGAATAGTAATTTGAGCAAACATCTTAAACTCTTGCTTAAGACCGCCACCACCTCGAGTAACATATCTAATGATATATTGTTTATCGGACTTTCCTTCCGACACAGTTTTGTTATGAATAGCGTGCGCTCCCTGGTGGTAGAAATTGGAACTAACATAACGCGATTTGTTAAATTTAGGAAATATAACAAGGCGATCTGCTTGAAACTTTAAGATAGTTCATAACACATTGATATATATGCTACTTATTAAATATGAAATAATCACAAATTTAGTTACCACCATTTCCGAATAGTAATTTCTGTAAATATCTTAAATTCTTGCTTAAGACCGCCACCACCTCGAGTAACATATCTGCTGGTAGGTGGTTTAACGGACTTTCCTTCCGACACAGTTTTTTTATGAATAGAGTGCGCTCCCTGGTGGTGGAATGTGGAACTAACCGAATTCTTTTTTAAGATTGCAACCTTCCCGACCCATTTATCTATGGAAAGGTTGCGTGAAGGCGTTTCGTTCAGATATGTATTTGTTAAGAATACAATGCGCTCCCTGGTGGTGGAATCCGGAACTAACATAACGCGATTTTGTTAATATTATGCAATCTAACAAGGCGATCGGTTTGATATATCTACTGAGAGTTTGTTTAACGGACTTTCCTTCCGATACAATTTTGTTATGAATAGAGTGCGCTCCCTGGTGTTGGAATGTGGATCTAACAGAATACTTGGTTAAGACCGCCACCATCCCGAGCCCTGTATCTACGGAAAGGTTGCGTGAAGGCGTTTCGTCCAGATATGTTTTTGTTAAGAATACAGTGCGCTCCCTGGTGGTGGAATGCGGAACTAACGTACCGCGACTTTGTTAAATTTAGGAAATATAACAAGGCGATCTGATTGAAACTTTAAGAACGTTCATAACACATTGTTATATATGCTACTTATTAAATGTGAAAATGTCAAAAGTTTAGTTACCACTATTTCTGAATAGTAATTTGAGCAAACATCTTAAATTCTTCCTTAAGACCGCCACCACCTCGAGTAACATATCTAATGATAAGTTGATTAACGGACTTTCCTTCCGACACAGTTTTGTTATGAATAGAGTGCGCTCCCTGGTGTTGGAATGTGGAACTAACAGAATACTTGGTTAAGACTGCCACCATCCCGAGCCATGTATCTATGGAAAGGTTGCGTGAAGGCGTTTCGTCCAGATATGTTTTTGTTAAGAATACAGTGCGCTCCCTGGTGGTGGAATGCGGAACTAACGTACCGCGACTTTGTTAAATTTAGGAAATATAACAAGGCGATCTGATTGAAACTTTAAGAACGTTCATAACACATTGATATATATGCTACTTATTAAATGTAAAAATGTCAAAAGTTTAGTTACCACTATTTCTGAGTAGTAATTTGAGCAAACATCTTAAATTCTTGCTTAAGACCGCCACCACCTCGAGTAACATATCTGCTGATAGGTTGTTTAACAGACTTTCGTTCCGCTCCAGTTTTGTTATGAATAGTGTGCGCTCCCTGGTGGTGGAATGTGGAACTAACGGAATTCTTTTTAAAGATTGCCACCTTCCCGACACATTTATCTATGGAAAGGTTGCGTGAAGGCGTTTCGTTCAGATATGTATTTGTTAAGAATACTGTGCGCTCCCTGGTGGTGGAATCCGGAACTAACGTAACGCGATTTTGTTAATATTATGCAATCTAACAAGGCGATCTGTTTAACATATCTGCTGATAGGTTGTTTAACAGACTTTCCTTCCGCTCCAGTTTTGTTATGAATAGTGCGCGCTCCATGGTGGTAGAATGTGGAACTAACATAACGCGGTTTTGTTAAATTCAGGAAATATAAACAGGCGATCTGCTTGAAAATTTAAGATAGTTCATAACATATTGATATACATACTACTTATTGAATATAAAAATGTCAAAAGTTTAGCTACCACTATTTCCGAATAGTAATTTCTGCAAATATCTTAAATTCTTGCTTAAGACCGCCACCACCTCGAGTAACATAGCTACTGATAGATTGTTTATCGGACTTTCCCTCCGCTCCAGTTTTGTTAAGAATACAGTGTGTTCCCTGGTGGTGGAATCCGGAACTAACATAACTTGATTTTGTTAATATTATGCAATCTAACAAGGCGATCTGTTTAACATATCTATTGATAGGTTTTTTAACGGACTTTCCTTCAGCTCCAGTTTTGTTGTGAATAAAGTGCGCTCCCTGGTGGTAGAATGTGGAACTAACATAACGCGATTTTGTTAAATTTCGTAAATATAACAAGGCGATCTGCTTGAAATTTTAAAATAGTTCATAACACATTGATATACATACTACTTATTGAATATAAAAATGTCAAAAGTTTAGTTACCACTATTTCCGACTAGTAATTTCTGCAAATATCTTAAATTCCTGCTTAAGACCGCCACCACCTCGAGTAACATATCTACTGATAGATTGTTTATCAGACTTTCCTTCCGACACAGTTTTGTTATGAATAGAGTGCGCTCCCTGGTGTTGGAATGTGGATCTAACAGAATACTTGGTTAAGACCGCCACCATCCCGACCCATGTATCTACGGAAAGGTTGCGTGAAGGCGTTTCGTCCAGATATGTTTTTGTTAAGAATACAGTGCGCTCCCTGGTGGTGGAATGCGGAACTAACGTACCGCGAATTTGTTAAATTTAGGAAATATAACAAGGCGATCTGCTTGAAACTTTAAGATAGTTCATAAAACATTGATATATATGCTACTTATTAAATATAAAAATGTCACTAGTTACCACCATTTCCGAATAGTAATTTGTGCAAATATCTTAAATTCTTGCTTAAGACCGCAACACCTCGAGTAACGTATCTGCTGATATGTGGTTTAACGGACTTTCCTTCCGACACAGTTTTGTTATAAATAGAGCGCGCTCCCTGGTGGTAGAATATGGAACTAACAGTGTTCTTGGTTAAGACCGCCACCATCCCGACGCATGTATATATGGAAAGGGTGCGTGAAGGCGTTTCGTTCAGACATGTTTTTGTTAAGAATACAGTGCGCTCCCTGATGGTGGAATACGGAACCCACATAACGCGATTTTGTTAGTATCTACGGAAAGGTTGCGTGAAGGCGTTTCGTTCGAATACGTTTTTGTTAAGAATACAGTGCACTCCCTGGTGGTGGAATGCGGAACTAACATAAAGCGATTTTGTGAAAATTAGGCAATATAAAAAGGCAATAGTAATTTGTGCAAATATCTTAAATTCTTGCTTAAGACCGTCGCCACCTCGAGTAACATATCTACTGATAGGTGGTTTAACGGACTTTCCTTCCGACACAGTTTTGTTAAGAATACAGTGCGCTCCCTGGTGGTGGAATACGGAACCACATAACGCGATTTTGTTAGTATCTACGGAAAGGTTGCGTGAAGGCGTTTCGTCCAGATATGTTTTCGTTAAGAATACAGTGCGCTCCCTGGTGGTGGAATGCGGAACTAACGTACCGCGACTTTGTTAAATTTAGGAAATATAACATGGCGATCTGCTTGAAACTTTAAGATAGTTCATAACACATTGAGATATATGCTACTTATTAAATATAAAAATGTCAAAAGTTTAGTTACCACTATTTCCGAATAGGAATTTGAGCAAACACCTTAAATTCTTGCTTAAGACCGACACCACCTCGAGTAACATATCTGCTGATAGGTTGTTTAACAGACTTTCCTTCCGCTCCAGTTTTGTTATGAATAGTGTGCGGTCCATGGTGGTAGAAGGTGGAACTAACATAACGCGATTTTGTTAAATTCAGGTAATATAACAAGGCGATCTACTTGAAACTTTAAGATAGTTCATAACACATTGATATACATACTACTTATTGAATATAAAAATGTCAAAAGTTCAGCTACCACTATTTCCGAATAATAATTTCTGCAAATATCTTAAATTCTTGCTTAAGACCGCCACCAGCTCGAGTAACAAATCTACTGATAGATTGTTTATCGTATTTTCTGTCGGACACAGTTTTGTAATGAATAGAGTGCGCTCCCTGGTGGTGGAATGTGGAACTAAAATAACGCGATTTTGTTAAATTTAGGAAATATAACAAGGCGATCTGCTTGAAACTTTAAGATAGTTCATAACACATTGATATATATGCTACTTAGTATATATAAAAATGTCACAAGTTTAGTTACCACCATTTCCGAATCGTAATTTCTGCAAATATCTTAAATTCTTGCTTAAGACCGCCACCACCTCGAGTAACATATCTATTGATAGGATGTTTAACGGACTTTCCTTCCGCTCCAGGTTTTTTATGAATAGAGTGCGCTCCCTTGTGGTAGAATGTGGAACTAACATAACGCGATTTTGTTAAATTTAGGAAATATAACAAGGCAATCTGCTTGAAATTTTAAGAGAGTTCATAACACATTGATATATATGCTAGTTAATAAATATAAAAATGTCACAAATTTAGTTACCACCATTTCCGAATAGTAATTTCTGAAAATATCTCAAATTCTTGCTTAAGACCGCCACCACATCGAGTAACATATCTACTGATAAGTTGTTTAACGGACTTTTCTTCCGACACAGTTTTGTTATGAATAGAGTGCGCTCCCTGGTGTTGGAATGTGGAACTAACAGAATACTTGGTTAAGACCGCCACCATCCCGACCCATGTATCAACGGAAAGGTTGCGTGAAGGCGTTTCGTCCTGATATGTTTTTGTTAAGAATACAGTGCGCTCCCTGGTGGTGGAATGCGGAACTAACGTACCGCGACTTTGTTAAATTTAGGAAATATAACAAGGCGATCTGCTTGAAACTTTAAGATAGTTCATAACACATTGAGATATATGCTACTTATTAAATATAAAAATGTCACAAATTTAGTTACCACCATTTCCGAATAGTAATTTCTGCAAATATCTTAAATTCCTGCTTAAGACCGCCACCACCTCGAGTAACATATCTACTGATAGATTGTTTATCAGACTTTCCTTCCGACACAGTTTTGTTATGAATAGAGTGCGCTCCCTGGTGTTGGAATGTGGAACTAACAGAATACTTGGTTAAGACCGCCACCATCCCGACCCATGTATCTACGGAAAGGTTGCGTGAAGGCGTTTCGTTCAGATATGTTTTTGTTAAGAATACCGTATGCTTCCTTGTGGTGGAATGCGGAACTAACGTACCGCGATTTTGTTAAATTTAGCTAATATAACAAGGCGATCTGCTTGAAACTTTAAGATAGTTCATAACACATTGATATATATGCTATTTATTAAATATAAAAATGTCACAAATTTAGTTACCACCATTTCCGAATAGTAATTTCTGCAAATATCTTAAATTCTTGCTTAAGACCGCCACCACCTCGAGTAACATATCTACTGATAAGTTGTTTATCGGACTTTCCTTCCGAAACAGTTTTGTTATGAATAGAGTGCGCTCCCTGTTGGTAGAATGCGGAACTGACGTACCGCGACTTTGTTAAATTTAGGAAATATAACAAGGCGATCTGCTTGAAACTTTAAGATAGTTCATAACACATTGATATATATGCTACTTATTAAATATAAAAATGTCACTAGTTACCACCATTTCCGAATAGTAATTTCTGCAAATATCTTAAATTCTTGCTTAAGACCGCCACCACCTCGAGTAACATATCTAATGATAGATTGTTTATCGGACTTTCCTTCCGACACAGTTTTGTTATGAATAGCGTGCGCTCCCTGGTGGTAGAATTTGGAAATAACATAACGCGATTTTGTTAAATTTAGGAAATATAACAAGGCGATCTGCTTGAAACTTTAAGAGCGTTCATAACACATTGATATATATGCTACTTATTAAATATAAAAATGTCAAATGTTTATATACCAGTATTTCCGAATAGTAATTTCTGCAAACACCTTAAATTCTTGCTTAAGACCGCCAACACCTCGAGTAACATATCTACTGATAAGTTGTTTAACGGACTTTCCTTCCGACACAGTTTTGTTATGAATAGAGTGCGCTCCCTGGTGTTGGAATGTGGAACTAACAGAATACTTTGTTAAGACCGCCACCATCCCGACACATGTATCTACGGAAAGGTTGCGTGAAGGCGTTTCGTCCAGATATGTTTTTGTTAAGAATACAGTGCGCTCCCTGGTGGTGGAATGCGGAACTAACGTACCGCGAATTTGTTAAATTTAGGAAATATAACAAGGCGATCTGATTGAAACTTTAAGAACGTTCATAACACATTGATATATATGCTACTTATTAAATGAGTAAAATGTCAAAAGTTTAGTTACCACTATTTCTGAATAGTAATTTGAGCAAACATCTTAAATTCTTGCTTAAGACCGCCAACACCTCGAGTA
The DNA here is from genome assembly GCA_963932465.1 of Maratus speciosus. Classification (NCBI taxonomy): domain Eukaryota; kingdom Metazoa; phylum Arthropoda; class Arachnida; order Araneae; family Salticidae; genus Maratus; species Maratus speciosus. The sequence continues at coordinate 182,960,774 of OZ010796.1, read as the reverse complement.
ACATATCTACTGATAAGTTGTTTAACGGACTTTCCTTTCGACACAGTTTTGTTATGAATAGAGTGCGCTCCCTGGTGTTGGAATGTGGAACTAACAGAATACGTCGTTAAGACCGCCACCATCCCGACCCATGTATCTACGGAAAGGTTGCGTGAAGGCGTTTCGTCCAGATATGTTTTTGTTAAGAATACAGTGCGCTCCCTGGTGGTGGAATGCGGAACTAACGTACCGCGAATTTGTTAAATTTAGGAAATATAACAAGGCGATCTGCTTGAAACTTTAAGATAGTTCATAAAACATTGATATATATGCTACATATTAAATATAAAAATGTCACAAATTTAGTTACCACCATTTCCGAATAATAATTTCTGCAAATATCTTAAATTCTTGATTAAGACCGCCACTACCTCGAGTAACATATCTACTGATAGGTGGTTTAACGGACTTTCCTTCCGACACAGTTTTGTTATAAATAGAGCGCGCTCCCTGGTGGTGGAATGTGGAACTAACAGAATCCTTTTTTAAGATTGCCACCTTCCCGACCCATTTATCTATGGAAGGGTTGCGTGAAGGCGTTTCGTTCAGATATGTATTTGTTAAGAATACCGTATGCTTCCTTGTGGTGGAATGTGTAACTAACATAACGCGATTTTGTTAATTTTAGGAAACATAACAAGTCGATCTGCTTGAAACTTTAAGATAGTTCATAAAACATTGATATATATGCTACTTATTAAATATAAAAATGTCACTAGTTACCACCATTTCCGAATAGTAATTTGTGCAAATATCTTAAATTCTTGCTTAAGACCGCAACACCTCGAGTAACGTATCTGCTGATATGTGGTTTAACGGACTTTCCTTCCGACACAGTTTTGTTATAAATAGAGCGCGCTCCCTGGTGGTAGAATATGGAACTAACAGTGTTCTTGGTTAAGACCGCCACCATCCCGACGCATGTATATATGGAAAGGGTGCGTGAAGGCGTTTCGTTCAGACATGTTTTTGTTAAGAATACAGTGCACTCCTGGTGGTGGAATGCGGAACTAACATAAAGCGATTTTGTGAAAATTAGGCAATATAAAAAGGCAATAGTAATTTGTGCAAATATCTTAAATTCTTGCTTAAGACCGGCACCACCTCGAGTAACATATCTACTGATAGGTGGTTTAACGGACTTTCCTTCCGACACAGTTTTGTTAAGAATACAGTGCGCTCCCTGGTGGTGGAATACGGAACCACATAACGCGATTTTGTTAGTATCTACGGAAAGGTTGCGTGAAGGCGTTTCGTCCAGATATGTTTTCGTTAAGAATACAGTGCGCTCCCTGGTGGTGGAATGCGGAACTAACGTACCGCGACTTTGTTAAATTTAGGAAATATAACATGGCGATCTGCTTGAAACTTTAAGATAGTTCATAACACATTGAGATATATGCTACTTATTAAATATAAAAATGTCAAAAGTTTAGTTACCACTATTTCCGAATAGGAATTTGAGCAAACATCTTAAATTCTTGCTTAAGACCGACACCACCTCGAGTAACATATCTGCTGATAGGTTGTTTAACAGACTTTCCTTCCGCTCCAGTTTTGTTATGAATAGTGTGCGGTCCATGGTGGTAGAAGGTGGAACTAACATAACGCGATTTTGTTAAATTCAGGTAATATAACAAGGCGATCTACTTGAAACTTTAAGATAGTTCATAACACATTGATATACATACTACTTATTGAATATAAAAATGTCAAAAGTTCAGCTACCACTATTTCCGAATAATAATTTCTGCAAATATCTTAAATTCTTGCTTAAGACCGCCACCAGCTCGAGTAACAAATCTACTGATAGATTGTTTATCGTATTTTCTTTCGGACACAGTTTTGTAATGAATAGAGTGCGCTCCCTGGTGGTGGAATGTGGAACTAAAATAACGCGATTTTGTTAAATTTAGGAAATATAACAAGGCGATCTGCTTGAAACTTTAAGATAGTTCATAACACATTGATATATATGCTACTTAGTATATATAAAAATGTCACAAGTTTAGTTACCACCATTTCCGAATCGTAATTTCTGCAAATATCTTAAATTCTTGCTTAAGACCGCCACCACCTCGAGTAACATATCTATTGATAGGATGTTTAACGGACTTTCCTTCCGCTCCAGGTTTTTTATGAATAGAGTGCGCTCCCTTGTGGTAGAATGTGGAACTAACATAACGCGATTTTGTTAAATTTAGGAAATATAACAAGGCAATCTGCTTGAAATTTTAAGATAGTTCATAACACATTGATATATATGCTAGTTAATAAATATAAAAATGTCACAAATTTATTTACCACCATTTCCGAATAGTAATTTCTGAAAATATCTCAAATTCTTGCTTAAGACCGCCACCACATCGAGTAACATATCTACTGATAAGTTGTTTAACGGACTTTTCTTCCGACACAGTTTTGTTATGAATAGAGTGCGCTCCCTGGTGTTGGAATGTGGAACTAACAGAATACTTGGTTAAGACCGCCACCATCCCGACCGATGTATCAACGGAAAGGTTGCGTGAAGGCGTTTCGTCCTGATATGTTTTTGTTAAGAATACAGTGCGCTCCCTGGTGGTGGAATGCGGAACTAACGTACCGCGACTTTGTTAAATTTAGGAAATATAACAAGGCGATCTGCTTGAAACTTTAAGATAGTTCATAACACATTGAGATATATGCTACTTATTAAATATAAAAATGTCAAAAGTTCAGTTACCAATATTTCCGAATAGTAATTTGTGCAAACATTTCAAAATCTTGCTTAAGACAGCCACCACCTCGAGTAACATGTCTACTGATAGGTTGTTTAACGGACTTTCCTTCCACTACAGTTTTGTTAAGAATACAGTGCACTCCCTGGTGGTGGAATGCGGAACTAACATAAAGCGATTTTGTTAAAATTAGGCAATATAAAAAGGCAATAGTAATTTGTGGAAATATCTTAAATTCTTGCTTAAGACCGTCACCACCTCGAGTAACATATCTACTGATAGGTGGTTTAACGGACTTTCCTTCCGACACAGTTTTGTTATGAATAGAGTGCTCTCCCTGGTGGTAGAATGTGGAACTAACATAACGCGATTTTGTTAAATTTAGGAAATATAACAAGGCGATCTGCTTGAAACTTTAAGATAGTTCATAACACATTGATATATATGCTACTTATTAAATATAAAAATGTCACAAGTTTAGTTACCACCATTTCCGAATAGTAATTTCTGCAAATATCTTAAATTCTTGCTTAAGACCGCCGCCACCTCGAGTAACATATCTACTGATAGGTGGTTTAACGGACTTTCCTTCCGACACAGTTTTGTTATGAATAGAGTGCGCTCCCTGGTGGTGGAATGTGGAACTAACAGAATACTTGGTTAAGACCGCCACCATCCCTTCCCATGTATCTACGGGAAGGTTGCCTGAAGGCGTTACGTTCAGATATGTTTTTGTTAAGAATACCGTATGCTTCCTGGTGGTGGAATGCGGAACTAACGTCCCGCGATTTTGTTAAATTTAGATAATATAACAAGGCGATGTGCTTGAAACTTTAAGATAGTTCATAACACAATGAGATATATGCTACTTATTAAGTATAAAAATGTCAAAAGTTTAGTTACCACTATTTCCGAATAGTAATTTGTGCAAACATCTCAAATTCTTGCTTAAGACAGCCACCACCTCGAGTAACATATCTACCGATAGGTTCTTTAACGGACAGTTCCGCTACAGTTTTGTTAAGAATACATTGCGCTCCCTGGTGGTGGAATCCGGAACTAACATAACGCGATTTTTTTAATATTATGCAATCTAACAAGGCTATCTGTTTAACGTATCTGCTGATAGGTTATTTAACAGACTTTCCTTCCGCTCCAGTTTTGTTATGATTAGAATGCGTTCCCTTGTGTTAGAAAGTTGAACTAACATAACGCGATTTTGTTAAATTTAGGAAATATAACAAGGCAATCTGCTTGAAATTTTAAGATAGTTCATAACACATTGATATATATGCTACTTATTAAATATAAAAATGTCTAAAGTTTAGTTACCACTATTTCCGAATAGTAATTTGAGCAAACATCTTAAATTCTTGCTTAAGACCGCCACCACCTCGAGTAACATATCTACTGATAGATTGTTTATCGGACTTTCCTTCCGACACAGTTTTGTTATGAATAGAGTGCGCTCCCTGGTGGTAGAATATGGAACTAACATACCGCGATTTTGTTAAATTTAGGAAATATAACAAGGCGATCTGCTTGAAACTTTAAGATAGTTCATAACACATTGATATATATGCTACTTATTAAATATAAAAATGTCACAAGTTTAGTTACCACCATTTCCGAATTGTAATTTCTGCATATATCTTAAATTCTTGCTTAAGACCGCCACCACCTCGAGTAACATATCTATTGATAGGTTGTTTAACGGACTTTCCTTCCGCTCCAGTTTTGTTATGATTAGAATGCGCTCCCTTGTCTTAGAAAGTGGAACTAACATAACGCGATTTTGTTAAATTTAGGAAATATAACAAGGCAATCTGCTTGAAATTTTAAGATAGTTCATAACACATTGATATATATGCTACTTATTAAATATAAAAATGTCACAAATTTAGTTACTACCATTTCCGAATAGTAATTTCTGCAAATATCTTAAATTCTTGCTTAAGACTGCCACCACTTCGAGTAACATATCTACTGATAGGTGGTTTAACGGACTTTCCTTCCGACACAGTTTTGTAATGAATAGAGTGCGCTCCCTGGTGGTGGAATGTGGAACTAACAGAATACTTGGTTAAGACCGCCACCATCCCGACCCATGTATCTACGGAAAGGTTGCGTGAAGGCGTTTCGTTCAGATACGATTTTGTTAAGAATACAGTGCACTCCTGGTGGTGGAATTCGGAACTAACATAAAGCGATTTTGTTAAAATTAGGAAATCTAAAATGCAATAGGAATTTGTGGAAATATCTTAAATTCTTTCTTAAGACCGTCACCACCTCGAGTAACATATCTACTGATAGGTGGTTTAACGGACTTTCCTTCTGACACAGTTTTGTTATGAATAGAGTGCGCTCCCTGGTGGTGGAATGTGGAACTAACTTAACGCGATTTTGTTAAAATTAGGAAATATAACAAGGCGATCTGCTTGAAACTTTAAGATAGTTCATAACACATTGATATATATGCTACTTATTAAATATAAAAATGTCACAAGTTTAGTTACCACCATCACTCTCAGAAATGAAATTCTCACTTTTGACGAATCACTAATCCTCGAGCTACATTTCGCTATTTTTGAGAATTATTTTGTCACTGAGTCACGTGGCATTCAACGAAACTGAAACTCTCAAATAATCGATTAAGAAATGACGAAACGATTTCTTGATTTAAAGTCTCAGCGCGGTGCATTCTGGGATGGAACTGACAGTTGTTATTGTAAGTTCATCCATCGCTTCTGTGTGAACAACTTACGTAATGTATACTTCTAAGCAAGAATCATAAAATAAAAGGTTAGTATTTATTGAAATTTATATCTTTATTATTTACTTTTTATATTTATGTAACATTTTTTAAATAACTGTATGTTTATTTAAAATAACTGTATGTTTATTAATGGATGTGTTTATTAGGCCTAGTGCTAATATTTTTGTAGGATAGTCTAGATAATTTGACATTAGTAGGAGTAAAATTTTTATAATATAAAGCGTATTTTTATTCATATTTAGTTCGTTAAAAATATATTATTTTAATCTGCAAAAAAATACGTAGAACAATTATTTACGTTTCGCCAGCCCACATGGCATGCATAAACACATTGATAATTGACTGTTTTACTCCCATGAAATAAAATAAGTATATTAAATTTTAAAGCTGTCTATTTCTTTATCCTCTGCTATTGCTAATTAAATTAGATAAGTTTTCCTATTCGAAAGAAACAAAATCTCTTATAAATAATCAATAACTTTCTTGATATATTTTTTTTAACCATGATTTAGTAATTATTTAGGGCTTCCATTTACTTTTTTTGTCATTTTTTTAAATTTCTTGTATAGCAATTCGTAGAGAGAGGCATAAAACTGGAAGTTGCATGTTTTGCTTTTTCTATTTATTAATCTATTAAAGTTAATGGTGTTAGAGCACTATATATTTGTGTAATGTCAAATGTTAATCTAAAAAGTATAAAATTACATTTAAAAAAATTGCTATTTGTTTGCTAGGTCTAACATAATAAGTTTATCCTGAACAAGTAGTTTTTTATACTATAAAATAGATAAATAAAAGTAAATTATTTTGCCCGAAAATGTAGAATAGCTACCAAGTTCTAATAATATATAGCAATAAATATTTTGTTATTCATTGAAAAATAACTGATACCTGTAAAACATAAATTTGGCAAAACAATTGCAAGAAGTTAAAATATGTATTTTTCATAGCTTTTTTTTTTTTTTTTTTTTTTTTTTTTAAACCTACCTACTTTATCCCACCTGTCCTTAGTGTATCTTTTAGCCTGTATGAATGTCTTGTGTAGCTTTTAGCACACGGAAGCCCTTCTTAAGTTGACAGCATTTTTTTATTTTACGCACTTTGTGGCCCTTACTGGAATTTTTTACACTTTTTATAAGCTTATGAAATATTTCCATTGATTGTAGGAAATTTTAAATTTCATTTGGTTGAGAGCAGAGTTCTCGCTGGCTTTTGATCAACATTAGCGATTTGGCGAATGAGAAATAAAAAACAGTAGCCAAATGAAAAGAAATGCTAGCAAAAGAGATTCGGCGTGAAACATTGAAAAAACTATTTTTAACGCCTTATTGTAACCCTTTTATTTGAATATATTCTAAAATAACCTAATTTTTTGTAATTGCTTATAAAATAGAAATTTGACTATCCGGTAAAGAAACTGTTAAAAACGAGTACATTATAAATGTCTTCTAAATGTGTAAATGTTTCAGATTATTTTTTTAGCAGTCTACCAAAAAAAAAAAAAAAAAAAAATCTATGATTTACCGTTGTGAAAATATACACTAAAATTGCTATGAGATTTCGTCTTGTTAACCGATAGAAAAAATTGACCGGCCAATGATACTTTGCATACAGCTAATAAATAGTATGTTAAATGGCTAATTTCAATACCGCATTCCAGCAAAACTTTTCACAATTTGGTGCTTAATGCAGGCTATTTTATTTGTTTTTGCCGGTACACAGATAATGATCAACTAACAATAGAGAAATACCTATCGCATAATCCTTTCTGTGCTGTTGATAAACTGAAATGGTGTTGAGTTAGTATCTCTATAAATTAGTGTTGACTCTAGAAAAAAAAAAGGGCCGCCGGGCGGGAATTTTTCGAAAAAGGGGGAAAAACTATTCTAAAAAAAAGGGAACACTATTCTAAAAAAAAGGCACACTTGTATCTTGTTCAGAAAACATATTTTGAACTGGTTCGTTTAGAGCCCGTAGAATTTACGATATTTTCCTGGGATCAATTGGATTGCCACGGGGCGCATAGGAAGTGTTAAAAAGGACAGCCGGGCGCATCGGAAAGGTTTAAAAGAGCCGCCGGGCGCAAAAAAGAAATAAAAAGATCTGCCGGGTGCTGCATTCTGCTAAAGCGGCTTAGAGTCAACACTAATAAATAGAGCAATGTAAATGGCACGGTGCGATTGAAAATATAAATCGACATGAAACGTTCAGTAACGCAGATAAGAATTTCGAATTTATTGGAATATCACACACATAAAAAGAGCAGAAATTGAGCACTTGCAATTTGGCGAATTTGATTGTTCGTTTACTCGCCAAATGAAGCATTTGGCGCAGTGGTGAATGGCAGCGAGAATCGTCGTTGAGAAGAAGAATCGCAATATTTGGCAATAAGTCCTTTAAAAAAAAACAAGAAATTTGGCAGTCAGTTACGAAAACAAAAAATTGTGAAATTCTTCTATTGGTCGCAGGAATAAATCGGCAGATTCATCTATTGATCTTAACAAGGTGCCCTTTTTGAGAATAGCGTGCCTTAAAAAAAAAGAAAAAAAAAACTCCCAATAATTTTTTTTTAATTTTCTTTGTCCCTTAGAGTCAACACTACGTATAAAAATCAATCAATTTCAATGTTAAAGTCCTTTGTGATTATTTTGTTTACACTCATGCTAATGTACAAGGTAAAATGTTTTGACACTTATCAGAGATGACTCTTCAACCATTTTAAAATTGTTAAATAATTATGAATTATTTTTAATTAAAAAATAGTCAATGGATAGCAGAGTCAGATAATATAGACGAACGCCGTTCGCAGAAAATTTTCAAAGTTTGCAGACAGTTCTGGTTCTGATGTTTTTTTTTTTTTTTTTAGAAATTTTTCATAAAAAAAATTATTAAGACCCCAGGCGGAGAATCTGTGCGAGGCCCGTCGCAGACTTGAGAGAAGGTCTGCAGATTAAAAAAAAAGCTATCTAGAAATTATTTGCCATGTACCATGGAAGAAGCGCCGTGGCATATTTCTTTTTAAAAGTTAATATTGGAAGTGCGGGACGGCAGGTACAATGCTTTTTTTTTTTTTTTTTTTTGCCAGGGCCGGTAGCAGAAACAGTGCAGCACCGAAGCAGGTGCTGCAGATTAATTTAACAGATTAAAAATAAATTTTGTGTTGAAAAGTAAATGTTAAATGTTGATCTTTTTTAAATAAAGTTTATTTGGTTGGAAATTTTAGTGAATGTTTATGCGCTTGCAGATTCTCTGCGATTTGCAGTGACTTTTTTACATTCGAAAGGGGAATTCGGTTTTAATATCTTAGTAAACATTATCCTCTTTTCAATAAAGTCTAATTCACAAAACTGGAGGGTGGGGGGGGGGGGGGTTGAGAGCATGTAACGTAATGTGAGGGATTGGAAAGAGGACTTTTTCACTTTTGCTGTTAGCGGCAATATAGGACTTAAAAGGGACGTGGCGTTTTTCTGCAGAAAATTTTTAAGAAATTATTTGAGTTTCCAGACAGTTTTACGTTTTATCTAAGTCTGATGGATAGTAATAATTAACATCTGTTGATTCGATGGGTGGAGTTGTTTTTTATGACTGACTGCAACAACAGGGATACTTTTAAGCTGGATTCAGCTCCTGTGCTTTTCACAAAATAGCTGATTTTCAAACATGCTTTTCAAATTAACCCAATTTCATAATAACGGCTGTGATACACTTAATTTGGCTTTATCAACACTGCCAACTAGAAATGAATAGATTGTAGTATAACAGAGTACATATTTTCTTCCCTAATTCAAAATTTGAGCTGGTAAATACTTTAAAGTCATCATGCCAATTTGATGGCTCAGTTAGAATTTGAACAGCAAAATAATTAGAATTATTTTTAGAATTTAAAGATAAATAGTGATTGATTTATTTTATTTCAATAAATTGTGTATATTTGGTAAATTATTTGTTGTTAAATTTGTTCTTTTAAAAAGATATGCTGGGATGTTAAAATTGAGAAGTCAAGAGTGGATCCAGGCAAAATTTGGGGCCTATTTAGGGCCCTTTCTCAAAAATTTAATAAAGTGGGCTTCTGCACAAAAATCAAAAATAAATTTAATAAAATCGGCCTCTTCACAAAAATGCATTTAATAAAATGGGCCTCTTCACAAAAATAAATTTAATAAAATGGGCCTCTTCACAAAAATGAACTTAATAAAATTGGCCTCATCACATAAATGAACTTAATTAAACGGGCCCCTTCACAAAGTTCCTTTTAATAAAATAGGCCCCCTTGGTAACATTCTTTTTCATAAAAACTTTTCAAATGTGTAATTTGTAAACAAAATCGGGTCACAAAAATCAAAAACATTAGCAAGGGGATTTAAAGAAGTTTTTGTTAATAAATTCTTGGTTTGAATTTGAGTAACTGAATTTCAACTTTCGTTACAAAATGTTATTTTTCACAAAAATATAATAACATTCACAAAAGTAACTTTTACTTTTCACAAAATATGGCCTCAAGAATAAAAACCTGCATCGACCCCTTGAAGTATCGGTACAGACAGCATTTTAAAATTTAAAAGTAGTAGGTATTTACCCATATCAAGGTATCAATCAATCCTTTAAAAATTGTATCTGTCTTTTCAATTTTACATTTAATGCTTCTTTATACAGGTTGTTTTTGTTGCACCATGGATTTTGTTGCTTCAAGAATGGGAATTTCCGTTTCTAATTCAAAATTTTCAAGGTAAGTTTGATTATTTTTATAAAAATAATATTCACAATTCTACAGCTATCTTTGTTTCTTTACGTTTTTTTCATATTTGGTTATTTGTGTAACAAATTATTTTCTAAAAATGCTTAAATTTGTTATAGATTTCACTGCTATCATTTGATAAAATTAAATATACAGTCAGTGATTGGTTATCTGCAATTTTCTGTAATCCGCATTGCTTAGCCAAAAGTAAACATCACAAATTTTGCCAATCTGCCGCTGAAAAATAATGCTAACTTCGACAAATGGTCGTGGTAAAGAATCGTGAATTTCGTCAGTCAATTGTGGGGCAAATTTTGAGAATTGCAGGGGAAAAAAATGACTTAAATTTGTGAAGCGATTGGGGGGGGGGGGGAATCGCAAATGTCATCAAAAGGTCGCAGAAACACATTGTGATTTTTGTCGGAAAAATATCGTGAATTTTGCCAAGCAGTTGAAAAATATCACAAACGTCGAAAAATGATTGCGGAAAGAAATCGCAAATGTTGTCGAAAGGTCGCGGAAAAATATCATGAATTTTGCCAAGCAGTTGAAAAATATCGCGAATGTCAAAAATATTGCAAATTTTGTCTGAAGATTTCAGAAGCACATAGTGAGTTTTGCCCATCTGTCTCTTGAAAAATATCGTAAACTTCGACAAATGATCACGGATAACAATCGCTAATTTCGTCAAATGGTCGTGGTAAAGAATCGTGAATTTCGTCAGTCGATCGCGGGGCAAATTTTGAGAATCGTAGGAAAAAAAGACTTAATTTTGTGAAACGATTGGGGGGGGGGGGATCGCAAATGTCGTCAAAAGGTCGCAGAAACACATCGTGATTTTTGTCGGAAAAATGTCGTGAATTATGCCAAGCAGTTGAAAAATATCACAAACGTCAAAAAATGATTGCGGAAAGAAATCGCAAATGTTGTCGAAGGGTCGCGGAAAAATATCATGAATTTTGCTAAGCAGTCGAAAAATGATTGCGGGAAAAAATGTGAATATCAGTAAACAGATGAGAAAAAATATTGCAAATTTTGTCTGAACTTTTGTCTGAAGATTTCAGAAGCACATAGTGAGTTTTGCCCATCTGTCTCTTGAAAAATATCGTAAACTTCAACAAATGATCACGGAAAACAATCGCAAATTTCATCAATCGGTCGCAGGAAAAACACTAATTTTATCAAGCATTCGTTGAAAAAGATCGTGAAGTGATTGTGGAAAAAACGTGAAATTTGTCAAGCGATCATTGCAAAAAATTGTGAAATGATCACGAACAAAAACACTAATTACGGCAATTGATCGCAGGAAAGCAATGCGTCATGTGTCATGCATGTGTGAAATGTCAAATGTATTAGTGATGCAACGAATAATGGTTCGGCTGAATAACCAATACCAATTATTTGGCCTAGTTTTGGCCGAATATTCGGCTGCCAAATAATGAACTTATTTTTGTCTAAAAACAAAATATAGCATGCACCCCGGTAGCAGAAAGTTCGAGACGGGAGACGGGCGTCGCAGATTTTCTTTTCTCTTTTGCAGATTCTTTTTCGTCGAAGCTTTATTTTGCTTCGTATTATGTTTAGCTCTTTATTACTTAATACAAAAAGTTAATATCATTATAAATAAAAATTTATAAAGTGTCTAAAAACGCTACAGATAAGTGATTGTTTGATTAATTAACGATTCAGTTATAAAAATATTCTATCTGCAGATTATTTTTTGCCCCTGAATTATCTGTCGCAGACACTTGGAGAAATTTCTGCCACTGGGGCATTCACTATATGTGCAACTCGTATATTTCACAATTAAAGTCTATTTTTTTTTTTAAAGCATTGTTTTATTCAGAAAAAATATTTGGCTATGTTCGGCCTAAAATTGCATCAAAAATTTTCCCCCCACCCCGCCCCAAAGAAAAAAAATCTTTGTAAAATTTCCTCATCAGTTACTGTCTAGTTATATTTTAGTAGATATTAATGTATACTGCTATATTTTAGAATAATGACAAATTTTTAAAAATACTAGAAAACAAATTCCAACTTTCAGATGAAAAAAATAAGAAATCTGAATATCTTAAGAAAAATCACTGATAGAAAGAAGTATCCTTTAAAATGGTAAAAAGAAAGAAGTGTAGACTTTATAAAGCTCACAATTAACAAAAACTTCTTTTTTTGGGGGGGGGGGGGTATACGAGCTGACAGCAAGCCCTGTTGTGAATGTTTTCAGGTTTAGAGGAAGTAAATATTTGTAAGGAAAATAAATTTAAAAAATGTTGACTATGTATTATCTTAGATACTATATTGTTACAATTTAATAGATATTATGTTGTTGCTGCTACATTTTAAAACAATCACAAAATTTTAAAAGTACTAGACAGAATAAATTTCAAGTTTCAGATGAAAGAAAATCTAAATTAAATAGTGATGCAAAATGTACATACAAATTAAAAAAATTTAGTGTTTGCATTTCTTTTATTATTTAATAAGAATTAGTAGCACACTTAAAAAATTACTTAAATTACATTTAACTTTCAAGCACAGTTTATTCAAAAAAGAAAATCTTAATTATTGCAGCATATAAGACTTAAATATTTATGTTCTTTATAGGTCTGATTAAAGATAATATTGAAAGAAAGATTTTTTTTACATAACAAGCAATAAATATTAAATTTCCCATTAGGCTTTAAAAAATTAAAATTTGCTCTCTATTAGGAAAATTCAGAATAGATTATTAGCTTTAAATTTAATAGATTGTTAGCTTATTACAGATACTTTTTGTATTTATTGATACAGCATAAAAAATTTAACATGGTTGATAAATTACTGTCTTATATAAAATAAATGAATAGACAAAACCCATTCAGGGTATGAAAGTTAAGAGGGTGGAGGGTGTTAGTTAATTAAAATTTTCATTATAAATGATGAAAATAAATTGTCAAATTAAAAAGTTTTACTGTGTACATATATAAACATTTCTCACAGTATTATTAGTCTGTGGGGCAAACATTGATATCGTTCAAGTTCATTTGCCATGTTTCGGGACTATAAATTTATTTTATTAAATTATTCTAATTATTTAATTTCATCTGAAATCTCAATGTTCTCACACTTAAATGTGCACATTATTTATGTGCACAAAAACATTGAAATTTTGCAAGAAAATAAATAACGTATAAATTAAACGATGCCAGTTCTTAGCCTCTTCATTAAGATTTTCAAAGAAAAACAGCGAAACTCTGAAACATTATTTTCTGCTTCCTGATTGGTTTGATTAAAAGTGTCAACAATAACGCAGTTTTATAAAACATGCAAAGGGGAATTATAAAAAAAAATAAGTAAAGCTAAATATTTATTAGTTATTTTTTTATGAACCAAAAACATCAAGGGGTGTCCATTACTGGTAGGATGTCCGTTACTGGCACATCTACCCTATAATTAATTTCAATAATTTTTACTTTCCTCTTTATTTTATGATGAGTTGATTCATATGTAAATTCCAAAATGGTTAACAATTTTTCAAGTGCAGTTAGTAATTGTTTAAAATAAAAATAATTGTTTTTCTACCTAGAGTGTAAAATTTAGTTTTAAAATATGAATATATATATGCAGATAGGTATGAAAAATTAAGTGCTTCTGCTAATAAAAAAATTTTTGTTGTTGAAACTTAAATATTCTGTGCTGCAATTCTAGTATTTATTCAAATTTTTATCACATAGATACAGTTTGAATTTTTTAAAAATCTGTTTGTAAGCAATTGTACTATTTTAAATATTTTTTTTAAGCATTTTTATTTTAGTGAAGGCAATAAAATAAATCCCTATTTCCAGGAGCAAAATAATAAGAATAATAAAAGTTGAAATACTGTTTTCAAATGAACAAAATCTTCTAAGGATTTAAACCCGTGTGTATGCTGAATGTAAATAAACAAATGGCGGATGGTTACAATATCATATTATATGTAACAACAATAAAACAAAATAGCAAACATTTACTTATTTAACACTGTATTAATACCTTTTTAGACGCAATATAAAATAAAAGGGAGCATATTGTGGTTAAAAAGATGTTTTGATGTTTGTTCTTTTATTTTTAAATGTATTTTGATTGCGCCATCTGGTGCCGATTCTGAGAATGGCTGCAAATTGGATAAAAGATATAGTTCCAAGTGTATTTGCTATATTTTAAGAAATGTTGGCTGCAAATTGGATAAAAGATATAGTTTCAAGTATATTTGCTATATTTTAAGAAATGTGCAAGTTTCAGTGTGGGAACATTGCGATTTTCGATAAAATATGATCATTAAAATATTTTAATAACAAATTTATGTAGTCCCAAGAGATGGCAAATGGAATCTCATTTCTAAGCATATTTTGAGACCTCGTCCTATCGTCTATATTCGGCCAAGTCCGAATAGTGGACTTTGTATTCGGCAGATGGGCCGAATAATCGTTGCATCTCTAAAATGTATGACAAGACTGTGCAGCAATTTCACGATATTCTTATGTGAATGCTCCCCCAAGATCGTGCGATTTAACCCCAATGGATTATTTTCTTTGGGGGTTTCTGAAAAGTAAAGTGTATGCCAATACCCCCTGCACAATTCAAGATCTCAAACATAATGTCCGGGTTGAGATTTTGGCCATAAATCTGCTCATTCTGGGAAAAGTCATTGAAAATTTTGATGTTCGTATGATGGCATGTAAGCAAAGCCGCGGTTGCCACATGTGCAGTATTGTATTCCATACAAAAATGGCACACACCCACCTTCCAAGTTCAATAAAGAATTTAGATTTTCGCTCATAAAAAATGCTTTTAAAAGCATAATAGCATTTTTAGGGGAGGGGGGAGCTGGAACTATTTTTTCGTTTATTGCAGGATTCCAAAACAGGCTTTACTTTATTAGAAATTTGCTGGATGGTACTTTTTTAAAAAATCTATACAGTAATATTTCCTTACAATTTTATTATTTCTCATTCAGTATTAGTTTATATTGTATTTGTAATTGATTTTTCATCTAAGGATTTTAAATAAAAAATTAAATTATGGAAAATATAATTAAATTTTAATTGAATTCATCAATTAATTTGGAGTAAAAAAGTTTAAAGTATGAGACATATAAAAATTAAAAAGCCTAACCTGTGACTTTACACAACTTTATAGAACTGAACAAGAGTCGAGCCCTGGTAATTCGCACCGCCTCCCCCCCCCCCCCCTCCTCTGTACGGGCCTGCGATAAAAATTTCAGATTCATTTAAGAATATTACAGGCTGGGGCAATGCCGGGCATGTCAGCTAGTTAAATAATAATGTTGCTTAATCGTAGTAAAAATTTAAATGTTTGATTGCCAAAGGATTGCCCATATGTTAATAATTGAATTACATAACAATAAATTTTTTTTAATAGGAACAATGGTTTTGCAAAAGCGTAAAGAACGAAGTCTGGAAAACTACGCCAAATAAAGGGTACATAAAAGAGAATTTAAGAAATTGGAGACAGAGACTGAGTAGTAAAGATATGGAGTGTGTGCTACTGCTGTTTAACAATATATTAGGGAAACATGCATGGAGAGGCATAGTCATATCATTTGTATATCTCCGTCAATCAGCTGGATTTTGGAACTATGACCAAAACTCCTAAACATTAATATGGTAAAAATTAATATTAATTATTTAGGCCAGTTATTGTTAAAACATCTATTATCTGTCAGGGTAAGAGGAACACTGGTATAGTATGTGATCTGTATATTGTAACATGTTTGTTTAGTATTGAGCATTTGTTAAGAATATTTCTCTATTTTAATATATTCTTATTTTTTTTAATTCCTGTAATCACTATTTAAAAAACTGAAAATCTTTTTGCGTACAAATACCCAATGGCGGCTTGTTACTGTCTTTTCTTTGGGCACTAAATGCTGTGCTGAAAGTTTTATACTTTTCTTTCCATTATTTTTTTAAAGGAAATATTTTTCTCATTTAATGGCCAATAAATAAGGCAATGATTTCTTTAAAAAAAATAGTGGTAAGAAAAGAATAAATTTAGCAGCCATGCCTTTAGTGCCCCAAATAAAGCCAGTCAGGAGCCGCCACTGCAAGTACCTCTTTGAACACTGTATATACATATATAAAAAAATCATTTCTCCTTGAGAACTTTAAATATGGTGAAAAAAGATATTAGTAGACGTAGACAAAGATAACTAGTAACAGCAGTTATAAATTTCCAAGTGGTTGAAAAATGTCCAAGCCAGGATTCGAACCAGGATCTACCACTTGCAAATTTTCAACTGTTATGACTTATTTACCAATTGCATAATTTTGTTATTAATCTAATAGTAACATGATAACCATGCAAAGTGCCTTAATTGTCAGATTTTTCATTCTAAAGTTACACTGTGTAAAAATACGAGTAGAAACTGATCAAAAGTGTCCCCATTTGTCCTGATTGACACTAAAACTTATTTAATTTTGCTGATATTGTTAATAGTACAACAGAAGCCGGACACAACCTTTTATCATAATTACAGGCAATAAATTTTCACCTTCTGATACTTATAATTTTAGAGAGAACTGCTATTCAAACTGTTTCTTTGTTGAAGACAGTTGATGTTTGTTTTAAAATACATTTTCTGTTCAATGTTGAATATTCGACTGAATGTTCAAATGTTTATAATTTTTTAAATGCTTCATTTTATAAAATTGGATACTACAAAAATGGCACACACCCATTGCCATCTTGCATCAAAGAATTAAAATCAAGAATATTTGTATGATAATCTTTATAATTTGTAATCTTTTTTTAATATCTAATTTTTATAAAAATTGTGTGTATATAATTTTGTAATACTTATTTCTTTTTTTTTTTTTTTTTTTTTTTTTTTTTTGTAATTTTGTATACAGTCAACTCTGTGAAACCCACACACTTAGGGACAGAAGGTTTTGTGGATTATACATTTTTGCAGATTATAGATCATCCCCCATATTTTAAAATCTGACTATAACTTTAGAACTGCGCAAAAATTACAATGGAAAAGAAAAATAATGCAACATTGGTTTAATATATTTAATAACTAAGTTAATTTAAAGAAAAATTAAATTATATACATTACTTATTGTACTGATTATTCATTATTTTAAACATCGGCACAGCAAAATGGAAGTTTCCATTTTGGTTTGTTGTCAATAATTTTTTTCTGTAGTCTATGAACACTCATTACTTCTTGCTCCAAGATAAAATTTTGTTACTCAAGTAAATTTAAATATTTATTCATTGGAAAATTGATTACTGAAAAAATATTTGTACCAAATTTAACTTTATAACTTCAACTGTTAATGACAATTTTCATTGTTTACATTCCAACGTTTAGTGCGGATAATAGAAGTTTGCAGATTATACATCAGCAGATTTCACAGAGTTGACTGTATATATATTTTTAAAATTTAAAATTAATTTGAGTGTGACAGTTCTTATCGTTATTCAAGTATCCATGATCTTACAAAGCATCTTAAATTAATTCATAATGTGCAGAATGGGGACAAAGTTGTGTAGCTGTAGGGTGTGGGTGATATTTGAGTAGGCTGTATAACCTTGTTCGACATTATGAAAGATTTCATGATGATAATACAGTTACTACTTATAATTTTATTCCACCGGATAATAATGTAGAAATTCATGATGGAATTATAAATTCTCCAATTGAAAATTCTAAAAATTTTGTTGATCTGTCAAATAACATCAATGTAAAGACCTTGCGTTTGATTTTTGCTCAGAAATTATGACAAAAAATAATCAACTCTTGATTTTGCGGAACTAACATCAAATTTGTTAAACAGAACAAATTTTCATGAACAGAGCCTTCAAATTTCAGGAATAAACATATCTCCTGCAAAAAGTGAAGTATTTGTTAACATATTATAATTCTGTGTACAAATTTAAACAACAATTTGAAAAGTCCGAATTTCTCATTAAGCCTGTAGAAATGGAACTTCATAATAGGTTTAAAGATTTGTAAACGGATCTGTAAACCAAGTCCAAGTTTAGGACACTTACCAATATATACCAATTGCGATAGTTTTGGAAGCATTGTTCAACCGTTATGATATTGTAAATGAAATATTGACTTATAAGTATTGGTGCAGATTCCAATTCACCACGTGGCGACTGAATTTTTTGCTTTGGCCACTAAATTTCGATGTCCCAGTCGCCATGTGTTATACAGGTTCTGTGAACTGCAGATTTCTACTACGGAAAAAAAAAAAAATCCTGCATATTCTCCTTCATAATTCCAACATTCCAGAATGATCCATTTAACACAGCAAATTATTGTATAGCATAGAAAAACAAATGTCTGAAGTGATTCGATTTTTATAGTGCAAATTAATTTCACACATTCACAATTTTTTCTATATGCAATTTTATATGATAAAATCAAACTAAAAAATTGTTTTTTTAATATTCCCACTCCCATAATTACTTAGACAATATACATAAAACAAATGTGTAAGCTAACTACTATATCTTCTGAATGTAAAGGTTTAAGATTTGTATTGCCCTTAATAATCAAATTTTAAGAATTTTAAGATTAAATTAAAACCTGTTTGATTTAATTAGTCTGTGTTTTCTTGTACATGTGTATATATTGAATTACTTTTTCACTTTTAATGTATCCCCTCCCCCTTCCCTATACAAACACTAATTTTATGTGTTTATTTCACAATGTGGCCACTGGATTTTTTTGGTTTAGGAGCCACTGGCTCCTTCCAGATTTTGGGAAATCTGCACCTATACTTATATTGTAATTCTGTATGGATGATGTTGATTTTAATAATCCTTTATCACATGCTGGTGTTCACAAATTATTGTGTTTGTTTTGTTTACTTTACAATCAAAGGTTTCCTTCCCAAATTCAATTCTCAGATATCTAATATTTTTCTTTCTAATATTAACTATGCTATAGATGTAGATAAATATGGCTATGTAAAAATTCTGGATCGTCTAATTTCAGACTGCAGACAGTTAAGGCTCCTGTCCCTGCCTCCGAAGGCACTCACAAGCTAATGTTGATCCTATGGGGATGGATTTTTCTAATATCTCGTTTGCATTTCGACATTTTTAATTTTTTTTTTCTTTTTTTTTTTTTTTTTTTTTTTTGCATTATATAGCCGAGATCCGTCTCTACATCGCACCTTTTTTACTTTTTCGATTTTGGTCGCAGATATATTTTATGAAGTTACTTTCAGTTTCAAAACCGGTTCTGAAAATGAAAGTGTCATTCTAAAAAATATCTGCGACCAAAATTGAAAAGTAAAAAAGGTGTGATGTAGAGACGGATCTCGGCTATCCAGTGCAAAAAAAATTATTTAAAAATGTCGAAATTCAAACGAGATGTTATTCGAGGGGATTCTTCACTCATTTGAAAACACATGATCCGTAATGTTAATCCTATGGGCAGGTTATTTTCGAATTTCTCGTTTCTATTTTAATATTTTTAAACCATTTTTTTTTGCATAGGATAGCTGAGCTCAATCTTTAATATGACACTTTTTTACTTTTTCGATTTTGGTTGTAGATTTTTTTTTTTTTAAAGGTACTTTCAGTTTCGAAAACATCCTCCCCCCATTGGTTTAACATTACAGAGCGGGGGTTTTCAAGTGAGTGAAGAACCCCCTTAAGCTCTGAAGGCATAAGTGTTGTGATTGATGGTAAATACACAACTTCAAATTGGTAGTTTGGCAATTTGCTGGGGACAACCTGGCTTTACATAAATTATTTGGCTTGGCAGGTAGCTTTTCAGCTAATTATTATTGTAGATTTTTGTCAAGTTGATTGAACTGAAAAGAGAGATAATTTTAGGAATAAGAATTTATCTAAGCAACATATTACAAATGACACCATGTCGATACGATAATTTTTTTTATAAAGTTACGGCAGGTTTTCTGAATAAAATGTCAAAAATTATACTTTGTGCAGATAAAATAGGTTTTTACAGTAACAACTGATGGCCATTCACAAAAATTTGTGAAGAACATCGTTTTGACACTAGAAATAAAGGTCCGATTGATATCCAAAAAATAAAGTTGTTTTACTGTGTTTTTCTTTTTTTTGGGGGGGGGGAGGCAAAAGGGGGCATTTTAACTCAGAAGGGGAAATAGAAAAATTTTTAATCATGTCAAGAGGGGTATTGCTTGTTATGTATTTTTTAAATTCTGAATTATGTGACACCATCTGAAAGTCGATACGATCATTCATTACAAAGTTATGGTAGGTTTAATGAATAAGAAGTCTAAAATTATATTTTATTAATGAACACAGCTTTTTCACGTTTATTTTACATTGAAAGCATTTTCTTTATATCATATCAAATAATATTAAACTTATTAAATGTCTTCAAAATAACAATAAATAAAATCAGGATCATCTGAGTCTTCTTCAAGGTTATTAAAGTTGTCAAAATTTGTGTATTCATAAACCATTCATGACTTTGTATTCATAAAACCTGTCTAACTTTGTAATGAATGAGCGTATCGACTTTCAGTTGCTGTCATTTGATTCAGAATTAAAAATACACAACAAACGACATCCCTCTTAAATTAAAAAATTGAATTCTCTCCATGAGCTAAAATACCCCCATTTTGCCCCCAAAACACATTAAAACAACTTTTTTAAGGGGGGGGGGGGGCTCATTGGATCTTCATTTCGTGTACCAAAATGAAGTTTCCCCTCCTATTTTAACTGTACTAATATGCGAGGCAAATGCTGCCCTGGGGCGGCTGCCTAACTCCTGGCGCTGGCCCTGTGTTGGTGTTAATAGCAGAATACGAAGTTTTAACTATGGTGTTTATCTAGTGTTGACTCTAGAAAAAAAGAGCCGCCGGGCGGGAATTTTTCAAAAGGGGAACACTATTCTAAAAAGGGGCATAATTTTTTTTTTCAAAAAGGGCACACTTGTACCTTGTTCACTAAAAATGTTTTGAACTGGTTTATTTAGAGTCCCTAGAATTTGCGATATTTTCTTAGGCATCAATGGAATTGCCACGGGGCGCATAGGAAGTGATAAAAAGGACAGCCGGGCGCATCGGAAGGGTTTAAAAGAGCCGCTGGGTGCAAAAAAGTGATAAAGAGTCACCGGGCACTGCACCCTGCTAAAGTGGCTTAGAGTCAACATCTATAACCTGAGACCAACTGAATAATCTAAATGGGCCAACTGGGCAAAATGCTTCAGTAATGTGGTGCTTCATGAGATTTCTATCTTTATTAATTGCGAATAAAATTGATGATGATAGCATTTATTGGAAATTTTATTTACTTGGATATACTTGATATTGTTCTTGCCCTTCAAATTGCCACATTAGAAACATTTATGTTGACAGAAAAAATAATGGATCATCATAAATTATTTATCCACCTTTTCCTAATTTCTATAGACCCATAATTCGACCAAAACTCACTCTGAAACAGCATCATCTTGTGCATTATCCTAGAGTTCTTATCATCCTGTCATAGCTAGGCACTCTTATGTTCGTGGTGATAATAATTTGTATATAACTCTGAAATCACAAATATGAACTTCACAGAATTGTGTATGATACATAGGTATATAAAAACTTTTGGCACCACATCTCTTTTCTTTTTTTTGTCTTAAAAATTTATTGTACAATTATAATGATCATGAGTTTTTTACTCTGTAGAGATAAAACAAATGTAATTAATAAAATCATAAGACGAAACAATTTTTCACCTTGATTCAAACATAAAATATATAATATGAACATTCAAAAGTTCACTGTCTTACTTAAAAGGCGACTTGAACGAAAAGATGTTACAAGTTAAAAACATACATTTTATTTAAAATTTCTTTGTACTAAGAAGTTTTAGATAAAATGTACGTTTTTCAGGGCTTCGGAGTCTATGAGTCGAACCCATTTTGGGGCAAAATAGTTGTCGCAAGACAATCAGACTCGGTGAAGATTTTTTTTGTTAGACATAGTCACCTTTTAAGTAAGACAGTGAACTTTTTAAAATTCACATTATGTATTTTACAAATGTAATTACTTTTGTATAAATTTATTACAAAAAAAAAAAACATTCATACTTAAAAATTAAAAGTAAATTAAGTAACCTTTCTTTCAAATAAGTTTGTATTAATAAATGCAAATGCTATAAGGGATGATGATTCAGAAACTAACTGTAAAAAAATATTTAAAAATATAGCTTTGAAAAAAAAAAAAAAAGATTATGTGTAACTCTTGAAAGGAACATTTTACTCCTGAAGAGTGTTAAAAATTCCTGAAACAGTCAGGAGTAAACTTTAAATAGTTTACTCATGATATAGTCTTTACAAAGTTGAGGTTTTTGACATTACATATGTTAGTGTATTAAAACATGTAAATGAAAATTCCTATATTTTGTATAATATTTTTGAAGAAAGTCACTTTAAGGCCTGTATTTTTTTCTAGTATCCTATTATTGTTGAAATATGATGCATTTTTATCTGTCATGCCTTCACTGGTTTAACATTTATTTTTGATATATCCTTCAGAACTTTTTTTTAACGGCTAGATTCAAAAATCAAATACAGGGTCGCCAAGAATTTCCATCTTGCACTGTTATCAAAGCAATTTATCTTAAATGTTTAATTTAGATGAACAGACAATTAAATTCAAAAGAAATTGTATATCTAATAATTATTATATCAGTCTCTGCATTAATAAAAAAATTAAATGTAAAAGTTTGAAAGTACCTAAACAAAAATTATCATGCATTGAAATCACTGAAAATTTAATTTTTCAGACATTTCAAACATTTTCCTTTAAAGAAACATAGTATTCTGTTTATTTTCTAGTGTTCTATTGTTGAAATTTAATGCATTTTATGTGTTACACTTTCACTGGTTTCGCATTTATTTTTGATACATGCTTCAGAAATTTTCGGTTTTAACAGCTACCCTCAAAAATCAAACGCAATGTCTCCATCTTGCACTGTCATAAAAGCAATTTAGATGAACAGGCAATTAAATTCAAAAGAAATTGTATGTGTAATATTTATTGTATGCATTAATAAAAGATTTTTTGTATTTACTTTGTGTCAATGGTTTTGTCTTCTAATACTTGTCTTTTTAGGAAGAGGGGGGGATCCAAGAATGATTAATCTCACACACACATTTGGGTGTGTTACTGATAATGTCAATGAAATTACCTGGTTGTCTTTAGCAGAATTGTAGTCATTGATTAAAAAAATAAAGTGTTATAAAAAAAGTCAATCATTTATGAGATTTTCCAAGGTAAAAAAATGGGATTGGCGGGTTTCATAAGTATATACAGTAATGTGTTCAGGACAAAGTGGGCATTGAATAAATTTATCTATAAATAAATTTTCCATACATGTAATGGGTTTGTTACAATGCACTTGTGCTCAGAATTAACACCATAAATCTTGTGCTCATGATATGTACGTACTGTGTAGGCTACCTTTTTTTATTCACATTGTTTGATTCCCACCAGTTTTTTTTTTTTTTTTTTTTTTTTTTTTTTTTTTTTTTTTACACAGTACACTTGGCTTTATTCTCGTATCATTTTTATATGCCATTAAATAAAATGAATATCTCTATTTCAAAAGAGCTGTAGCAATCCATCTGAATTTTTAAGTATTTTACACTTACTGGGTGCAACCGTTAAAGGGTTAAAGTCACAATAATCCGAAACTGCTCAAAAAATTGATAGAATTCTTAATGTACAGTACAGAATCATTTATCCGGAATGGTTGGGGTCAGATGTATTCCAGATAACTGGTTGGGCATTAAAGCAGCATCCATTTGATAAGTTTTGTGGAGTATATGTGGTTGTGGCATTATTTCTGATTTTAAATTATTAGAGTATGTGGATTAAAAATCAGATGCAAGAAAGATCAAAAGTTAATCAGAGTTTCAAAGAAGGTAATTTATGATAATCCCTTGGGAACAAAAATTCTTCTGCATAAAAATTAAAACATCTAAAATACTACTAAATATGTTTCCATTTCAAATACTCGATGTTGTTATCAAATTATACAATTGTTTCAAGCAATGCATATGTCAAAATGGCAGTATATGACACTTTTTTCTGCAAAGATTCTGAAATCAGTCTATTAGAAATAGAATTCCGGATAAATGGTTCCATACTGTATATATTTTCAAGAACAGTAGCACAATGTTAGCATCCATTTTGGAATAAATGATGTTTAGTGGTAGTTTTA
The DNA here is from genome assembly GCA_963932465.1 of Maratus speciosus. Classification (NCBI taxonomy): domain Eukaryota; kingdom Metazoa; phylum Arthropoda; class Arachnida; order Araneae; family Salticidae; genus Maratus; species Maratus speciosus. Next base: position 182,936,287 of record OZ010796.1, on the reverse strand, counting down.
TAGCACAACATGAAATTTGATTGTTTAAGCATCTGGGTTTTTCGCTTGCAGTATTGGGAATACTGTGTTAAAGCTGAAGTTTGACTGACTGTGGTGAAAATGAGTTCTCATAATCACTTACACGATTAAAAAATATGGAGAGTCTCAAGCAGAGGTGGCTCGGTGGTTACAAGTGAAGGCGTCCAGCGGTGTATCTTTTGGTGTTGACAAATGAATAAAGAAAAAAACTTTCTTAAACACCATTTTACACTACAGATTAGATTAATATTTGCAAAGATCTTTATTGCGTAATTTTTAAACTGACTTTACTACTCATATTTCTACTTTCTCTTGGATTCTCTTGTATTTCTACTCTAGTTAATAAACCTAACAAAGAAAAAAAAAATCCTTTTTCATTGATATTAAATGCAATAGAGGATATTTACATATTTGAAGACCAATAGTAGTATTCAGTCATCAACTAATAAGCTCACTTATGGTTTTAACATGTATAGAAAATTGCACACATTCTTGGTAATTTTCATAGGGAGCCGTTGGCATCCTATCAGAAATTAAGCATTTGGATAAATTAATGCCTTTAAAACATACCTATAAAAATAAAATTCAGTAAACTGTCTAAGGTGGAATCAATCGGGACCGAAAACTTTTTCCGTACTAGACATTCCACCTTAGACAAATTTTGCTGTCTATGGATTCGCAGGGACTTGAAGATCTTTACTGTAAAAAATTTCAGGTATAACAATCGTGTTGTAGATCAACTTGAAACTTGTGAAAAGAAGAAAATCAATATGAACTAGTGTCCATTTTTTAATCTACAAATGCTTAACCCTTTGCAGGGCAAGTGATTGTGTTCCTGTAAAGTAGAATTCACACCGGAATATTTGAAAAATTTCATTTCAAAATAAGGAAAAGCAATTTTCCACCTAAGTTATAAAAATAAAATTTATTTAAGTTTCCTTTATGAATCTTAATTAAACTTAGTTGGGATAACATATATCCCACAGCCCCTCAAGGGGTTAAAGAAGTCAAATATGTGTGATTTTGAAAATCAATAACTAAAAGACAAGTCCAAAAAATCTGAAATTTTATGTTAATTTGGCACGTACTACAACTCTTACAAAAACTATCGATTTTTTAGATTTTAAAGTCCAAATATTTTTTTCATTGGTTGATTTGAAAAGGGATGACCCAAACGTAAGCAGAAAATTACGGCGAAAAATACCAACGAAACAATTTGCTGTAATTTCTGGCGCATAATCCGCGGATCGAACAATCATATTTGAGCCTATATTTTTTTCATTTTTTTTAAATAAAATTTAACTTATTAGATTGCAGTAAATATTTAACTAAAATTATTTAATATCTGGGTTCAAACATGATTGTTTGATCAGCGTTCTCAAAACTACGAAAATAATTGTTAATTTTGACGAAACTAAAATGAAGAAATATTTCTTTACTTATGATGAAATTTGTAACCTGAAATATAACAAAACTAGACTCTTTAAAACTACGAAAATAATGCTTAATTTTGACGAAACCACCCACTCGTGGACAGCCAACCGTGAGGTATAGGGACAATAAGTCCACGAGGGGACCCGGTTCGACTTTCGTTCGAGCGCGATAGGCTTTTATTAAAGAGTTTGCAGTGCGCGCGCAGCACGCCTGCTATACGGTGCCGTAGGCAGCAGGGACCCGGTTCGAGGTTCGTTCACTTCGAGATTTCATATTATTAGAGGTTCATAAAAAGGAGGGTCTCCGATATGTTAGTGGCTCAATCAAAAGGAGGGGCCCGCTAGCGGGCGAAGCCAGCTATTCTATACTATTAATGTTCGTAAACGTCTGTATGTATGTATGTATGTCTGTGTTTAACATTCACCCGTGTCGTCGGAACTACTTTTCTCACAGGGCACGCAGAGTGACTTATAATATGTCGATTCGGGCCGCCGTTTTCTCAGAAAAACGGACTTTGTGGTTTCGAGAAAATCCCGTGGTAATTACCGAAGTTATTAGCTAATTAACAACTCATTATCGAAGGAAAATACTTTCAAAATTGAATCTTTTTATCAAAAGTACCAATCTGACTACAATTGGACCCTTCCGCGAGGCTAGCTTTGGAGTAGCATTGGTGGATGAAACGAGACCACGATTTTATTTTGAGAGGCTAGCTACTGTGAGATAAAGCGAAATCGCATTAAATTTCCTACGCACCCCCTCAATATACATCTTAAAATAAAGGTAAAGTAAATTCCGCACTGAATAACATGCAATCTTCAACTTACGAGGCACGACCATGAAGTTATGGCCGTTTTTATTGAAGTTTTTAAGCTAAGCAAATACCCCCCACATTATACACCTTAAATTAACTGAAAATCATGGCAACTAAGCCTTACGGGGTCTCTCCAGAAAGTTACGGCCGAAAAAAGCAAATTTCTGCAAAATTTTCCTTTCAAAAGATAATAACTCGGTAATTTTTGCCCCTATAAGTAGGAAGTTCCGCCTTAGGAAAAGTTCGTTCTATGCAGATTTTTCCCGTACTTTCTTTCTATGCTATCAGCTAAACCCTATTTCCTAAGGGGGAGAAGTTAGGGGGAGGGCCCCCCACAAAAATATTTTTTGCATCATTTTGATTGCATTTTTGGTTATAGTTCTTCAAACAATTCTACTACACACATCATTTCACTTTTCGGGTGTTGGCCTTTAAAGGGTTAACTTTTTCATCTTCTCTTGTATCTTAAATATTACAGTCATGTTGCATATCAAACTGTTGGGCATCACGAGCCCAGTTTGTCCCCACCTTTCTCTTTCCCCCTCCTCCCTCTCAGCGTGCCCATAAAGGGTTAACTTTTGCAACTTCTTCTGGTTTTGACTTATTACAGCGATGTTTCATATCAAACTGTAGGATATCACGAACCCAGTTTGTCCCCTCTCTTGCTACTATCTTTATGCATCTCCGGTGTCCATCCCCCCAATTTTCCCCCCCAGGGGGCCACTTTTCTGTATTTATCTGTTACCCGCCATGTGATATATCATAGGAAAGGTCTGTGAAGGCTGATTCATGTTATGCATCTTCGGTTTTCATCCTCATCCTTTTCACTCCCCCAAGGGGGCACTTTTCTAAATTTCTAAACTTACATCGAATTACTTTTATTGAAACAATTTTATACAGACAGCTCCAAACTTAAAAATCAGCATCAGGGACACGCAACGGTAGAGGAGTTTTCCAGGTGTTTGGACCCCCCAACATAGTCCAAAACTTATTTATCTCGTTAATATTGTTATGCAATCATGCAATGGGATGTTCCCCAGGGTATGAAATAAAAAAAACACAAAAAAGTGTATTAAAATAAAAATTATTATTCAGGGACATGGAAGTCAAAAGATTGTGAGAATGCCCCATATATATACATGTATATAAGATTATTATTTTTATCGGTTTCCATATTCTTCTCTTTTCTTCCATATTAATTTTTGTAAAATTGTACATGGTACTTGATTTTATACATGGCAGCTTGTATATCATGTTTTTGATGTCTATGTTGGGTGTGTTGAGGAAACTGTATTATTGTCATTTTATTCATACTGTTACAATTTTTGCAGGTGGTCGGTAATGTTAATTTAATGGTTATATATATATATATATATATATACCGGGTGTCCCAAAAAGGACTGACTGATTTTAAAATTCAATAACTTGCAAACGGTGACAGATATTTAAAAAATTCTTGCAGGAGGGTTATGCATAAGGTCAAAAGTTTTATTACAGTGATTTTCGATTTTAGTTCGAATTACAAACAATAGATGGCGCTACGATCAATAGACGCTGAATTCAGGCTCGATTTTTGGTACTTCGTGGCCCGGATAATACATTTCCATCTCCTTTTTCAGCATGGAACAAGATAAAGGACCAGAAATCGAGCCTGTATTTAGCGACTATTGCTTACAGCGCCATTTATTGTTTGTAATTCGAACTAAAATCGAAAATCACTGTAATAAAACTTTTGACCTTATGCATAACCCTCCTGCAAGAATTTTTTAAATATCTGTCACCGTTTGCAAGTTATTGAATTTTAAAATCAGTCAGTCCTTTTTGGGACACCCGGTATATATATATATATATATATATATATATATATATATATATGTATGTGATCTTTGTCACACTGTAACTCTTGTATTTATGAACCGATTTGGATGTAACGTGGTTTGTACATAGCAATTCCAAATATCTCGACCGAGTTCGTTGGCCAGTTTCATCCGTCATCTTGTTTCAAAATGGCGGCCATTTAAAATTAAAAAAAAAAATTAATTTAAAATGAGGTAAAAAAATTTAGAAATTGAAAAGATTTTTTATGTGTTTGACCTTGGTACAAAAATTCCGGAGCATTTTTTGTTTCGTCTGTATCTTAAAAAATGGCTGAGTTATAGCACTTTGAATTTCTATTGTTGCTGACATTTTGAAACGATCTGAAATTTGTCACGCGATATCAAGCGCATGTATGAGCCGATTTTGATGTAACTTGGTGTGTGCATAATACATACCAATATCTCGACCGAGTTCGTTGGCCAGCTTCATCCGCCATCTTGTTTCAAAATGGAAGCAATTTAAAAATTAAAAAAAATTTTAAATTTTAAATGAGGTGCAAAAAATTAGAAATTGAAAAAGATTTTTTTTCCTTATGTGTTTGATCTTGATACAAAGAATACGGAGCATTTTTTGTTTCGTCTATATCTTAAAAAATGGCTGAGTTACAGCATTTTGAATTTCTAGTGTTGCTGACATTTTGAAACGATCTGAAATTCGTCACGCGTTAACAGGCGTATTTATTAACCGATTTTGATACAACATGGTGTGTACATAGTGCATACCAATGTCGCGACCGAGTTTGTTGGCCAGCTTCATCAACCATTTTGTTTCAAAATGGCGGCATTAAAATATTAAAAAAAATTAAAATTTTAAATGAGATACAAAAAAATTAGAAATTGAAAAAGATTTTTTCTTAGGTGTTTGATCTTAAGTACAGTGTAAAGTAAGTGATCTTAATACAAAGATTCCGGAGCATTTTTTGTTTCGCCTGTATCTGAAAAAATGACTGGGTTATAGCACTTTGAATTTCTGGTATTGCTGACATTTTGAAACGATCTGATTTTGTCACGCGATAACAGGTGTATTTATGAAAAATTTGAATGTAACTTTGTGTGTACATAGTACATACCAATGTTTCGACCGACTCCGTTGGCAAAGTTCATCCGCCATCTTGTTTCAAAATGGCGGCCATTTAAATTTTTTAAGTTAAAATTTAAAATGAGGTAAAAAAAAATAGAAATTGAAAAAGATTTTCTTCTTATGTGTTTGCCCTTGATACAAAGATTTCGCAGATTTTTTTTTTGTTTTGCCTATATCTTAAAAAATGGCTGAGTTATAGCGTTTTGAATTTCCAGCATAGCTGACATTTTGAAACAATTTGGTTTTTGTCACGCGATAACACGCGTATTTATTAACCGATTTGGATATGACAAGACATGTGCATAGTATACAGTAATGTCTCGACCAAGTTAGCTGGCCAGCTTCATCCGCCCTCTTGTTTAAAAATGGCGGCCATTTCTTTTAAATTTAAATTTAAAATTAGGTACAAGAAAATTAGAAACGCAAAAAGATTTCTTTCTTAAGTGTTTGACCTTGATACAAGGATTCCGAAGCATTTCTTGTTTTATGTTTATCTTTAAAAATGGTTGGAATATAGCACTTTGAATATCTAATGTGTGTGACATTTTGAAAAATCTGATTTTTTTGCCTGCGACAGCACTCGTATATATCAACCGATTCCAATGTGAGCGAGCAAGTGCACAGAAATTACTAAGGTCTCGACTATGTTCATCGGTTAGTTTCACCATCATGTTGTTTTAAAATGGAGGGCACTTCAAGATATCGCCGAATTTGGCGACCAAATATAAGTCACTTTAAATAAAATCAGTTTGCATACAGCTGACTAATTTCGCGAAATTCTCATTCACATTCAGTATTGACAAAAATTAGCATTGAATCTTCTATAATCGGGTTCCACTAATTTGAGCTTCGTGTCCTTGAATAGTATAAGCTGGCTCTTTAAAAATAAGGAATATGAAAGCTGCCTCTTCCTCCCTCACTAGCTGAAGGACTTTTTTAAAATTCAGGATTCTTGATAGGCACCACTTTTTTGAAATGGTAAAAAATACCTTATATAAGACATATTTATTAAGGCAATGAGAATTTGACCATTTCAAAAAGTGGTGGCAAACCAAAAATCTGAATTTTAAAAAAGTAGCCCACTGGCAACACTGCAAGCAATCAGAAGTTACAGTGTTATCTACTCCATTTTACTGTCATATCTACATCGTTTCCACATTAATGGTACTTAGAAAATCCGAGGATAATTTCGAAAACATTGTATTTCAGTGTATTTTTTTAAATATGTATTTGAATTGTTGTATTTTTCTTTCTGATTGTCAAAACATTTTGTCAGAGATAAATATGTGTGACAGAAGGAGACAAAATCGCTGTAGTGTGTTACTTTGGTGGGAGACGCTTTAAGAAATACTCGGTGCCCTGAAGTATTTTCTTACGTTTTGTCGAACGTGATTAAATGAGAACTTTTTCAAAGAATAATAATTGAACACTTACATTGTTATTCGTCTTGCTTATTCTTCTTAGAATAGAAAAATCTTTAAGCCACACCTGGAATCTAGTTAGAGGCTTTTCAAAGTTTTAATCTGAAACTAAATCATTTTAATAGGTGTTTCACTGGGGGGGGGGGGGGGGAGTGTGTGTGTGTAAAGGGGGGGGGGGGAAGGCACGAAATAGTTTTCTATCTGGATTGTGTTCCTTAGAGGAGAATTTTCAAGTGAAAAAAAAAAAAAAAAAAGAATTCGCCCGACTGTTTGCCTGGCTCGAGCATGCCACAATTTTAATTGTATCATAATTTTTTAATTATGAATAATTTACATCTACTAACATCTACTAACTGTTTTTTTTTTATATTTCATAGTTTTAAAGTATTAGCCATCGTAACAGCATTTCTCCAAATAACCTATAATCCCTTAATTGGGAAAATATTTTTTTGTATGAAACTAATGCTTTATTTCTGATTAACTTTTTTATGAATGTCACACATAATACGAATATTTAAAAGACTTATTTAAAATTTTATAATTCTAACAGGTATCCCACACCGAGAAGGGTTGACTGATTTTTTTTTCTGCACGGTCTGGTTTTAAATCTAGTGAATCAGAGGTGAGAGATTTTTTTACTTTTTATTTTTTATTTTTTTAAAGAAATATCAGAATGTGATTTCAAATTTAAATATTATATTTGGAGGCACTGAATTTTTATATCTTCATGAAAAATAAAATTCATTATCGAAGAATAATTCTAAATTTTATGAATTAATAGATATTGTTGTAATCCCTCCTTTCTTTTTGCCTTTAATTATCTCTGATCCACTTCTTTTAAATGAGTTCATAGCAATGCACTTTGAAAAGCTTAAGCCTAATGTGAAGTTTGTATATTATCTAATCAATATTGAAATTGAAAGTCCCCATTAGGAAATTGTATCCAATATTTCAGCAATACAATTTTACTTTCAGTTTTTACAGATCTATGAGAAATAATTCCTTCTGAGATGATATTCTTTAACTCTTCTAGTTTCATCTTCGCTGCCACTGAAAGATTCTCAATTTAGTCTACACTGCTTGATTTTTTTTTTTGCAGAAAATATGACACCCTCGCCAAAACGACAAAACGTAAATTATTTTATTCTGTAATAAGAAGATCATCTATTAGAAAATCGATAACGCTGTATTCAGACAAAGATAAGTTTTTGCTAAAAATATATTAATTCAAAAGTTTGGGATTTAAACTCTTTAAGAACAACGTTAATTTATTTGTATAGGTAGACAGACACGCCCACAATCGTCTCCATATATTAAGGATGGATTTTCATTTATTCGCAAATGCATCACTATGGAGTGTTGGATTAAATCTGAGATTTTGTTCGTACTGTTTATTACTGATTCTAAGTGAACGCCCACCACCAGATTTAGATGTTGTTTTCAAAGCCTAATACCATGTTTGCAATAAACAGGGCCGAAACTATCCTTTTTTGCACCCGGGGCAAGCATGGATTTTGCCCCCCCCCCCTCTTCCACAAAGTATATTTAAAAAGTGAATTTTACTAATTTTCTAATAGCCGACTTATTTTAAAATTTAAAACATGTAATCTTAAAATATGTAATACTGAACTACGTAATCTACAATGGCGGATCCAAGGGGGAGGTCACGGGGGTGATGACTCCCCTCTGAACACCAACAAAAATATTCTAAAGATCATTTTTAAAATGAAATATAAAGTTAGAGTCCCGATTATCCGAGTCCTGCTTAACCGAGTTTCCGCTTTCACCGAGTTATTTTCTTCTGATGGACTGATGGCTTCTATTATTATGAAACAGTCATTATAAATGAAGTGTTAGGTGAAGATGAAAGATCAGTCGTAAAAAGTTAGAACTCTGATTTTCTGGTCAGAATGGGAAGAAAAAAAATGGCCATAAATTGTTTTGCAAAAAAAAAAAAAAAAAAAAAAAAAAAAATTACACGAAGAAAATGATCCATTCCAAAGGTATAATCCTTCATTTGGCGCCCCTTCGTTCTGGCGCCGCGGCACATTCCCCCTATGCGCCCCCTTAGTTTCGGCCCTGGCAATAAAGCAGTAAACACTCCTCTTATGACCAGGCTACATAATATATTTCTCTACTTTTTTAAAGATTCTGAATCCTTCTTTTGTTTTTAACTTTATAAATGTGGTAATTTTGTAAAAAGCAAAAAAGTACAAGACTGGACCATGCACAGAGACAATATAATCCCTAATTAAAGTGATAAAAATAATTAATAAACGATTACTTTACAGTATTGTGGATTATTGAATATGTGTTACGTGTAATGCGCATTTTTTAACAAATTATTATTTATTATAATTAATTTTATAAATATGCTAATTACATTTAATTATTATATTAACCAGATGGTCGAACTTGGGCTTTCCTGGTAACAGAACATAGGTGAAAACCAGTTTTTTAATTGAAAAATCTAATAGAACATTTTCACATGAAAAACGTCAAAAATGTATTTAAATAAAGTTTTGAAATGTACTAAAAGCTATTCTTTCATTGGTTACCCACATTCCAGATGTTAATAGTCATAGAAATCGCCAAATATTTCGCTACTTAGAGAACACTTTTTGATTCCCATTATTTCAGTTATTAAACAAGTACTTCAATTACACATCTGTTTACATGTGCTTAAATTATATTATTTTATTTTTAAAAAATCAGTAAACTGCTATTTGCTGATGTTCATTTCGTGCAGAAAGAGCAAGCAAACTGTTATTTAATTTCGTTATCCCTTTTCACACGTCACGAGATTTTACAGTTTATATAAACAGAAACTGAGTAATAAATAAGTAGAAAGAAACAAAAGCATGTGACACATAAAATTTTAGATATTATTCAATTAAGTATTCAAAATTAATCCACAATAATTATAGTCCAGGCAATAGGGAATTTTACCCAGCAAAATTAATGGTAGTTCTGGAAATCGGTTTACTTTATGTTTTTTGGGTCGCTGAATCCGAATTTTTAACTTCCCACCAAAATTTCCCCCGGCAACCCCCCAAATTTTGGTAAAAAGCCCCCCAAAAAGGTTTTTATTAAAAAAATAAATTTTTTATTGTTTTATGGGAAAAGTATCTGGAAATTCAGAAAGTAGACAAAATTTGCATTAAATTAGATGTATGACATTATGACTCAGGATGAAGAGGAAGGGGGGATCTGCCTCGGAACATGCGTGCGGTGCTGCGTGGACTAAGTTGCGCAATTCCACTTAACCACTCACACGTTTACATTTGCCCTCCCATCTCCCCTCCGAACTTTCCTTATAAGGTTTACTTTAACTTTTTTGGGTCGCTGAATCCGAATTTTTAACTTACCGCCAAAATTTTCCCCCCTGAAAACCCCCCAAAATAATTGATATTAACTTAATTTTTTTATTATTTTAGGGGAAAAGCATTACAAAATTCAGAAACTAGACAAAATTTGCAACAAATAGGATACATGACATTATGACGTAGGTTAAACGGGGAGAGAGGGGGCTGCCTCGGAACATTCCCCGTGCGCTTTTCTGAAAAACCAAATTTTTTTAAAAAATAAATTTTTGGGGGAATTGCCGGGAGAAATTTTGGTGGGAAGTTACAAATTCGGATTCAGCGACCCAAAAAACATAAAGTGAGTCGAAATCCAGAACTAGTATTAATTTTTCCAGGTAAAATCCCCTATTGCCTGGACTTCATAACTTAGTTCACGTAACACCGCAGTGCGTGTTCAGAGGCAGCCCTCCCCCTCCCCGTTCATCCTACGTCATAATGTCATATATCCTATTTGTTGAAAATTTTGTCTAGTTTCTGAATTTCATAATGCTTTTCCCCTAAAACAATAAGAAATTTAAGTTAAAAACAACTATTTGAGGGGGGGGGGGTCGGAAGGGAAAATTTTGGGGGGAAGTTAAAAATTCGGATTTAGCGACCCAAAAAGTTTAAAGTAAATCTTATAGAGAAAGTTCGGAGGGGAGATGGGAGGGGGAATGTAAACGTGTGAGTGGTTAAGTGGAATTGCGCAACTTAGTTCACGCAGCACCTCGCGCATGTTCCGAGGCAGATCGCCCTTCCCCTTCATCCTATGTCATAATGTCATATATCTAATTTGTTGCAAATTTTGTCTACTTTCTGAATTTCTGGATACTTTTCCTCTAAAACAATAAAAAATTTATTTTTTAAATAAAAACCTTTTTTGGGGGCATATTACCAAAATTTGGGGGAGTTGCCGGGGGAAATTTTGGTGGGAAGTTACAAATTCGGATTCAGCGACCCCAAAAACATATAGTAAGCCTTTTTCTAGAACTACCATGGATTTTGCTAGGTAGAGCCCCTATACGGTCTCTATTGCCTTGACTACTATATATTAATAGTTATTCTATGAAGTTTGAGACTACATCGAATTTTTATCATGAAGCTCAACAGAATAAGAAGGTTGGGTTGATTTTTGACGGCCAACTATCTACTCGAGGGATATAGGCCCAGGGAGAGCGCCCTTCGCGGGGGTCTTTCTAAGGGAACCTAACCCGTATTTACGCATGGTAATCCATTGTTCGACTCAACAGAATAAGAAATAACACTGTATTGTGATGAATTAAATATTTCGCCGAAATGTAGAGTACTAGAATCAAGTAAGGCTAAAATTTAGATTTGGACAGGTACCATAGTACTTACACTAGATTAATATTGACACAATTATTCTAATTGGTAAACATATCATATTAGATGTAAATTTCCAACTGGGCGAAAAATGTTCGAACCCGGGACCTCCCTGGCTGAAGCCGCCAGTGCTCTGCCATCTGAGCTATCCCGGACGATTCTGGTCGAACTTTTTCACCCAGCTAACCTTGAGGATTACAGCATCTGGTCTGAAACCTGGTTCAGCTCAACAGAATAAATCTCAGGTAATGGAACTCCAGAAAACGCTGGATACGAAATTACACTAGATTAATATTGACACAATTATTCTAATTGGTAAACATATCATATTAGATGTAAATTTCCAACTGGGCGAAAAATGTCCGGACCAGGATTCGAACCCGGGACCTCCCTGGCTGAAGCCGCCAGTGCTCTGCCATCTGAGCTATCCCGGACGATTCTGGTCGAACTTTTTTTTTTACATCTAATATGATATGTTTACCAATTAGAATAATTGTGTCAATATTAATCTAGTGTAATTTCGTATCCAGCGTTTTCTGGAGTTCCATTACCTGAGATTTATTCTGTTGAGCTGAACCAGGTTTCAGACCAGATGCTGTAATTCTCAAGGTTAGCTGGGTGAAAAAGTTCGACCAGAATCGTCCGGGATAGCTCAGATGGCAGAGCACTGGCGGCTTCAGCCAGGGAGGTCCCGGGTTCGAATCCTGGTCCGGACATTTTTCGCCCAGTTGGAAATTTACATCTAATATGATATGTTTACCAATTAGAATAATTGTGTCAATATTAATCTAGTGTAATTTCGTATCCAGCGTTTTCTGGAGTTCCATTACCTGAGATTTATTCTGTTGAGCTGAACCAGGTTTCAGACCAGATGCTGTAATCCTCAAGGTTAGCTGGGTGAAAAAGTTCGACCAGAATCGTCCGGGATAGCTCAGATGGCAGAGCACTGGCGGCTTCAGCCAGGGAGGTCCCGGGTTCGAATCCTGGTCCGGACATTTTTCGCCCAGTTGGAAATTTACATCTAATACCATAGTACTTATTCCATTATGAATGACTCCAATTGACCCAGTAGCTGAAGAAATGGCGAAGCAACTTTCATAATATGGTTATGTAGATTGAAACAATAAAGTAAGAACAAATAAAAATTAATTTAAACATAAAAATAAAATTTTAATAATGAAACGTTTAAGAATGTGAAATATGTATGTTACTATTGGTATTTCTTTAAATTGAGAGAAAACTCGCGCTTTCTACAAACGCAAAAGCACTCCGAAAATTAATATCTTAATATGTAAAATAAAACATACATTTTAGATGAGAGACGTATCTTTAGCCTAAAATATTAAATTTCATTGATTATCTTTAAATTACTAGTATTTGAAAATAAGAATGTATAACAGCCTAGATAGCATGGACATTAGCAGCAAGTTTGATTTTTTCTGATATTATCTTGCCGTGACAAATTTGAACTGAGAAATTCGCAACAAATCTCCCCCAAGGTATACCATCAATTACTTGCAATGAGTAGTTTCTTGTGAAACTGATGGCAAGACTGTCTTTAATTCACGAAAGTGACGAAAGCAAAAAATCCCTCTGTTGAGAGAATACACAATCAGCAAATACGCAGAAACTGCAGAAATTTTATTTGGTTGGCGCCACTTTTTTTAATGCTACACTTATCAAATAACAAAAAAAAAAAAAAAAAAAAAAAAAAAAAAAAAAAAAAAAAACAGGCTCGAATTGAAGAGTACAAATATTTCGCCCTAACTTGTGCATGGTGGAAAAAATGATGCATGTACCTTAACGGTGCGTATGCATCAATGGACCTCTTATGGTATAACAGTTGTAAACAGTTAATGTGGCGTGGAAAGTTTACTACTTTGCAGTAAGTTTGCAGTATTTTTGATTATTTGTTTGCCGTTAATTTGTAATAAATTTGATACAGCATGAATTTAACTTGAACGACAAGTTATCTGCAAGTTCAAAGTGTGGTGATTTCAGCGTTTGCGTTATCTTGCTGCAGTCTTGTCATGCTGAGCTTGCTGCAAATTTGCAGGTTTTCAAAGCAAGACTTCTGCAAATTTTCTGCAAACTAGAAATGCTATGTGGGAGTGATTTAAGAAGTGTGGGATGCACAATTTAGACGATTTATAGAAAAAAACTTCCACACCCCTTTTATAGATCAGAAAAAAGAAATTTTGTATGAAAATCGATATACCGTATATTTAGTTCTTTTTAAAATTAAAAAAAAAAATCTTGCACTTTTATTGTTTCTTTTGTGCTGGGTTTTCAACCAAAATTAACACTGGTTTCAGAAAATTTGACAAAATGTAGTATAAATAATATAGTGCAACTGGAATGTAAATATAATTAAATATTTGATAAAATGAGCAGTTGTATGAAATATTGTTTATCTGCGGATGCGCGATTGATAACAAAATTTATTTTTACGATTTAATAGTCAACACTATGGAGCATCTCCTATATAAAAGCCAGTCGAATATCTTGAAAATTTAGAAAGATATCGGCTATAGAGTGAGCTGATTTTTAGCTGCTCTCTCAAAAAATAGCTAAATGGTAAGGGGTTTCCCATAAATTGTCGGTTTTAATTATTATTTTTTTTTTTATTGATGCCTTATTTATTCTTGGAAAAACACCAAAACGAACCTATTTCAAGGAAAAAAGAAGTGTTAAAATCACAGCACATTTGTCCTAAATCTACTCGCTGACATTCATTAAATACTACCGGGGGTCCCAAAAATGACCCACTATTTTAAAATTCAATAACTTGCAAACGGTGACAGATATTCAAAACATTTTTGCAGGAGGGTTATGTATGGTGTTAGGAGATTTTTTACTGTGATTCTTTATTTTAGTTCGAATTTCAAACAATAGATGGCGCCGAGAGCAATAGGTGCTAAGTAAAGACCGGCTTTTTGGTAGTTCGGGATCCGTTCAATACATTTCAGTCTATTTTTTCTCATGTAAGAAGAGAGAGGCCGAAAAATCAAGATTGGATTTAGCCTTTATTGCTTGCAGCGCCATCTATTTATGCTATTTCTAACTAGAACTGACAATCGCAGCATACAAACTCCTGACATCTTACAAAACACTCCTGCAAGAATTTTTTTAATGTCTGTCACCCTTTTCATGTTATTGAATTTAAAACTCATCGGTCATTTTCGGGACACCCGGTAACTCTTTTGCTGAAAGCCAGTTAATAAAAAAAAACAATTTGCGGAAAATCCCTTATCATTCATCAGCTTTTCGAGAGCATCTAAAAATCATCTCACTGTATCGCCGATATCTTTCTGAATTTTCTCGATATTTGACTGGCTTTTTGATATGAGTTGCTCCATTAATTTGAATATTAAATCATGAAAAAAAATATTTTTTATCGTGTGCGCATGCGCAGATAGAAAATAATTCATACACCTGCTCGTACTTCATCAAATGCTTCAATATTACAATTGCACTATACTATTCTCCTACCTTTTGTCGAATTTTCTGAAACTGCCGTTAAATTTGGTTGAAAACCTTGCATGATATAAACAAAAAAGAGCAAGAATTTTTCGAACTTAAAAATAAAATCGATATTTCTCCATCAATATACGTGGTATACTTACGCAACTGAATACACATATCATACTATATCAATATATTCGGATGCTATAGCTGTAAAACATTTCATGCTTTTTATTTCACAGGGTGATCCCAAATATTATTTTTCTTTGATTTTTTGTTAGTCTCCTAATAGTTCTTCTGATAAAATCGCCAATAATAAATATGAAGTCTTCATAATCATGAAGTTCCAGAAAAATCCGACAAGTATAGCTTTAAATATTCTAGACTTCTTCCATTTAGTAAAATTTAATAATGTTTAGTGTTTACTGATATTGTTTCGGGTATTTCTATTCAGGATAAGTAAAGCTGTTGAAGAGTACATATTTAGAATCTATAATAGAAGTAGCATCGTAAATGAATGTTTTCTTATTAATAAGATTTTCATATTGAAGCTCCGATTAACCCCTTAACGGTCGCATTAAATTACGGTTTAAAAATTCAAAATGCTTATTGGTACCACTTTTTTGGAAAAGAAATGTTCAGCTTATTTGATGACAGGTAAAATGATACCATAATAAAGCCAATTACATTATTCTATAAAGCTGGTGGGAATCAAACAAATCTGAATAATCTAAATAACAGTCACAGCCCGTGAATATGACGGATGCGAGAATTAAGGGGTTAAAAGAGATTTTAATTTAAGAGCCAGATTCAAATTATCTCGCTCATCCCCCCCCCCCCCCCGAAAGAAAAAAACAACTATGATTCTGGGAAGATGGTAGGAAGAAGATGAATTACAAAGTTTTATAAATCACAAATTTTGCCCATAACAGAATTTTTTAACCGCAGAATTTCTCTGTAGCTACATAAAAGGGAAAACAATAAATAAAATAATAATAAAACAAAACCTGTTCAAACGAAATACTGCTTTTAATGGGAACATTCCAAAGTCCATTTTCACGAAAATAATATAGTAAAATTTCGTCTACGAGGAAGAAAAAACTGTCTAAACCGGATTTTTTCTGCGGCTCCTAACAATTCCCTTTCACATGGCTCCCACTGGTCCGTTTTTTGGAAACCAGTAATTTTTTAGAAAGAAATTTTTCGTAGGTTTCTTCAACGATCTCAAACGCGCTTCCTGCTACGTTTCTACGAAATTTATAAATAAGATTTTCTTTTAAACAGAAATGGTGTTCAAAAAAGACCAAGTGGGAGGCTTGCTTTTAGAAGGCTTTACTGTATAAATTAAAAATATTTAAATGAGCTTTTTAAATAGAGGTGTTCATTATTTACCAAAAATGGAAAACATGCGAAGACGGAACTTGTCTTTAAAGGAAATTTGCATTAAGGCTATTCTCAAAAACATATTTTCCCCCGCTGAATATCGCTAAACTTTTTTATACATTCATAGACTCATTTTAATACATAAAAACATAAAATTGGCAGCCATGATGTTTCAAATTATATGGAATCGAATAACGTTTTTCATTTTTCGATAAATGTATTACAGTTACAGTACCCGGGTTATAATCGATTGTTGCCTCATGATGGCACTGAAGTTACTGACGAGTCCAGAAAGTTGGTTCAAAACACCATTTTTGAGAGATTTTTCTCAAAAGATTTAAGGGGAAAAGGAGGGACACATATCGATTTCTTTATTTCTGACCAAGAGCACCTGCTGATGCTATGCGCTTCATCAAAACGTCAGAAAATATCTATCGTGAATTTGAGAGTATCCTTAAATAATAAGACTAATATTAAATGACAAATTAAAAAGATATACAATAATTGGATATTTTAATTTAATATTTTGGATAGAATATTTTGATAGCCGCATAAATTTCTAACAATCGGGTAAAAAACTAATAATTTTGTCTGTAGCTATTGTTATTTTACTAGATATCTTCAATATTTTGCGTATAAATTCGATATAATAAGAGATATTTTTGATGTACAATTATAATATAAAATAAAATGTACATTAAAGGCTGATCAACTAAAATAATATAATTTCCGTTTTTAAATATGAAAATATTGCGATAAGGAAAAAATTAAAGACAACCTTAATATGTTAAAAGAGTGTTTTTGTCCTTTTCACGAATAGGGGAGAGTGGGGATGAAAGGGACATTTTGTCTTTTTAAGCTCATAAAATAATGACATTAAAAGATATCATTATCATGATTGCGCCTAATTCTCATCTAAAACCTTTGTTTTAATAGTAGTAAAACCTCTTATCCTCAAATACAGTAATTTAAAATTTGTACGCATTTTTATAAATTAGGAGAAATGTCCCTTTTAACCCCATTGTAGGGGATGAAAGGGAGATACTGTACGGGGTTGAAAGGTACACACATAAATAAAACAATTTTATGAAAAAAAATTTTCTTTTTATTTGCGATTACATCATTCAAAAATAAAAGATAATAAGACACAATTAAAAATAAAATATATTGCAACGTATGATAAAACAAAAACAAGAAAAATAACTTGTTTAGGCCTGCTTGACAAAAAACAACTTTAAATCAAAAAATTTAAGAAAGATTTAGCTCTACCTGTCTCACCACCAATTACGGATTTAGGTAACTTCATCACAATATTATTGATATTCGCGTCGTTCATGTCAATAGTATCAGTAAATACAAAGTGGTTTTAATCCTTTTTTTTTTCTGAAAAAATGTACTTCGAATTCCTTCCGAGTGCTTTTCAGGAGTTTGTGGATAAAGTGCGACAGGAATGTTACCGTAATACCTTTCGCAAATTTTATTGCCTTAATATTTGTGTTTTTTTTTTATGATTATCAAATAAGAGAAGAGTAGGATCAGTTTTTGAACAACTGGAATATTAAACTAATGCACAATTGCTTAAAAAAATTCTGATATTACGTCAGAAAATTGCTTTCACCACGTTTTGCTACTATATTTGGTGGCATGTGCTCTGTCATTAAACCTGTTTCATCACAGTTATATATTATATTCCATGTGAATTTTTAACGATTCATAACTGACTAAAGGTGTTTAAAAAATATCAACCTTAGCTTTGATGAAAATTGTACCTCTTGTTAAACTAATGGCTATAGGTTTTCTTAAAAGAAAGTAAGGAATTTTATTGATTAACACTAGAACGTCCGGAAGGAGTCGATCCGACTACGACCATATGATTAAATGTCAACTGGAATCAGAGATTCTTTCAGAAAATAAGTTAAATTTAAAACACGCAGATTTACGTTAAATAAATCAGTGAATAATTTTAATAAAAATTCTGGTGCCAAATATTTTTATGAAACTTGAGTAAAATTTCCGAACGTTCTAGTGTTAAAATCTTGGAACCAATCATTTCCAGCTTGCTTGTTTGTTTCCAAGACAAGGACATATTTCGAGAATTCAAAGAAATTTAATACTCATATGCACAATTGTTAAACCATAGTTCATATTAGATTCTTAGAGCAAATTTGAAGCTAACTCTTTTTATTGGCCTTCACTAAAAACTTTTATTACTAAATGGGTGTATTGAAATTCATCTGCTTGTGCTTTCTTAAATTTTAGAACAATTTTTTCTAAACAGCTTTTCAATGCTGCAGGCTTTAGCTGTTGATCTTACAGGCAACCTTTTATAGACTTCCTTTTTCATCTACATTAGATACAGCACCCATCATTTCTTCTTCAGTAATTCGATTTTTCTCAATTTTCCTTTTATATTTTCGAAGCATATTGACCTTTTGGTGATTTTTGGAAAAGGAAAAAATACCTAAATATGTAGGTATCTGTTATTGTAATATTTGCATATTTTTGTTCTACATAATAATACATTCATTCTTTCTGCATACAAAACTAAAAACCATAACTTAAATTTTTTGAAACGTAAATAATATTTGGTTGAAATAATTATAAACAACGTGGGTCCCTTTCAACCCCATACACACCTATCGAAATGAAATATGTATTAATGCATGACAGCATTTGAGCTAACAAAATATACTGGTATTCACATAAACTGCATACTTTACAGTGCTAAATAAAATAAATATTTTAATGCTAAACACAATATTTATTTTTTAGAGGAAAAAAGAAATTCAAGATCAAAATTTACTTTTTTATCTCAAAAACAGGTTTTGCTTTCACCACGTACAACGCTACAATTGCTGACGTTAGTTATAAGGATTATTAAGACAGAACAAGTATCGCCATCGATTCAGCCAAAGTTGATAATTTCAAGATTTTATTTTCTTCCTGAAATTCTGAGTGTCCCTTTCATCCCCAGTCTCCCCTACCTATATGCGCTTCTTAAAGACAGAATTTTCATAAATAATTTCACTCATAAAAGTACCCTATAATTTTCTTCACTCTTTTTCTTTCTTCATTTATTTGTACAAAACAAATGTCCATAGAAATATCAATAGATTTTTATGTAAAAATTTTAAAATGCTTTTACATATATATATATATAATAGGGTGATTCATAAATATCGAAACAATAGGCTATCTCCTTAAATATTGCCGCTAGGCACATACTTCCAATTGCAACGTTTCATAAAAAAAGGTGCAAAATTTGATGAGATAAGTTGTAACTCCATGGGGTGTCAATGTGAGAAAATACAAAAATTAAATTTTTATAGGGTTCCCGTAGGGTGAAATTTCCAGTTAGAAAAATTTTCCTTATCCATTCCTAAATTAAACACAAAAAATTCCATCTCCATATCTATAAAACTCATCGAGTTATGCCCGATTAAATAATTCGTCAGGTTTTAAGGGGTTAGACACAAATTGAAGTGCGTGTAATCCAAGAAACAATGTTACTAAAAGAGTTCTAGGAAACATGCAAAAAATATATTTATTGAGTTAGATTTTTGATTTTTTTTTTCTTTTTTATGATGGTTAACCATATAATTTGCAAACTAAGTCACATCCTGAAATTTCTCAAAAAATAAAAAATTTAAATGATTATTATTTTTTTAAGTGGGGTAATTTAAAATCGTTATAACTCGAAACACTTTTGGTCGAATTTGATTTTTTCCCCTTTAATTAAAGTGTAGAGGTCTGCATAGGCCGGAATTTACAGGTCCGGCCCGATCAAAAACTATCTTGGAATGGCCCGGTGTAAAAATTAAAAAATCCGCCCGAGCCCAGCACGGTCCGTTTATATTTTCACCGTTCACCGCCCGGTCGGGGCTGGACCATACCAAAATCAGCGAAAACAGCACCGGCCCGCACGTGAAAAAAAAATCAATTAAATCAACTAGTCAATTAAATTAATGAAATCAGTATGGGCCTCGGGCCATGCCCGGGCCCATGCATACCTCTAAAAGAGGAAATACAAGTATAATTTTGTTTCAGGATTTATTTAAATATTAATTTAAAAATAATTAAAATATAGAATTTAAAAAAAAGATGCAACTTATTTTTAAAAAAATCACATTTTCATATATATTTTTTTTTAATTTGCCGAAACAAATTAATTTAAACTATTCAAAAAGGACATGTTCCAAGTTTGCACCTTTTTTCTTTTTACAATTCTTGCTTTATAACAATTTAAAGACGAGAAATGGTGAAAAAAAAAACCCCACCATGCAGAAAAACGCCTTTAAATTTTTAAACAAAGATTGTCTCCTTAAAAAAATGTTTAAATACCTTTATAAAAATGGCAGGTGAGTAAAGTAACTCCTTCCTGTAGCTTAAACTTCAGATTCATTTTAACTATTGCCCTTTCCACCTTCTTTCTGTACTATTTAAATGTCCGTCAGCTGATTCTACCCCTCGGGATAGTACTAGCACGCTAAAGTGACAGCTGAGTTCCCGAGGTGGTCGTCGCTGTCCGTCAGTTGTTTTAAAACAAGGCTTTTTCCAACATGCCGATTAAGAGTTTTTTCATAATTTTAGCCCTCACAACTTCAGATTTTAAATCGTCCCATCGAGGTTGCTAAAAAAAGTCTCTATTCTAGGGCCGAGCCAGTCCCGGAACTTATATTTTTCAAAAGACTCGGCCGAGGCGGGCCCAAGTTATCTTTTTCATGCCGAACCGGTACTGGATTCCCTCTGCCTATGTCTGCACGGGGAGAAATTTTCACTTTCGAGCCAAGCTGTGCTAAAATTATTGCCTCTGACTGACCTGATCCGTGCAAAAATCAATAAAATTTGGCTCAGCCTAAAAATTTTTACAAAAAATGCATATATTTTTAAATTGCCAGTATTTTACAATTAAATTTAAAAATTCATTTTTTAAAAGGATAGTAGATTTCTAAGCAAAAAAATTAAAATATAGTAAAACCAATGAAAAAGAACCTACCTATGACGGAATCCTGTCTGAAAGGAATAAATGTGTTGATCCATACAAAATCAATACAATAATACCTGAAAAAAGAATAGACTACATTTACACTTGCTCGGAAGGGAACTTGCCTCTAACGCGTTTTTTCCTCCCTATGTGATTCCGTCTTAGAAGAATTTACTGTATAGCGTTTTTCAAAGTCTCCAATACGTGGAATATGAATTAACTATATTAATGATAAGTGAAACATTTACATACAAATAGAGAATTATAAAAAAAAAAAAAAAAAAAAAAAATACCACAGCCTACCTATCTTTACAAATGAGCATTATAAACAATATTGTGCAATATTGGACGGGACATTAGCCGATATCTTTCTGCTACCAAGGTTACTTTTAGTCTTAAAATTTATTCTTTTTTTTATTTATGCAGCTTTCATTTATTGAAAAACAAAGAATATTCACACATAGTTATTGCCTGTTTTTAACTATAGTGAATTTAAATAATTAAATACCCGTGTATGTCCAAATTTATTTTTATAAGTTATAGAAATAAAAATAAACATATTTTTATTTTTAGACATATTCTTGTTTTTATTATTATATTTCAAGTTTAAAAAAATTGATATGATACCTAATCTATTATTGGTTTTCGCCAATGCACAGAAAGCAGTAAATTAATTCATACATGTAAATGTTTTCCTTTAAAATAATAATAATAAAACACAATATCAGTCGCTTTCGTTTGAATGATATCATTTATATAAATAAGTTGTGTTCAATTAATATTATTTATATGTTTTAGTGCTTTTTACATCAGCTATATTAATAAAACTGAAATAAAATATTTAGCGAAAATTTCTTAATTACTGTTATTTAAAATAATAATATTAATACATATTATTTACTAGAATATAGCCCGTCAGAATGACGTGTTTGCATTTTCAAAAATATTATATAGCATTGCATTATAAAAAGAATTGTGAAGTAATAAATTTTGTCTTGTCTGATTAATAGGGTCAGGTGGGGTAAAGTAAAAACAGCCCATTTTTCATTGAAATTTAATTGGCAAGAAAATTATTAATTGAATTGGTAAAATACTGATATAAAGTATGCAAATGAACTTCGCTCACAAAATTTGAAGAAATATTTCACAAAAACATTCAAATTAGTACTAATAATGTTATTTTAAAACATATTGTCAATTAACTATTTTATCTGATGGTATGTGGTAAAATAAAAGACAATTCCAACAGAAGGTTTATTTGTTTTTCTTAATTGATAAAATAATAATTATATAACTTAAATTTTAAAAAGTTGAACAGAGAAAATCCCGATTTTTTTTAAACATGCATAAAAGAAACCTGTAATAAATTTTGATAATTAAAAATCATCTTTTATCACATAAGTAAATCGCAACTGTTAATTACATTAACAATTTATTTTCCCAAATTCTGTTATTAAATTACAAATTTATTTTCCCTACAAAATACAAAATTTTATTTATTATAATAATGCATTGATATATATACATATATCTATATGTAATACACGGCATTACATATTTCTGATATTCTAATTTCATTTTATAAGAAATATTCATTTTTCCCCCCAATGTCTTCAGAATTCAAAAAACATTTTAAAAAGAGAATTTCTTTTTTTTAACTACCGACAGATGGCGCAACAGAGCATATAAACGTTTGTTTTAATATTTTGAAAGTTTAAGACGAATGAATCAATTGTTTGTTTACTTTCATATAGGGATAGATAAAGCTACCAATCTAATTTTAACTCAAGTTATCGCAGCTGAGTATTAGATAATTGAATGTAATCTCTTATAAATATTAATTTATTCTGAATAATCTGTCTAAAAATGTAACTTTTGCGAATAGTGGAAAAGAACAACGTTTTACTCAACGTTTTAAGATTGAAAATCAAATCAACATTCACTCGTGTGTCGTGATGCCACATGTACAACACAAATTCCAAATCCAGAAGCAGTTGAATGACTCTTTGAGCGAATCATTAAAAAATACGGTCGACATCCGATTTTGCTGTTTTTAGAAAGGAAACGTTAATCCGGTACAAAATAATTCACGGGAATGAATCACCGAATATAGCTATATTCACTGAACACCATAAAGTGTTCTCATTGGTCAGAAAACAGATAGCCTTGAATAACAGAGGTAATTTTTCGCGATATTTTTAACCGTGTATACTGAATTCAAACTGTAAATAAATGTAAACAAAAGTGAAAAACGTATTTCAAAATATTAATATGCTTTTGCAAAATATTTTAAGAGCATTTAATGAATAGCTGAAAGAGTCATTCATTTGTTTTTGGATTTGTAATTTGTGCTTATGAATGGCAACGGTAATCACTTGTATACATCGGAACCCTGTTGTTGGTATCTGGTTATTTTTAAATTAGATCTTAAAGCGTTATAATTGTATACTTTTTGAAGGTTTGAGAAAAATTGAAGAAGAATATGTTACACAACAAATAGATAATTAAATAAGGCAGTCGGCAAATACGGCATCGGAATACTTAAGCCTAACGTGGCCGCGTTTGGATTATCAGGAAACGGATGAGTTCAACCCCGGAAGCGTTATACATTTTGTGTCATTCTATGTATAATTGTCATTTTTAGTGTCTAACATATGGTTGCACTATTAATTCAAAACATTTAATGTGAAATATTTTAATTTTACCTTTGAAAATTTAACAATATTACATCTTACATCCCCTTAAACCATCACAAAATGCAGAAAAAGTACAGTCATTCAGGGTAACTTTGATCCGCAGTGTTTCTATTTTCATGTGCCACACTCTTATTTTAAGAATATTGTTGCAACTAGGGCATAAAAGAGAAGAAATGATCCTAAATTATTGTTTGACTATCGAAAATTAAGGAATAATAAGGATAAAAGCAATAAAAAATGAATTTTTAGCCTGGTACGAAGTTACCCAGCCATTTAGGGTAACTTTGCACCATATGATAAATATTATCTAAAATAATTCATTATAAAAAAAAAGTATTAAAGTTAGGGCATCTTTAAACCCCAAAAAATGTTTTCCATAATTTATGATATTACAACAAATATCAGGCATAAGAAAAGTGGAAGAAGAGAACCATGAACATTAAGAAATAAAAAAAAAACCTGTTTATTGTTCATATAAAACATAAAAATGCAGCGAAAAACAATTTTCAATGTTTTAACTCGATAATATATCCATAGTTACAGTAATACATACAAGTACTAGTATTATTCAAACAAGAATAAAAAACGTCGAACGTATGAAATGTCAAATTTGAGTAGCTGCGCCCCTAATTACGCCTTTAAATGAATTTTATGTATTTTACACATATTTGTGAAAATATTTACATGGTTACATCTAATGCACACTTTCGGCATTTATATAAAATATACGTGCAAATATGAGAAATTTCCGACAGTAGCACCTATAATCAGTAATTTATGAGCACCAGTGTAACTTTGAGCCGGCTCAAAGTTACCCTGAAAATGCGGTAAAATGCTAGTGCCTTCTTATTTTACATTTTATTAACTATTAATAAATAAATAATCACAAAATATTAACACATTTACAACATTTAGATAATAATATGTCTGATAAATGAGTATATTGTTACTTACTAAGAAAATTTAATTGGATTACAACAACTTCAAAACAGCACTCAAAATTAACTTGAAAACAGTAGGGGAGACCAGGGTACAGTGGTCCACTTTTGTAGTTAACATTTTTTTTCTCTTTAACGGAGAGACCACTCTACCTGAAAATATTTTTGAATATTCTTTAAACCTTTCTACATGCCTCATAATTTTCACAGAATATAATTCCCAATACATTTTTCAAAAGAAATTTTTTTACATACACTCGTGAAGTGGACCAGTGTACCCCGGAAGCGGGGTACACTGGTCCACCCACTGGGGCACAGTGGTCCACTATTAGTTATTGTCTAAAATACAATATAAATCTATTTATAATTAATCTAATTCTTTTTTATTCCCCCTTTACCTCCAAAATAATACAATAATACAAATTTGCAAGTATCATTTTGAAACAGAAAACATACAAAACTAAAGAATTATCCAAAAATTTATTATATTTTGAAAATAACAATATAAGATACAGGAGTGATGGCAAACAAGTTATTAATTACGTACAAAAAAATCAGCAAACATTAAGACAAATATGATGATGAAAAATTTATTAGAAGTCCAAAATAGTCAGGATAAAATAGTTTATTATGAGCTAACCATGTGCTTTGAAGTTATACACAACCAATCCAGTGAGGTCATCTATTACTTATTAGGCTACCGTTATATTTTTCAAAGGCAGTAAATACAAAACAAAATATTTCTTAATATTTTAACTCTACAATGCATGATTTTCATTTCTCTCCTACCCTCCCCCCCCCCCCAAAAAAAAAAAAACAAAAAAAAACTGCTATATTGAAGAAGAAAACTTATTTTAAAAATCACATGTGAACTGTTATCCATAATTTAGGAGAAAACTAAATTGTCAGATGGCTACATTACAACCTGAACAACATACATATAACAAGAAATTTAAAGTGTACCAAATGACTAATCTATGAATTGTAGGGTTAAATAAATTGTCATTTTTCTTTGTTTACTATATTTTATAGTCAGATAACTATTTTAAAACACTATTTCTTTATAGAGAATACGTAATTATTAAATATTTTGAAAACTCTTCATTACAGGAGCAGTATTCATTGTGGACCACTGTACCCCAGCAGTGGGCGGTCCACTGTGCCCCATGTTAAAGTTCAATACATACTCATAAAAATATTATTTAAAGTTTTCTTTTAAGTATATAAGCTTTTAAATTTAATAAAGACCAGTGTTTTACCTTTTCAAAAAAGTTATTTTATCTTGTTTATCCATAACCTTTAATTACTCAATAAAGAAAAGTATGATGATGAAAAATTTTACTTTTAGGAGCTCAAAACAACCAGTCATGATAAAAGGGTTCATTTTAAATTAACAATGTGTTCTGAAGGCTATAAGTTAGTAATCAATCCAGTGCTGTTATCAATTAGCCTAAAAGAAAAGCTTTAAAAATAAGTAAAATATAAGGGGTTGTCCACTGTACCCTGGTCTCCCCTACTTTACAAAAATAGTTAGATGATGCTATTATGCGCATAATGTTGCTAATTTATTTTCTAAAATAAAGAGTAGAAATCCCAGTTTAGAACCAGAACCTTGCCAACCGAGCTCAGTTCTGGAGTTTATTTAATCTTTTGGAGTCAAAAATATTGAAAAATAGGAGGTGGTGCAAAGTTACACCCCATGGTTCAAAGTTACCGTGAATGACTGTAGTCGTGTGTTATTGGTCACAAATGTCGCGAACCTAAATTGCAAAGGTAAATTTTGTATTTCTTCCGTCAAGCATTCCTGACTAAAATCTCGTTGCAATATTATTAAACCGTTTCCTCTGAGAGAAACAGTATTACTAGACCTAAATTGTACCCAGTAATAATAGCATTAGTACCTACAATTTTCACCGATGACAATTTAAATTGTGTACTATTAATATTTAGTGATGTGAAAGTATTTGTTTGATCCTCTTTCTTAAAGTGAAATGCATATCATCTATTTTATTATAGAAAATTTTAAACTTATGTCCCTTTTTTTAATTAATTACAATATATTATTTAATAGCACTTACCTTTATTAGCAAATAAATTTCCATGAAAAATGCAATAAGC
Organism: Maratus speciosus; assembly: GCA_963932465.1. Taxonomy (NCBI): domain Eukaryota; kingdom Metazoa; phylum Arthropoda; class Arachnida; order Araneae; family Salticidae; genus Maratus; species Maratus speciosus. The sequence continues at coordinate 182,909,370 of OZ010796.1, read as the reverse complement.
AATGCTTATGGACAGAAAATATTTATTACCCTATAAAATTGCATGTAGAATTTAATTAACTGATCAAAAACTGCAATCAAATTTTAAAAAGATTATTGCAAAATATAAATGTAGTGTGTTAAAATAAAATTTATTAAATACTAAGAAATATATCTTGTAAAAGCAAAATAATGAGAATAATAAGCAAAGTTAATTTAGGGTAAACATGTCAGTAATGGACACCCTTAAGGAATAGCTTTAATTTTTTAATTAATAGTTTTAATTATTGTATTCTAGTTTTTTAAATATTATATTAATCTATCAACAATATTTAATAACCTCATAGTTACACTTCCCACTGTGGATGAAAATTTAATTCTAATAACAGAAATAAATCAGAACAGTCTACCCCAAATTCCAGTACTGGACGTCCTACAAAAAGTAATAGATAATTGTTTTTATAATTGTACATTTAAAATTGGAACTTAATGAAAGCTTGCTGATGAAACAAAGTAATCTTTTACAAATAAATTAAACAATTAGATATAAATACTTAATCAAATATTTATGCGAATAATTAATTATTCAAATAAACTACTGTCATTATCAGATCTTCAACAACCCTAAAATACAACTACCCTAACGCTAACCCCAGATTTAAGCACCGAGGGAGGTCTTCATTATTATTCATTCAATTATAGTTCTTCTGTTTAAACTACTTGGGCGTTATTGGGGCGTTAAGAGTTTTGGAGACACAAACTTTCAAATTTTTTACGTGTCCTAAACCATACATTGATTCCAGAAAACTCTGTGTTCTTAGAACGAATATTTAAAAGTATTTCAAAATTATAGCAAAGGGGCGGCGTGTTTAGAACTACATTACAGGGCGCCCAGTAAAATCAGGGTTCGTACGCATCAAGGGATTTTAGGTGTTTTAGTACCAGAAATTTAGTAAAGTACTCGTCGCTTTATCTGAAGGTAGTTTTTTTTTTCTTTCTTTCGTAAAATAAAGCAAGTATTACATTAAAAAATTCTGGTAACAGGCCCTTGAAGTGTACAAACCCTGAAAATTAACAAAATATATATAAATCATAAAAAAAAACTCTTATTATTTATTAATTATTTGGCAGTCAAAAATTTCCAGCTTCCAAACATTCAAATCTTTACAAACACAAGGAGATAAACCCGAACTTCCCGGGTTACAGAATATAGGTGAAAATCATTTTTTTTTAATTGAAAACTCTAATAGATTTTTTGCAGAAATATTTTTAGTAGAAAGATTTTTTAAAAATGCCAACTTACCGCAAAAATAATTTTTATATAAAAAATAGGAATTATGCATTCAAATAATGTTTTGAAATTTATTAAAAGGGATACTTTTTTTTTTGCCATTGTGCCAGAAGTTAACCAAAGAATTCGTTTATCCAATAAATGCAAAATTCGCCAAAGATCTTTACATTAACTTTTTTTTTATTCTAATCATTTCAAAATTTGTGTTTTATTTATATTTTATTATTTTATTTATTTATTGATGAAGTTTAAATTTCGATACGTAATATAAGCTGGAAATTAATGCTGAACTAATTATATGTAAGCACAAACGGATTTGTTTTTCGTAATCGTCTGCATGCGATAGTGGTAGATTTTTAAAAATTTCACACTTGAAAGTTATTTTAATACCATAAAAAATGAATAAATTAATATACAATTTGCAAACAGTCGGTGATACGGATTCCAAAAAACTTGCACTTGAAAGTACACTTTTTTTTCCCTATTCGACGATGTAAAATGTGAAAATGTGCGATATTTAGCGGTTTTAAAAATTGCAGTAAAAGCAAAATTTAAACATCTGGTGTTTCTTCAGTCAAAATAAAGTCAGTGTTACGCGCGGCCACGTTTGTCCTTTATAATATAGATTCTGTTTTAACACATTGCAAACGGAGAAATAGCACTCTCGTTTTTTTATAAGCAAATATCATTGATTAAGGGCGTGGCTTTTACATTACAGAAAATGCGTTTGTATCATTGTTGTCCATATTTTTTTAGATTGTAACACATTTTACATAAAATCTGTATATTGAAAGATATTTACTGATCTATAAACTGGAGAAACTTATCTGGAAATTATCAATTTACAAAAGACTTTCAGAAGAAGGAAATGATCCTATTGTTTTAAAACCCAGAATTGATAAAAATTGTCTGTCATGAATGTTGCTTTATATATCCCATGAAAGATGAGGAATACAAAACAATGTAATTGTATTCCGTTAATTTTTATAAATTTAAGCAGAACTTAAAAGTAAACGACAGGAATTTATGCTAAAATTATATTTCACACAATTGCAAATAATAAGCTACTGTGTTACATTAGGCTCTTTCAGCATTTTTTTAATGTTTAATTTCCCATTGAATTAAATTAGCATTCTATATACACGAAGAAAAAGATCATACAATGTTTTTAGAGTGAAGAAATTAGGTGTTCAGATAACATTCTGTGTAAGTAAATAAGATGCACGATATAGTCTTTTAAACTTTAAACTTTATTTCTAACTTTACTGTTTTATATTTAGATTTATTTAATATTATATATACATAGAAATGGTTTATTAAATCAAAATTTAAAAAATAATAATAAGACAGGAGTTTTTATAGATAAGATTTTATAGACAAAAAGAAACACAACATCAACCGGAGCAAAAGTTATCCAAAGAACTTTTAAAAAAATCTAGCTAAATATATATATATGTATGTATATATATATATATATATATATATTTACCATTAAACGTTGCAATGTTGCCGTATGTTATGTGGAAGTCTTGCACAAAAACAATATTTAAGACCACACTACACATTAAATGCGCTCCATAGAGATTTTTTTCTGTTCTCTTTTTTTCTTATGTATGTTTAATCTTTTTATAAAATTTAAAAGATAGATTTATTTTAATTGAACTGTTTGTTTATCTACATTACATCACCTAACAATATTTGAATTTGAATATAGTGTCTAAATACGAGTAAATTAGGGGAAAATTGGACTTTGAAATTAGCAAAAAATTAACTAAACGTGGGAATTTTTAAAAGCGTTAAAAGTTAAAAATTTCAATTAAAAAATACTGATCTATACGATGCCACGTACATGGCAGAAAGTGTGTTTTATACTCCTCACAGGTAATGTGTAAAAAATGATAAAGTAATGAAAATAACATATAATGTATTTCAAATGTATTTTTGTCAAACCAAATTATAGCAGTTGAGGGTGTATTCCGATCCAAACTGCTTATTTTCTGATTCATTTTAAAATTCATTTTTGCTCTCAAACGCATCAAACTGGGAAATTCTCTTATTTAGAAACTATATAATGTGCCGTGCTTCTTAATTTTTTGATAAATGCAGAAAATACCGTAAAAAACGCTGTCAAAGTTGGCGTTTTGAACCGAATTTTCCGAAGCGGGCGATCTGGGAATGAAAAAAATGGTCATACTGAGAAAATAATTGTTTAAAAATCAAATTCTAATTAATTGAGCTGAAAATGAAATCACACGGCATGTTAAACATGTCTTCAGAAATCACCCCAGCAAGTTTCATGTTTTTACTTTTAAAAATGAGTCTGAAAATGTCTCAGAAAATTTCGAGCTGTTGAGGGTGAAAAAATATTTTTTCGAATACACCCTTAATACAACTTGAAAATGCTTCATACGTTTAATTTTTTTTTTCCAAAATTCTCGATATTGTCATTCCTGTTTAAAATAAATAAATAAATAAATAAGTCATATTATGTTATAAAGTGATATGTGGTGTATATAAAAAATGATATGATTTAAAATGATAAAAATATGATACTTTAAAAATTGAAGCACATGGAGCATTAAAAAAATAATAATGTTAAAATTATTTTGAATTTTCAATAAATTGACTTAAAAAAATATTTATTGAATTTATGGTGTAATACTCCTTTGAAAGATTCTTGTTCGAATAAGATAAATGATGAAATATACCTTTTCATATCTACCCAAACAAAAGAATTTTTATGTAATAAAAATCCGAACACTCACACCAGAAAATTCATAAAGTTTCTGTTTTAAGATGAAAGTGTAGGGTATATCCCTCATCTTATCGTGGTATTTAAAAATTCATTAAATGAGGCTCGGCTATTTGGTTCGAGCGTCCATTGTTATCAAATAAATATAGCAGTTAGATGTTGCCAGTGGTCTACTTTTTTTTTTATTCAGGTTACTTGATAGACCCCGCTGTTTTGAAATGCTAAAAATTGCCTTATATAATGACATATTAATTAAGGCGGAAACAATGAGAATTTTACTATTTCAAAAAGCGGTACCAAGCCAGAAATCTGAATTAAAAAATGGTACACCACTGGCAGCATTGCAAGCAGTCAGAAGTTACAATGTTATCTACTCCATTTTACTCTCATATCAACTTTGTTTCCATATTGCGGATACTTTGAAATCCAGAGGATAATTTCGAAAACATTGTAATTCAGAGTACTTTTTGAATGATGTATTTGAACTGTTGTATGTTTGCATTTTTTTTACTGGCTGTCATAACATTTTCGAGAAATAAATATGTGTGATACTTTGATGGGAGACGCCATAAAAATAGTCGGTTCTGTGAAGTATTTTCTTCCGTTTCGTCCAACGTGATTGAATATAGAACTTTTTCAAAGAATAATAAATGAACACCTGCATTGCTCTTTGTCATTCGAGTATTTCTTTATTCTGCCATTGTTATTTGTCTATTCTTCTTAGAATAGAAAAATGTTTAAGGGGACAGTTCCCCTTCAATCGATCAAAAATGCTAGAAAACTGATTCTAATCCCATACCCGGGTTCGTACGGGTGCTTGAATTTTCAGATTAAGAAATTCTTCGGCACTAGTATTTTCTTATAGAAAATCTCTCTTAAAATAAGGTAAAATCTCATCCGTTTAAATTAGATTTATTTTTCTATAAAAAAAATTCTGATATTTGGCCTTGAAAATAACGGTACCCGTACGAAACCCTGCATACCTTCTCAAAAAATAATTAATAAAGCAAATTCAATGAAATTTTTTGGGTTGTTAAGTATAGCATTACCTGTTACAATAAACAAAACAGATTGATGAAAAATACTTAGCTTAATTAGGAAAACTTAATTAAGCAAGCCACTTTTTTTTGTTTTCGTAATTACTATATATTACTGCGCGCATGATTTCTCAAAAACTATTAAAGATAATTGGTTAAAATATTCTGCGTATATGTTATACATGTGCATAAAATGAACTAAAATCTTAGAATTATCTTAAATAATAACAATTTTATTTAAAAAATATTCGAGAAATTTTACAGATTTTCTTTTTTTAATTTTTATTATTCATTATAAATACTGTAAATGAAGATAATTAAAAGATTTTAGTTCATTATGTTAGGCTAAGTGTTATCACTAAATTAAAATATATTTAAAGTTAATAAATGAAAATGAACACGAGATATCATGCGCGCAGTGGTATATAGTAATTACGGAAACAAAAAAAAGTAGGTTACTTAATTAACTTTTCCTAATTAATTTAAATACTTTTCATCAGTGTTTTTTATTTATTGGTACAAGTTTATTGAATTTGCTTTATTAGTTAGATTGTGAAAAGGTGTGGAAATTGAATCAGCTTTCTAGCATTTTTGACCGGTTGAAGGGTAACTGTCCCCTTAAGTCACACCTGAAATCTAGCTAAAGGCTTTTCAAAGTTTTAATATAAAACTGAATCCTTTTCATAAATGTTTCGCGCGGGGAATTTTGTCTGAGGGGAGGGGAATGTACGAATTAGTTTTCTGCCTGGATTTTGTTTCTTAGAGGAGAGTTTTCAAGTGAAAACAAAAAATTAATTCGCCTGACTGTTTGCCTCACTCAAGCATGCCACAATTAAAATTTTATATCTATGGGTAATTTACATCTACTAACTGTTTTTTATCTCATAGTTTTAAAGTATTAGCCATGCATCGTAACAGCATTTCTGAAAATATCCTATATTCCCTTAAATGGAAAAATATTTTTTTTGTGTGAAATTAGTGTTTTATTTCAGATTAACTTTTTTTATGAATGTCACGCATAATACAAATATTTAAAGGACCTATCTAAAAATGTTTAATTCTAACTGGTGTCCGACACCAAGAAGGATTGACTGTTTTTTTTTTTTTTTTTTTTTTTTTTTTTTTTTTTTTTTTTTTTTTTCTGATCGGTCTGGTTTTAAATCTAGTGAATCAGATGTAAGAGATTTTTTAATTTTTTTTTTGTTGTTTTTTAAAGAAAGACCAGAATGTGATTTCAAATTTAAGTAAGATTATATTTGGAGGCAGTCAATTTTTATATTTTCATGAAAAATAAAATTCATTATCGAAGAATAATTCTACCTTTTATGGCATTATAGATATTGTTTTAATCTCTCATTTCTTTTTACCTTTAATTATCTCCTATTCACTTTTTATAAATGAATTCATAGCAATGTACTTTGAAAAACTTAAGCCTAATGTGAAGTTTGTATATTATCTAATGAATGTTGAAATTGAAAGACCCGTTTAGGAAATTCTTTCAAATATTTCAGCAAAGACGAGAATACAATTTTACTTTCAGTTTTTGCAGTTCTTTAATTTTTCAGAAATAATTCCTTTTTGAGATCATATGATTTTCTTTAACTCCTCTAGTTTCATCTTCGCTGCCACTGAAAAATTGCCAATTATTTCTACACTTGCTTGCTTTTATTTTATTTTTATTTTTTGTCAGAAAATATGACACTTACGACAAAACATGAATGATTTTTTCCTGTAATAATAAGATGATCCATTAGAAAATCGATAATGCTGTCTCCAGACGAATAAGAGTTTGCTAAAAAATATATTAATTCAAAAGACTAGGATTTAAACTCTTTAACACTAGAACACCTGGAAATTTTACTCAAGTTTCCTAAAAATATTTTACACCAATTTTTATTTACAATTATTTGACTGATTTATTTAACGTAAATATGCGTTTTTAAAATTTCACTTATTTTGTGAAAGAATTTCTGGTTCCAATTGACATTTAAACATATGGTCGGAGTCGAATTGACTCCTTCCGGGCGTTCTTGTGTTAAGTACAACGTTAATTTATTTGCATAGGTTGACAGACAAGCCCACAATCGTCTCCATATATTAAGGATGACGTTCCAATTCATTCACATATGCATTACTATGAAGTGTTGGATTAAATCTGAGATTTTGTTCGTATTATTACTGATTCTAAGTAAACGCCCACCACAATATATATCAGGTCTACCAGAAAGCTCCGTCCGATAATGTTATTTCACGCCTATTTTTTTTAATTTCAGATTTCTTCATTGGCACCACTTTTTTGAAATGGTAAAATTCCCATTGTTTTCACCTTAGGCTGAAATTTGAAAACAATGGAAATTTTACCGTTTTAAAAAAGTGGGGCAACGAAGAAATCTGAATTTAAAAAAGTATGCGTAAATTAACAAAATCAGACAGAACTTTCCGTTAGACCTAATACATGGTTGAAACAACAACCGCAACAACAAAAAATTATCCTTTTTACGTCCACAATTATAATATTTTTTTTTTCCTAGTTAAAATGGGAAATAAGTCTTTTTATTTTTTTGTTTCCATTAAAATAACCAGGAAGGACTTCATAAAAAAATGCTTGAAAGTTATTTATTTTAATTTATATTATCCATTTTTATTCATCTTGACTAACAAAACAGTCTGTCCAGATAACTGTAGGCATAGTTTTCAATTTAAGGTTTTAACTAATATTATTTAAAGTCATATTTTTAACTGGTTTTATGTAATTATAAAGCTTAGTATTTTAACTAGTTAGACACAAAACATTAAAATATTTATTTTTTATTATTATATTTTAAGATTAAATTTTGTACACCGAAATTGTAACCTCTGTTACTGTAACTTTTCTTACCAAAGAAATGACTTCCATGGTCCCCAACGGAGGATACTACTGAGCATAGTATTATAAAAAATATGCTACAGCCATTTTTAATTTGTTCTAACACATGTGGTCAGTAAGTTGAAACATCTGAATTCCACGTTAGTGTGTTTTCTTTTTGTAACCTGTGTTACATAAATTTTTAATTTAAATATTGCCATTTTAATTAAAGTTTTATTTCTATTATATGGAATTAAGTTAATTTAATTTAAATAAACGAAATATTTACATATTTTTATAAAATTGTAGAAACCACAATTTTTTCCTTTGTTAAATGTAACATCTGTTATGCCTGTAACTAATGTTACTACATATTTTAAACTGATGTGGATAAATTAACAAATACTATGTTTAAAATTCCTATTTATAATAAAAATCCATCAAAATACTTCTGCGGTGTCATTTTTTCTTGATTAATGTAAACTATTGTCGAATTTGCATTGCTCAAAGTAACTTCTGTTACAAAAAGTGTAACCTCCGTTACTATATATAATTTGTGTTTCTCTCACTTTTTCTCTACATTTTTCTTGTTGTATATGAGTAGCTCTTAGCACTAGAACGCCCGGAAATTTTACTCAAGTTTCCTAAAAATATTTTACACCAGAATTTTTATTTAAAATTATTTGACTGATTTATTTAACGTAAATCTGCGTTTTTAAATTTTAACTTATTTTGTGAAAGAATTTCGGATTCCAATTGATATTTAGTCATATGGTCGGAGTCGAATCGACTCCTTCCGGGCGTTCTAGTATTAAAAAATGTTCTCAAAACATCAAAAGGCTTTTCAAGGTTCTTTCTATTTACTAAAACTATTTGATCATTTAAAAATATATTTAGAGCAGAGCACTGAAAATTTTGGAAATTTAATTTATCTACTTCTGTTACAAATATGCAGTGACAGAAGTTACAAGTCACAATGTTACATTTAATAAAGAAAAAAGTTGAATTTTCTATCGTTTTATAAAAATATGTAAATACTGGATTTATTTAAATTAAATTAACTTAATTTCACGTAATAAAAATAAAACTTTATTAAAATGACAACATTTAACTTTAAAATTCATGTAAGAGAGGTTAAAAACAGAAAACACACTAACCTTGAATTCAGATGTTTCAGCTCACTCATCCCATATGTGCAGAACATATTCAAAAAGGCTGTAGCATATCTTTTGTAATATTTTTACCTACAAGTAAGCTCACTAGTACTTTCTGTTTGGGACAGTGGAAGTCATTTCTTTGGCAAGAAAAGTTACAGTAAAAGAGGTTACATTTTCTGTGTACAAAATTTAATATTAAAATATAATAATAAAATTAAATATGTTAGTGTTTTGGGCCTAACCAGTTAAAATACTAGGCTTTATGATTACATAAAACCAATTAACCCTCTGTCTACCAGAAGGGTCCAATGGACCCGACATGTATATTCAAAATATCTATTCAAACCAGAAAATTTCTTCAAAACAAACTAAATGTATAAATCAGACAATAATAAGTTAAATAAACAAATTAAATAGTTTTAAGTAAAAATTCTGGTGTAGAATGTTTTTATAAAACTTGAGTAAAATTTCCGGTAGTTCTAGGGTTAAAAATGTGATTTTAAATATTATTAGTTAAAACCTTAAATTGAAAACTATGCCTACAGTTATCTGGACAGACAGTTTTGTTAGTCAAAATGAATAAAAATGCATAGTTTAAATAAAAACAATATATTTTTAAGCATTTTTTTTTCTAATGAAGCCCTTACTGATTATTTAAATGAAAAAAAAAGCGTTCTTTCCCATTTTACCAAGAAAGAAAATATTCCAACTGTGGACATGAAAAGGTTATATTGTTTTTGTTTCACCCGGATACGGATTTTTAAACACTGAAAAAAAAAAATTGCAGAAACACCTGAATTTTATTTATTTATTTATTCATATTTTTTAAAACGGATTGCATTGCCGTATAGAAGACGTTAACCGCTTTAAGCGAATGTTTTTTTTTTCCTCATAATTAAAAATGGTAGAGTGGATTCGGACTAAGATAGATTGGAGGGAGGGGAGAGAGACGCGCGAAAAACGACGTTTCGAAAATGTTTTTTTTTAAATGGTTAACTTTAAGCGAATTGCACCGTTAGAAAGATAAAAGTAAGATAATACTGCGTATATATTTTTTTCTCCAAATCTCGCCCATGCAAGGGGCAAATAACGAAGAAAAATTACGATTAATCTGTTCTTCTCAGCTTTGAAAACTGCAGAAGGGGAATTCGGCTGCCGCGCCGCGACTTTTCGTGCTGTTTTCCTATGTTTATTACAGTTTTTAATTAATATATCGATTAACTAATAAAAATTGAAAAATCTGAGCCTCAGGTGCATCAGGACCTGCTTTGGACTCACCAAATTTTCATACCTTTACGTTTGGTAGTTTTTACTAGTCATCGCTAACACAAAACATCTTTCTTTTATTAATATGGATTGCTTCTGAATGGATTGAATTAAGTGAGATCAAAAACAGGCACTATAAAACAATAAATTATAAAGTAAAACTAAATCAATGTTCAATGCATAATTTTTCTTCATTCTACTTTTGTTAAGTAACCAGTTGTTTAAAACTTATTTTAACACAAATTAATAATTTTTACTTATTATATCAATTCTGGATGTAATCAAAAATATTTTTACATACTACTTTTTCCGAAATATGGTGAATAAAGTCGAAACAGTAATAAGCTTTGAGAATTGGAAAATTCACGCTAACCAGTGTGAAAAACATGATTTTTTCTTTATTCAAATTTGAATGAAATTATTTCTTAAGACGTGTGGGATGTAATCTAATCTATGTTTTGCAATATATGCAGTAAAACCTGCTAACACAAACTCCGGCGGAATGGCGAATTTTTTAAAATTTTAGATATGTTTTTAGTCTTAGCAAAGTATACCGCTTCTAATTTATTATCCCCGGATCACGAAATTTTTTCTCTTTAAGAATTTCGTTATAAAAATTCCGTTATAGGCAGGTTACGTTATAAACGATTCCATTAGAGACAGTTCCTTTTTTGCAGGTTTAACTGTTTTTATTTTGTACGTGAGATATGTATTGTTAAAAGATGTTAGTACCACAAATATACAAAAATATTTCAGAGATCCCCCCAATCCTGAGTGGCTGAGAGGTTCTGCTCTCGAAGCTGGTACACGAGAAGTGCTGGGTTTCAACCCAATCGCGCCCGTCGGACTAACCGTTCGGAGTTTTCGTGGTTTTCTTCGAACCTCGGGATACCTTGCGAAAATACCGGTTATGTTCCCTTAGAAAGATCCCCATGGAGGGCACTCCCCCTAGGGCCTGTATCCCTCGTACAGATAATCGGCCTTCATAAATAACACCAATAATCCCCCCCCCCCCCCTGCCATTACGATTTATTCCAAATCCGCCGAAAGATCTCCCCAGAACCCCCTGCTGTTTTTTGTCAGTTCCTAAAAACGAATGGCGATGACACGTATGAAGCGAAAAAAGAAGGTTAAAAATGCAACACAAAAATCGCAGATACTGATCTTCACAAATGCGACATTTCGATCCTTCTTCCGAAAAATCTTCTCCCCCTCAAACATCGTCAAACAAGATCCACTGTGGTCGCTAATTACAAATACTCAGCGAGGTTCTAGGTGATAATTATTCTCCAGATGACACTTCTGAAACCATTAAGTGATTTAAGAGAAATCGTTTCCTGTTGATTATCTTTCTTAACAGTTCAACTTGAAAATTCCATGAAATTTTATTTTTTTCAGCTAGAAATAGAAACAAATATGGTTATTTTATATAAGTACTAAATTATTTAATTTTAATGCTTGTATTTTATATGCTTCGTGTGAAATACAAGTGAGAAATTCGTATAGTTTTCAGACAATTAAAAATGAATTTGCAACAATCTTCTTTGCTAAAAATGATTAAGAAATATCTTTATAGCGAATATTTAATGCATGGATGATAATAATTATAATAATAATAATTAGTAACTTCATAATCTCTTTATCTTAATTGCATGTTACTGGTAATGTATATAAATAAAGTTTAATGTCTCAATAATTATAAAAGTTGAAATTAAACTTGAGTTAAAAATAATATTTGTTTTAAGAGGCGATACAATATTGATAAATTATTGTAATTATTTTTCTTAATTTTTTATAAATTCGTCAATCACTGTCTTTTAAACATTTCCATTCGTCGAATTAGTCAAGTTATTAGTGTATCGACTCGCAATAATACTAATACATTATTATTACTATATAATTATTATTATCGTTATTAGTAGTAGTGGTAGTAGTATTTTCTACAGATTAAACAAATATTGAAAAAAATTCTACTTAGTTTTGTGTTACTAGAATTAAAAAAAAAGGAAAAATAAAAGACCTTTCTGTCAGATTTCGCTCTATTATAAAAAAATATACACCGCCGCCGCCGTAAATGAATTTTTTGTGACCGGAGGTCTTTCTTCGCTAATATTAAGAAAACTACTACACAGAAAAATATGAAAATGAGTAGCATTATAGAGAAATCTTTGATAAACACGCTAAAGTAGACAATTTTTAAATCGAAGAAATATTTAAAATGATTTTTAATATTAAAATCGGTCAGAATAAGCAAACCAATATTGGCCCAATGTTGGGCCAATATTGCATTTATTGGAAATATTGCCAATAAAACGCCAATATTGGCTAAATATTGGCAATATGTTGGAAATATTTCCAATAAAACGCCAATATTGTACAAATATTGGCATTACATTGGCAATATTTCCAATGAAACGCCAATATTGTACATATATTGGAGTTACATTGGCAATATTTCCAATGAAATGCCAATATTGTTCAAATATTGGCTTTACATTGCAAATATTTCCAATGAAACGCCAATATTGTACAAATATTGGCTTTACATTGGCAATATTTCCAAAGAAACGCCAATATTGTACAAATATTGGCTTTACATTGGCAATATTTCCAACGAAACGCCAATATTTTACAAATATTGGGGTTACATTGGCAATATTTCCAATGGAACGCCAATATTGTACAAATATTGGCATTACATTGGCAATATTTCCAAGGAAACGCCAATATTGTATAAATATTGGCGTTACATTGGCAATATTTCCAATGAAACGCAAATATTGTACAATTATTGGCGTTACATTGGCAATATTTCCAACGAAACGCCAATATTGTACAAATATTATCGTTACATTGGCAATATTTCCAATGAAACGCCAATATTGTACAAATATTGGCTTTACATTGGCAATATTTCCAAAGAAACGCCAATATTGTACAAATATTGGCTTTACATTGGCAATATTTCCAACGAAACGCCAATATTTTACAAATATTGGGGTTACATTGGCAATATTTCCAATGGAACGCCAATATTGTACAAATATTGGCATTACATTGGCAATATTTCCAAGGAAACGCCAATATTGTATAAATATTGGCGTTACATTGGCAATATTTCCAATGAAACGCAAATATTGTACAATTATTGGCGTTACATTGGCAATATTTCCAACGAAACGCCAATATTGTACAAATATTATCGTTACATTGGCAATATTTCCAATGAAACGCCAATATTGTACAAATATTGGCTTTACATTGTAAATATTTCCAATCAAACGCCAATATTGTACAAATATTGGCGTTAAATTGGTAGTATTTCCAATGAAACGCCAATATTATACAAATATTGGCTTTACATTGGCAATATTTTCAATGAAGCGCCAATATTGCACAAATATTGGCGTTACATTGGCAATATTTCGAATGAAACGCCAGTATTGTACAAATTTTGGCTTTACATTTGAAATATTTCCAATGAAACGCCAATATTGTTCAAATAATTGCTTTACATTTGAAATATTACCCATGAAACGTCAGTATTCCCAAAATATTGGCATTACATTGCGAATATTTCCAATGAAACGCCAATATTGTAAAAATATTGGCATTACATTGAAAATATTTGTAATCAAACACCAATATTGTGCAAATAGATGCTTTATATTGTAAATATTTACAATTAAACACAAATACTGAACATATAATTTCATCAGATAGGAAATATTCCCTATCTGACGCCAATATTAACAATAGCAACAATTATCTGCGGGATTATGCATTGTTACAAAATAATAATAATAATATTATTATTATTATATAATTAATGTTAAAACAAGCTTAAAAACATTGAAATTTAGTTTATTAAAATGGGTTCTCACAAATCTTTTATATGCTTCCGATTTAACATGCTTTAAAAAATTTTATTCATCACCGGCTGAGATTGATCAGAACACGTAATAACATAAAATATGCGTTTGAAAGACTATACAGAATTTAAATATCTGCAAAAAAATCGAAAATTATAAAATGGCATTTTTTTTATTTTTTGTAAAAGAGGAAATGTAATGAGATATTTCCAACCAGTCTCCAATACTATAAAAAAATTGACCTTTTATTGGGAATATTTCCAAACAAACGTCAATGTTGTGCTACTATTGACTTTAAGGTGGTATTTGCCTGCAGAAGGCCGAAAACTGTTTGTTTTTAGCTTTTTTCTCTTCTTTTTCTGGAATAAGAATGAAGATTTTAGCTCCGATTTTTTTGCATGTTACTGATTGTCATTTGAAAACTATTTCAAAAAATTTTAAGAAAAAATTGATGATGTGGCTCGAGTTAGGTGATTGGATGTCTGAGTGTGTGTGCGCCATGCACTTCCAATCAGGCGGGACCGATAGGTCGCTATAGTCGTCTGCAATCAACTTTCGTTAAGAATATGAAAGTAGATAATATTATCTGGAGCTTCAAGCACTTTGAGGTCAAAAAGTTGAAAATCAACGAAGTAGAAGCCATTTGTAAGCTAGTCGGATGTGCCATTCCCAAAACTTTATTCTATCTCAGATCTCATACATGTTAATAATTCGAAATTTGCTGTCACAATGACAAAATTAAATGACAAACTATACCAATAATGAGGATTCTAAAAGATTTAGGTTCGGTGAATTATGTGCATTCAAAAAAGAGGTATAAGCATCGCATTTTTCAAACAAATTATTGAATTTCAGCAACCATCTAGATATCTTAAACTAAATTTACCATTCTAAACAGCATAAAAATTTCCCTGTCGTACAGTATATACCCAAGCTAAGTAAGGATCTATCTATTGAAAGTGTAATAGAAAATAAATTTTGATTAAATTCCGTGCATTAGTTTTTGAGATATAGCTATCTCGAAAATCGTGAAAAATGCAGCATAGCAGCGCCACCTGTTATATGATTCACACGAACACCTAATCAGCATCAACTTATGCCAAGATCTAACAGAATATGAAGTTTTCTGAAATTCCGTGCATTTGGTCTTGATGATTTGGTCTTGACTATCGCAAAAATTGTGTAAATCCTAAAAAATTCAGCCTGTTGGGTGATTTACATCAGCACCAATTTATATCGGGGACTAACTGAATTTGAAGTTTGATGAAAATTCGTGCATTAGTTCTTTCAGATAGAGCTATTGCGGAAATCGTGAAAAATGCAGCGTAGCAGCACCATCTGTTTGGCGATTTACACCAAAAACTAAGCAACACCAGTTCATATCAGGGACTAGCTGAATCTGAAATTTGATGAAAATCCGTGCATTAGTTCTTGGGATAGAACTTTTGCGGAAATCGCGAAAAATTCAGTTTAGCAGCTTCACCTGTTGGACGATTTACACCAAAAACTAATCAGCACCAATTTATATTAGGGACTAATTGAATATAAAGTTTTATTGAATTCCGTGCATTAGTTCTTGAGATAGAGCGCCCACAAAATTTGTGTGAGAGACAGACATTTTCTAAAAATAGTCAAATCGAGTTCAATATCTTCGAAAATGTATAAATCCGTCGAAAACAGAAAGCCAAATTTTTTCACGAATCCAATATTTTCTTGTAAAGATAGAAGAAAGTAAAAAGTTCTATTTCTGACCCATGTTTTTGCACTTTGGCGTCTTTCTAAAAAGGTTTATTTTTTATAAAAATGGCTGAAAGTGATCCAAGCTCCAATAAATTATATTGCATTTAATTTTTAAAAAATAGCAAGATCGGTTGGATAGTTTTTTACGTTCTGATCTCGCCCAAGGGGTCATTTAAGTATTACGTAAGCAATAAGGGAGGGAGGGGGTCTAGTGTCTGATTATCTTTGCTGACAAGGAGGAAAGGGGGTCATGAGAATTCTTACGTAAGCATTAGACAACGAAGCAACTGAGCGTTCGGCGGATGTTGAACGACTTGAGAAAAAAGATATGGAGTAAACAAGGACTGGAAACAAGGAACATTTGAACTCACCACTACATTTAAAATGTAATAATAGACAATGCAGAAACATGGATTCAAAGATTTTGGAGATCAGACTAGAAATGTGAACGCCAAACACATAATATTCCAATGATTGTTGTTAAAAGTTTTAGTTATGTGCCTAAATAAGTTAGGGCCTGGCCTGTTGTATTTAATCTGTTGTTTTTGTACTGTTTTTTTTTTCTTTTTTTATTCAATGCGATAAATCTACCCTCTATATATAAAATCCTAATGAAACGAATTTATGAAACGACTGATTAAACGACTAATTGTGTTTCAAGGCTATTTCCCCTAAAACATGATTTTTTTTGGGGGGGGGGGGGTGGTAAAATTAATACAAATTATCCGCATTTATTTAAAACTGGTGTTAGAATTTTAAAATTTGAATTAGTTTACGACATATTAATTTTTTTTCTAATTTTAATGACATTTGATCACTGATAGCAACAAAATTTCTCCATTCTTTTAGAAAGAAACGAGATAACAGGAAAAACTATAGGAATTATTAGATATCTTCTTTTTCGTTACTTTCCAAATTGAAATTGAAATTATCTTTTATTCCAATTGATAATGAAGACAATATTATGTTTTTTAGGAAAATAAAAAAATAAAAACATTTTTTTCATGTTTCGATCATCCAGAATCAGTTTAATTTAAAAACCAAAAATCGTTTGTCTCTTTCAAGTTCCATAGAAGTAAAAAAAAAAAAAAAAGAAAAAAAGAAAGAAAGAAAAAAAGAAAAAAAAGGAGGGGTTTCTCTTTAATTTTAATGAGAAAAGGACATCAATAATAAAAAAAAAAAACAGAAAGCAAATTTTAAAATAAGAATTAAATGATCATGTGTTAAAAGCAGAAAATAAGGAAAGTTGCGTCAAAATCTTTACACATAAATATTAAAAAAGTACGAAAGCATTGAAATAAAATTACACACGTGAAATGAATTTAAAGGTGATAATTATATCATATGTAAAAGGCCCAAACATTAAATATAGTAATGGGCAGTATTCCTGTGACTTCACAATTGGTAAAATGACGATTTTTATAGCCTCGAACCGAAAGGAAGAATACGGTCTATATTTAAAGTGCCTAAAATATTTAAATTATTACACGTAGAAAACTTTTAATGGTGAATATTAGGTCATATATAAAATGCTCAAATAATATTTCTATACTTTTAAGTTAAATAATATATGTACCCATGAATTTTAAAAGATAAAAAAATAATTAAAATAAATAATTACATGAAAAATGCCTTTAATAAGTCATATATTAAAACGATAAAAACGAGTTTCATTCCTGAGAATTAATTTGAAGTCCCATGGTATAAAAGTAGTGCAGCAAGCAAATTTGTTTATATATTATATCACTTGATGCAGCATAAATACAGGTAAATGTATGGGCAAAATACTTTCGATTTATTTTGTACGAATTACTATTAAATAAATACATATTAGAAAATTCGGATATTCTTATTAATTAATACAAATAATATACATTGTAAAAATAACCTGAAAATATGCATGATGGCGTATTAAATTAGAGAAAAGAATTAATGAATAAGCTATACTGTTGTTTAATTACTTAAAACTTGATCAAGACATAAAATATAAGCGTAAAATTTCAAAACAGAATACTTTTCAATATGTGGATGTGAAACCTATTACAGTTTTTTAACGTCAAACCTAAATGTAGAATATTGTCCGTAGCGTCATTATAAAACTCAGGAAGATAGCGTCATTTTTAACTTAACATTTTATACAAGCTGAATTTCAAATGTGTAATTTATTTTACTTATCAATCCCAAAAACAGATGTCATTTATTACGGGAGGGATGGATGAGACCAAGGTAACCGAAAAATGCCTATTCAAACTGTTCAAACCTATATTCGCATGTCAACGTGATTACAGAAAGTAGCCACGCTGTTATACTGATAATATCATTCAATCTTCTGTAACATGGTAATATTTTTTAAACTCTGCCCATAAGTACATGCTTTCGGAGGCTGCGAAACCTGAACGGGGGTTGGCGGGCAAAGCTCGCCGAGGGCTGAGCCCCCTAGTAATAATATATTAAAAACTTTTTGTATTCTACCGATTTGGTCATATTAAACCGATTTGTTTTTTTCTTCGATACCACAACCCTTATATGTCTACTTATGCAAGTTTAGATTAATAATGTAATTTATCGCTAACTGTAATTTTTTATGACAAACAGTGTTGATGTTAGAATGTCATAAAATCTTACGTAAGCAAACGGTGGGGGGGAGGGGGTTCTAGCATTTGCTTATTTTTCCTTACAAAGGGGGGAGTGGTACAACATGGCTAAAAATATGCTTGCGTAATACTTGAACGGCCCCCAATTTCAAAAAAGTTATTTTGAGTAAAATGCGTTTTATAGTGCTCCAAAACGGTTTAAGTCTACGGACGGGTTTCATCGAAGTACTCAATAACTAAGAAAGGATTCGAATTTGACCAAATCGTTGTACAGGGATAATCTACAATCTATACGAATATATATATATATATATATATATATATATATATATATATATATGTGTGTGTGTGTGTGTGTGTGTGTGTATATATATATATATATATATATATATATATATATATATATATTAAGCAAATCTCCTCCTTAAATTCGAAATATTTTCAATCAAATTCTAATACAGTACAAATAACATCTACATTCTGTAGCAGGACTGAACAATGCAACGTCCGTGGACGCCATTGCGCCTTTCTTAATATTTCCCGTTGCTAGCCCTTCTTATTTTAAGTCTACGGACGGGTTTCACCAAAGTACTCAATAACTGAGAAAGGATTCGAATTTGACCAAATCGTTGTACAGGGATAATCTACAGACTATACGAATATATATATATATATATATTTGTATATATCAGTGGCGTGGCGTCCGGTCAACGCTGGATGCGGCGATGACCAAGCAATATTTTAAAACTCTTAATAAGCTTTTAAAACTCTACGATCCAGTTTTAGCAAAACATTTGGAGTTCATGTATAAGTGAAGGTACGATTTAAAGTTTCTTTTTTGAACATTCAACCATTGAATTTTAGAGTTAATAATTTTTCAACACAAACTTAAATAATTGCGATGACCACCGAAAATTTTGACGCCACGCCTCTGGTATATATATATATTTGTGCGTGTGTATATATATATATTAAGCAAATCTCCCCCTTAAATTCGAAATATTTTCAATCAAATTCTAATACGGTACAAATAACATCTACATTCTGTAGCAGGACTGAACAATGCAACGTCCGTGGGCGCCATTGCGCCTTTCTTAATATTTCCCGTTGCTAGCCCTTCTTATAAACAAAATTATTTCTCTTTTAAGGATGTTCTCAAATCCAAAGGGGCTACTTTCTGACACATTTTTTAGTTCACTTATTTTTTGAAATTCATAAAATTGGAAGATTTTATTCAGAAACTTTTGTGATCGAAAGTCGTTTTCCATTTATTTTTTTTTTGTGAAACACAAAAGATATTTCAGAAAATATTGTCAAAGCTAGCGTTTTTAACCGAATTTTCGAACGAAAGGGGGGGGGGGGAAGGGGAACACCCACAGAGAAGAGAAAAAACTGCTACTGGTATCAAGTGACCAAAATCACTTATAACTCGATAAGTAATTTATTTATTTGAAAAAATGAAAACTCATTTCGATTCCAAATCGCTTCAATAATCAGGCTCAATTTTGTGCCTTTACGTTTAAACATAAGTAAAAAAATGTGTCAGAAAATATCGCCTTTGTTGAGCGGGAAACTTCAGAACCGCCTTAAATGAAAGTAGTGTCAGTGATAAGCGCTTTCTCATGCTTCAGCAATGTGTCTCCAGGCTATTAACCCACCTTTCCTCTTCCCCGACTTTATGCAGCATTGTCTGCAAAATGTTCCCGGTCCTTTTTTGTTGTTCAGATGTAGACAAAAATCCCATGTCTTTGGTTCTTTGTCCTGCTTTGGGCGACAGAAACAGATAGATTGAAATTTTCTCAGTGAAGTATTCTGCACAATTATCCTCATTTTAACTACAGTGAAAGGAAAACTACTAATTAACCAGTCTTCTTAATTTTTGTAATTTTATCTTACCAATTTTCTTATTTTATTCTACGTTTTGACTTGGATAAAAATTTGTAGAAATTAAAGAAAAGAAAAAAGAAAATCAAAATCCTCTATTCTTATTTTATATATTTTCTGTCACATATGATCAAAATTATCAGTTATGCTAATTAAGATTTTAATTAACTAACAGTTTGATGACTTCCTATTAAATGCTACGCTTCTTTAAAAAAAAAAAAAAAAAAAGAAAGAAAGAAAATAAATAAAAAGAAAAAAAAAAAAAAACAGGTTAGAAAAAATTGACAGGCATGAGGCATGAAGTGCTTTGAAATCAAGTTTCTGATAAATGTATTATAAAAGGGCTAAATAATGCAGGGGCTAGTGGGACAGTTGTTCCAGGTCCCCATGGGCAGAAGCAGGATTAAAGGAGAGCCAAATGTTAAAAATTAGCCAAAAATGACCAAAATTGTAATTTTTTCAAAGAGGGGAAGGGCGGCCCATTTCCCATGGTTCCATGTTCCACCCCCTTCCTCCAAAATAAAAAATAGAACATCTACAACTGCAACATCAAAAAGCTAACGATTAACATTTTAATGTAACGATCAGGGCGGGCGCAATGTCGCGCGGAGTTCTGACAATCCCCCTAGTGGTATCCAAAGTCTCTCACTTAAATATTCGACTAATAAAAACAATTGTAAAAAATTGCATATATCATAGAATAACTTATAATATTAAATATATAATGTATGAAAAATAACATGCAAATTATTTCATATGTAGTGTGTATAATTATTTTTTATTTATAAACATCGTCTACCTTTAGAATAATTTAAGTATTTATTTCTTGCGTTTACTTTTTTTTTTTTTTTTTTTTTCTTTTTGAGTACTCTCACAACTATATTTTTCCAACAATTAGATCAATTTTGGCTGTAAGAAATAAAGTTAATACTAACTTTTTCCGCAAAAAACATTTCAAGACAAATTTAGAGCAATAGTACCATTATTTGGCGCAGGGTAACATTATTTCGAATTGTATAGAGACGTTCATGGCCCCTAACAAAATTCCATCCATTTGCTCGATGGTTGCGCAAGCAAGGCCCTAATAAAGCAGTTATTCGGACCCAACGTGTACTGCAATATTCAACTAATAAAATTTAGTTTTAAATTGTATCATAGAATATTAGATAATAAAGATAATAAAATGTATTAAAAATATCACCATTTGCACATTTAATGGGCATAATTATTTTTAATTTCGTAAAATCTTCTATCCTTTACGATGTTTTAATTTTAATTTAATTTAATTTAATTTTAATTTATATTAATTTATTTTTATTTTATACAGACTAAACGTATTTCGAAATGTTTAGAATGAGTCCTGGTCCTTAACAAGACCCCAATAGTCACGAGGTCCAGGGCAGCCGCCCCGTTTACACAGTGGTTGTGCCGGCCTGAAAATGACTGAAAACTTTATATTTACATTTCAACGACTCGCATGAGCCCTTATATTTCTGTAAAAAAGTGTATTCTATCATCTCTTAAAGTTGTGATCATCTTTCTTATGATACCCTTTATACAGATATGAATAGTACCTAGTACGACATTTATGCTTGAAATTTAGTTACTTCAGTATAATTAAAAAAAAAAAAAAATAAAAATAAATAAATAAATAAATAAATAAATAATAAAAAAAAAAATAAAAAAAACTAGGGAATAGGAATTCTGCTTTTTCAGAATTTAGTGTCGCCCCCGGCATTTCCATTACTACATTTTCTTCTGATGGACTGATGGCTTTTATTATTATGAAACAGCCATTATAAATGAAGTGTTAGGTGAAGATGAAAGAGCAGCCGTAAAAAGTTAGAACTCTGATTTTCTAGTCAGAATGGGGAGGGGAAAAATGGCCATTTTTTTTTTTTTTTTTTTTTTTTTTTTTTTTTTTTTTTTACGGCTGCTCTTTCATCTTTACCTAACACTTCACTTATAATGGCTGTTTCATAATAATAGAAGCCACCAGTCCACCAGAAGAAAATAACTCGGTTAAGCGGGACTCTACTGCTGTACAAAACATATTTCAATTTTAAGACTTAAAGCACACGTCTTACTTTATGTAAAATGACGTCATTCGCATCCGCTTAAGAATTCCACACAAAATTGCAAATTTTTGTATCGGAGCACAGTTTGCGCTGCAAGACTTGTCAAAGGTAGGCTTTTTTGTGCTGATTTTGACCGATTTTAACAACAAATAGTTCTTAAAATAATTCTTCGATTTGGAAACTATCTACTTTAGTGTATTTACTCACATTTCTCCATAAAATAACCAGTTTTAATGTTTCCATACGCAATGTTTTAATATAAGCCGAAGAAAAGTCTTGGTCACAATAAATTTAATTAAAGTAGCAGCGGAAACCGGACGCTCTTAAACAACTACAGTAAAACATGCATAGCACATCACTATCGCGAAATAATGCACAAATGCAGCAAAAAGATGCCGTCATTCAAGAAAATCGAAAAAAAAAATGGCTATCTAATGATTCATAGATACTTACAATTAAACATAGTATACTAGCCGCCTCCGTAGACCAGTTTGGTCTCCCTTAAATGTATCTAAGCTTGCAACATGGTATTTTTATTCAAAATGTTATTTAGTTTCGTACATTCACTAAATGTAAAGATTCTGATAGAGAAATCAATAAATCTATGTGATCAGGGCGGTATTTCGTTTATTATACAGTGTGTCCACGTCTAACCTGACCGACCTTTATTTTCGCAACCGTTGGACCTAGATGCATACTTCCAATTACAAAAATGGTTTAAATAAGGTAAAGAATTATTTTTAAAGCGATTTGGTTCAAGAAAAACATTTATTAAAAAATTAGGAAATTTAAATTTTTATACGATCCCCCGGTCCTCTAAGTGATATTTAATAAAAATTTACTGTGACACTAACAAGTAAGACAAAAAAAGTCCCATTCATGTAAAATTAAAATTGAATGAGTTATGAAACTTTGAAATGCATGACTTACACCACTTTTTTGCATATCAAAACAGTGTACAACCAGTGTACAACAGTGTACAAACGGTGTGGTCATATTATCCATTTGCATACATTTAACTTAGTTTGGATACAATAACGCAAAAAACTATTTACATAAATTTTACTTTTGATTTTTGTATAGCGTGGCACAAAAGATAAATCAATTTATTCAAATGAATACAATTCAGTGCATTATATAGATTCAGTGAAAGTAATATATTCAACAGTGCATTTGAAAATGAAAAGTATTGTTTAGATGTGTAAATGTATTTAGCCAAAAGAAAATTTAAATTGAATTTTAAAACTAATCGTTTTAAGCAACATCAAGGTGTCACTTAAATTTTCATATCATATCTTTTTAAATTCATAATTCGAATTTATGAGATGTAAATGATAAAGCATCAATGAATATATTTTGATATATATATGTATAGGTAATTTAATAGCATTGCGTCACTCAAAATTTGATATCATTATTTTTAAGTTCCAAATTTAAAATTCTTAGAGCTAAAGATAAAGTGCTGCGTCACGAACTTTTAACCCGTTAAGGGTTTTTGTATTGATATCATTACTTTTTTTAGGTTAGTGATAAAAGATAAAACCACAAAAAAAATTAAAGACCAATGCAATAAATTCATAGTCGTGATTTCCATTGACCTTTACAATCCTCCATCTAAAACGAATCAAAGTGTCACAAGAATTTATGAAAACAATTTGTGTGTGCATATTCCAAGATTTCATTAACTAAAATCGAGTTAAAGAAATCTTTTAAAATTTGAACTTTTTAACACTATAGATTACTCATAAATATGATACAAATAGAAATAATTTATCTAACTGAAACTGTTTTAGTCAACATTTCAATTATCAAGTGTAAAATAAGCGATATTTGGAAATTTAAGCGTTCCATGTTGTTAAGATTTTACGTTTCCTTTTCACATGTTTCTATGAAAACGCAGACAGTTATTATAAAAGAATTTAATTTTTACTTTATATTTTTAATGTTTTGAATTCTTGCACTGTAATACACCAAAAGTGTTAACATTTTTCAACATGGTATGAAATATGCTAAAATTGACGACATATATATATATTTTTTATATATAAATACATGTAAAATAAAACTTTTTCACATTATGATCCACCTTAGGTTTATTATACAGGTATAAATAAATAAAACAAATCAAAGTGTCCAAGAATTTATGAAAACAATGTGTGTGCATTATTCCAAGGTTTCATTAACTAAAATCGAGTTATGAAAACAATGTGTGTGCATTATTCCAAGATTTCATTAACTAAAATCAAGTTAAAGAAATCTTTTAAAATTTGAACTATTTAACACTATAGGTTACTCATAAACATGATTCAAATAGAAATAATTTATCTAACTGAAACTGTTTTAGCCAACATTTCAATAATTAAGTGTAAAACAATCAATATTTGGAAATTTAAGCGTTTCATATTTTTAAGAATTTATATTTCCTTTTTACATGTTTCTATGAAAAAGCAGACGGTTTTTATAAAGATATTTCATTTTTGCTTTATATTCTTAATGTTTTGAACTCTTGCGCTGTAACATAGGCGTAACCAGGGGGGGTGCCCTGGGTGCCCGGGCACCTCCCCGCTTGTGCAGACTCAAGCACAATTATTTAAAAGAAATCGAAGTCTACAAAAGAAAAAAGAAGTGAAAGCAGAGTTCAATTAGTTTAGCAAATTATTTTAGTTCAGGTAACTAACAGCCTAAGTTTTGAACTGTGATTAAAAAAAAAAAAATCTACTTTTTTTTTTTAATTGTTCTTTATCCTTTTTTAAAACTAGAATATTTACAAGAATCTGTATTAGTCGTAGTAAGCCAAAAAGCAGATTTTATAATCCCACTTTGACGTCTTTTTATTTATTTATTTATTTATTTTTATTTTTATTTTGTGGGAGATTTTTTTAACACCGTTCTTTCTATTGCATATTTCTGCAATTTCATGAGAAATTAGCGCAAGTTCTTGACGAGGATAGAAACAGAAATTGTTTGTCTCTTTGATTTCACAGTCTAAAGTCTAGAATGAAGGGAAAAAATTTGAAAGGGAATGCAGATGTGAAACAGTAATTGTAAAATGCGATTAGCCGGGGGAAAGGTGGGGGTGCACAGACCCTGCCTCCTTTGAAAATGAGAAATAATAACACAGAAAATTAAAATTAATCTGAAGTTGGTTGAGTTTCGAGTTTCGCGACCATATTTTGACATTCGTAAAAGGAATATGATGGCAGTCTTTCAAGTCAATACGGTAACTTTTTTCCTCTGAAAATTTTAACGCGATTTTTGAAGTTTCTTCTCGTTTCGCGGAGTTCTTTAGAAACTAGGAAAAGGACACGGTTTCAACGTTTTAGCCCAGTGCTTTAAATTTTGATGAAATTCGCGACTTTATTCTGCGATCATTACATGATATTTACAATTTTTCCCTAAATCATTTGACGAAATTCACGTCTTTCTACGTGCTTTTTTGTCGAAATCCGCACTTTTCAACACTAACCTTTGACAAAATTCGTGTTTTTCACCGCGATCCTTTGATGAAATTCGCATTTTTTACCGCGATATTTTGACGAAATAGGGATGTCTTTAGCACGATCCTTCAATGAAATTCGTGTTTTCTTTACACGATCCTTCGATGAAATTCGTGTTTTCTTTACACGATCTTTTGACAAAATTCTCCTTTTCTTTCCGTGATCTTTTGACGAAATTCGCATTTTCTTTCTGGGATTCTTCGACGAAATTCTCTTTTTCTCCGGGATCCTGCTTTGAAGATTTTTTTTTTTTTTTTTGGCGACCTATTCACGAAATTGATTTTTTTACGGGGATTATTTGTGGAAATTCGCGAAAGTTTTGCGCTACCGATCGAGAAAATTCTCGATATCTTTCCGTACCAGTTAACAAACTCCTCTGCTCTTTTCCGTGACTTTTTGAGGAAATTTGCAGCATTTTCTCGTCAATCATTTATCGATATTCTTGAATTTTTTTGCGCAATCTTTGACGAAATTCGCAATTTCTTTCTGCACTCTTTTATCGAAATTCATGATATTTTTCACGCTCGTTGGAAGAAATTCTTAAATTTTTCCGGGATCGAGTCACGAATTGATTTTAAGAAGTTCCACAAAAGAAATAAAAATCGCGGACTTAAATACTCACTGAAGAATCACAGATCTGTGGAAGAATTTTAAGGGCGGAAATACTGCACAGCATTTTTTATTTTCGGATCTTTCTTTTTCTGTGCACAAATCCCGCAAGTTATTTCAAACTCTGCTCCTCAAAGAAAACTTCATTACTATTGGAGTTTCGCTGGTTGCTTTTTTTAAACGAACATAGAATTAAAGAAATCTAGGATTGGGTGGGCGATGGTGGTGGGGTGGGGTGGGGGGACAGCATTTGGCAACGTACCCCCGACTAAGCTACGACCACTTCCGTCTCGAAACAAACGAATCCTGAATTATCGCGATTTTTTTTTCCGAGCCAAATTAAATTTTCAGCTTTCTTATGAGAACTGATTTGATATTCTTTCAATTTGAATTTAATCATGGCAATTGCAATAGTTACCGGAGAGTTTTTTATGTTTCAAAAAAAGTCAAAAACTCGCCTCAAAATGCAAAAAACCCCGTTATAAATCGCATTAAAAATTCGGAAAAGATTAATGGACAGCAGGGAACGAAATTAACTAATTGGGTAAAATATTTAAACCGGATTTCTTTTAGGAACGCGAGAAAAACCCTCTAAAAATAACATTAAAAAATTGTTACAAATTGAAAAATCGCTCTGAGAATCTCCAAAAAACATTATTAAAAAGAAGACAAAGTTTACTGGATAAAATATATAAATCGGATTCTTTTTTACTAATTTGAAAAAAAACGCATAAAAAATTAATTGAAAAATTCCAGAAATTGTCTTCGATATGCATGATTTCAGGCAAACAGGTACTTTCCTGTCAAATCTTGCGGCTGTGAGGACTGCATTGTTTTTTCAGAGTTCAGCGCTAGCGCGTATACACACACACGGAGACAGACAAGCA
The DNA here is from genome assembly GCA_963932465.1 of Maratus speciosus. Classification (NCBI taxonomy): domain Eukaryota; kingdom Metazoa; phylum Arthropoda; class Arachnida; order Araneae; family Salticidae; genus Maratus; species Maratus speciosus. Next base: position 182,881,883 of record OZ010796.1, on the reverse strand, counting down.
CCTATCTTTATTATTACAGTCGCATCATGATAATATAATTTTTATCATCTTGACAAAATTTAGTGTATTGCTTTACCTAATACATTGGAGAAATTCTGAGGTAAAAACATTAATTATTAATGAATATTGTAATTATTTATAATATTATAATAATTATTTATGTGCACTTTCCTCCAAAATTTCTTGGTTCTCCCCCGGTGATCCCTAAGAAGTCATGGAGTCACATTCTGAAAAACTTTCGTGGGTATGTACTTGTGTACAGCATGTATTATCTGAGATTTATCATCCGGCAAAATTTCATCTACAAGACTTTGACATAGATAATGCTAGGTTTACGTCTCATGCAATGCCCCTGTGCCTATAAAAGTTTCCAGCAAGATTAAATTATTTGTAAGAAGTTAGGGTGCCAAAAAGTTTTACACTTGAGACCACACTTAGTCACTGTCTTATTTCACTGCTGCAAGAAGATTTAGATATCTTTTTTTTTTTTTAACATTAGATTTAGTTTTGATGTTTTGAACCCCTTCTCACACCCCCTCACGCAATCAAAAATCGCGATTGAGCCCTTTTTAAAAGAAATAACACACAATTATGAATTCTAAGAGGAAAGCCTTCCTAAAACGGAAATTCGGCCGGTTTAACGGGGTTCCGTTTTAGCAGGTTTTACTATATAAGATAGTGTTTGTATCCAACATATTCTGGTTAAAAAGTCTGGGCACCCCCCCGTTCAAAAGGCTGGTTACGCCTATGCTGTAATACACCAAAAGTCTTAAAATTTTTCAACATTGTATGAAATATGTTGAAATTGATAGGAAAAATTCTTATTTTTTTTAAAAATACATGTAAAAACTTTTTCACATTAAGATCCACCGTTGGTTTATTAAACAACCATAAATAAATAAAACAAATCAAAGTGTCACAAGAATTTATGAAAACAATTTGTGTGTGCATATTCAAAGATTTCATTAACTAAAATCGAGTTAAAGAAATCTTTTAAAATTTGAACTTTTTAAACCGTGAAAATAGAAAAATAATTTATCTAACTGAAACCGTTTTAGCCGAAATTTCAATCAGTAAGTGTAAAACAAGCGATATTTGTAAATTTAAGCGTTCCATGTTTTTAAGATTTTACGTTTCCTTTTTACATGTTTCTATGAAAAGCACACAGTTACTATACAGATATTTCATTTCTGCTTTATATTATTAATTGCTTGAACACTTGCATTGCAATACACAAAAAGTTTTAATTTTTTTCAACATTGTATGAAATATATTGAAATTGATGAGTTTTGTACCGTGCATTTGAAAATAATAATTTCAGCTAAGCATTGACGTTTGTTTGGTTATGCTTAATGCAAACCTATGCTTTGCTCAAGCACCAATGAAACTTTAACAATAACTTATTTTATCTCAATAAAGTTTTTGTTTATTTTACAATACACAGGAATATTTCCTTCAGTAAAATTATTGCTAATGTATTTATACCTACTTCTGCATGCTATATGTGATTATTCCAAGAAATTATGTCAGGAATGAAAAAAATCATGATCCATGTAGCGCTTTCAACTGTTCAAATGGTAAAAATGATCAAAAAATTGGATGCTAGATAGCCAGTAAATTTTCTTGTGAAATAATTTGACATAAATCTGAGCAGTGTGTTTATGACATGAAAATAAAATAACACAATATCATGCTGAAAGTGATTCAAATGCAGCAATAAACATAAATGGGATATAAATGTTTAAATTTTCTTGAGCAACAATGTAATAATGGGCTAGAAATCATAATGAATGCTTATAATAAAGTGAAATACAGTAAACTCTGTGAACTCCGCAAAATGCATAATCTGCAAACATCTATTATCTGCACTACGTGGAACGTAGGTAATGAAACTCATTTTAACATTTAAGTTCATAGATGAATTTAAATGATATGTTAATTTTCACTAAATAACAATTTTTCCTTAAAATAAACTGTGATTTAAGAAAATTCATACATTTTGTACCCAGCACTCGAAAATAACAATTTGAGCTTGACATTTGTTTCTTTGGTTAGGCTTAATGCAAACCTATGCTTTGCTCAAGCTCCGATGAAACTTTAACAATAACTGATTATATCTCAGCAAAGTTCTAGTTTCTTTTAAAATACACATGAATATTTCCTTTAGTAAAATTTCTGCTAATGTACCTATACCTACTTTTGAATGCCATATATGTGATTATTCTAAGGCATTATGTCTGGACTAACAAAAATCACGATTCATGCAGTGGTTTTACATAGTTTAATAGGTACAAATGATCAAAAAATTGGTTGCTAGATCATCAGTGAATTATCTTGTGAAATAATTTGCCATAAGTCTGAGAAGTGTGTCTATGACATCAAAATAAAATAACAATATCATGCTCAGGGGTAGGAAAATGCATCATTTTACTAGCCACTGGCGAGTGAATTTTCTGACAGGATGAGTGAATTTTTAGGTAGTTATTGAAAACTGCAAACTATACAGGTATGCCAAAAACGTTTTTTTAATATGTAGTTAGCTATATTTTTCAACTTTCCTAATTACTGCGATGTAAACATGGTACAAAATTCTATTTTATATTAAACTTTCATCTCTTGTTTAAATATCTCAATTTTATCGGAAAGAAATATATGAAAATGCATTACAGTAATCAGTGACCTGGAGCCGGAAAATTTTTGATGCTCCAGCTCCGCTCCAAGATAAAATACTGTGGCTCCGGCTCCGGGAACTGTTCCAACTCGGCGCCGACTTCGCACTTCTGAGTTGCAGTTTTTGATTTACACATTTAATTTTTTGCTTACAAATTCTTTCTTTCTTTACCTTCATTAAAGATCTGACAAAATGCATTTTTCTTCTCAACAAACTTGAAATGCTTGTTCAGAAAATATGACATCTTTTAGCTTTTGCTTTTAAAATAGAAAGTTTGGTGGAATTTTAAACACAAAAATCTTAAATTTCTTCTACGCTTTTCAAACAACCAAAATTGTACGTGTAAACAACAAGCAGTTATATTTGTTTTCAAATAGTGTTGCCACTTAGCTCAAGTAGAAGTGAAGTAGTGTTACCATATTCTTGTGAGAAGTTTTACATCTTTAATTTAAAAAAAAAAACCTTAAAAAATGATATTAAAATACTGAATAATGATGTAATTAAAATATTTTAAACCTGGACATTTAAAAGACTGAAAAAAAAAAGATTAAAAAAATAATAATAAACTAAAGGAGCCCTGGAGCAGAGTAAATTTTAGAGCTCTAGCTCCAGGGAAAATACAGCTCCGGAGCGCTCCGGCTCCGGTTCCAGCACCAGGTCTCTGACAGTAATAGTAACCAACTATTTTGAGTTGCGTAATTTTGTCATAAAATTTTTTAACTGTACATTGCATTTTACTGGCTGTTGAAATAAATCCTTGGCTGGTAAGATTTTCTAGAAATTCTCCATCCCTGGTCATAAACATAATAGAAATAACTTATCTAACAGACACTTTTTTATCCAACATTTCAGGTGTCTGACTATGTACAGAGCAATTGAGCTATTTAATTACTTTTTAAACGTATTTTTATTAAGATTATGACTAGAAAATGTGGAAAAAAGCAAAAAATATTTCCTTCATTGATAAAATTTTGGTTAATGGAGGAATTTATAGTAAAATTTAGTGAAATTTGGCCCAAAATGCTCTAAAGAAAATTTGGTACTTTTCGGTTAGCCGGGCGCCAGTGTTATATATACATGGATATGTATATATATACGTCTATATACATATACAAATATGTGCATATAGATGCATATATGTGTATATATGTATATATACATATATATGTATATGTATATCCATGTATTTATAACACTGGCTTCCGGCTAACCGAAAAGTACCGAAAATTTTACTGTATGTTAGTTTCCTTTGTACATTTCATATTTATGACATTGGTGAAGGCAATGAACTAAAATCTAAGAAACGTTTTAAATGTTTCAAAACTTATAGCATATTGCACTTGTTTACATGTTAATTTTCAAAAAATTCATCAATGTCATTCCACAAAATCATCCATAAAACAAAAAATATTTATTTTAAATTTAAATCTTTAGTTCATTGCCTTCACAATAGTGTAAAGAACATATTTTAAATTTCATAGTGATATTCCAATAATTTTCTGAGGAATAATGTTTTGCGTATGGAATTTTCACCGAAAATTACATTATCCAAATAGTCCGGGGGAAATGTACATTTTACCTTGCAAAAAATCGGGTAGAAGATTTTTTTTTTCTGACTTGTTTATAATGATGCCAACACGGAAAAACCAAGTTTTCCAACAAAATTTCTTAAGGCTAAATTTTCTGTGGCCAAAAAACAACAAAATTTTGGGACTTTTTTTTATTTGTTTTAAATATCTCGATACCTGTTGCCGTAGCATGATTTTTGTCAAGTACAATATTAAAGAAGACAAAATTCTCTACAACTTTCATATTTACAACTTTTTTATACACTCAACAGCAAGCGCAATACGCCGTTTCAAAAATAAGACAATTTTTTCAATTTTCTTAAAAACCCTTAAAACGTAGTTCTCCCCCGGTTATTCATATGTTTCCCATGGATTTAATCACGTATGTCAATTTCTAAAAATTGGTAGCAGTAAATTAAATATTATTTGCACACCCACGTCTTTATTTTCATCACATCATACATTTTATATTCAATAAAATTATATAATTTTAAAAATAGGATAGTGTGTAGATGAATAAAACAATTTTCGTATCGACAGTAATTTTAAGTGTGTATAATGTTAATTTCAAAGCATTGTTTAAAAGATTACTTTAGTATTTAATAACTTATTGGTACTATAGTTTCAATTAAGAAAGAATTTTTGTTTAATTTTAATAATTTTGTAATTGTAATAATTTTTATAATGCATGCATATTTTTCCAGGAAACAATGGGATAGATATGAAAATTTGCGAAAAACATACTTTATTCCACATACTACACACTTAACATACAATGGTATATTTTATTTACCAATTATTGATAACATATATTTTAATGCTTTATTTTTTAAAGATAGTAAACATTGGATTATACTTCCATATAAAATGGGGGAGGGGAGGCACTCAGAAAAGAAATATATTTTACGTAAGAAATGCTTTTACCTTATAAAATAGCTACAATAAAAATGACAACAGGTTATTTCACTAACTGATGTTATATATTTATCTCCTGTAAAATTTAAAAATTTTGTCAATAACATATTTGAGATCACTATAAAAATATTTAAAAGATTAGTTTTAATAAATACTGTTAGTTTTTTCCTACTTATATCGATAAATAGAACAAGAGATTATATCACTTTAGCATGCAAAAATATATAAAACTTTAAGATTATCTATTAATTGCTTTAAAGCTTAAACAGAAAAATTTACTTCGATTGTTGAAAAATACACTTTGTGGAATATTCTAATTTTCTGTATTATGCACTGGTTTGAAACTATTTCTGTTTAATGATCTCAGTGATAGCATTTATCAAATGAAACACCAATTTACTTATGATTGCAGACCATATAAACATTTTTGTCTAATATTGATTCATTAAAACCTTTAAAAGGGAACAAAAAATATTCCGCTTTATACAGGTTTTCCTCTCAGCAGTTGCATTTGCTAGTATTCTTTCTGTACTTTTTTCATTTAAGACAGGATTCCGTTATCCTATTTTAATGCATTTGTTTCAAAATTTCTTTTGGATTAACATGTAATTTTTTCATTTAAAACAGGATTCTGTTATCCAGTTTTAATGCATTTGGTTCAATTTGCATTTTGGATTTTCCGGCTGTGAGACAATTTTAGCTAAATTTCATACTATATATTTTTTGGTATCAAACGACAAAAAAATCTTTATTTGGCGCCCCTTCGCCTTCCCCTTTGGCGCCAGGGGCACATGCTCCCTCTGTCCCCTCTAGTTTCGGCCCTGATATATATATAAATATATATATATGAAATTTGGATAAAAAAGTCTCGCAGCCGGAAAACTGACCAAAAATAAAAATAATAAAAACTTTAATCAAAATAGAAAAAGTAAACACTAATACGGTTGGAATTCAACGTCATCACTTCTAAGCCCCTCAAAAAAAAAAAAAAAAAAAAAAAAAAATCATTTAAAACTATTAAATTACAAACGAGAAATTGTAAAAGGAAAGCTTCCATAGGTTTAACTTAGCATTCCAGTTTCTTCGCGTGAGTAGTGAAGTCTCACGCGAAAACATTTGCACGCTCATGTTAAACCTACAAAAGTGTTCTTTTCAGAATTCTTGCTTGAATTTTAATATTTATTTATTTTTTCATATGATACCGAGGTCGATATCTAACGATGTCTTTGTATGACTAATTTAGTCTCATAATTCATATAACTATGACATTAAACGCCTCAATACTACAACTATCATAAAATTTTTGATAATAAAATCTTCATATACGGAATCCGGTCCTTAAAGAAAAAAATATATTTTTTTAAGAGAAAGAATATGACCAGTTATACCTATTAAGATGGAAACCAGTTTAAAGCGGAATATATTTCGGTTCGGTTTTCAAGGTTTTAATGAATCCATATTTGAAAAATCTGCTTACGTATTTAATGATTACGCACTTAAAAATTTCAAAATCTGGCTATTAGAGATTTATTAAAATAATTAACGAGGGGTGGAGCAAAATATGCATGAATTTTGCCCCCCCCCCCCCCCGAAAGGCTAGTTTTGGCCCTCAAACACATAATTTGCTGCTACCAATATATAGAAGTTGACATACATGATTAAATCCGTGGGAAACATATGAATAATCGGGGGGAGAACTATGTTTTTCACGGTTTTTAAGAAAATTGAGAAAATTGTCTTACATTTGAAATGGCGTACTGCGCTTGCTATTGGGTGTATAAAAAAATTGTAAATATGAAAGTTGTAGAGAATGTTGTCTTCTTTAATATTATAATTGACAAAAATTATGCTACTGCAACGGCTATTGAGATATTTAAAAAAATCGAAAAAAGTCCCAAAATTTTGTTGTTTTTCGGCCACAGAAAATTTAGCCTTAAGAAATTTTGTTGGAAAACTTGGTTTTTCCATGTTGGCATCATTATAAACAATTCAGAAAAAAAATCTTCTACCCGATTTTTTGTAAGGTAACCCCCTTTTTTTTGTACATTTCCTCTGGACTAAAAAAATGCATTTAAAGTTTAGATTTTTGTTTTACTACAAGAATTTCAGTAATTATACATCTAAACTTCACTGTTTTTATAAGTCACTCATTTCTTTAAAAGTACTGACCCTTTTTTAATCTCTAGAAGGCCATATTTTGCCCCCCCCCCCCCAGCCAGTTTTTTAACAAAGCAAAGCATGACATTTCACATCAAAGATGCGACCGTTATCACAAACACCATATTCTTCAGTTTTAAGTGACTTGGATTGTTTGTGGCTTATTCAATACCTTTTAATTTCATGTATAATTCAATATTATACAATTTTACAGGTAAATAATAAAAAAACAGAGCTCGGGTTCTGTATATAGGCTAGTCAGTGATGATTTGGCACCCAGAAGCAGAATTTTCAGTATCAATCTGCAGCAAACCAAAATTTATCTGCGACCCAACAATACTGAACCAAGCTACTATAATATTTACTCACTGTAACCCATAAAATAAGCAACATTTACATTTTACAAAGAAAAGTAATAACAAACACAATAACTCCTAAAACAAAGTAAATTTGTGATTTTTTTTTAAGCTGAATATTTATTTTTAAGCTGGTAGAATGATCTGCAAGGTCTAAAATAATCTGCAGCGCTGCTGCCGTGCTGCACAGTTTCCGCTATGGAGATTTGGTACACGATCACTTTCTACGCCATGTCATTCATATCATTCCACAAAAACACCCATAAGACAAAAAAATATTTCTTCTAAATTTATAGCTACTTTAAATTTCATAATGATATTCCAATAACTTTTTGAGAAATCATGTTTTGCGTATGGAATTTTTACCGAAAATAACTTTTCCAAAAAATGCATTTAAAGTTTAGATTTATGCTTTACTACAAGAATTTACAGTACTATACATCCAAACTTCACTGTTTTTACAAGTCATACTCATTTTTTTAAGTACTGACCCTTTCTTTATCTTTAGAAGGTCATATCCCCCCCCCCCCCTCCCGGTTCTTCAACAAAGCAAAAGATGACGTTTCTCATCGATGTAACCGTTATCAAAATCACAATGTTCTTCAGTTTTAAGAGACTTGGATTGTTTATGGTTTATTCAATACTTTTTAATTTCATGTATAATCCAATATTATGTAATTTTACAGGTAAATAATGAAAAGAAATAGAATTCGTCTTCTGTATCTAGGCCAGTCGGTGTCGATTTGACATGCAATCACTTTCTACGCCAAGGTTATCAATCCAAAATTCAGACATGGTACAGGCTCAGCAAAAAAAAAAGTTGAACTTTCACGGCCTAATGGAATTTTGACGAAATTCACATTTTTTCGCAGCGTTCAGATGAAATTTGCACTTTTTCTGTGATACATTGACGAAATTAGCGTTTTTCCCCGACCACTTGACGAAAATCGCGTTTTTCTGCAATCTTTCAAAGAAATTCGTGTTTTTCTGCAATATTTAGAAGAAATCCAGGCATTTACCACGATCTTTCGTCAAAAATAGCACGTTTTCCACGATTTTTTGCCAAAAATCGCGCATTTTCCATGATCTTTCGCCAAAGATCCATTTTTTTATCATCCGACAAAAATCGCATTTTTTTGCGATTCTTTGACGAAATTCACATTCTTTCTTCGCGATCCTTCGATGAATTTCGCGTTTTTTCCACGACCTTTCAAAGCAATTCGCTATTACACGATCTTTCGCCAAAATTCGCGTATTTTGCACGATCTTTCGCCGAAATTGGCATATTTTACAAGATCCTTTGGCAAAATACACTTTTTTCTGCAATCCTTGATGAAAATCGCGTTTTTCCAGCGATCCTTTGGTGGAAGTCGCATTTTTTCCCGCGATCCTTTGAAGAAATTTGCACTTTTCCTGCGATTCTTTGAAGAAATTTGCATTTTCCCGCGATCGGTTGAAGAAATTTGCTCAATTTGGCACGGTTCATACTCGCGTTTTTGTTGTATTACATCCATTCCCGCTAATCCCCCCCCCTCTATTAAAAATGTCAACAAATTTTAATGCATATTTGCATCGATCCCAGAGATAATAAAATTCACTGCCGAAAAAGCGGAATTCCGCGTTTTCGCGGAAAAGTAACATGTCTGAAAGTTATATGTGTTTGCCAAATTATTTATACATTTATCGACAAGCTTGACAGAGCAGCCCAGAAGTAGAATTACACCCAAAAATAGAATGTTCATGAAATTTCAAGCAAAATTTATATTATTATGTGAAAGTGAATAAAACATACCCTATAAACAAAACAATGCTAACCAGCACATACTTCAGGGGGAGGGGGGGGGGTTGGTGCCAAATGAAGATATTGATTGTTTATAGTTTCATAAAAAAATGTATGTATATATGAAGTAACAAGATACTCGCAAGCTCATGTTAAACTTATGGGAGCGTTCTTTTCAAATTTGTGAAATTGAAAGTAACTTAAAAAAAAAAATCTGCAACCAAAATTGAAAAAGTAAACACTAACCTAGTTAGAATTCAATCTCAGCCATTCTAAGCAAGAAAAATAATCATTTAAAACTATTAATATGCAAGGGAGAAATTTTTAAATATGCGCTTTCATAGGTTTAACGTCAGTAATTCCAGTTTCTTCTCATGACTAGTGCATATTCCTAACCTTCAAGTTAATGTTAATCCTATGAGAGCGTTGCTTACATATTCCTTGCTAGCAAAAATACATTTTGACAACATGATTGTAAAAAAACGAACTTTGAAGCAGGATATGAAAAAAAATCTAAAGAAAATTATATAAAGCTTTCTTTTAAGAATATTAACTTTAGAATTAAATAAAAACAAGTATCTTACCTTTGCAAAAAAAAGCTATTATATCTCTTATTTACCTATAACCTTTAGTTACTAAATAAACAAAAAGAACATGAAGAAAATTTTTACTTTTAGAAGTTCAAAACATCTAGTCGGGATAATATGATTCATTTTGAGCCAATCGTGTGCTCTGAACAAATTAGTCACGTGTCTTCCGATTGGCGTTATAGCAATAGGTCGTTTCCTGCCAGACATAATCTGCAAATATCACAAATTTTCTTTCAAAATAGCATTCTATTCTAATACTACAAAAGAAAAACACGATGTCTCTTTCCCCTTCATTTTGATCTCAAATAGCAATGAAGTAAGTTGAACATCCATTGCACATATCATCGGAGTTGAAAATTAGTTTGTTTCAAGTTGGGAAATTTTTTAATCCCCCCCCCCCCCCCCCAATAAATATCTGTCCCTACGCACCGACGAATCGATAAGGAAACGACGAATTTAATCACAAAATCCATCATTATGGCGAATTTCTGCCCGTTAACAAGTAAACAAACAAACGTGGTTTAGGATTCAGTTCAACAAGATTCAATCTTATGGATTCAATAAACGATTCAAGACGAAAATTGAAAAAAAAATTATAAATAACAATTATATTGAATACTTGTAATTAAAAAAAATTTCCCCTTTTTTAAAAAGGAATTTAAATATTTTTTCGGCAAAAAGCAGTAATATGGAATAATAATTTCTTCACAACAAAAGAGAAAGATAATATCAATCGAAATTTCATTTAATATATTTAATATTTTAAAACACATAATAATTAACATTTAAAATTTTAATATTAAAAAAAATGATTTACTGCCTACATTCAGATTGTTAACTCAACTTAGAATACCTAAAATGACTTTGCAAATTTTGTTTCTGATTTTATACCCACAGCAGATGGATTAAGACTCCTCCTACATCCGAAGTGACGTCAAACCTATTCACCAATCACAGACGAGAAAAGTAAAAAAAAGCGATTTTCTAAAATAACGATTTTTAAAATAAAACGAGTTTTTCCAGAAAAAAGAAAAGTGTTATTCACCTCGTATTAATCAGATTTATATTATATATCAATTTGAAGAAAATCGTTCGAACCGTTTTCGAGATTTTCAAATTAGAAACTTCTTCCGTACTATACCAACGTTTTCACTTTAAAAATTGCTATTTAGATCTCAAAATATACTGCACGTAGAAATGTAAAAATTTCAGTATACGATTAGACTGCAGATATAAGACTGTTCTAGAAAATTCAGAACAATAGGACCTATATCTGCTGAGTTATTAAAAGGCGGCTTTTCGCGATTTCTTTGATGTCGAGTTAGCTGTATATATGAGTTCCGCCATCTACGAATTCTACGATACGATACGATACGATACGATTTTTACGATACGATACGATTTTAGGCTTAAGGCTGCGTCACTCGGAATACTACCGTCTTCCATGATATGTAAAATTATAAGTAGTACCCAAATTAATTTTGTTTCTATATAAAAAATGATAAATTGCTTCTTTATATTAAATAAATTGTTTTCAAATGTTAAAAAAAAAAAAAAAAAAATGCTTGTGTATATGAAACAGTAAATAGGTTGCCAAATTTCTTTTCTCGCCTAGCACCTTTTCGTCAAGTACCTATACTGAAAAAGTATCTTTATTTATTTACTTATGGTGTTTTAAATGAGATGGAGAAAGATGTGTATTTTAAATGTATCTGGTGTATGCATTTTAAATTTATTTGCTTTAATTGAAAGTCATGTATTTTAAATGAAGTCAGTCATAGCTTTATATTTTAAATGAAATGATGGCGATGGACCCCTATTTGGCGATTGAATCATCTGCGCCCAGCTAACATAAAAGTAGCAAAATGGCATATAAAAAGTGAAGCGGTCAGCCCGGAACTATCCGGAATTGATGACAGTCACATGACTTAGGCTAGTATTATATAGATAATAATAGCTCGATTGTTTTAACAGAAATCATTCGTTTATATTTTTTTCAAAATAGCACATATTTTAATTACATTTTCTTTCGGTTGTTAAGAGAAAATGGCAACAAAAATATGTAATTACTATTTTAAAACTACTTTTCCTTTATTTTCTACAAACAGGGCCGAAACTAGCCTTTTTGGCGCCCGGGGCAAACATGGATTTTGGCGCCCCCCCCCCCCCCTCCACCACAAAGTAAATTTACAAAAAAGAATTTCACTAAATATCTAACGGACAACTTATTTTTAAATTTAAAATATATAAAACTGAACTACGTAATCAGCTTTGTCAAACATTGATCCATTAAAATCTTTGAAAAGTTATTGAAAAGAATTGCATTTTAATCTTTTTAAACTTTTTTTTTGCATAGTCTGAATGAGGTCGATATCTAAAAAAGAAAGGTTTTACTAAGAATTTTACTCTGTGCATTCCCCTTCCCGTTGTCTTGGGCAGTCGGCGCCCATGGCAAGACGGGGAAAAGCTAGTATGTTGTGGCCATCACAAAACTTTCTTCTACATAAATCACGTCAATTAAATCATTTAAATAGTACAAGAAATAACAACGATTTAGCACCAATTCATATCAACGTGTATCTCAATTTGAAGTTGGATGAAAATTCGCACGTTAGCTCTTGAGATAGAGCTATAGCGGAAATTCTGAAAAAATGTAGCATAGCAGTGCCACCTGTTGAGCGATTTACACCAAAAGTAAACAGAACTAAACGATATCAAGGTATACCTGAATCTGAAGTTTGTTGAAAATCCAAGCATTAGTTCTTGAGATAAAGCTATTGCGGAAATCGCAAAAATACAGCATAGCAGCGCCACCTGTTGAGCGATTTACACCAAAAATTAAACAGCACTAATTTATACATCAATTCATGTCAAGGACTAACTAAATCTGAAGTTTGATGAAAATCCGTGCAATAGTTCTTGAGATACAGCTCTTGTGGAAATCGTGAAAAATGCAGCACAGAAGCGCCACCTGTTGAGCGATTTACACTAAAAATTAAACAGCACTAATTTATACATCAATCCATGTCAAGGACTAACTAAATCTGAAGTTTGATGAAAATCCGTGCAATAGTTCTTGAGATACACCTCTTGTGGAAATCGTAAAGAATGCAGCACAGCAACGCCACCTGTTGGGAGATTTGCACCAAAACTTAAGCAGCACTAATTTATATCAGGGACTAACTGAATCTGAAGTTTGATGAAAATTCGTGCATTTTTTCTTGAGTTAGAGCTATTGCGATAATCATGAACAATGCAGCATACCAGCGCCACCTGTTGGGCGATTTTCACAAAAAAGTAATCAGCACCAAACTATATCCTGGACTAACTGAATCTGAAGTTTTATGAAAATCCGTGCAGTAGTTCTTGAGATACAGCTATTGCAGAAATCGTTAAAAATGCCGCATAGCAGCGCCACCTGTTGGGCGATTTTCACCAAAAACTAATCAGTTCCAGATTATATCAAGGTCTAACTAAATATGAAGTTTTGTGAAATTTCGTCCATTAGTTCTTGAGATAGAGCGCCCACAAAATTTGTGTCACATACAGACAGACAGACGGACAGACAGACAGACAGACAGACAGACAGACGGACAGACAGACAGACTCACAGACAAACATTTTGTAAAAACATGTTTTTTGGAATCTCTGACTCATAAAACGTGTAAATCCGTCGAAAACTGGAATTCAAAAATTTTCCTGAAACCAATACTTTCTTCTTGTAAAGATAGAAGACTAATTTATACACTAATTTATACATCAATTCATGTCAAGGACTAACTAAATCTGAAGTTTGATGAAAATCCGTGCAATAGTTCTTGAAATACACCTCTTGTGGAAATCGTAAAGAATGCAGCACAGCAACGCCACCTGTTGGGAGATTTGCACCAAAACTTAAGCAGCACTAATTTATATCAGGGACTAACTGAATCTGAAGTTTGATGAAAATTCGTGCATTTTTTCTTGAGTTAGAGCTATTGCGATAATCAGTACATACTAGCGCTTTTTCTGTGATACATTGACGAAATTAGCGTTTTTCCCCGACCACTTGACGAAAATCGCGTTTTTCTGCAATCTTTCGAAGAAATTCGTGTTTTTCTGCAATATTTAGAAGAAATCCAGGCATTTACCACGATATTTCGTCAAAAATAGCACGTTTTCCACGATTTTTTGCCAAAAATCGCGCATTTTCCATGATCTTTCGCCAAAGATCCATTTTTTTATCATCCGACAAAAATCGCATTTTTTTGCGATTCTTTGACGAAATTCACATTCTTTCTTCGCGATCCTTCGATGAATTTCGCGTTTTTTCCACGACCTTTCAAAGCAATTTGCTATTACACGATCTTTCGCCAAAATTCGCGTATTTTGCACGATCTTTCCCCGAAATTCGCATATTTTACAAGATCCTTTGGCAAAATACACTTTTTTCTGCAATCCTTGATGAAAATCGCGTTTTTCCAGCGATCCTATGGTGGAAGTCGCATTTTTTCCCGCGATCCTTTGAAGAAATTTGCACTTTTCCTGCGATTCTTTGAAGAAATTTGCATTTTCCCGCGATCGGTTGAAGAAATTTGCTCAATTTGGCACGGTTCATACTCGCGTTTTTGTTGTATTACATCCATTCCCGCTAATCCCCCCCCCCCTCAATAAAAAGTGTCAACAAATTTTAATGCATATTTGCATCGATCCCAGAGATAATAAAATTCACTGCCGAAAAAGCGGAATTCCGCGTTTTCGCGGAAAAGTAACATGTCTGAAAGTTATATGTGTTTGCCAAATTACTTATACATTTATCGACAAGCTTGACAGAGCAGCCCAGAAGTAGAATTACACCCAAAAATAGAATGTTCATGAAATTTCAAGCAAAATTTATATTATTATGTGAAAGTGAATAAAACATACCCTATAAACAAAACAATGCTAACCAGCACATACTTCAGGGGGAGAGGGGGGTTGGGGCCAAATGAAGATATTGATTGTTTATAGTTTCATACAAAAATGTATGTATATATGAAGTAACAAGATACTCGCAAGCTCATGTTAAACTTATGGGAGCGTTCTTTTCAAATTTGTGAAATTGAAAGTAACTTAAAAAAAAAAATCTGCAACCAAAATTGAAAAAGTAAACACTAACCTAGTTATAATTCAATCTCAGCCATTCTAAGCAAGAAAAATAATCATTTAAAACTATTAATATGCAAGGGAGAAATTTTTAAATATGCGCTTTTATAGGTTTAACGTCAGCAATTCCAGTTTCTTCTCATGACTAGTGCATATTCCTAACCTTCAAGTTAATGTTAATCCTATGAGAGCGTTGCTTACATATTCCTTGCTAGCAAAAATACATTTTGACAACATGATTGTAAAAAAACGAACTTTGAAGCAGGATATGAAAAAAAATCAAAGAAAATTATTTAAAGCTTTCTTTTAAGAATATTAACTTTAGAATTAAATAAAAACAAGTATCTTACCTTTGCAAAAAAAAGCTATTATATCTCTTATTTACCTATAACCTTTAGTTACTAAATAAACAAAAAGAACATGAAGAAAATTTTTACTTTTAGAAGTTCAAAACAACTAGTCGGGATAATATGATTCATTTTGAGCCAATCGTGTGCTCTGAACAAATTAGTCACGTGTCTTCCGATTGGCGTTATAGCAATAGGTCGTTTCCTGCCAGACATAATCTGCAAATATCACAAATTTTCTTTCAAAATAGCATTCTATTCTAATACTACAAAAGAAAAACACGATGTCTCTTTCCCCTTCATTTTGATCTCAAATAGCAATGAAGTAAGTTGAACATCCATTGCACATATCATCGGAGTTGAAAATTAGTTTGTTTCAAGTTGGGAAATTTTTTAATCCCCCCCCCCCCCCAATAAATATCTGTCCCTACGCACCGACGAATCGATAAGGAAACGACGAATTTAATCACAAAATCCATCATTATGGCGAATTTCTGCCCGTTAACAAGTAAACAAACAAACGTGGTTTAGGATTCAGTTCAACAAGATTCAATCTTATGGATTCAATAAACGATTCAAGACGAAAATTGAAAAAAAAATTATAAATAACAATTATATTGAATACTTATAATTAAAAAAAATTTCCCCTTTTTTAAAAAGGAATTTAAATATTTTTTCCGCAAAAAGCAGTAATATGGAATAATAATTTCTTCACAACAAAAGAGAAAGATAATATCAATCGAAATTTCATTTAATATATTTAATATTTTAAAACACATAATAATTAACATTTAAAATTTTAATATTTAAAAAAAATGATTTACTGCCTACATTCAGATTGTTAACTCAACTTAGAACACCTAAAATGACTTTGCAAATTTTGTTTCTGATTTTATACCCACAGCAGATGGATTAAGACTCCTCCTACATCCGAAGTGACGTCAAACCTATTCACCAATCACAGACGAGAAAAGTAAAAAAAAGCGATTTTCTAAAATAACGATTTTTAAAATAAAACGAGTTTTTCCAGAAAAAAGAAAAGTGTTATTCACCTCGTATTAATCAGATTTATATTATATATCAATTTGAAGAAAATCGTTAGAACCGTTTTCGAGATTTTCAAATTAGGAACTTCTTCCGTATCATACCAACGGTTTCACTTTAAAAATTGCTATTTAGATCTCAAAATATACTGCACGTAGAAATGTAAAAATTTCAGTATACGATTAGACTGCAGATATAAGACTGTTCTAGAAAATTCAGAACAATAGGACCTATATCTGCTGAGTTATTAAAAGGCGGCTTTTCGCGATTTCTTTGATGTCGAGTTAGCTGTATATATGAGTTCCGCCATCTACGAATTCTACGATACGATACGATACGATACGATTTTTACGATACGATACGATTTTAGGCTTAAGGCTGCGTCACTCGGAATACTACCGTCTTCCATGATATGTAAAATTATAAGTAGTACCGAAATTAATTTTGTTTCTATATAAAAAATGATAAATTGCTTCTTTATATTAAATAAATTGTTTTCAAATGTTAAAAAAAAAAAAAAAAAAAATGCTTGTGTATATGAAACAGTAAATAGGTTGCCAAATTTCTTTTCTCGCCTAGCACCTTTTCGTCAAGTACCTATACTGAAAAAGAATCTTTATTTATTTACTTATGGTGTTTTAAATGAGATGGAGAAAGATGTGTATTTTAAATGTATCTGGTGTATGCATTTTAAATTTATTTGCTTTAATTGAAAGTCAGTCATAGCTTTATATTTTAAATGAAATGATGGCGATGGACCCCTATTTGGCGATTGAATCATCTGCGCCCAGCTAACATAAAAGTAGCAAAATGGCATATAAAAAGTGAAGCGGTCAGCCCGGAACTATCCGGAATTGATGACAGTCACATGACTTAGGCTATTATTATATAGATAATAATAGCTCGATTGTTTTAACAGAAATCATTCGTTTATATTTTTTTCAAAATAGCACATATTTTAATTACATTTTCTTTCGGTTGTTAAGAGAAAATGGCAACAAAAATATGTAATTACTATTTTAAAACTACTTTTCCTTTATTTTCTACAAACAGGGCCGAAACTAGCCTTTTTGGCGCCCGGGGCAAACATGGATTTTGGCGCCCCCCCCCCCCCTCCACCACAAAGTAAATTTACAAAAAAGAATTTCACTAAATATCTAACGGACAACTTATTTTTAAATTTAAAATATATAAAACTGAACTACGTAATCAGCTTTGTCAAACATTGATCCATTAAAATCTTTGAAAAGTTATTGAAAAGAATTTCATTTTAATCTTTTTAAACTTTTTTTTTTTTTTTGCATAGTCTGAATGAGGTCGATATCTAAAAAAGAAAGGTTTTACTAAGAATTTTACTCTGTGCATTCCCCTTCCCGTTGTCTTGGGCAGTCAGCGCCCATGGCAAGACGGGGAAAAGCTAGTATGTTGTGGCCATCACAAAACTTTCTTCTACATAAATCACGTCAATTAAATCATTTAAATAGTACAAGAAATAACAACGATTTAGCACCAATTCATATCAACGTGTATCTCAATTTGAAGTTGGATGAAAATTCGCACGTTAGTTCTTGAGATAGAGCTATAGCGGAAATTCTGAAAAAATGTAGCATAGCAGTGCCACCTGTTGAGCGATTTACACCAAAAGTAAACAGAACTAAACGATATCAAGGTATACCTGAATCTGAAGTTTGTTGAAAATCCAAGCATTAGTTCTTGAGATAAAGCTATTGCGGAAATCGCAAAAATACAGCATAGCAGCGCCACCTGTTGAGCGATTTACACCAAAAATTAAACAGCACTAATTTATACATCAATTCATGTCAAGGACTAACTAAATCTGAAGTTTGATGAAAATCCGTGCAATAGTTCTTGAGATACAGCTCTTGTGGAAATCGTGAAAAATGCAGCACAGAAGCGCCACCTGTTGAGCGATTTACACTAAAAATTAAACAGCACTAATTTATACATCAATTCATGTCAAGGACTAACTAAATCTGAAGTTTGATGAAAATCCGTGCAATAGTTCTTGAGATACACCTCTTGTGGAAATCGTAAAGAATGCAGCACAGCACCGCCACCTGTTGGGAGATTTGCACCAAAACTTAAGCAGCACTAATTTATATCAGGGACTAACTGAATCTGAAGTTTGATGAAAATTCGTGCATTTTTTCTTGAGTTAGAGCTATTGCGATAATCATGAACAATGCAGCATACCAGCGCCACCTGTTGGGCGATTTTCACAAACAAAGTAATCAGCACCAAACTATATCCTGGACTAACTGAATCTGAAGTTTTATGAAAATCCGTGCAGTAGTTCTTGAGATACAGCTATTGCAGAAATCGTTAAAAATGCCGCATAGCAGCGCCACCTGTAGGGCGATTTTCACCAAAAACTAATCAGTTCCAGATTATATCAAGGTCTAACTAAATATGAAGTTTTGTGAAATTTCGTCCATTAGTTCTTGAGATAGAGCGCCCACAAAATTTGTGTCACATACAGACAGACAGGCGGACAGACAGACAGACAGACAGACAGACGGACAGACAGACAGACAGACAGACTCACAGACAGACATTTTGTAAAAACATGTTTTTTGGAATCCCTGACTCATAAAACGTGTAAATCCGTCGAAAACTGGAATTCGAAAATTTTCATGAAACCAATACTTTCTTCTTGTAAAGATAGAAGAAAGTAAAAAGAAAGGAAGCTCAACACTGTTCAGCGGAAAAAAAACAAACAGCTTTCATGGAATTTTTTTATCTAGAAGAAAAATCAGACTGAGGGGTCACTTCTCCTTTGGTAGTTATCCGTAGTGGACAGTAGGGTGTCCCACAATAGAGACTGACCTTGGAAAACGGTAATGATTCTCCCTCGGATTCTCCTCACAGGAAGTGATTTAAAAGATAGAAAGCAAACACATAGGCATGATACTTTGAAATTTTGTATTGTAATGAATCTTTTTATCTATTTGTAAAGTTTAATGCATTTGGTTCAGTTTTCCTTTTAAATTTTCCAGCTGCGAGACATTTTTATACAAATTTCATAATATATATATATATACATTCTTGTGTCAAACGTCAAACAAAATCTTCATTTTGGCGCCCCCTTCACCTCCTGTTAAAGCGGCGCCCGGGGCACGTGCCCCCTCTGCCCCCCCCCCCCTAGTTTCGGCCCTGTCTACAAAAACGGAGTACTTCCGTTGCCAATATTAAGCAAATGGCTCTAAAAACTACAAAAAAATTAATATTTCAAAAATAAATGGAGATACAGTTTTCAAACAAAATGCATTTAAAAGAACTTTTTTTTTTCTCCAATACGACGGTATAAAAATTGAAAATGTGCGATGCTTAGAAGTTTAAAAAATTGCTAAAGAGTATTTAATCGTAATGCTTTGTTTTACGGCTAACTTCTGTAAGCTAACGTTATTTTTTGGACACAATATAAGCTGGGAGAAAGAAATAGCATACCGTACCGGAGGCTAAAAAAAATCTATGAATGGCTATAAATGGGCCCCCCCAGAATAATGTTTGCCTCGGGGCCCAGATAATATAAGTCGAGCCCCGGGATGCATATTGAGTTATAATCAATCGCTACCTGATAACGCTGAAAAAAAAAATCGGATCCAAACGTTAACTTTGAAAGCAATTCCTAAAAGTTCAGTTACCTTTGTAGGAAGAAAGAGAAACGCTATTCATTTATGCATAAGAAAGAATATCTGCAAATTTCGTGAATTTAAAAATGAAAACTTATTCATGAAAGTGTCAAAAAGATGTAAGATAGAATTTCAGAAGAGCTTTAAATAGTTTTCAGACTACTAAATGTGGCTAATCAAAGATGCATTTTATTTATAGGATATTTTTTCTGTTGAATTTTAAAACTGGAACTCCTAATATAGAAGCCATAGAAAGTTATCAGAATTAAAAATAGTGAAATATCATATTGCGCATGAGTATTGAAAAATAAAATATGACATTTTAATATGTAATACAAATAAAATAAAATGTTGAACAGATTTTTATTTCTTTTGTGTATGGAAAAGGGGGTGCGGGGTAGATATTGTGCAAATATTATTTTGCTTTGCTGAAAATTATTTTGTTTGTATTTTTTGGGAGTTCTAGTGCTGATTGTGTTATATGAATTGATCTTATTCAGGTCAGAGAATTTTTTGAAAAATTAGCTTTGAGATCCTTTCAGTTTAGAAAACAAAGGAAAAAAAAAATGTAGCAAAGAAAAATGTGTTAATGTGAATTCCTGCAGCAGAAAGTAAATGGTATGTCTCATAACCCTAATTTAAAAGAAAAAAAAATCTAGAAAAAAGATTAATGTTAGTTATCAATGCACTTGACTTTACATATCAATGCAACTGATGACTTCGAAACAAGTTCAAAACCATAAATAAAAAATATCTTTTCGAACTGAATAACAAAGCAGATTTTAAAATATACATTTCATTTCATCAGCTTATATTAAGTTTCAAAGAGAAAAATTCAATATTTTATAGTGTTCTATCTTTTTTTTTTTTTTTTTTTTTCTTTAAGGACACATTTTTTCCTTCATCATTTTTTTAAGAATTTGTTTAGTCTTCCGAAAATAAAAGATACCATTACATGTGGTAACTAATTTTATTTTATTACTCCGTTTAAATTTTCTTTAGATAAAAACAAAAATTCCTCGGGTTTTCTGTTATTTTTTGTTTAGAGACATAAACAATACTACTTGAAGAGAACTGAATCAGGCGACAGTTTGACCCTCGAAAAAACCGCAAAATATTCCCTCTTTACCCCTCCCCCATTGCTTCGGCTTCGTACGAATTTCAACGAGCAAGAAAAATGACCCTGACAATTGACCTTCCGATTTCATTTGCACGGCTACTAATATTATAGGAGCCTTAGCTCAGAGGGTGTACGCGTGTTTTTCTCCTGATTACTTTCTTGAATGACAATAAGATATTCACTACCCTTATCTTCTATCTTATAGGGATATTGCATCTTCATATTGTATCTTGCACACGAAAACATAAAAAAACGAGATAGTGGAATCTTTAAAAAAAATTCAATGTAATTTTGTAAAAAAGAAAGAATAGCATTGAAAGCTTTAAAATACTACCAATGTTAAAATTTTAGTCAGGACTCTTCTCAAATCCAAAGGGGCTATTTTGAGACACATTTATAATTAATCTTTGTTCGGATACGTATAAAATTGGCAGTTGTTCTTATTCAGGAACAATGTAATCGAATGGCGTTTTCCATTCTTTTGTTAACGCAAAATATCTTTTAAAATTGGCGTTTTGAATAGAATTTTCGGACGTGAGAGCTCGAGAGAGGGGGAAAAACTGTCGTCACTTGACAAAAATCTCTTATAACTTCAGAAGCTTTTTTTTTTTTATCACAAAATGAAAAAAAAAATCCAAATAGTCTTCAATAGTCAGTAGTCAGGCCTGCCAATTTTACTTGCTAATTTTACAAATTACTGTTATACAGAAAAATTAACAGAAATATCTTGCAGCGGGGAAGTGTGATTTAAAAATCAAAAAATAAAAATAAATGTAAAAGTATTTAATCATTGCCGATATTTCATAAATGTAAATCTATGATCTTAATAAGAGTCCGGCACAGAATTCCGAATTTTCTGCTTAAGCTTAACCCGAACCGAGTCCGACATATTCAACGCCGAATGCGACCAGAACTTGAAGTAAAAAATAAGTAATTCATATGTAAAATGTTATGATTTATGGAAAAATATCATGATATATTTCTTTGATGTTCAATTTATCGTTTTTGTTTTAAAATGAACACAAACCTAACAGTACTGTAACCGAATATTTTTGTGTGTCCCTGTAAATGAACGATAAATGGTATGCACACACGATGCTACAGTAAGCATGTTATAGCGCAGCTCAGTGCTGTATATTAATATCAATATATTTCAAAATACTATAAAGGATGAAAGCAGCAGACTTAAGAAATGTTGTGTTCATGCCCCTGCAAAATAACACAACATTGATCAAAACACTTTAGGAAGGTATGTAGAAAAATTTCACCAAGATGAACAAAATGAGATGAATCCAAACTATGTAGTAACTAGTGTTGCCAGGTCAAGTGTCACAAAAAGTGGGTGTCAAAAAAAAAAAAAAAAAAAAAAAAAAAAAAAAAAATTCTGCTGTTCCTCAATTCGCGTCTAAACAGGGTTTTTTACACATCACGTTTTCTCAAATAATCTTTAGTAATAATTAAACCATGCATGATAAAGTTATTCTGCTTTTTTTTTTTTAAACTGATTTTATTTCCCTTAACAAACATTTCAATATAAAATAAAGTGAGTCAAGCCTGTCATATGTGGGGAGCCTTGACCCATTATTTTCTCACGATTAAAATCAATAACTTTCAAGTTTCTTATGCATTACACGTATGTCTCAATTTTATTTTCATGACTGATTGTATAACAAATAAAATGATACATGAGACTTTATTCTATGTTCAATATTTAAAAAATAAAGAATAATTTTGTAAAAAATGGATCAACCCTCCCCAGTCTCCCCTATATAAAAGATTTTTTTTTTTTTTTTTTTTAAAGGTAGATTTCGTAAGAAATACTACCTATTGCAGTCGTTACCATGGTGCGACTTTTGAAAAATTCCTTCATAACTTTTCATTATAGGACCCTAGGAACCCAAAACCACCCCACCTAGAAAGTTCTCTTTATATAGTTTTATATAGTATCGTTATGTATATAGTTATATGTATATTGTATATAGTATAGTTTTCTTATGCAGAAACTATATAATGTACCGTAAAGGTCGATTTTTGATAGAGGCAGGATATATTTCAAAAAATTATGTCAAAGTGGACATTTTGAACCGAATTTCCCGAAGCGATTGTGTTGGAAACGAAAAATATTTTCCTACTGAGAAAATAATTGTTTATAAATCAAGTTCTAATTAATTGAACAAAAAAACATAGGACGCTTATAAATGTTATAAACGCTCTTCAAAAATCCCGTCAGCAAGTTTCATATTTTTTCGCTTAAAAATAAATCTGAAAATGTGTCATAAAATTTCAAGTTGTTGAGCATTTAGAAGTAATTTATTTTTAATGCAGCCTTTACATGTTTCTAACAAAATCAGCTCTTATATAAAAATGAAATTAAAAATTCGTCAAAAGCGAACAGATAAAATTGTTAAAGTGGGTTTATCTCTAATCATGATTTAGTCTTTTTGTTAAAACTAGTACTTAACTTCGAAATCTACCTGCGCCTGTAGGCTGAGCCGGCAGGGATTTTTTTTTTTTATATCTAATAGCTTAATACACATTTTACTGGATGCAGATCGCTTATTATGTGCCAGATGATTCATACTATACAAAATGTATGGAAATAGCATTACGAAAATCTTCTGTAGAAAATATCTTTTTTAAGGAAAACAAAATTCCCAATTTAAGAAACGTAAAGTGGGATTGTATACAAATATATATTTTTATATTCGTTGCATATATGAAAAAAAAAGGGGGGAAATTCATATGTTACTGATAGTTTAGGATAAATACTTAAAAAATATTCACATCTTAAACTAAGTGAATACGTTAAGTTAATAATTAATTTTATTGTAAATTTTGTTAATCTGCTTTCTGACATCTATTCTGTATTTTAATTAAAATTGTGTTTGTCACACGACTTTGTCCCGATTTCTTCTTCTTAAGCACAAAAATCACCATCTTCTTCAGACATTATAATGTTTTTAAAAAGAGAATAAAACGGAATACGAAACAGAAAATATATGTTCCAAGTATAGCTTTATTACTTTGAAATGTAGGAATAATCAATTAGCTATAATGAAAATCATATTTTTATTTAGAAGTCATAAAATGTTTTAGTTATTTATTTCTCTTTATATTTTCTCTCACTACGGTACTACCTTATACTACCAAAGAAATTGAAGCTCTCGTTCGTTCTTTGGTACTACTGGGCGAAATCTGTGTGGAAGTTGTCTTGAGCTGTTCGATATATAACTTACCAACTCTCCCTTTCCAGTTCTTAGAATTTCCCCTAAACACAACAAAGGTGCTCGATTACACCCACACATTCCCACATTATCAGTAAATGCAAACTGCCAGGATCCTTTGTCAAAGATAGCTAGAAAAGCCTCTGAGCCTCTATATGTTTATCCTCCGATAGGGAACTTTTTTGAATATTCTTTTTAAAGAAAATACAATCAGAAAAATCAATCTTTGTTCTCATTTTCAGTCGACACATATTAGTGTGAAATACACACTTTTCTCATAAATGTGTTATAAATATAGTATATATTTGGCTTTCAAGTGCAAATATATATATATAAATAAATATAAAAATTTTCAAAACATTTGAAAAAAGGGCCACGGAAAAAATGGTGCCGGCGCACATTATTAAGATTATTTGAAAAATATATCGACATTTTCAATTTTTTTTTTTTTTTCAAGGCGAGTGTTTTTGAGGGAGGGGAGATGCAAGAGTGCATTAAAAAGAAATTATAATATTTATATATATTTAAAACTAAATTATATAGATACCTTACTTATGAGCTAATTTCCGTGGATTTTTTTATTTTATTTTTTGACTTTCCGTAAGCGTAGGCTTTGAGCAGGGAAAGAGGGGAATTAAAAATAATTAAAACCCTAACTATAAAGGTTGGAAACGGTTGAGATAAAGATGAACAAAGGAGTAATTTTTTAAACGCGAACAATGTTCATTACTTAGCATTTCCAGTAAATGGCGCACAGGTAAGACAATAACCGAAAAAAAAAAAAAAGGTAAAATTTTATAGAATTTGAGCATGAACGCCCAAATTTTTCGTTTTACTGATAATTTTTTAAAAAAGTATTTTATTTGTTTAGGAGTGTGCCCTTGGGGGAAGGGTGGGTTAAAAGTAAAATATACTCTACAGATTCTTCACTTTATATATAAGCTAAACTCCTTATATAAGCAAAGCTCCTTATACCAAAAGGGACATTCTAAGGGAAGAGGAAGAGACACGCAAAAATTAAAATAAAAATAGGTATTATATACAGATATTGAAAAGGGTATGAAATAAAGACAAACAAAGGGACAATTTTTAAAATGAGAAGATTTTTCAATATCTTGCCATTTTCCGTGTAATGAATTGGGGGTCGGAATGGGGGCAGAAAAAAAGAGGTTATTTTTTCAGACTTTACCAATTAACATTCAATTTAGATATTTTACTAAGGAAAATTTAAAAAGTAAAAAATGTTTTATTTTTTAAGAGAGTGCCTTCGAGAGTGAAGGGTGAGGGTAAGAAATTAGATTCTATAGATTTTTTAAACGGGTAACATAGACCTCATATATAAGCAAAACTTCTTATATGTATTTTTTAAATTTCGACATTAGTAGCCTTTGTAGGGAAAGGAAAACAAAATTTAAAAACAAATAATAAACCACTAACTACAACAACTTTAAAAGGAATCAATGCGCCAGATTTTCGAAAACAATTATTTAGAAAATAGATAGATATCGTCAGATATTTTTATCCATGCATTTTGTTATCTTTTTTATTTAGGATGTATGTCGTGTTATAAATTATGAAGACTTTGAAACTCATTTAATTTTTTTTCTCTGCAGTTAGTCAGTTATTCAGGGAAAATATTGTCAATTTGTAAAAATGAATTTTAATGTCAAGAATCAATATCGGTCATTATCTTATAAAGCGCCATTATTATTTTATTATAAGAAATTTTAGAAATTTACAGTCAACCAATAAAATTTCAGTTGGGTGAGGATATAATTTCGTTGTTTTATAATAGCGAAGATAATTATTTTAAAAGTAAGTATTCGATGAATATTTTTGTTTGTTTACATAGACAACCTAAAAAGGTTTGGTTTGAACTGTAAAGTGGTGTTACTTCAAAGAAAATTAATATACAATTTTATTTATTAATTTTAAAACAAATAGATAAATAAAATCTGGGAGATGCGCTGATGTCGTCATTTTCATAGATTAACTCGTTTGTTTTCAGACATATTAATAAAAATTATCTAAAATACTTTCATTTGTTCCTTATATAGTGAATGTAAAAGTAAGAGATGTTTTTCGCGTTCTGTTATACGAATATTATTTACTGTTTAACGAATATTATTTATTTTTTTAATATACAGCCCAATGTAAATTAATGAAATTTAATAATGAATAAACCTAAAGGATAAATCATTGGACACTTCGAGCTTAAAACTGAAAATCGATTCAATTCTTGGAAGAAAATTTTTATTGGCAGATTAGGCACAATTTTTTTCAAAAATTTCGTTATTTTTAACATCATCCAACAATTAAAATTCCTTAAAAGAATGTTGAATACATTTTGTAGAAAAAATTTAAAGTGTATCATATATATATATATATTTATTTATTTACTATATATGTATTTCATTCTTTTGTTCACTAGTTACTGAATACAAATTTACAATATTAGTCATAATATGAACAGTTATATGAAAATAAATAATTCGAGACACTTTAAAAAATAGTATTAATGTAATTAAAATTAGAGAAAATAAGATGATTATATAAAATCATGGACTGAAGTTTTACAAATATATATATACATCAAAAAATATCATTCTGGAATTTAATAAAATAAAACAATTTTTAATTAATTATCACAACTTCTTAATGATTCCGTTTAAGAAATATACAATGGCACGAACTTTTAACTACGCAAAAACAAAAAACGAAAAATGTTAGCCTGACATGAAAAGTTGCATTTGATCTAACCAAGAAACAGAAAAGTTCTAGATACATAAAAATAATTTGTACATGTGATCTAAGGCTGCAATTCTACATTAATGCATTAATAATACCTTAATATGTGCTAAATATAATTCTAAATTTTATATAATAATAATTTATGTATAACAATAACAAATACGAAAATAGAACTCCAACAGAGTGTCTGTTTTCTGATAATAATACAAGTACACTAGAGTAATTTTTAAAGGGACAAGCTACGATTCTGAAATCGCCAACCTTCTTTTTTGTAAGAATGAGAATAAGAATTCGCAGTCTGAAGTGAAAGTGACCTTCAATTTACTATCTTGATCGGAAAACTTATAGAGTTTAATTACAGAGTTTAAATATTTATAACATTTATGGGATAGCTGGAAAAAGGAGCAGGGGGAGATGATGTTTTCACGAAAAATCCAACCGCTTTGTATAGATACGAAAATAAAGATTGAAATTTTACGTGAAACTGATAGTTTTCAAAACAATATTACAAGGAAACCAAATTCGCTATTTTCACAATAAGAAATTTCGCCACTTTAAATTTAAATTGCTATATCAATTGGCATAGCTTCATCTGATTTAGGGGCACTGTCCAGCTTAATTTATTTTTTTCTAGGAGCTCTGAATAGCAATGGTTTTATAAAATTATTGAAACAACGTGGACGCGTGTACATTGGGGACTCTCCCACCCCGTTCCCTCCCTGTTTCTATAATAACAAATATAGCATTTTTCAGTTTTTGTGGTGTACTTAAGAAGGCCGTTGCTCTGTATTGAGTTTTATTAATCTTTTTACGTTAGTTGTTACGTGTATTTTTGAACTCTTAATAATAATAATAATAAATAAATAAATTTTAAAGGACAGATTGAGTGGAACTTCTGAAACCATAATATGATGTTGATTATTTATTTTATTTATAATAAATAAAGTTTCTTTAAAGATATTTAAAATAATTATTAGATTTTTTTATCGGTGGGAAAAAAATTATTTTTTCGGGATCGAGTAGAAATCAAATATAATTTACGGATTTGGGGCAAGTACAATCCGACCCATGCAGGACATATTAATTCATAGTAGTTTCGAGCTAATGAATTTTGCAATAAAAAGTTCCAGTGTATCATTCACATCTTATTATATGTTTATAAAAATATTTAAAAGAGATGATGTTATTAAGTATTTAAATCAGCTATAGGTGGTTCACGAGCCCTTCATTAAATCCGTGTTAATTTCTGATTCCTTTATTTATGCACAATCTGTACTGTATTACCAATGAAAACAGATTTTTTCCTTATACATAAAAAATCATCGTCTCATAAAAAAAAGTGCCCTACAATTATATCTGAAACACGAAGAGCTGCCTAAAACGCAATTCTTCTCCGATGTCCTGCAATTCCATCTTAACAAATTTTACAAAAGAAAATCGTTAAGTTTGATTCGCTAGTTAAGCATAAAAATTGAACATCTCTGTAACTGAATTTAGCTTTAAAGCGAAAAATTTCGACGAAAGGAATACCCTACAAATATAGCTGCTCAGATGGAAACCGGTCTAAAACGGAAACTTCCTCCGGTATCTTGTGATTTTGTCTTAGCAGGTTTTATCATACTTTATTTTTACAAGATAAAGTTAATTTTTTTTACAAGTTTCATAACATACAACTTATTTGTATTCATAAAAAATGTGTCTGTATCAAAATCTAGTTAGATAGGGTCAAGCGTCCCTTTGCCCTCCCCTTATTTATTTTTTTAACTTTTTAACTTTTCCTTTGACTGAGATTTAAATTACTTAAAATTGTAATGAAAATATTACGTTTTATAGCAAATTTCGAGTATTTTAATTATTTGCATTTTAATTAATTCTCTATATTTATTTCTCTTTAAGTTAAGAAAAAATACAATCTTATCAGAAGTATCTAAATCGTAATTCGATAGATCTGGGTTATAGTAGGTATATTGATAGAAAATATATGTGTCTAAGAATGGGTCTTCTATCTTAGTGGTTCGAGTCGGGTCGAGTTTGTTTCGGCATGAAAAGAATTTTTTATTTACATTTGAGAGGCGATAGCACCCATGATGGACAATTTTTGTGTAGGAGACTAGGGTTGCAATCTGCTTACTTAGTCAAAAATACAATGTGTTTTACTCCAAGGGGAACCTAGATTTTTGTATATATATTTAAGATAAAATAAGATATTTTAGGTAAATTTTCAAAATACCAACTTTTTTTATGTGACATGAAATGCCATCACCAGAAATGCTATAAATGACTATAATTTGTATCTAAATAATATTGAAGACAACACTCCATAATTCAGAATATAGCTAACAGAGTTTATATGTTGTTACTGACTAAATTATAATGTACTTTTACAACTTCCAGGTATGGTATCACGTATCATAAAGAGCAAAGTCTTTCAAAAATGTCGCTATAATAACTTCATTTTAGTAATTGTGAGAAAAATCGGGTTCAGTTTGGAGTCCGATACCCTATTTTTTTACTCAATAAGTGGGTAACGACTCTGGTTTCTATACAAAATTTGATCTCAATTCATGCAGGACATGCTAATTTATCTTCTTCTCATGAGAGTTTTTTACGCGTCCGTCCTCCTATGTGATAGGTCACACATTCAAGTTATATACCTACCGTGTCCCCTGTTTTTTTTTTTTTTTTTTTTTTTTTTTTTTTTTTTTTTTTTTTTGTAACTGTAATATATAACTAATTTTGTTCAAAACAACATAATGGTTTTTGAAGCTTTTACGAATGTATAACAAAATCAACCTTAAAAATTATTACATTTTCATTAGCTGCAATAAATTAATTATTTTGAGTTCATAGAATTTCACGCCAAAAGTCTTTTTTATTATATATCACTAGACTGCAACATGCACTGTCTTTTATATTGCGAAAAGTCAAGACAATAGAGAAATTGAAAATATACTACAGTGCTATTAAAAATATGTCAGAAGACAACAAACGGAGATGGAGTGACGAAATCAGAATACTGGATGTAACTAATCTTAGTGGCTGCATAACAAAACGCATACGCTACGCATCTCGCTGGCCACAGCCAGCACCGCACGTTATAGACATATTTAATATATATATATATATATATCTTATTTTTCTTCCATAATAATTCTTATAATAAATTTAAAAAAAAATTTTATACTTACAGCTTTAATTCATAATATTACGGTTTTTGATGGTGGTAGGTTATGTTTAATTAATGGTTATATATATATATATATATATTTAATTTTGGTAAACATCGTTATGAATTTGTAAGATAAATTTTGGTTCAAAGGTATTTTGTATATATATATACCACATAGTACACGTCAAGATTTGACTGACGGTAAAGAACTTGAATGTTTTATTAGAAAAATGCTTGAATTTTTAGTTTGTTGCTTTTAATCCTCTGAGCGCCTTCCAAAAGGGTAAAATTGTAATGTTGTTTTCTTTGCATTTTGTTTTATATGCTAAGAAAATATGATTCTTTCAACATTATAAAAGAAAAACTCAATTACAAATATGGATGTAATCCTTGAGAGTATTAATCATTCTTCAATGTAGTTAAAAGTCATTAAATCTATAGAATTATATTATCTTAAATATTGCTTGTATTGCTGTGAAACCTGGAGCTTAGTGAACGGAATATTACGCCCCAAACACTTAGAGGAATTAAGAATTGAAATTTTGATGAATTAATGTATGGTACAAGTGATTCCTATAGATTTAAGACGACAGATGGTGCTTTCAGTCTAACCTACTTAGAGAATCTACAACTTACTACATTGTAGGTTCTCTAAACCTACCCAATGAAGTGATGGAATGTTAGGTTTGTAATTTACAACAACCTATGTTTGCTTTTTACCAGAAGATTAACAAAAAATAATGGGTAGAACATTTATTTTTACTTACTACGGTCTAAATTTTTTGAAAAAATAACAATATTTAGTTGGTTTTTTTATCACACACCGTTAAAAGTTTTCATTAAATTTATTTTTATCAGTTTTATTCTAAAACCTTAAACTTAAAACCTGATGCTACACTGCAAATAGAGGCGTCTTAAATTCAGACACCTATGTGACTGAAACAGTAATTCAGACACTTAAGTGTCTAAATATGAAATTTCAGACATCATACATGTCTAAATTTAAGGCACATAAGTGTCTTAATATGATAATGATATAAATAAACACAAAAATATGTCTGAATAATAGTGATATGTCTGAAATTAAGACATTTAGACACTTAAGTGTCTGAGTGCAGTACAATTGTATCAGATCTCTGATGACTTTATGCACAACTGTATATTGCAATATGTATGTCAGCACCATCAGATTTTTTTTTCGAATGGAAGAAAGATGTTTCAAAGACTTTTCCATGTACTAAATTTGGTATAACTTTATGAAAGAAATAATTTTATTAAGTCATGGGACGTCTGAGAAAATTGTATAAGTTCGCCTACTAAATATTGAAACTACATTATTTTTGGCCCAACAAATAATTAAATAATTGCTTTTCACAAAATATAAAGATTTTCAAAAATTACTTGCTATCATTGGCGTTCGCAAGAACGTCGAAGGAGGGACCGCACAACTAAATACTAAGTGATATGAGTACCAGCAGAAAGAAATGGAGGTAAGAGCAAGATTTTGTAACACATGTCCCTGCGGTCTATAGTTTAATCCGTTTTTCTAAATGCAGAACATAAACATGAAATATACTAAACTATGAATCTCTTGCCAAGAACTCATCGTGCAAGACAATAGTTAAAGATATCAATATATAAAGAAATATAAAAATGTAACAGTTAAGAAATATTAATAGTTCAAAAGTATGTTTCTAATGAAATTTTTGAAAACGGAGAACAGGGTTTCTTTTCAAAAGTATGTTTCTAATGACATTTTTCAAAACGGAGAACAGCCTTTCTTTTAATTATTATATATTTTCTTTATTTCAGGGGACTTTTCCTACTTGAATTCCCCTCCCCGTTTAACATAAAATGTATAAACACGAAAAGAACAGAATTAAAATATTCTGCGAAGGGTTCAGGGGTGGGAGGTTAGAGCTTCTCTGAAGGAAAATTCTTAATAACATTTTCTCTTAGCGTTTAATTATTATACACCCATTCAAAGAAAAAAAATAATTTTTTTAATAATCAGACATAAAGAAAATATAATTAATTAAATTTAAAAATACGGATAGGGATAATTCAGCTCCCCGACACCTTCCTTGCCAGTGCTTGTGTTTTATCAAATTTCGATATGTTTTTTGGAAGTGCTACAACAAAATCTGTATTTAAAGTATGTTTCCTGTATGTCTGCAAATACAAAAACTGTAATAAGTATATTAATTGATAAAGGCAACGCATTATGAAAAAATACTAAATAAAGAAAATAAAATAATTCTGATTTCTTCTTATTCACTGTTCTGTTTCTGGCTGATAAAAAGTTTTAATGATCTCATCTTAGACTTAGAGAGAGTAAACCCTAGGCTGAGACAAAGCACTGGGTACAAGAACACTAGCGTCTCGGTGTAGCTCCGCTCCCTATGGAGATCGTAGTGACTGGATTCAGCTAAGTCCAATCGAAGCTAGATTTGGCGAAGTATTACTAGTTTGGCGAAGTGTTTCTAGTTTCGCGAAGTTTAAATGTTATATCGAAAACAATTTACTAGAAATTTTGAACACAGATAGAACCTGAATAGTGATGATGCTTATTATATATTCCGATTTCGGAAATTTCAACTTGTGGATTCCAAAGGGGTTCGCCTCCCCCCCCCCCCTGACGGAAAAATAACATTTGTGATAATGTTTCTTCTAATTGTCATAAATATTTGCATTTTGTAGGCAGGCACATTCTGAATAGAATCATACTTAAATTTGAAAAATTCTAAATATATATATATGCCTTTGTTTCAGAATTAAAACAGTCATAGACACTAGAAATTTTGAATGAACAAATAACCTTAATAGTGATGTGAAAATACTCCAATTGAAATTTTAATGAGTGGGGTCCAAAGAATGTTTTCCCAGGCCCGTAGCTAGGTGGGGGCCAGGTCGGGCAACGCCCGACCTGGAAAAATATTTGCCCGACCTAGCACAATTGACAGAACTCTCTGATTGACACATTAAATTTCCAAACTTTTCTTTGCCTCAGCAAGAGAAAAAAAAAAACTTTTTTTAGAATAGACAGTAACTTAACTAACAGACACCCACCCCTAAAACCTCTCAATTCAAACAAAACAATTTAAACAACAAATTCATTTGCGAAGACTTTTTTTTTCTTTCATTACAAGAGCTGTAGGTCATTTTTCGTTTCGTTGCTTTGTAGAAATTTACCTTACCGCCTCCCCAAAGTGTCAAACTACAGATTTTAGAGAATAATCGTGTTTAGAGATTCTCTCTTAACTCCTTTCCTCAAACTGATTAACTGATGTCCGCAAAAATAGCTTTCTTTATACAACTGCCATACAGGGAATTTATTGTAATCGGGTACGGATAACCAATGACATGGATTTTTAGCTGCAGTTGGTTACCTATTTTATGTCTTGACAGGATAGGTTGCACAAAATAGGCAACTATCATGTGTTACAATCGTGTGGTTTTGTGATTGTTAACTTCACTATCTTACTTTTGGGTATTTTCAACAAAAGGGGAAAATGTTCTTTAAAAAAGCTTTCTTGACACTGTTGTGAATTATAAAAGTTTGTAAAATCAGTGTCACACAGAATCATAATATCTAGAAAGTGCTTTTCAGAGTAAAGGGGTTTTATAATTACATTGTTAATATCATCTATGACTATTTGAATTTAATATTTTATTATTTGAATATTTTATGTTAATTAAATGATAGAAATTTAATTTAGAAATGAGAATGTAACAGAAATTAATTTTATCCTTTTTATAAGTACAAAAAGTGCTTGTTTCTTCTGGTGCTTCCCCGCCCCTACGTTATTTACTCTACTTTTACTTGTTTTGTTACTTTCTTCCTACAAATATCCAAATCAGTCACATAGTTTCTGTATGAAAAATGGGAAATAAATGTAAGATTGTGAAATGGAAATATAAATCGAAAAATTAACAAAAATACCAAACGAGCATTAATATTTTAAAGCTATGAAATACTCATTTTTATTTAGTATTTCCTTAATTTATAGCTACAATTTACAAACAATAATCACTTAAGGCTGTTTGTAAAATATATTTTTATTCGCTCGGCTTTGCGAAACTTTATAATGTATTCCCAGACTTGTTTTTAAATGTAAAAGCAAGACATTTACAGACAAAATTACTGAAGTAATTTAGAATCGAACATCATTTTTCATTTTTTGACAATGTGTCGAATCTTGAGCTTTAAACGATTGTGTCTCAGATTAAAGTTCTACACGGGGTGGAATTTCCAGGCCCGGCCCAAACGAAAGCTATCTTGGCCCCGGTCCGGTGTAGAAATTTAAAATTCGGCCCAATCCCTGTCCGACCCGTACAAAAATAAATGAAAACAGGCATGGCCCGTGGCCTATTAAATCCGGCCCGACTCAATTTCAACAAAAAATTCATTTTTTTCTTAACATAGAGTACAGTTGAGATTCTTTTAAAGAATACTGCATACGTATTTATGGGATAATTTTACAGTATATTTTAAAATTACGATGTGTTCGCAAGACAGAAAATACACAATAACGACATTAATGATTACTCAAGAGTCTTAGACATTTCAACATTCAAATAAGGATGCAGTAAAAAATTAATGAAGTTTAGAATAATAGAAAAAATGAGGGTTAAAACGGACCGTTTATTTCGCTTATATCGGCCCGGCCGGCGGCCCGTTGAAAAAACTGTCCTAATTCTGCCGGCCCGGCCCTTTTAAAATTTCGCCTTCATTTTGCCAGGCCTGTGCAAACCACTATCTCAGATGATCTTTCCTAGCCACAAAAAATGATTTTAACACATATTTTTCACTTTTTTCTGAAATATAATTTTTCTTTATAGAAAACAGAAAACGCTATTTGCTATTGTGGGGTCAGAATTAAAATAATTGCAACTTTATGGCATTTAAGCATAAAAATGATTTTGTGATTGTGTTAGAGAATAGAGAGTTCGAATGGAGGCCATAATAGTGAATTATTTTGACCAATATTTTCATGATGGTTTTTATTTGTTTCATATTTGCTGACCAGCCCGGTATCGCAAGTGATGCGATGATATTAACCTTAAATTTGTATTAGTTTATATCTTTAATCTGATTTTTTTTATGTAATAGTTTTTTTAAGGCTTATTTTGCCTTTCAAAGCCTGACAAGAATTTCCGGAATTAAGGAATAATCGGAATTTCCCCTCTTTTTCAGACTTCTGGGAAGAATTAATGGAAAAAGTATGTTTTCTAGGAGTACGGAAATTATTTATTTAAAAATGGCGGATAGTGTTCAATGAAATTTAAAAAAAAGTCATTTTATTCAAAAAAGCAACCATTTCTTCTCGAATTTAATTAAAAATATAATATTCATATTTTACATCCAACAATCAAATTATGTTTTATTAAAAATATGT
Source organism: Maratus speciosus (assembly GCA_963932465.1). NCBI lineage: Eukaryota > Metazoa > Arthropoda > Arachnida > Araneae > Salticidae > Maratus > Maratus speciosus. Next base: position 182,846,015 of record OZ010796.1, on the reverse strand, counting down.
CTAGCTCCCTTTTTTTAGATTGTGGAAATTTTCTGTCCCAGAATGGGGGGGAAAAAAAAAAAAGAACGGAAATTTCTTTAATTCTCGGATATATACCGGCAGCAGTGCTGCCAAGAATACTTCCGTGAATTGAAGAAAGTATTTTTGAGAGTGTACATTTTTCTGTATTTCAACAAATAAAAAGCCGATTCGGATTTTCAAAGGGGGCAGATTTTTTTTTTCTCATCAGACTTTTAATATATATATATTTTTTAATTCTTATTGTCCAGACTCTGAAATTTTCATGTGTCATATATATAATGGTTTCAAAGCCTGTACACAAGATTCGTGGGAAACTACTGATATTTACTGGTAAAAGGACTTTTATTCTATTGTCCAAATTGTTTGAAATTTTTATCAGTTATAAACAGATACATTATGGTTTTGAAGTATGCGTAAAAAATTGGTGAAAATATATTCATATTTACCTGTGAGAGGGTTACCTGTTTTGTAAATAAATAACGTAATTAACAGGGCCTTCTTTATATTAAATTTTAAATCATCTAAAATTTCATAAATTCTGTAAAACCTGCGTAAATTGAACCTGTCTATAACAAAATACTGTTTTACATGAGAGCATTTCATGGTCCAGTTGAAAGGAATATCATACAATAAATAACAAATTCAGGGGGTAACCCAGGAAGAGGGTTCTTCCCTGAGCATCGAAATGTCACTCCCGGAAGCTTTGTAATTTTGTGCTTATTAAAGTTGTAGAAGTGCAATTCCCATCCACTGCATACTGTTCTATCACTCCGGGAGCATCTGTAATCCCTCCCGAAAAAAAGTGGCTAAATTCAACACTTCAGTTATCCCTGCTAAGATAGAAACCTGCCTGAAACGGGTTTTTTATTTATTATTATTTTTTTTTTATCCCTTCAAATTCCATTGTTACAGGTTTTACTATAAATGAATTCTTGGAATATTGTAGTATTAGTTTGTTATTATTAAAATATAAAAATGCAATTGTCCAGACATTTCTGCGAACAACAAGTGGGGGGGGGGGGGGGGGGGTACGATCCACAGTGTAGCAATCTTCAATAACATCTAATATTTTTGTGGAAATCCATATTTACAAAAAATAATTTATGGATAAACAGCGAGATGAAAGAATATCATTTTTTAACTACATTGGGAAGCGCTATAAACTTATACTGAAAACCATATAACCAAGACCATATAAACCAAGACTAAAAAAAATGAAGAAAACATTTCGCCCCTCTTGGGAAAACATTTGCCCGACCTGGAATCATTGTCTAGCTACGGGCCTGTGTTTTCCCCCTCCCCTCCCCTGATAAAAAAAGTAACACTTTTGTTTATGACCCTTCAAATTTTCTTAGCATATATACTATTAAGGATTTACCTGCATACAAAATTTAAAATACCTTTGATTATTCGAAGTCATACCACCTAAACTTTTTTTTATTTAAATCAAGGAGGGGGGGGGGGGGTTAGATTAACTTCTCTTAAAGTTTTCAATAAAGTAACACTTAAACAGGATTACTATTCAAAATGTACCTGCCTGCAAAATTCAGGTATCTTATCAATGTCAATCTAAAGAATAAAATTGCATTTTTGGGGAGGAAGGGGGGGGGGGGGTTGATATCCAAGAGCCTAAAATGCAGGCATGAAAGTGGGAAATAGGAAAAGGAGTAAAATCTTTTCGGTCCATATGATGGCGCCAAACTTTTAAAATTTAGACACATTTTAACAGTTATTTATGGGATAAAATGAAATATAATTGTACATTGTTATTTTCTTTTCATAGCTTAGAAAGCATTAAAAACAAATTTAAACTTTTAAATCAAAAGTGTTGCATAAATATAAGAAAATATTCTATTCCTAAAAGAGCATTATGAAACTTCTTTTTTCTTTTAAAGTCTAAAAAACTTTCACTGTGGAGAGATACTTTAATCAAATTTATTTACACGACTTTCATATGATTATAATATAAACTTCCCTTTGCCTTTGATTTGATAGATCTTTTGCACAGCAATTCAGAAAAAAAAAAAAAAAAAAAAAAAAACCTTCCAAGGATTTTAGTTAGACAAAATGTCTGATTATTAAATTTTCAAGATTCCGCCCCCCCCCCCTTCCCCACCTTATATGCTTCCAATATTTTCTTTGCATTTTTGCATCAACCCAGAAAATGACCAAAATTATTTTTAAAAAGGTGGAATTCCACCTTTAGGAGGAACACTTTCATGCCCGAAAATGGTATCATTTTTTAGAAGTGTTTACTGTACCTTAATAGAAGAAATATGTGATTTCATTGAATTTTTATATGTAAGTACCACGGTTCACATAATATTTTGAGAAAATTTTAGGAAAGAATTTTTCTAGTGTTTAATATTGCACAAGAAATTAAAATCCTATCTTCCAACCTACAAAGATCATGCCGTATACAATTGTTTTTGCTGTTTATCTAAAAACATGCTAATTTGCCCTGTTTTAAAAAGGATTACGGATTACGGAGGAAACCCAATTACGGAAGATTAAATTATAGCATTTTAACTATTTTTAACACAATCAACTGATTTATAAATAAATGAGAGTAGAATTGTAGTATAGAAATAGTAGAATGTGTAGAATTGCAGTAGCGAAAATTTGTTAGTATGAAATTATCGTTGTATTATCCGCCATCGCCGTCTTCGCTCAGAAAAACATCTAACCTAAAAAGACATTTCAACGACAGCGCGAGCGATTGCTTGTGCTTCCTCTGAAATACTGCAACCTCAAAAATAACTAGCGCCAATTCCTCAGCCAAGAGGTAGGAGAAAAATCACCATAGGGAGCGGAGCTACACCGAGACGCTAGTGTACAAGAACCATATGTGAATACTTGAGTATTATTAAACTATTTCCTAAGGAAACAGTTTTATTGAATTTTTACACAATAACATATGCAATCGTTTTGAAACTGCAACAATGACACTTAAAATTGCTTACTTTTAATAATTTGTGATGTGAAAGTATTTTTTGATCCTGTATATTAAAGGATACTATTTAAGTAATTTTTAGTGCAACGGGCGTAAGATTTAATTAAAAATTTCATTTGCCCCCTTGCAGACCGACCGCACAATACTGCTTCATTAAAAAACTATTCGTAACTGAATTTACTTTTTTTAACTATTTTCAGGAGTTGAAAATACTCTTTAAAAAATAAACGAATATTACTTTTCATACTTTGGAGGCAGAAAGTTGATTTTTTTCAAAATTAAGCGATTGGGATAGATCGGTTTCTATCGAAAATTTTGTCCGCTGCCTTAATACAAAACATTTGTGGACACAGTAACAGTAATTGCAGGCAAAGCTCTCCCCACCCTTATTTTTTTTTTTTTTTTTTTTTAGCAATTAAAGGATTTCTTTCTCCATTTTTCAGATAAGGAAGAAGATTTTTCAGAAAATGCTGTCAAAGTTGGCGTTATGAACCGAATTTCCAGATGCAAAAGGGAAAAAACTGCCATCCTCTAACAAAAATCGCTTTTAACTCAAGATGCAATTCATTTACTGGAAAATGAAAAAAAAAATGTTCGACTTAAAGTCACTTCAATAATCATGCCTGCAAATATGACGCTTTTATGTCTAAAAATGAGTCACAAAATTTCGCGTTGATGATATGGATTTTTTTTTTTTTTTTTGTGGGGGGGGGGGGGGGGGGGAGGGCACTTTGACTTCTGAAAATCAAACTGAGTACTTTCTGACACATTTTCTAATCCAGTTTCGCTCACTAACGTATCAAATTGGCATGGGCTCTTTTTCAGAACTATGTAATCGAGCTGTTTTTTTCTGTTTTTCGTTAACGGCAGAGGATTTTTCAGAAAATCCTGTGAGTTTTAGCGTTTTGAAACGAATTTTCGGACGCGAAAGTGCAAGAAACGAAAACTGCTGCCGTCCTGAGAGAACAAACGCTTATAACTCAAGATGTAGTTCTTTTATCGGAAAATGAGAAAGCTGTTCCACAGCTGATTACAAATCACTTTAACAGGGCTCCCACTCGGTCCGCTTTTTGAACACCTCTTTTTTTCAAAGAAAAATCTGATTTATAAATTTCATAGAAACTTACGTGGATGTGCCTTTTTCTTGCAATTGCTGCAGAAACCTACCAAGAATTTTTTCCTAAAAAAATACTGGTTTTCAAAAAACGGACCAGTGGGAGCCTTGCTTTAACACATAGCTGCCAACACTTCCGCTTTTTTGGACCACAAAAATTTAATAAAGATTTTGCCTTATTTACTCGGCAGATTACGGCAAGTTAAGAAGGTAAAATTTACTATAAATTTTTTGTGGTACAAAAAAGCGTAAGATAGTGGCAGCTATACTTTAACATGATGCTTGGAAACGTCATGTTTCAAGAAATACGTCTGAGAGTTTGACGTTCTTGAGCGGGGAAAATATTGTTTGTGATTCGTGATGCGCCTTAAACAAAATGCACCATCTAATGTAAAACCTGAACCAACTGAAACTTGTATTTAATATGAATATTTATATTTGGAAATTTCTAGTGCGAGCTTTAATTTAAAATGTGACTAAAGTTTAAATTGAGTGATTTTTATTAGACCCATTCGTTGGAAATGATAGGCCTTAAAACAAACATTTCGTTCATTCTTTTCCCCGAATTTATTTTTACTTAAATATAGAAAAAAAAGAGGGATGCTCTTTTTCTTTTTTTTTAGACATTTATACTCCTTCTGTCTCCCAAATTAGTTGCTACATTTGATTTCTTTTGTACTGATTATTAATACTGATGATTTTATGATTTTGTTTGAACATCTTTCATAGATTTCAGGGTGTTATGCTATCAATCAACAACATTTACTTACCAAGAATTCCCTCCGTCTCTCCTTAAATAAGTACCAAATTAGTTTTAAAAATCCAGGGTTCGCACGCTCTTAAGCCACGCCCCATTTGTAAGGCTTATTCCGCCTCAGTAATCGCATAAAACTACCTTCTAGCTAATGAATTGTTAATTCTTTAGGAAGAAAATGATCTTTATGGTACACTGGTGGTAGAGTCCTTACACAATGGTGTCGATCTACTAAACTGCATCGGAAGTTATTTATGACTCCACCCACTTGGAATGTAGCAACTAATTTGGGACAAAATTTTCGACGGAGGGAAATTTGACAATATTTTATCTGAAATGTTAGAAACATATGTGATATTGTCATGGATCTCTGCTTAAAATTTTCAGCGTTTCGAAATAAATTGGCGAATCCTGTTCAGTTCGCAGTGTAAAACGATTCCATGTCGTTAATTCAAAGTTGGGGGGATTTTGTTATTCAAATTGCTTGATTGCTATCACTTTTTGAGAAAATAATATTCGTCTTATTTAATCTATTGAGAATCATTTGAAAATTAATATACAACTACAGTTAGTTTTCTTAAAATATGTTATTTAAAATTTTTTCATTTCCTATCAAAAAGTCATAAAGGAATGATTGATAATTGGAAATAAACATCGATAATGATCAGATTTATGAAAATGTAACTACTGATGTAGTATACATGTTTAACAGCAAGTGTTTGAATGAATATTTGGCTCTGAAAGGAAAATACCCTGAACGTTAATAAAACGATTAAAAAGTCCAATATTAAAACAAGTTTCACACCAGATAAAATATATTTCATTTCTTTACATATAGTAAGTTGAAGCTAAGCATGCCATTCCCGTAAATATCTTTTATATATATTGAAAGAATCGCTTTCGTTCGGAAAGTGATGAACGGAAATGTTAGAAAAGACCTTTTCCAACGGTACATCCTTCTATACAACTATCCTGCATTTTTAAACTTTTTGTCAGATGATTTCTTAAGAACAAGTTTATCTGAATCAATTTTTGAAGCTGACTCCTGAAATAACCTCCATTTTTGCCTATCACGTCAGGATTTTACAAAAAATGAGAAGTTGTGTTTTCAATATTTCAATTAATGCAATCAAAAATTTATCACAATTTCATACAAAGTATTTCATTAAACATGTTAAAAATACTGTAAAAATCGTCCTTATAAGTTCATGAAATTTCTTTAATAAAACGAAAAGCAAACAGTTTTCAATTAAACAAACTTTCTTCTGTTTGACTTTCTTGCAGATCCTCCTTCATCGTTTTGGTCCCTCTTCAATATCCAACAGTAGTCTGCCATCATATTTACATTCCCTCTTCCCTTATACTCTTCAATGTAATGTCCCAGATTTTCTGGAAAGTAGTCGGTATGGGAATGCAGAAATGCTTTTTTACACTCATATTCCCAACTTGAAAATTTCCAGCATTGTTTTAACAATATTACTGTAATTTGGATCTTTCTTATTCCCTAGAAAGCTTCCGATAATACATTTAAAAGCGGCCCATGCGTCTTTTTCTGCCTCATTCATCGTTTTTTTTTTTTTTCAAAATCCTTGTCCTTCATCAGTTTTTTGATTTGAGGACCAACGAAAATTCCAGCTTTTGATTTTTCGTGCGTGATGAAGGGAAATTTACGTTATGTGTGACTACCACATAATGCTTGTTCTCAGCGATGAATCTTCGCAATCAACTCGGGTCAGTTGCAAACAAACTATACGTGATACAAGAAAACTAAGAACAGTTTTGTAATCAGCATAAAAAAATGCATTAAGGGCAATCATTGGTTTTTAATCATCTGATATCATGCAGACTAGTGATAATTAGCGCAAAGCTGGATAAGCGAAGACACTCATATATTAAAATATGCCGCAATGTAACGCCTCTAGTTGCCGCGATGAGAACTAAATTGTTCATTAGTGGGTGGGGCGTCCTATGATTAGCTTTTGGTTCTGCTTTCATCGCCTGAAATTTACGTTCATTTCACGGCAATATAACAGTAACGAAAACCAGACGTTTTCAATCCTGTCATTAAACTTGTCATTATATTGTCATTAATTTGATGAAATATTTAAATTTTTGAGAAAAGTAATCCTATTATGTATTTTTTTTTTATATTTATTTTCTGTTTACATCTATAATTTGCAATGGCGTGAAGAATACTACTAATATTCTAAAAGAGATTCATTTCTGAAACAGTGGATACATATACATATATTTAAATGTAGAATTTAATGTATTCAACAATTTGTTTTAATGGAATATTTAATATATTGGATTCATATTTACAACAAATATTTTCTTGTAAAAGATTCCTATTTTTCACTCCCTTATAAATTATAAAATGTAAAGCAGGAAATTGTAAGCAGGAAGCATTTATAAAAAAAAACAAAAAACAACCATATATTATATTTTAAGTAAATACTAACTTAGGAGGTATTTTTTCTTAATTTTTTTTTAATTTTTGCACACAACTATTACCAGGATTTAAAAAAAAAAAATAGAATTTTTGGCACAGATGTCATATTCGCCCCATATTGGCGCGATTATTGACGCCAATATCATATACGCAACGGGTACTTAACTGGCGCCAAAGTGTCGTTATTTTGCTTGATGTGGTAACCCGGATTATGTGGTTTATGCTGTAGATGTTTTCGCCAAATTGGCAACCGAAAAAAATCGCGCCAATATGGGGCGAATATGACATCTATGCCGAATTTTTCTCTGAAGAAAATTGGCCTTTTTTCAATAATACATATAACTTTTGAAGAAAAATAAATTGAATAAATGAAATTTTTTTCGTTACTTAATGTGTAATTATTAATAAATTAAAAAGTTTCAACCATTATTTTATACCGAAAATAAATATATAGTTTAAATGAGTTAAAATGTATTCTGTACTTTCTTTATGAACCCATGAAATATTGTTTGTGATGTTTTATTCTTTCATGTTTTTTTTTTTTTTTTTTTTTTTTTTTTTTTTTTTTTTTTAATGTCCTTTAACATGCTGATAAGTCTGTAAGTTATGCTCAGTTAATTTAGCTTTATTAAACCCATTGAAATCTTAAGTTAAATACTTTTGCATAATTTAATTTCTTAACGATTATTCTCTGTTTAAGAACTACATAAAAACAAATATAGAGTTTTTATAATTTAGGCAAAATCAGAAAAATACATTTTCTTAACAATATTTGAAATATTTTCATTCATACAGAAAAACAATTTATTTTTCAGAATCATTTTTATCTTACATTATGTCCAACTTGAGCTTGATGCTCCATAATTTATTTTTTATTTAAATCAAGTAACATTATTAATTTTTCTGTTAAATTTTGCTTTTTCAAATTCACATTTTCAAAATCTCTCATGTCTATTACTACATACATTGAAAATGTCGAATATTTAAATTGATTTAATCAAAATTGATTTACTTTAAATTTCACAGAAATTAAAAGCATTAAATACGGTTAATAAAAATTTCCGATTCAAACCACTTGTACAACAAAAATTTAATAAATTAAAATCCCCATTTAAAACCACCTGTTGTTGAAAAGTAATAGGATAAGTTTAAAAAAAAAAAAAAAAAAAAAAAAAAAACGCTTAAAATAATTAAAAAAAAATAAATGATTTAACAGCTTTGAATAAATTACATTTCAAATACTATACAGAAAAAATTCTTCAATTCAATCGAAATTATTGACGATTTTTTAAATACATAAACATGGGTATATTTTAAAATTGTGGAGCATCAAATAAATAATGTAAACAAATGATAAACGAATGTCTTTCTGTATTTGTTAAACAAAAATACGTTTAAAGAAGTAGCACTAATTAATAAGAAATAAAAATATGCTACATATTATACAAGCATACATAATAAAAAGATAAATGAAAACTGCTGAAAGGTATTTTTCAAATTTCACTCAAATTTCACTTCAAGTCATAGAGTGATTAAATTGATTAAAGTCAAATGTTTTTCTCTCTAGTTATAGCGGCCACTTCCGCAACTTCCCGTGATATCGTTACATTTTGCATAAAGCAAATTTCGTTTAAATATGCCCAGTAGGGTGGAGCGGAAAAAATTATTTTTTGAAAATCAAAAAGGGGTAGGTGCGAAAAGTTGCCTTTATACTAGTACATCATCTGTGTGCAATATTACCGCTGAAAAAGCGCTTTTGGTCCAAAAGTCGAAATTTTGGGTAAAATTTGACATTTTTTCAAAAATTTAAAAAAAATTCTATAGAGATGGTTATTATTTAAAAGTGTTATTTAAAACTTTATTATTAATGACTTAACATATTTAAACAATAAAACTATATCTTTGTTCTGTATAACTGGAACAAAACTGACAACTTTCGGTGAAAAAAAGGCGTTTCCACTCTGTTGTGTCATACAACTAATTGTTATTTGGAATACAGCTCTTACGTAGTTGCTTTGAAATCTACCAAGGGGGTATCAAGTGGGAGTGGCTGCATTTCATGACATAACAGTGAATAGCTTGACCACCCTTCCATCTGAGCACAATGTTTTATTTATATATTGAATTGTGATTTTTTATCAAAGACTCACATAAGATTCCTATGTATCAACCTAATCCATCTCTTCTTTGTATCCACAGACGTTGGGTGCTGCTGTGACACTTCTTCACGTATATTTCTACTGCTTGTGTATGATAAGGCAAGCAGAGTAATGCAATGGAATTAATGGAATCTATTCAGCGCTGTAGTATCTTCACCAAAATTACATCCAGTTACTGCATAGTGATTGGGAGTTCCGTTCCTACAACATTTTACAACATATAGGTATTTCATCTTTGAGTACGCCATCATTTACTCTACCTCTTGAATTTTTTATATGGTGATAAGCTTGTTGTTTAATGTGATGGCGATCGTCATCAAAATTGCAATAAGAATTTGCTCTCGATGTGAAAAGCTACCATTATCCTAAATAAATTTTTTTAGTATTTGTTTTTTGCCGATTTCTGTGATGTTTTGTAGCCGAGTAATTTCCCATAAGTTTTTAGATCAATTTTTTAGATGTGAATTTTATTTGGTGTAAGCCATCATGTGGCATAAACTTGGATGACATACTTTGTGAGTGAACCAGAATCTGATGGTCAATCAGTTCAGTGCTTATATAAAGGCGAATAATTTTATGCGCCGTTGTGGGCCATCTTGCTTAGGACAAGTTTCTTGGGTCTTCGCTAGTTCTGAGCAATATCTTGATGAAATAACTTTGCGGATATCTATCAGGTATTTCTGGTATGTGCTGTGTACCCTTTTCTTGATTTCAGGAAATAATGTTTAAAAAATACTCTCTATGGCTTCGAAAATTGAAATAAGAAGGGAATAAGCACTTGGACAAAGATTTTCCTATTGGTCCGGCGCATCCCTGTGGGTTAGAATCTAATTTTTGCCAACGGTTTTATCTAATAAATGATGCAGAGGAAATTAACTGGACTTGGAGGAGACATATGATCAATTGTAATGGTTCATTCTAAATATGCCCCTCGCAGAATGGATGACAACGACTAACAGAATTATCCGCCTTCAAATGAGCACTCACTGCCCATCAGAGTCTCTACGTTCACTCAAAAAGTACTACCGGGTGTCCCAAAAAGGACTGACTGATTTTAAAATTCAATAACTTGCAAACGGTGACAGATATTTAAAAAATTCTTGCAGGAGGGTTATGCATAAGGTCAAAAGTTTTTTTACAGTGATTTTCAATTTTAGTTCGAATTACAAACAATAGATGGCGCTGCGATCAATAGACGCTGAATTCAGGCTCGATTTTTGGTACTTCGTGGCCCGGATAATACATTTCCATCTCCTTTTTCAGCATGGAACAAGAGAAAGGACCAGAAATCGAGCCTGTATTTAGCGACTATTGCTTACAGCGCCATCTATTGTTTGTAATTCGAACTAAAATCGAAAATCACTGTAATAAAACTTTTGACCTTATGCATAACCCTCCTGCAAGAATTTTTTAAATATCTGTCACCGTTTGCAAGTTATTGAATTTTAAAATCAGTCAGTCCTTTTTGGGACACCCGGTATGTTATCCAAGTTTGGCTCCAGAATAGTTTACAATCAAATGTAATTCACAGCTAAAGAAGGGATCTAAAAATTCATGGGGAATTGGCTACACAAAAACAACTTGGATACTAAACAACACACAAAACGGAATTAAAAAATACTGAAAAAAGGTTATTTAGGACAATGGTTGCTTTGCATACACAGAGGAAATTCTTATTTCAATGCTCTCTGACGATTGCCATCACATTAAACAGCTAGCTGCTCAGCACATAATAGTCGAAAGATGAGAGTAAATGATGGCATACGCAAATCGGAAATATCTACAATCAACTTTGAAGCGGATAATTATCTAAATCTAACTCATTGGAAAAGTGTTGTGGTAACAGAACCTTTAATCAATATGCATTTATCGTGTGCAATCTTGGTGAAGATAATAGAAGGCTGAATAGATTACATTAATACCATCCGCACTGCATTACACTGTTTGTCTTCTCTTACACAAACAGTAGAAAAATACGTAAATGAGACCACAGCAGCAGCATTCAAAGTCTGTGGATTCAAAGAAGATGTACCAGGTTGATACATAGAAAACTTATGCCAGTCTTTGATAAAAAAAATCACAATTCAATGTATAAATAAAAAATTGAGTTCAGATTGTAGGGTGGTCGAGCTATGCACTGTTGTGACATGAAAGGCAGCCACCTCCACGTGGTACCTCCTGGGTAGATTTGAAAGCAGCTAGGTAAGAGCTGTATTCCAAACAACAATTAGTTGTATGACACAACAGAGTGGAAACGCCTTTTTTTCACCAAAAGTTGTCAGTTTTGTTCCAGTTATACAGAACAAAGATATAGTTTTTTCGTTTAAATATGTTAAGTCATTAATAATAAAGGTTTAAATAACACTTTTAAATAATAACCATCTCTATAGAATTTTTTTTTAATTTTTGAAAAAATGTCAAATTTTACCCAAAATTTCGACTTTTGGACCAAAAGCGCAGACTCAAGCCATTTTTTTTCAGCGGTAATATTGCACACAGATGATGTACTAGTATAAAGGCAACTTTTGGCACCTACCCGTTTTTGATTGAAGAAAATTAATTTTTTTCGCTCCACCCTAATGCCCAGTACTGCTACATAAACATAAAATCGGGGTTCGAATTGAAGAGAAATATCATGTATTTTTTACTGAATAAATGGAGTGCGATTCTGTTTCTAATAAAAACTCTTTTTTATAGTATTCCCTACCATCTCTTAAAGTTTGTAACCTCAGTATTGAAACATCACGTGGATCAATATCTGAAAATTGGACAATTTGCGTCCACTGCAAATAATATTTCATTAATTATACTAAAACCAAAAACTGAAAAACGTAATATATTGTAAAATTTGTTATATCAATTACCAATGTAAATGGACATATAATGATGTATAAATAATTAGTTTTAAGTTTTAAACAAGCGAAATCATCATTTCAGTCCCTGTCCCCAGATGCAAATATCCAATATTAAGTGTATGCTGTAAACATTTCTATAAATATTATTAACTTTTGATATTATATACAGGGTGGTCATAATTAGTGTTCAAGGGGTGCTGGAGAGAAAACTATCGGGTATATTCCAGTGAAATTTGGTATCTACACGTTTCAGAACATGCACAAGTCAAATATGCAAAAAAATCGCCATTTTCACCCGATAGATGGCGCTGTACCATATTTAAACGATCACCAGTGGCATATACAACCTCCAAAATCGATAGACAGAGCATAATGACATTCTAAGAGGCATATAAACAATATAAAATGTCATTTACAGTCTATCAAAATTCCATACAATTCGCTTCAGTAATTACATTTTTACAGTATCATGTAATGAAAAATAGCGTAAATAAGATCACAAATTAAACAATCCATAAAGACGCTTTGGAAAACAAGCCATTATTTATTCAATGAAATTATTACATGATGTGCTCAATATGTGAACCACCAGATGCAACCACATGCTGAAAACGTAAAACAGCATAGCCCACCGTCGCATTTAAAATCTGTGGTTTAACCCCTTGAGGGGCAAGCAATTACGTTTGTGAAATGCTGAATTCCCACCGGAATCTTTGAAAAATTCTATTTCAAAAAAAGTAAAAGCAATTTTACGGCTTTTTTCCATCAAAGTTAGAAAAGTAAAATGTAATAAAATTATTCTGGTGTAAAACTTCATTAATCGTAGGTGGTATATAATATATACCGGTGCCCCTCAAGGGGATAACACACCTCACGTGTCTCGTTATGCTAGATTTCAATTCAGCAACAGAAGCATGCCGTTCTCTATAAACCATATCTTTCAGATGTCCCCACAGATAAAAATCGCAAGGATTAAAGTCCGGTGAACGTGGGGGCCAAGCGTTGTCGAAACCTCTGTTTATGACTTGGTCCGCATCAAAGCTACACTGTTAAAAATAAAGGTTTAACTTTGAACAAAAAAACTGGTGAAAACAAGAGGTTTCACCGAGTTTCCCGTTCAAATAAAAATGACTGGAAAAGAAAATTATATGCTGGATGCACAATAACTGAGTTTACGGTTCTACCTTTAGTTATCGTTGAGTGGCATCACATCACGATCACCCCACAAGGCCACAAGCTAAACTTTAATGGCGGCTAACAACTTAAGCGTCAACATGAATATCGCTTATTTTGGATTTATCTCCCCGTCCCCATCAATCCTTGAAATACAAGTAAGTACACTAGTAGCTATAGTTTATTTTACTGTTAGTACACATTATAATGTTTTGCTGAAACTCCCTTGCACAAAATTTATATTTTACCTGTAAATATTAGATTAGCAATTTGCTTAAGCCTAAAATAGTACCGGTTCTACATTGCATCCGGAGCGAAATAAACCACTATTTTAAAGCTATTAATAACTTAAGTTTAATAATTTAGTTCAGTTCAAAGATTTATACACGCGAAATTATTTTTCGATATCACTTATTTTTGTTTGTTGATGTTTTCAATTTATGAATGCCTTGCTATCATTAATGCTTGTCATACGCATTCAAGTCCTTACTACAACATGATATACATATATATGTTTGCAAAACTGAATTTTTTACATTACTTAAAAGAATCTTTACAGGATTTTATGTAGCTAAATTAAGTATTAAAAAAGGTTTATATGATTTTTTAAACCATTCATTTTCCAAAATTTAATGTAATCAATAAAAACTAGTGGTTGCCTTTTTTTTTTTTCTAATGAGATTGCTATATAATTTAAATTCAAAATTATCTTTATTTTGTAAGTAATGGATATATGAAGGCACACGAAACAAACGTCAACTGTATTATACAATGAATATTTTGATATTTTAAAACATTAAATTAGATGAAAAATAAAAATCGTGAAATGCAAATTCTGGTTTGTGTATGAGATTATAATTTTAAATTTATAATTAGCTGTATCTTCTAAGTAAAATAATGGATATTTGCAGTTGAGGTTCCTGAAAAGTGTGTTAGAAGATACAAATTTAACATTTTTAAAATATCAAAATGTAAGAAACATAAAACCATGAAATGCAAATTTTGGTTTTTGAAAATATACTATTACAAATTTATGACATATAATTGTATAACTGTTTTTACATTGTGCATTATATATAGCCCAATAAATATTAAAAAGGTTTATATGATTTATTAAACAATTTGTTTTTTAAAAATGAAACCATAAAAACAGATGGTCGCTTTTTTTAAAATTATGAGATTATAATTTTAAATTCATAATTAGCTGCATCTTCTAAGTAAAGTAATGGAGATCTATAGCTATAAGACCTCCAAGTCTGTTAGAAGGTACATTTTGATATTTTTAAAACTTTAAATTTGTTTAAAACTTAAAACCGTGAAATGCAAATTTTGGTTTTTGAAAATATACCATTACAAAATTATGACACATAATTGTATAACTGTTTTTTACATTGCTAAAGCATGTTTAATAATGCATTATATGTAGCTCAATAAATATTGAAAAGGTTTATATGATTTATTAAACAATTCGTTTTTCAAAAAAATATGAAATGCATATAATAAACAGGTGGTCACTTTTTTAAAAAAATCTATAAGATTATACAATTTTAAATTCATAATTAACTGTATCTTCTAAGTAAAGTAATGGATATCTGCAGTTGGAGGTTTCTGAAAAGTGTAATGCATTTTGATATTTTAAAAATGTTAAATTTGTAAAAAACTTAAAACCGTGAAAAGTAAGTTTTGGTTTTTTGTGAAAATATACCATTACAAAATTATGACATATAATTGTATAACTGTTTTTACATTGTGCATTATATATAGCTCAATAAATTATTAAAAAGGTTTATATAATTTATTAAACAATTTTTTTTTTCAAAAATAAATGAAATCCATATAATAAACAGGTGGTTTTTTTTTAAAATTATGATATTATAATTTTAAAATCATAATTAGCTGTATCTTCTAAGTAAAGTAATAGAAATTTGTAGCTATTGAAATCTCCAGCTCTGTTTGAAGGTACATTTTGATATTTTTAAAATTTTAAATTTGTTTAAAACTTAAAACCGTGAAATGCAAATTTTGGTTTTTGAAAATATACCTTTACAAAATTATGACACATAATTGTATAACTGTTTTTACATTGCTAAAGTGTGTTTAATAATGCATTATATATAGCTCAATAAATATTGAAAAGGTTTATATGATTTATTAAACAATTCGTTTTTCAAAAATAAATGAAACCCATATAATAAACAGGTGGTCGCTTTTTGTTAAAAATTATGATATTATAATTTTATATTCATAATTAGCTATATCTTCTAAGTAATGGATATCTGAAGTTAGAGGTTTCTGAAAAGTGTGTTAGAAGATACATTTTGATATTTTTAAAATGTTAAATTTGTAAAAAACTTAGAACCGTGAAACACAAATTTTGGTTTTTGAAAATATACTATTACAGAATTATGACATATATCTGTATAACTGTTTTTTACATTGTTGAAGCATGTTTATTAATGCATTATATATAGCTCAATAAATATTAAAAACGTTCATATGATTTATTAAACAATTCGTTTTTTAAAAATGAATCCATAAAAACAGGTGGTCATTTTTTTGTTAAATTATGAGATTATAATTTTAAATTCATAATTAGCTGTATCTATTAAGTAATAGATATCTGCCACTATAGACCATTACAAAATTATGACATATAATTGTAATTAACTCGGGTGTGAAACATGTCTCCCAAGAACCGCGTTATATCGGGCTTCCACTGTATTTTAAAAATTGTAACTTCATAATACAAATTCTAATTTTGAAATAATATTCAGATATAAATTTAGCATAATTTATAGTTTTTTCTTTTAAATTGCTATAGGATTTACCGTAAAGTGTCAAACCTGCCATCTTAAGAGTACGCTGATTTAGTATGCCAGTGTTTCAAACAACGAAAGATTGTCTTTTTGATGTAAGTACATTTTAGTGTTAGTTTTTGTTAATTTCATCTTTCAATAATGTTTTAATACTCGCACACATTGTTTACATAAACAGGGCTTGAATTTCAGGGCGGGATGGCGGGATTCGCGCCCAAAATTTTGAAATCCCGCCCAAAATTATATCGTGGGCGGGAGACTCCCGTCCAAAAAATTTCACCATTTTCCTGAAAATTTTTCATTTTGAAATTACCATCAACTCCCGCGAATGCCTTGCAAAATTTCCCGATATTTTCGCGCGAATAATTGACACATTTTGCGTTTTTTTTACCGCGAAAGATCGTTGAAACTCGCGAATTTTCGATGCGACCGATAGACAAATTTCATTATTTTTTTTCTCGAGATCAGTTGACAAGTGTCCGCGACCGATTGGCGAATTCAGGGGTAATTCTGTTACGAATTTTCCGAAAATTGTGAAAAATCGGTCATCAGTTCAACAGAAAAATATCGTGAATTTTGACATTGTCGCCGAAAAAAATCAATTTTGTCAATCGTTCGAGGAAAAAATCGCCAATTTCGTCACAAAGGATTGCGAATAAAACACAAATTTTGTCAAAGGATCGCGGAAAAACGTGAATTTCGTCAGATTGCGGGAAAAAAACTTGAAATTCATTAAAAGGATCGCAAAAAAACGCAAATTACATCAACGGATAGCAAAAAAATCATAAATTTCGACAAAGGCACGCGGAAAAATGAGAGTTTCGTTAAAGGATCGCGAAAAAAGAGAATTTCGTCCTAGGATCGCGGAATAAACACGAATTTAGTGTTTAGTCAAACGCCGCTGAGAAAAAACCGCGAATTTCATCAAAGAATTGCGAAAAAAAAACGCGAATTTTGTCAAAGGATCGGGAAAAAACACATTTCGTCAAAGAATCGCGAATTTCGTCCAGGGATCACGAAAAAAACCCCGCGAATTTCGACCAGGGATCACGAAAAAAAATCCTGCAAATTTCGTCAAAGAATCACTCATAAAACTCTAATTTCATCAAAGGATCGCGAAATAACGGCAAATTTCGTCAAAAGATCGCAAAAAACGGAAATTTCGTCAAAGGGGCACGAAAAAACACATAGCTAGTGCTGGGAATGATCCCCCCCCCCCCCCATACCCTCTGTTGTAACCTTTCATAAAATTTGCTGTCAGTTTCAGAATTTTTTTTTTTTACTCAGAATCACCCCTGCTTTCTTACTTTTTTAAATAAAAAAACATTTTGCATCATTATTCTGAGTTGTTGATTTAACCCTTTCAGGGGCGGTGGCTAGGACGTCTATCCACCAACTTTAGAAATTTTTCTCTAGGAGTGCAGTGGCTAGATTGATTAACCACCTATACGAAAAGTCAGCCAATACTTATAAAATGAAAACAGAGATGGCAGCACTAACCCAGCTTTTAAACATAATATGAAAATTTTTTTTGAAATGATCATGTCGAGAGAAAAATTTTCGAAGTTTATTTATTCTTAATTTCTTTAATTGCTTTATGTATAAAAAAAACTATGGTAGCGTATATATACTGTTATTGACCTTTTCAATGCATTAGAGTAACACACAATCTAGGATAAATAATTTTAGTTTGATTTTTGAGAGTAATTCTGTGGTGGCTAGAACGTCTAGCCACCGCCCTCTTAGGAAAATTATTGTTCTGCTGGGGAACGGAATTGCGTTTCTTTCTCTTTGCGATAAACAGAGAGGCGGAATTTGTGTTATTGAAGGGTGGTGAATATAAACAAAAGGGAATGGTGGAATGTAAATAAAAAAAATGAAAAATCAAGGAGATAAGAGGCTTTTATAGAAAACAGTTCAGTTTTTCTATTTAGAGCTCAGACTGAGGTTGTCTTTCACTCTCGTTCTTATATCGTGCTTTTTCGAGATAGATTTTATTTCTGTAGCATTCTAATTTACTTGTTTTCATTTCATACATTTTATAAATACTTAAAATTGATATAATTTGATATATTAGCAATAATGCCTAGAAAAGGCTTATCGTTAGATGAGGCTATTGCTCTATTTGAAGAATTACCTTCAGATGATGAATCTGCTGTGTCTGACAACAGTGATAGTGAGGAAGAATATATTCAAAATTTACCGCAAGAAGAAATTTCTTCCAGTTCTGAAGATGAACAAATCAATGAATTAGAAGGCCCTAGTTGTTCCAGAGGAGGTGTAAATTGGAGCAAAAATTTCAGAAGCCGCTCTGTTCCAGAATTCATTGAAGAAAGTGGTCCTGCAACTGAGATCCTAGATGTTGAAAATCCAACACCACTTGGAATATTTTTCATGTTTATTAGCATGAAATTATTGGAAGATATAGTCTTTCAATCAAATTTATATGCTACACAGTTGGGAAAATCTTTCACTGCATTAGATATTGATGAATTTTTAAGATTTATTGCAATAAATCTACTCATGGGAATAAAACGTTTACCAAGCTATAGAGATTATTGGTCCAGCTCTCCCGACTTGCATGATCAATATATATCGCAACAAATGTCAGTAAAACGTTTCGGGTGGATTTTGTCCCATTTGCATATTAATGATAATTCTTTGCAACCAAAAAAAGGAACTGATAATTATGATAAGTTATACAAACTACGCCCATTTTTAAATCATTTATCCGAAAAGTTTCTTTCATTATATAGGCCCTCTCAAAATCAAGCTATTGACGAATCAATGGTCAAATTCAAAGGACGTTCTTCTTTGAAACAATATTTACCTAAGAAGCCGATAAAGAGAGGCTATAAAGTATGGATGCGTTGTAATGAAAGCGGATATGCTAGCCAGTTTGAAGTTTACACAGGTAAGGTTAGCAATCTTGTAGAAAGGAATTTGGGACAAAAAGAGTTGTTCGCACTTTGTGTGAACCAATATATGGTAACAACCATAAACTATTTATGGATAACTACTTTACTAGTTATAATTTATTCAAATTTTTAGAAACAAAAAACATATTCGCTTGTGGAACAGTGAACATGACAAGGATAAATTTGCCGAAAAACTTAAAGGCGGAAAAGGACTTGTCAAGGGGAGATTTTGACTGGGCGTCAAATGAAGACGGTATAATTTGTCTTAGATGGAAAGATAAACGAGGTGTATGCATATTATCTTCTTTGGAAAATGCAACAAACATTACAAATGTTGAGAGAAAAGAAAGGGATGGTCAAAAAAATCTGGTATCATGCCCTCAAGCTATTATTGATTACAATAAAAACATGGGATTTGTTGATAGGTTTGATCACCTGAAAAGCTTATACGAATGTGATAGGAAAAGTCATAAATGGTGGCATAGACTTTTTTTCCACTTCTTAGATGCAACTAGTGATGGGCGATAACGAGATGTTTTTCTCGATTTTCTCGATTGTATGGACATCTCGATATTTTTCGATTGTATAAATTTTTTCTCGATGACTACAGTTTGCAAATTTCTTTTATAAATCATATATTATGTATTATATACGTCATACATTTATCAAGAATCGTCTGCGGGTGAACTGGAATGAGTCGATGTTAATAAAGACTAGGTGACTTCGACCGCTAGCGGGCCCCTCCTTTAATCGGGGCCCCTAATTTATACGTAATCTTGTAATATGAAATCACGAACAGGTTAACCCGCTATATACGGCACTGATATATGATAGCAGGCGGGTGTGGTGTGCACGCACTACAAAATCTTGTAAAAAATATAATATCGAAACGAAT
The DNA here is from genome assembly GCA_963932465.1 of Maratus speciosus. Taxonomy (NCBI): domain Eukaryota; kingdom Metazoa; phylum Arthropoda; class Arachnida; order Araneae; family Salticidae; genus Maratus; species Maratus speciosus. Next base: position 182,825,905 of record OZ010796.1, on the reverse strand, counting down.
GAACGTCGGACCAGATCTTTTGGGGGAGGGGTGAAAGCGAGCGGAGGGGCACAGCAGCTGCATAATATGATTAAGTCGTCACAGGTCTTTAGGCCTTTCCAACCATATGTCACATGAGAAGCCTGGATCTGAATTTATAAAAATGCCCTCACCGTGGGGGGAAAGGGGGGGGGGTGCGGGAGGTGGATAACATGAGTAAGTGGTCATAAGCCTTTCCAACAATATGTCACATGAGGGGTCTCGGCTAAATTTAGAAAAACATCACCGTGGGGGAAAAGTGGGGGGGGGGTGGTCACCGGAGGTGCATTACATCAATAAGTAGTCACAGACCTTTCCAACGATATCTCACATGTGGGGTCTTGGCTAAATTTGGAAAAGTGTCCAAGGGGGGTTCAAAATGGGGGGATGTACACCGGAGGAGCATAACATCAATAAGTAGTCACAGACCTTTCCAACGATATCTCACATGAGGGGTCTTGGCTAAATTTGAAAAAGTGTCCCCCGGGAGGGGCAAATTGGGGGAGACTGTCACCGGAGGTGCATAACATCAATAAATAGTCACAGACCTTTCCAACGGTATCTCACATGAGGGGTGTTGGCTAAATTTGGAAAAGTGCCTCCGGGGGGGGGGCAAAGGGGTGGTGGGGACACCGTAGGTACATAACATCAATAAGTAGTCACAGACCTTTCCAACGATATCTCACACGAGGGATCTTGACTAAATTTGAAAAAGTGTCCCCCAGGGGGGCAAAGAGTGGGGGGGACTGTCACCGGAAGTGCATAACATCAATAAGTAGTCACAGACCTTTTCAACGATATCTCATAAGAGGGGTACTGACTAAATTTGGAAAAGTGTCCTCCGGGGGGGCAAAGTGGAGGAGGGCGGCCACCGGAAGTGCATAGCACTAATAAGTAGTCACAAACCTTTCTAACGATATGTCACATAAGGGGTCTTGGCTAAATTTGGAAAAGTGTCCTGAAATTTCATATATTATAAATAATATTTAGCGGAGGGCTCCATAAAAAAATCCGATCTAAAATGATAAAAGCGGAAAAAACTACCCTCGCAGTGGGGGCCAAATTGGGAAGGGGAGGAAGAAAGTCTCATAATATGAAAGAGTCATCCGAGAGCTTACCGATGACATATCACATGACTGGTCCAAAAAAAGTTTGAAAATTGCTCCCCCTCTCTCCCCCCGTGGGCCCACTCTTTCAGCCGGAATTCACACAGCCGCCACTTTAAAATTATTATGTTCAATAAATAATATTTACCGGAAGACTGCATAAAAAACCTATATTTAAAGTGATATTTAAATTTATTATAGAAATCGGCTACGGTTTTAAAAATTTGTTCGCCAGTTCCCCACCCCCTTTGAGCGAAGAAAGGTTCATAGTATGAAAGAGTGGTCAAAGGGCTTTTCGATTATATGCCACAGGAAGGGTTCGGTAAAATTTTTAAAATTGCACCCCATGAGTCCACTCTCACGTCCTCCTCCCTCGAAATCACCCGACCCACCTTCCTCTTTGAAAATTTTATATTTAATAAATAATTTTTATCGGAGGGTTCCAGGTATGTGACATCTTGGTAGGGCTAAAATAAGAGAAACTTTGAAAATTAAAACTTCATTTCACAGCTCATTGTCATGCCTTTTTCTCTATCTCGTCCCTTGGTACTCTCGATAAATTTTCTTACTTTTCTTCTCTGTCGAGGACGAGAGAAATCCTCGAAAAGCTTCTCATAGCGAAATGTTGAAAAGCGCGAGAGAAATCCTCGAAAGGCTTTTCATTGGGAGATTTCGAAAAGGACGAGAGTAACAAGCGAGAGGCTTCCCATCGGGAAAGGTTGAAAAGGGCGAGAGGAAACTCTCGAGAGACTTCCTATCCCGAAAGGTTTAAAACCGCGAGAGAACCAACCATCGAGCAGCTTGCCATCTGAAAGCGTCGAAATGCTGGAAAAATCATCGAGATGAGATTTGCCGAAATGCGAGATGGAAATGAAGCTTTCAGAGTCAAACTTACCGCATTTCTGGTTTAAGTCATAATTTCTCAAAGGAGTCCATCTGCTTATCCAATCTCTTTTTAGCTCACAGGCTATCTAAGCCTGAGAGCTAATGTACCCGTCGGTTCTGTGTGTATGCATGTACTGTACGTACGTACGTATGTATGTACGTAACGCGATAACTCTTGATTAACTCTCTAAAGACCAGAGAGCAAATTTCCCTTATGCTTCAAAAGACCAGAGAAACGGCCCACAGCCTTCGAAAATTTCGCCCCCATCTCATCTGTCTAGCGTAAATCAGTGGGTGGGATTTCTGTTCAGAAGTTCACCGCCTGTGTTGAGAGGGAAAATGCGACAGGATTTTTTATCGGGGTTGTGGGCAAAGGGAAAAAATATCCATCACGGTTATCAAAGGAAGTAATAGTTAATTGATGATGCTATAGTCTGACCCTTCTCAGCAGTGCTCAAGTAATTAAATGATAAATTTAAATAAATGATAAAAACATCTAAAATTGTATTGTCTGTGGCAGATTCCTTTCGATTATTTTAAAAAGAAGTGTTTTTGTTCATCAGAAATAATGACAACTTGCTACATGGCAATTAGATGTGTTAAATTTAGGCTGCATGAAACCAATGTAAAAAAAAAAAAAAAAAAAAAAAAAAAAAAAAAAAAACTATGTAAAAAAAGAAAGAAAGAAATGAATGAAAATTGGAAATAAATTTTATTTCTTTCTACATTTAGAAAATATTTATAATATTAATTTTAAACATGGAATCGTATTGCACTGAATGTAATTTAGACAAAAATTGCGAAATTTACCTTGCAATCTTTACAATTGATACATTTACGTTGCAGTTTTCGCAATAAAAATGCACATTTTTAATAATGCTATCTTCATTCGCGAAAGTTTTTGCCTTTTAGAAATTCACTCACTAATTTTTGAGCCGATTTAATATATTTTGTATCTTTATTAATTGGTCGCATTTGTAAAATAATATTTCTCTATTACCAAGTACGCTTTGTTTTAAAAATCATGAAAATTTTATTCGAGTAAGTATGCGCTTTTACGACGATTAATTAGCATTATATTCATATTAAAAGTACGTTTCCTTTTTTTTCCCTCACAAAATGGCATGAATAAATATTTAATAATCATTATTATTTCCTCTCGCCCTTAAAAATTAAAATGAAACTGTTGCAACCATTTCAGTTTATTAAGAAAATATCATTAATAAAATTTTTGAACTCATATGTAATGTTGAAAATAACTTTTTAAATTTGTAGAGCTATTTTGAGATAGCTGTTCTCTTGCAAATAAATAATGTTTGTTTAGAATCACAAATCATGCTATTTTCCCAATCAAGGTATAAAGGAGTGCAGTCTATAGGAAATACATACCTAAACTCAGATTATACTATATGTATGCTTAATGATGCTGTATTAAACATGATTATTTATGACTATTTAGCACATTATTAGTGCTATATTACGCATGATTATTTATTATTATTTAGCATATCATTTATGTTATATTAATTTATACATAAAATTATGTTTTCAGGGTTTAATTTTGTAAGGTGTAATTCACACAAAAACAATTTTATGTGAAAAAGTGCATAGTTCAAATATTTTTTGGCTCTTCAATCCAAGAACATATACACTGCAAAGATGATTTTGAAATGTGTGAGATGGTGAGATCAAAATATTTTGATGTTTAAATTATTGAATCCGGATGATACACATGATTAAAAAATGACAAATTAAGGAAAATATTTCTTTAAAGGCATTTTTTAAATCAAGAATTTTAATAAATTTAAACACTTTATTATTGTTAAGACATTAAAAATATAACTTCATTGTATCTCTTATCTCATATAAAAGCTTTGCTTAATTTTGTTTGTGTTTTTTATCTTGTGATGCAGCGCGAACCGTCATCTGAAGGAACCTTTAACTTCATGTATCTCAGAATGAATTTTTTCATGATTTGCCAACTTTGAAACATATACCTAAAATGTCTTATAAAGTATTTGTATGAAATTTTCAATAGAGTTTCTGTATTATATTTCTAATAAATTGTCTTCAGGATTTATTATTTTGAGTGAGAATTGCGAAAATATGCAAATTTATGCAAAAGTTACGCGTGAAAAAAACTTTATTTTTTTCACTTTAAAATTTATTATGAACTTTATAAGTATTATTTTTAAGACTTCTGACCACAAGTTAAAACTACACATTATCGGTATACAACAGGGCAAAAATTATGCAAATCAGGCAAGTGGTTCAAGAGTTATATATAAAAAAATTAAACATGTTTAAATTCTTAAATTTAAAATTTTTTAATGTTTTAAAGTTTTCAGTATTTTTTACATGCAATAAATTCCTTACATAAACACATATTTCACACACACACACACACACACAAAAAAAAGATATTCAAAAATATCAGGTGCATTCTCACAATCTTTTGACTTTCATGTCCCTGAATAATAATTTTTATTTTAATACACTTTTTTGTTTTTTTTTTAATTTCATATACTGGAGAACATCCCATTGCATGATTGCATAACAATATTAGCGAGATAAATAAGTTTTGGACGATGTTGGAGGTCCAAATACCAGGAAAACTCCTATACCGTCCTATGTCCCTGATGCTGATTTTTAAGTTTGGAGCTGTCTGTATAAAATTGTTTCAATAAAAGTAATTCAATGTAACTTTTTTCCGAAACTGGGATAATTGTTTTATATGAATATGTAACAAAAAATTAACCTGCACACATTTTTACGGTTGATATTATTTTTTGAACTCTGTCCCTGGGTTTTTCATCCTTATCGTCCCTCTTGCTAAACTTATACAGGAAATCACTTCAGATGCAGCCACATACTTTTTTTCAAGTTTTTCTCATGCAGAAGTACGATAGAGAAAGAATGTCTAAAATTATTTGATAGGAAATTTACTGCAGAACTTAAATCAACATTTAAATATCAATTTCAAGATCGTGGCTTTATTGGTATAGTCTTACCGTCCCCAAGGTTTATTCCTGCACTTTTCGAGGTAAATAAATAATAAAAAATAAATAATTTAATCCAATGTTAACAACTGTTTCTAAACATCAATGAACATTGTGGCTATCACTTAGTTTTAACATGATTTGTCTAAAAATAGGTGGCAATTTCCCTTACCGTTCCATCCTTATCGTTCCCTTTTTCCACATTTCGTCCCTTTTTTCCTATACCGTCCCCTTTTTTTACCTTACCGTCCCTTCTTTAACACCCCTTTAAGACAATGTTATGCAAAAATTCTGCAATTAAAAGTACTACTACATTTTTATTATTTCTTATTTGAATGTCCTGTGGGTACTATGCAAATTCATTATAAGTAAAAATTTAGAAGAAAATAAAACGTTATAGTGGTAAAATGGTAAGGAAAATTAAACTCGCAAGTTTAACTTAAACCTCAGTTAAATAAAATATTTTTCACTGCTGACCGTTTTTTCTTTATTTTGAATCATTAAGGCATTCGTCTATCTGATTAAAATGTTATTTAAGGAAGTTTAATTTCACCAGATTTTTTTCCCCCCGAAAGTCAAAAGATTGTGAGAATGCCCCATCTACACATAAAGAAACAAAATTTTGTGCCCCGCATTCCTTAGTCTTATTAGCATGCCAAGTAGACGTAAAATTCAACTGTTTTCAACTTTCAGGTATACTAAAATATCAAAGGAAGACAAAAGTCTTCCTTTTAAATGCCATTTTGTTATTAACCACAAACGGTTGCAGAAGAAAGGGTGATAATTGTAGTTGCAGAAGGAGCACTTTTTCGCCTTAACTTAGCCTTATGATATCCAGTTGCTTCTTAAAAGCTCTGAATGCTGTTTTAATTTAATTTTCTTGATTTTTTTTTTTTTTTTTTTTTTTTTTTTTTTTTCAAGCAGTTTAAATCTTTAGAATGTATTATCTTTTGGTTCCGACATATTTTAAAGACAGATTTCTTAAACATCCTTGTATTATTTATTTATTTTATTTATTATTATGAAAAAAAAAGTTAGAATATGTTATCACATAGTGGCTGGTTAATTCTGTTTTCTAATTCAATGTCGTCATAGGATTAAAAAGTCAAATAAATTTTATTGTGTCATTAGGTAAATAATTCCCTTATAAGATAAGCTCTGATAAGATGAGAGGAAATTTTTGTAACGATGAGATTTTTAGGGTTAAGTAATTTAAACTGCATTTAAAAAAATAAAAATATTCCAAATTTCTCAAAATTATTGTGAAATACACACCTTGTACTTATTAAAAGAAGTTTTGTATTTTCTTGGAGAGGAAACTCTTTTTTAAAAAAACATAATCCAGAAAACAATAGTAATATCTTTGTAATCATTAAATTGTCAAATGCAAGAGTTTAAAATTATTGTCTTTTATTTCAAAATGGTAGTGGTGAAACAATTAAAAGAAAATTAAAAATTCATCTAATAATAGTCTATGTTTTATCCATGGATATGCTTTCACGTCAAAGATACAGCTTAACAACAGCTTCATTTAAAGTAGGCATTTGTCTCAGACTTTTATTTCAGTATACAGTTTTTTTTAATTTTGTTATTCATATTAGTTAGAAGGATGCAAAAAGAAAAAAAATAAAGCAAGCCTATTTTTATTTGAATGACTGATTTCTTCTAATAGAAAAAAAATAATGCTTCATTGGGGTTTTTGTGTGCGTAATATTACAAATATATATATATATATTCTCATTCCTTCCAAATTATAAAAAAAAAAATTTTTCTTTTGAAAAAGAATTGCAGTAACATTTATTAAAAATAACGTCTAACCTTTAGCTTCTGTAATGCATTTATTTAAACACATTGACAGTATTCACGTAGCAGCTCACACATATCTACTTTAGTTATCAATTTATAAATTCAAAAAAAAAAAAAAGAAGAAGAAAAAAGAAAAAAGAAAAAAAAAGAAACATATTTCTGATATATTTTTTTTTTTCAAATAAATTTATGAAAAAAATTTATTTGAAGAACGAGTCATAATTTTTTTTAATTTATGACTCGATTAACTTTCATAAATTTTTTATAAAATTTATGAAAGACTTGAGATTTTTAACCGTATGACATGTTGACGCAGCATAAATGTTATATTATAATGTTATACAAGTATTATAATGCGTTTAAATTTGTATTTGACTTTGGCAGAAAATTGACAGATTAAACGATAAACATTATTTCTGGTTTTGCGAGAAAATTTTTGTTAACCAGTCAAGCGCACATCCATGGGTGTCATGGAGTATCATGACGCCCATCTAAACGGAGAAAGATACAAAAATACATTAAAAAAATTATGTGAAGTTAGTTTAAAGACAATCTCGCCCAACACCGCAAATTTTTCTGACGCACAGAATGTAATTAAAATAGAAATATATAAAACTCGTTCTTTAATCGTCAGCAATCGATCAGCGTTTTTCACTTTTTTTTTATATATTTTATGCAGTTTCAATTATAACTAATTGCTCCCTTTTAATAATCTTTTCGTGACTGTAGAGTCGCAAAAATCAAACAAAACAGCTAGCTTTTTTTAAACTTATCTGAAAGATCTTGCAATCTTGAAACTTTATTCGATTTCTTAGTATCTGAATATAACTTATGAATTTTATACATTTACGAATATATCTCCAAATGTTATTAATTTACGAATATACCTGAAAATTTTATGCATTTACGAATGAAAATATAACTTTGTTATGTGTCATGAAACAGAGAATTTAGAATTGTAGCAAACATAAGCTATAAGAATTTATATTATAGTTATGAGCCCCTCACTTTCCGACAAATAGACATGACCCCCACCCCCCGCTCTTTTTTAATAGAAAATTGGATTCGTCCTTGTAACGAGTACTGCAAGAACACCGTATTCGAGAAAAACTAAGGAATTCCATTCTGTGATGCGCACTGCATGGGGTCCAATCGGCCGTCTTCAAAAAGATTTTTGATAAAAGAGAAGAAAGTGAAAACAAATAGGTACTTCGCTTCGAGCCTTTCTCCTTACAAAGCGTGGGAAAAAATGTCACACGGCTTACATTTTGTTTGAATAGTGATTCACTAAAAAAAAGGAAAAAAAAACATTTTTTTCATTTTTCTTACATTTTATGAATGAATAATTTCAAGATTGATAACTTTTAAGAGAATTCGAATTCATAAATTGTCGAACAATTTATATAATATTTTTGCATGAACATTTTATGAAAAATTAACAATATTACATTTTAAAAATAAATTGATGTTTCTTTATTGATATACTTTATCTGTAAACAAAATGTAGAATGTGATCGAACTAACTTTTATAAAATTTATTTAGATTTATTTATTTGTTATACAAGGGGAGTCTGCTCCATAAGATATCGCTTACTCACATCCAGATCCAGAACGATCGAAAAGAAGGTAATTTTTTATGTTTCAAAAACAGTACCTGATTACAGAAAATTGAATGATATTATCACGAACGTTGGGGATCTTCTGTTATATTTTTGCCATGTACATGGATATTTTTCAGTTCCCAAGGCCGCATCCACCACTATCATGACACCTGACAGCTGTTTTCGTGATAAAGTAAGATAAGTTTCAAATTTCAAAGTCAGCTTGTAGAAAACAGTTAAGTAAAAACAATGTCGCTTCTTCTCCGACTTTTATAATAAAGCTACAGACAAATCCTATTCCTTTGGCTCAATGCTATAAGAAATGAATGTGTTGAGGAAAAAAAAAAAAAAACTTCAGTACCGCGCTATTGAAAAACACTGCAATTAGATGTTTATGCTTATATTATATTTTACTTCTAGTTTTAGATATTTTCAGGAAGTGGTATAGGATATACATGAATTCTTTTAATGCAACTTCATACATATTGTTCCATATTATTTATAAAATGAAAGTTGTTTATTTTAAATAATAAGCATATATAAATTTTGTAATATGTATTTATCGAATAATAATTTGTACAAACAAAACCTAAACTATTTTTCTATTATTACTAACTATTTTATTTAGTATTAGATGAAAAAATTTAGCAGATATTCTTATTCAGATGATAGTAATTTGAAAAACGTTTTCCTTTTTACTTATAAAAGCAAGACTTCTGAAAGAAATTTTTATCGAAATAAAAATTTTGAAACTATTTTAGAGATACAACTGCAGGAAGATGGTCATCAGTGAGCAATTGAAGATTTGATAAATTTATTGCTAAATGAAAAACACTATAGATTAAAACGCATTTAAATAATAATTTTTACATAATTTTACATATAAACTGTACTTTGTAGATTTGACAGAAAGATCAGCTTTGTTGAACGTAATTTTTTTTCTTTTTCTTTTATTATCATTATAAGATAACAAAAGAAATTACACTTTTGTTATTTTTTAGAGTTATTTTCATGTATTCACATGCACAGATGCAATTTGAATATGGTAGACTCACTTATTTATTGTACATTTGCCTTACTTCTATTTATTCCTGTGTGTTTTTCGTTTATAAATACTTATTTACATGATTGCACTAATTTAGAGCTTACATAAATTATAGATTTTACACAGTTTTTTTTTTTTTTTTTTTTTTTTTTTTTTTTGCAATAACAGTTATTATAACATATTTATTTTCCTGGTAAATATTTCTGCAGTCTTGAACACATAAAATTGTTTACGCATTGTAATAAATTTATCAGGCATTATAATAAAGTGTCGAAATTCTGATACAGTGCAAAATATTCATGATTTTACAAAGAAAAAAAAGAAAAAAAAAACCTTTTTACATGCTTACATCAAGATTAAATGGCATATAACCACCCCCCCCTTTTTTTATGACGTCTACTTGCATCTAAAAAAGCTCTCAGTATAAAACGCTAATATATTTTAAGTATCATAATGCAAGAATATATTAAAGCCACATAATTTCAATGAATGGTCACATAATTTTATAAGAAACAGTAATAGTTTTTATAAGAAAGTTTGCGCGGCATTGTAAAATTTACTGAAAAGTTATTGCAGTCTATAAAAACAGTTATTTTAGCAGTTAAAGTAGTGTTGTTTAAGATAATATTTAAACGACAAATATTCTTAATCAATATAAGAATCACTAATAATAATCATCTTCATCTTCCTGAAGTTAAAAACAAATGTTTTTAGAATTAATGCAAGCATGTTAAAGCTATGCATAAACACAGATAATAAAAATTATTATTCTCGAGGCAAAAGGCCTTTCTTTTTCTTAAAATGGCATAAATTATAATGAATAATTTTTGCCTTATTTAAAAATTAATTATTATTTATCTATATATATATCAGGTGTCGATTCAGGTAAATTTTGGGGTCTCTTTACAGACCCTTCACACGCATACAAAAAAAAAAAAAAAAAAAAAAAAAAAAATAACAATAATAATAATAATAATAGTAATAGTAATAAAGCCCATCACAAAATTACTTTTAATAAAATAGTTTCCCTCACAAAATTCCTTTTTTATAAAATAGGTCGATTCACAAAAATTCAGTTCTATAAAACCACACTCTTCATTAATTATTTTCATTTTATTAGGTTTTGCAAACAAAACAAGTTGTTCAAATTTGACATTTGGATGGCTTAATTTCATCTTTCATTAATTTTTTTTTTTTTTTTTTTTTTTTTTTTTTTACAAAATTAATATTACATTTTACAAAAACAACTTTTATTCTTCACAATATGGATAAAGAAACGAAAAAAAATGCATCGACTTATACATACATGTATATTATTTTAAAAAAACTTAAGAAACATTAAATCGTAAGATATAATTTCTCATTTCATGAAAAAATATCTTTATATATATATATATATATATATACATATATGTAACGCGTAATTTTCGTTAAATGGCTGTAACAATTTTTAGTTTAAAAAAAGCTCTTTTAATGGAAAAATCTCTTTACACGTTTAGAGAATTTCCTAAAATAAAACTTTTTTATCAATAAATTTATATCGTTTTATACATTTAAAAAACATGTATTAACTATATTAATCCATACAGACTTTTTAATATAATAAATACATATAGATTTTTTTTTTAATCCAATAAATACATATAGATTTTTTAATCTAATAAATACATACAGATTTTTTAATCTAATAAATACACACATTATATTAATTTTAAAAAGCTCAACTAATTAAGAAATCAGCGTATATTTAATAGTTTGTTATGCTTTACAATATTCAGCTAATGAAAGTTTTCTATTGAAAAAATCCCTGCAAAACTACCGCTTTTAGGGAAAGTCAGCATGAAAGAAGAACTGATTCTTATCGAAATAGAAAGTAGGAACCACCTGACAACCAAACAATTGGCAAATTGATTGGAGTAGCTACCACCCTTCTGGTAAGTGGGGGTAGGAATGACTTTCCATTTTCGGCCGGCGGCTTCGGTCGTCTGCTTGGCCGGCCGTCTCGGCCGTTCTGGTCGCCAGAAGGTTAAAATGTACGATTTGTTTCAATTTTTTTTTTGTTCATTCTGATAAGGCGTTCCGCTGTTTAGTTTTGACGGTTCATTGGTTAAGGATAAAGGGAGAGAAGGGGGGCTGGTCCCCCCCCCTCCTTAATTTAGATAAATAGGTTTTTCATGCAGAATTCTTCTATTTGCTCCAAATTTCGTATACCGGTTTATTATGTTAAGGAGCTTCCCTGATTAAACTTGGAGGTTCATTAGTTAAGTATGAAGGAGGGAAAGGGGGATAGACCCCCTCCTTAATTTAGATAAATTGGTTTTTCATGCAGAATTATTCGATTTGCTCCAAATATGGTATACCGGTTCATTATGTTTAAGAAGTTGCCTTGATTAGATTTGGAGGTTTACGGGTTAAGTATAAAGGGGGAGAAGGGGGCTAGACCCCCCGCACCCCCCTTAATTTAGATAAATGGGCTTTTCATGCAGAATTATTTGATTTGCTCATAATTTGGTATACCGGTTTATTATGTTAAGGAGCTTCCCTGATTAAACTTGGAAGTTCATTGGTTAAGGATAAAGGGGGAGAAGGGGGGCTGGTCCCCCACTTAATTTAGATAAATGGGTTTTTCATGCAGAATTACACGATTTGTTCCAAATTTGGTATACCGGTTTATTATGTTAAGGAGCTTCCCTGATTAAACTTGGAGGTTCATTAGTTAAGTATAAAGGGGGGGGAAGGGGGGTAGACCCCCTCCTTAATTTAGATAAATGGGTTTTTCATGCAGAATTATTCGATTTGCTCCAAATTTGGGATACCGGTTTATTATGTTAAGAAGCTGCCTTGATTAGATTTGGAGGTTTATGGGTTAAGTATAAAGGGGAGGGGCTAGTCTCCCCTTAATTTAGATAAAAGGGTTTTTCATGCAGAATTATTGGATTTGCTTCAAATTTAATATACCGATTTATTCCGATATGGCGCTTCCTTCATTAGATTTGGAGGTTCATTGGTTAAGTATACAAGGGCGAAAAGGGGGCAAGTCCCCTTAATTTAGATAAATGGATTTTCATGGAGAATTATTCAATTTACTTTAATTTTTTTTTCTATGTTTGTTCTGATAAGGAGCTTTCCTGATTAGATTTGGAGGTTCATTAGTTAAGTATAAAAGGGTTAAAGGGGTTAGACCACCCTTAATTTAGCGATATGTTCCTTTTTTTCATGCAGAATTATCTGATTTGCTTCAAATTTGATATACTGATTTATTATAGTTAAGGAGTTTCCCTGATTAGATTTGGAGGTTCATTGGTTAAGTATAAAAGGGGCAAACGGGGGATATTTCCCTTCATTTATTTTTTGAGGGACATTATTCTTTGAAATAAGAGTATAATATACAGTTAGTGTTAATAACCTGTGAGCTCAATGCCATCAGTTAAACTGGCACTTATCATTTTATTGCTATTAACCGATGTGGGTTATGAAGCATAGTGGTTTATGTATTCAGTTCTGTATAGTCCTAGTTTCAAACTTTACTGTTAAATTTAGTGTCATTTTGCCACGAATTTTCAATGTTTCTCTTATTTTAGCTCTGCCAAGCTGCCCCATACTTGGAGACTCAGATAAATACTATTTATTAAATATAAAAAGTTCAAAGAGGAAGGTGAGTTAATTCTGGGGTGCGCGAGAGTGCACAAAGGGAGGGGGGGGGGGCGGGTAATTTTCAAACTTTTACCAAACCTCTCCTTGACATATCATCGGAAAGTCCTTTCACCACTCTTTCATATTATGAACCTTTCTCCTCCCAGAGTTGAATTCCGGAGGGGGTTCGGTGGGGGGAGCGGTGCGGGGGTGACTTTTTTTATTGTAGTGATTTCTACAATAAATATCATTAAATGAGGTTTTTTAATGGAGCTCTCCGATAAATATTATTTATTAAACATAAAATTTTAAAAGTGGGGCTGCGTGATTTCCGGGTATATTCTAGGATAAAAGAGGGAACCCACGTGGGAGGGGTAGATTTCAAACTTTTTTTGGACCAGTCATTTGATCTATCATCGGAAAGTTTTCGGTTATCATCGCAAAGTTACTCTTTCATATTAGGAACCTTTCTTCTTCCTTCCTTAGTTTGGCGCCCCGAGAGAGGCACTTTTCGAACTTTTTTGAAATCGTAGCGTTTTTAAATATTTTAGATCGGATTTTTTTACGGAGCCCTCCGATAAATAATTTTTAATATATGAAAATTTCAAAGAGAAGGATGCGCAGGGTATATTTCGGGGGGGGGGGGGGGGCACGATAATTGGAATCCTGGGAGTTGGGACTCTTTTCTATCTTTTGCTGACACCCCTCATGTGATATATCATTGGAAAGCTCAGTGACTACTATTTCATTTTATATATCGCCCGCGCCCCTCCCCTTACTTTGCCCCCGAGCGGGGGCACTTTACTAAATTTAGCCGACACACCTCATGTGCCATATTGTTGGAAAGTCCTGTGACCACTTATTCATATTATGCACTTTCCTTGCCCCTCCCTCCTACTTTGCTCCCCGCGGGAGTTCGTTTAATGTATTCCAGTCGAAGACTTTATAAAAATGGGGAAATTAAAGATCCAATCTCAAATGACGTAGAAAAATCAATAAAAAACTTTGATCCCTTTTATCATCCTTTAGTTCATATTTTTGCCACTAGGGGCTGCTTTTGATTCTTATTTCTTTGGCCATTTTGGTACTAATTGCCGAAAAATTCTAATTTTTGATACTTAAACTCCCCTTACCGCTTCATAGCTACTCTCGTTTTTTCAGCTTTTTTCAACCAGGGGGCACCCTTACAAGACTTTTCCAGTCTTATGGCTCCTTTATAGTTTCCCTTTGGTTTGTTGTTTTTTTATTCAATCTGTTTTCAGTTACCCTATATTTAATAAAATCTACCTTATATATATGTAAAAACAATGATTTCAATAATCGATTCTAGAACATCTCCTTTGTAGATTCTCGAAAGTAATCGATGACTGTATCGATTGTATATTTTACGATAACGATTTTTTTCGATTGGTAAATTTTGGAGAATCGCCCATCACTAAGCCCTATCACTACTATGAAATTGTCGGCCAGAATAATAGCTAAGTTTTCCAATAACTGTTTTTAGCTTTTCTCGTTATAATCGATTGTAAAACATCTCGATTGTAGATTCTATGAATTAATCGATGGCTGTATCGATTGTGATTTTTTACGATGACGATTTTTCTCGATTGTCGAATTCTCGAGAATCGCCCATCACTAGATGCAACAGTTGTAAATTCGTATATCATTTACAATATGCTTCCTGAAAAAAACAGTGATTTTGAAACTATGAAAAGTTTCAGGCGTGAAATAATTCGTGAACTTTTATTAGTCGGTACAAAAAAACCCATAAAGAGACGTTCCTCAAGTTCCAAATCTGTTCCTCTAAAACAGCACAAACCACAAATTCCTGTAGATGAACGAACTGAATATGCAAAACATATTCCTGTCAAAACGGAAAATGGCTTATATAAAAGATGTGCTCTTTGTAGCACAAAAAAAGATGTGCATCGATCGCGTTGGTTATGCAAAGAATGCAATGTGCCACTATGCATGCAAGCAACAGGGGATACTTGATTTCAAAAATATCATGCAAAGTAGATATATTTTCATAAAACGTGTTGAACTTTGATTTTAAACTGCTTACAAACTGATTTTAAACAGACTTAATATTTTTTAAATGCTTATATTCTTTTATCTATAATTTATCAGTTGATTGTTTCGTTATAAGAAAAAGGTAAGCAATTATTGTATTTTATATTATATAATTGATCAATACCAAAATTTATTATTATAAGTATATTTTTATATCATAATTATAATTTTTATACCTTAAATATGTTAATTTATGTTTTCTTATGATAACTAATGAAAAATTGTTTACAAACTAATTTTAAACAGTTTTAATATCTTAAAATTTTTTGTATTATTGTATGCATAAGTTGTGAGTAAATTAATTTGTTATTAAAAAAAAAAAGTTAGTAAGTATTGCATTTTATATTGTATAATGAATCAAAATCAAAATTTGTCCTCCTAACTACATTTTAATAGCAAAATTATAATTTGTATTCCTTAAATATGTGAATATTGGTTTTCTGATGTCAAGTAAAAAAAGTTACCTAAGTGCGCGGTGGCTAGAACGTCTAGCCACCACCCACAAAAAAATCCCCCCATCAGAAATTTTTTTATTCGTCAAATAAGGCATGGAGTACATATGTACTTTATAATATATATGTAATTAAACAGAAATTCAAGCATTATTACTTCGTGCCCCTGAAAGGGTTAAATTGCTTCAATGGTATTCTGTCATGCCTGTATTAATACAGACATGATAAAATAATTAATGCAAATCTTTAAAAAGCACGTAAAATAACAGTGGGTTTCATATTTTTTTCTCCCTCCCAAATAGCTCAACTCCCCTCCATTTTTAAATGTTGGTAGGGAGACTCCCCTCCTATAAAAAATTGAATTTCAAGCCCTGATAAATGTTTGACACTTTCTGTGTCATTTATTTATTTATAGCTGTAGCTGTGTAAAAAGCCAATAGTAGATATATTATTTTACATGCATTTATGAGAGAAAAAAAAGAATTTTTTTCAAGTGCAACTTCTGATATTATCGACAATTGCAATATATTTCATAGAAATTTTAACTTTCAGTTTATTACACAGTGCCAGTTTGAACCATCAATGATATAAAACAAAATTGAAATATCTTTAACAACTGTCTACTTTAAACTGCACATAAAAAAAAAGTCTTAAAAAATGTAGAATGCTTAAAATTCAAAATATTGCTTGTTTGTACCCTTAAAGATTGAAATGTTGGATAAAAAAGTGTCTATTACTTAAATTATTTCTATTTTCAAGTGTATGAGTAACCTATAGTGTTCAAAAGTAAAAAAAAAAAATGAAAGGTTTCTTAAAGCAACTTTATTTTAGTTAATTTCGCCTTTCAATGATTTAGAATAGTCATACACATAATTTACATAAATCTTTGACACTTTCTGTGTTGCTTTATTCATTTATAGCTGTGAAATAAGTCAAAAGCGGATCTTAATGTGGAAAAATATTATTTTACATGCATTTATATTTATAAGACAAAAATAAGAATTTTTTCAATAGCTTATCAATGTTTTAACATATTTCATAGAATTTTTAACTTTTGGTTTATTACACAGCACAACTTCAAACCATGAAGGATATAAAACATAATTAAAATACATCTTTAAATAACTGTCTTTAAACTATTTACATAAAATAAGAGTAAAATCTTAAAAAATGCAGAAAACTTAAAATTCAAAATATTGCTTGTTTGTACCCTTAATTGATATGTTGGATAAAAAAGTGTTACATAAATTATTTCTATTTTAAAGTTTATGAATAACCTATAGTGTTCAAAAGTAAAATTTTTTAAAGATTTCTTAAAGAAACTATTTTAGTTAATTTCATCTTTCAATAATGTAGAATACTCATACACATTGTTTACATAAATGTATATGGTACTTTCTGTGATGTTTTATTTATTTATACAGGGTGCCTACAGAATCTGGAAATCAGGGAATCATGGAAAAATCAGGGAGGTTTATCAATCTGGAAAAATCAGGGAAATATCAGGGTACTTTGTAAAAATATTCGAAAATCAGGGAAATTTGTCTATATTATGAAAATATTTGCATATTTACCTTGCCAACGAGATTGATTCGTCTATTTTATGTACCATATTTTTAAACATGCTGATTAGTCTTTCCCAATATTTTCAAAAAGTTGCGCATGGTATGAGTTTTTGATATTTAATGCAAATTAAGGTGATCAGATGTCCTAATTTTCTGTACATCGTGCTTATATTGAAGGCAATTTACCCATTTTTAAAAAAATTAAATGATACATTAGCATAACCGGACCAGGTGGACAGTTTAATCCAATTAGCTATTCCGTCAAATGTAGATAAGTCTTAGAATTGAATATTTTTCAGAAAATGAGGAAATTTTCTGGTCACCCTATATCCATTGGCCACTACATGAAGTTGGATTGAATTTTGAGTTCGGATTTATAAAACTGTCAACAAATACTTAATGAATATTAGGCAATTTTTGTGTTTTTCTCTTGTTTTTTCTCGCAAAGGAGATATTAGCAGGCTGGATAAGTGTGTTATATGAGGAATCGACATACATGAAAAAATACGGTATGTGTATTGTTAATAATGGAAATCAGGGAATTCTGATAAAGATAGTCAGGGAAATCATGGAAAAATCAGGGAACTTTTTTTTAGAATTTCTGTAGACACCCTGTTATAGTTCTGTAATAAGTCAAAAGTGGGTCTTAACGTGTAAAAAACATTATTTTACATGTATTTACAAGACCTAAAATAAGAATTTTTCAAGTGCAAATTCTGATATTGACACAGCATATTTCATAGAACTTTTGAAAATTTAGTGTTGAATCTAGAAAAAAAGTCGCCATTCAACAATTTTTAAAAAAGGGCAGAACATTCTCTAAAGTCACTCTTGTACCTTGTTATTTTTTTTTTCAGTTGATTAGTTTAATTTTATCAATAGTATTTTGCGATTTTGCCGCAACTGATTGAATTTCTCGATCTTCCCCCCTCCCTCCCGATACGTAATGTTGACTTTAGGGCCGTGGTTCCCAACTTGGGGGGGGGGGGGGGATTTGAAATTTGTTACTCACCCGTTCGCCAGACTTGTATAAAACCAAAAACTTTCTGCGCACATAAATATTGGATCAAAAACTTTCAGAAAATTAATTTAATGTTTAATAAAATAACGTGCTATCTATATGACTTTGACGGTATGAATTTTAAACAGTAGTTTTAAAATAATTACCATATAATTTAAAAATTAATTAATATTAATTACAGAATAATTATGCTGGCTAAAAAAATAATAAAGCTAAAAATCCATGATAAGAAGGGGTGAATTCTTATCAGTTATTTTGTCAATGCATTTAGAAACAGCCCAATCCTTAATATTGTGACCTCTTCTCACAAAATGCAATAATGGACATTGCTTCTGAAACAACTGAATGACATTTTGCAAGGAGGGGTCCATTCATAAGTATAAAAATTAAAGAGACCGATGAGTTTTTATTGTGGCCCTTTGACGAAATTCTCATTTTTTCCGCGATCATTTGGCGGAATTTTTGTTTTTTCGAGATTTTTTGACGACATTTGTGTTTTTTTTTTTCGCAATCCTTTGACAAAATGCACTTGCTTTCTCCTGTCCTTTGGTGAATTTTACATTTTTTCATGATCTTTTGACGAAAGTCACGTTTTTTACGCGGAGTTTTGACGAAATTCGCGCTTTTTTTCGCGATCCTTTGACGAAATTAGTTTTTTTCTGCGGTTCTTTGACAAAATTTGCATTCCCCCCCCCCCTGATCTTTTGACAAAATTCATGCTTCTTTCCGCTATACTTTTACGAAATTCGTTTTTTTCCTGCACTTTTTTGGACGAAATTTGCTTATTTCTGCGATTCTTTGATGAAATTAGCTTTTTTTTGCGATCCTTTGATGATATTCGGGTTTTTTTCTGTGACCTTTTGAGGAAATTCATGTTTTTTTTTTTCGCGATCCTTTGGTAAAATGCGCTCTTTTTTTCGCGGCCCTTTTGCGAAATTTGTGTTTCTTTCGCGATCCTTTAACGAAATCAGTTTTTTTTCGCGATTCTTTGACGAAATTTGCGGGGTTGTTTTTTTTTCATGATTCTTTGACAAAATTTGCGCTTTTTCCGCTATGCTTTTACGAAATTAGTTTTTTTCCTGCGCTTCTTCGACGTAATTTGCGTTTTACGTACGATTCTTTGGCAAAAAGTTTTTTTTCCACGATTCTTTAAAGAAATTCGCGTTTTTTCTGCGGTCATTTAACGAAATTTGCATTTTTTTCCCCGCCATGCTTTGACAAAATTAGGTATTTTTTTCTGCGAACGATTGACGGAATTAGTTTATCTTCGGCGAACATTTGTTGAAATCCGCAACATATTTCAGTGACTTTTTTATGTCTGAATTTTCTGACTGGTGGCCGATTTTTTTTTTTAATTTTCGGAACCGAATACCTTAAATTTTCAGAAAATTCAGAACAGAATCACCCCTAGCAAAAAGCAAACAATAAATAAATCGTACATAAAATTGGGGAACATTTTTAATTTTTTGGCATTAAAAAAAAATACAATAACAAAAATTACTTTTTCTTTTCTAAAAAATTTTCCGCAAAGTTCCGAATTTTGCAGAAAAAATTCTGCAAAATTCGGAACTTTGCGAAAAATTTTTCGTGTGCGCGCGTGCGTCTATATTATACAACTCTGCCGTTCGCTATCAGTTTCTTTTGGCATTTTTTTGGTTGAGATGTTGGGAAGAAAAAATGTTGTAGACAAAAAATAAACAGAATAGAAGCAAATTTTTAAAAATCAGGTTTTTTAATTGAATTTAAAAATTTTTCCCAATCGAAAGTTTAAAATAGTTTAGCACCAGAATAATTGTATGAATAATCTTTTAAAATGTTTTGACATCTAATCTTAATATTAAAAATCTGGTACTTTTTTGTTAGCCAGGTGCCAGTGTTACATATATATATATATATGCAATGTACATATATTGTATATATACACACACACATATGTATATATAACACTGGCGCCCGGCTAACCAAAAAATACCAAAAATCTTTATAATTTTTCTGGTTATTTAGGTATTTTATAATATTTGGTAATGCTTTCGATTATTTATTGAATGGCCTTTCAACTGCTATTCGCTTTGCTATAAATCACATGAAAAATATTTTACACATGAAACTATTTAAAAGTATATATAAATTTGATTCTCTTGAGCATATTTAACCTAAACAATATATGAAATATCTAAATGAGGTATTAACTTTATAAAATTTATAAATATTAAGTAGCATTAGAAAAGAAAATGGGTAGATAATAAATATGTGTGGATCTCTATACTTTAGGCTTCTTGTACAATAAATAAATTTATATGACGACATATACATTTTAAATTTTAAAATCAGATGATAATATATGGAAAACAATTCATGATATTGGGAAAAGGAAAACAGAGAAAATGTGTTCTGATGGGGAATAAATGTATACTTAAAATTGATAAAAATAAGAATCATGAAATGCTTTTGTGTATTGTGTTATCCATAAAATGAAAATTTAGTGTCCAGAGCTTTTCCACCAATCCTTAAAACATTACAAAAATGAATTATAAAATGTGTGAGTGTTATTAGTTTTAATCAGGGCTGCGGAGTTGGTGGGAAAAATGGATGACTCCGACAATGCAGACCTGCTTGTAAAATATGGACAACTCTGACTCCGACAATTTTAACAGACCAAACTCAGACTCTTTCGCTCAAAAATGGACCCAACTCCAGACCCCTGATTTTAATGCTAAATATGTCATTCTTCAGGATATTTTGAGAAGATTCAGAATGTATAATACTTTTCTTTAATTGAGGGATGTTGAAAAAGTTCAATAAATGCCTTTTTGGTGCAAAAGCGAAGATGTATACAAAAAGATTCTCATTCTCAAAGAAGAGTCATTTCATTTATAGAATTATGTTAAAAACACATTTGTGACACAAGGTTCACCTTTTCAACAAGTTAAAAAAAAAATGTGAAATGATTAGTGATTGTAAGTTTCTTATATTGTTCCATCTTGTAATAGAGTTCACTTTTTCTGTAATAAGATACATAATTTACAGAGTGACAAGGAGGGGGGGTGGCATGGTTATTTTATTAATGCTCTGGTGGGGCGTGAGCAGTAAAAGGTTAGGAAACGCTGCTCTAGGGCAATTTGGCAGGGTGCAGCTCCCGTCGGCCCTTATATATAAATTACGTTATGCACCCACTGGCCCTTTTTAACTGGTGCATGCACTCGGCATCTCTTTTTAACTACTGCATGTGCCCGGCGACCCTTTTTAATTATTTTATGCACCCAGTTTCTCATGCAGCAATTTTTGATGCGCCCTTTCAATTCACTTTTTTCTGGTCGCAGAAGGAAAAGACTCACAAAATATCTACTCTTGTCCCCCCCCTCCCTGTGTACACGTCTAAACAAATTAAATTATTTTCATGTATAATTTGAATTTAGATATTTATTAAGCAGTTTATGTAGTCCTAAAAGCAGTTCGATGACTGTTACATATTAAACTAGATGATTATTGATAAATTCTCGATTATGTAGGTTCGGTCTCAATTACTTTGGATAATCGAGGTTCTATTGTATATATGTCGTAGGCTAATTGAGAAATAAGGCTCTTTGAAAAGAGCCGGGCTAATTGGAGAATCGTCGCATAAAATTCTATACATTGCTACATAAAATTCTATAGAATTTTATGTAGCGGGCCAGTGATGATGTCTGCAGACCAGTAAACTCTGATGTTTACTGGTTCTTTGGACTAGTGACTTTTTTTATCAATTCTACCGCTGTTTATTATTATAGGTATAGTTTTGAATCTGAAACAATTAGGGATGCACCAAATGTTTGGTATCCACTCAACCATGTTACCAAATATTCGGCTTGGCCGAATAGCAAACTATTCTGTTTGGCCGAATAACGAAATATTCAGCCAAACCGAATACTTAAAAAAAACTTAAAACATATTTTTAAAAACCTTATACCACTTCTACGTTTAATAGTCAATTTATAAAGATATTCAGAATAATTAGAAACAGAATCATATATTTAAATAAAAGATAATGTTTTTACATTATTTATTTGCTGTTTAAGTATTTAAGAAAATTAACCAATCCCGAGGATTTTCATCGGAATTAATTATGTACAAATTCAAGTTCCTGAATATTGTCCAGTAAATAATCTGTTTCTTGCTAAGATTTTAAGAACGTTTACGATCTCTGAAAATGATCGCCCACTCCAGACACCGATCTAGGATGCATTTAAAAACTTCCTTACTTAATCAAAGGGAGTAGAACAGTTATTCTTGCTGAGTTGCCGCCATATAAAATTTGAATATATTATATTATTTATTTACTTTAGTCTCTTCCTGACAAACAAATAATATATGATCCTGTACAATTTTTCTTCCATTTTTCCGCAATTTCTCTTTGATTTTAAAATGATTGTTTCAGAATTTAAGAAAATTTTATTCATTTGTTTTAATTCACAGAAGAAGCCATGAAATTTAAAATTTTATTCATTAAAAAAGTTTTATAACTATCCTCTTCTTAAATAACTCAAAGCAGATTTTTTTTTTTTTTTTTTTTTTTTTCAGCATAAAGTTTACTTGAAAAAGCTCTTGATTATCAAAATAAAAGTTTCTGTTTTAAATATTATGTTATGTAAAATTGTTTTAAATTTTAACATTTTAATGCCTTTAAACTTTGAAATATAAAAGTATTCGACAAGCCGAATATTCGGCCTAGCGGTTACTATTTGGCTAGCCGAATATTCAGTATTCGGTACATCCCTAAAAACAATATACTGAACTTACTTTTGAAAAATGGGTTAACCCGACCTGCAACAAAAGTAATTAACATCGGGAGAAGATTTCCCCACCACAGTCTGCCGTAACATTTCAGAAAATTGGCTGTGGATTTGAGAACTTTTTGTTTTACACAGAATTGCCCGTGGTGCAGTGGTCTCCACACAACACAGACATGCACAAAAAAATCTATTTTTATTATTATAGACTCCTTCCACGTTAAATTGTCTGTTGTTCTACAACTCAATGCATAATCAGACTTTGCATAAAAAAAAAAAAAAATCAAATAAGGGGAGGAACAAAAGGTGGACTTCTCATGTGCAAACCAAACTCATAAGTAGAACATTCATAAATTGGGATTCAATTTTTTCTATGAGATTCTTAAAAATATAGCACGATTTCAGTATACTTTGATAATATATTCAAGGGGTGGACAGACTTAGATAAAATGTAAAACTGTCTGCAAACTCAAATAATTTCTTAAAAATTTTCGGCAAAAAAACGCCACGCCCCTCCTAAGTCCTATATCGCCGCTAACAGCAAAAGTGAAAAAGTCCTCTTCCCAATCCCTCACATTACCTTACATGCTCTCAACTCAGCTTGGTTGCGGTTTTCTCAGGGATGGGAAAATTTAAGTTTAATCTGTGACCCTCTGAGAGAGGGGGGAAAGTTACTGGTCCAATTGAATTTTTGGTGATTTCAGACCGGCAGACCATAAAGGATTTCGAAAGCAGGTTGATTTTTCAAATGCTGAAGCTTTTCCTTGTAAAAGAGAATTTGATTGATATGCTGTTTAATTTTTGGATTATTTTCCCTGTGTGAAATTTTATTATTATTATGTCTGCACAAAAAAAAAAATTATGTCTTAAAATATTTACCCTTTCATTTAAAACAGGTGGAGAAATTAACCTGATGCTTGGAGCTGCTAATACCTGGATACTAAGCTTCAAGAATTCTTTATATTTGATGATCTCGTCATATTTATGATCCTCATTTGGGGAAGAAAGAGGCTATTTTTTAAATGAATGGTCGGACAGTACTGCACCCTCCTAAAACTGTCGGAGAGAAACTCTCTATGTAAAATGGCATTATATTTACAGTAAATATTAGTCTGACATACTATATATATGTATAGACATATAATTTAATGATTGTATAATTTGTATTTTCAATAAATGGAGCGGCATACCGCAAACCAACTTAATTGTGTTGTTATTTTATTGTCTGTGACCATTTCTTTTTTCAGCTATTGCAAGGCTACTGTTGGTGAATGTTTTCCTTTTCTACTACTATTATTTAAAAAAATATTAAAAAATCTTCATCATAGATTATCGTTTAGGAATACTGAAAAAATACATATATAATCAATAATAATTAATCACTTTTGGCGACAATGCTGTTATTAAATTAACCATGTAAATTAAGTATTTAATATACTATGAAAACACATTGTGTATTAAAAAATAAAAAAAGCTTTAAAATTCATTTAAAGTAATATTTTTGTGTTAGCTGATATTAGAGGTTAAATGAAGGATTCTGCTACTTATATCTGTGTTTTTTTATGCTGATTATTTCAGTGTTTACGCATATGCAGTAAACTCTATGTAAGATGGAAATCTGTCTAACTCTGAAAGATTTTCATGTCCCTGCGAATACACAGACATAAAGTACAATTTGTCTAAGGCGGAATATTGTCGACTACGGAAAATTGCCTCGATTCCACTTTAGACAGACTGTACTTTGATTACGTATCCGTTATGCTTGTGTTTTATTTATTTACTGAAAAATGTTATATTCATTATTGAGTGTTAAACAGAAACGAATGCTGAACTTTTTGTTGTTTTATATTTAAATGAGTTAATTTTGCATAATTGAGCTGTGTGCAATATAAATTTTTAAAAGAACCGTGTTTGAAAATTAATTTAAAAACCATGAAAAATCAGTAAATTGAAATGCAGATTTAATTTAATTGCGTTTGAAATTACAATTTTTCCCCTTTTAACGACATAAAAATGAAAATTATGTGATAATTCAATTTGAGGAAAAGGGGAAATGGATTGCTTAGATTATTGTTACTGTCGATATGTGTCAGCAATAGTAGAAAAATCAAATTTTTATTTAATACTAATTTAAAAATAAATGCATTAGTAATAATTTTTCATAATTGGGATTTTGGACAGAACATGTTAGTTTTATTGTTCAAAAATAGTACTATCAAAATGTATATAACTTTTAAAATAGTGATTGGTGAAATTTTCATATGTGTAACAATTGTACCTTTATATTAATGGTATGAGGAAATGTCTAAAAATATTTTTTGCTAATTGAAATATTTTATTTTTTGTTTTTTGAAAAGAAGGTAAAAATTTGAAAACACTATAATATCAAAATTTCAGCATCTGTAGATTCACAACAATATAAAAACAAAAAAATCTACAGATCATAAAAGTAGCAGCTAAGTGCATTATGGAATCAAACTTTTTTCAAACCTGTGCAAAAATTAATATTGTTTAAAGAAATCCATTTAGCATTGTTTAAAGTAATGTTTATTAAAAATATTTTTTATTTCCTGGATTTTAAATTAAAAATATAATAAAAACAGGATATGTATTTAAATCTAAGAAAATTATGTTTAAAAAAAATCTTCATTATGAATGGTTTGTGAATAAGCAAACAACACTAAATGGATTATAAGTGTAACTGAGTGCAGAGAAATGTTCCAAAATGTACAAGGACAGAATGGTAATATTCACGGAAGAGAGAGAGAAAAAAAAGCTATTATTTTGTGAAATTAGATCAAACTGGTTTACATTTGTTTTTTAAATATATTTCAAAGCCAATAGAATCAATAATTAAAACTTTAATAATTTTCAGTTTAATGAAAACAAAAAATTTATGCTTTCGTACTGCAACATAATTTCGCATAATCTGAAATTTTGTTCATTATTACACCATAAAATGATAAATTGAAAACCAAAGTCCTGGTTAATCATTTCACTCCAAAGCGAGGGGGAAAAAAAGAAAACTACAATCCGGTGTAACCTTTCCCCATAAAGTTGAGAGAAAAACCTGAATTGTGGTTCAACCTTTTACCAAAAAATTGGAATCGACAAAATCTTGAATCATGGTTAAACCTTTCACCAGAAAGTTTTAATTAAAAAGATGCTGATTCATGGTTAAACCTTTCACCAGAAAATTTGATTAAAAAAACCCTGATTCATGGTTCAACCTTTCATCAGAAAATCGGATTAAAAAAACCCCTTGATTCATGGTTCAACCTTTCACCAGAAAATTGGATTTTAAAAAATCCTGAATTATGGTTCAACCTTTCACCAGAAAATTGGATTTATAAAAAACCTGAATCATGTTTCAACATTTCACCAAGATAATGGTATTTGTGAAAGCGCCAATAAATTGATGAAACATATCACCAATATCTCGGTTGCAGCTAAATTTCAGCTACTTTTAACCATTTTCTTGGTGAAATATCCAACTTCATTTTTAACAGTGTATCAAGCAGCAATTTTTTAACATCTTTAGCGATGTGAGGGGGTGCTCCGTCCTGCATAAATACCGTGGTTTCTAAACAATGTCTCTTTTGCAATGCTGGAATCAATTGTTGTCTCAACATCTCACCGTAGCTAGTAACTGTAACACTACAGCGTTTGGGACCATTTGGAGTTGGGGTGTCAAAGAAATATGGGCCCACAAGAAAATCACAAGTCATTCCAAACCATACAGTTACAAAATCGGAATGGAGGGGTTCTTCACGTTTAGCGTATTGTTTGTTCATTCCCCATATCATTACACTACCTGATAGTGTAAAATGCGCCTCGTCTGTCCACAATATTCTCTGTATCCAAGTGTCATCTTCACTGATTTTCGACAGGACAAGGTTTGCAAAATCAAATCTTAGGGTGTCATCATGAGGTTTCAATTCTTGAAGAATTTTAATTTTATACGGATAACGCCGAAGAATGTGGCGCAACACTTTATGCACAGTTGACCAGGGAAGAAATAATGTCCCACACTTTTTGCGCTCACTAAATAAATTAAATTAAAACTAGTCGGATGTACCAATCCCAAAACTTTCTTCTATCTCATACATGTTAATACTTCAAAATTCGCTATCACACTGCCAAAATTAAATGGCAATCTATGCATCTCATGAGGATTCTAACGATATGAAATTCCGTGCATTAGTTCTTGAGATATGACTATCGCTGAAATCGTCTAAATCCAGCAAAATGCTGCCTAGCAGCGCCACCTATTGGGTGATTTATACCAAATCCTAATCAGCAACAATTTATGTCTACGTCTGACTGAATCTGAAGTTTGGAGAAAATCGTGCATTAGTTTTTGAGATAGAGCTATAGCGAAAATCGTGTAAATTCCTGCATAGCAGCGCCACCTATTGGGTGATTAACACCAAAACCTCATTAACAACAACTTGTGTCAACATACAACTAAATCTGAAGTTAGATGAAAATTCGTCCATTAGTTCTATAGATAGAGCTATCGAGGCAATCGTGAAAAAGGCAGCACAGAAGCGCCACCTGTTGGGCGATTTACACCAACACATAATCAGTAGCAAGTCATATCAAGGACTAACTGAATCTGAAGTTTGATGAAAATCCGTGGGTTAGTTCTTAAGATAGAGCTATTGGGGAAATCGTGTAAATCCTGCAAAATTCATCATAACAGCGCCACCTGTTGGGAGATTTACACCAAAACGTAATCAGCATCAATTCATATCAAGGACTAACTAAATCTGAAGTTTGATCAAAATCCGTGCATTAGTTCGTGAGATAGAGCTATTGCAAAAATCGTGAAAAATGCAGCATAGCAGCGCCACCTGTTGAGCGATTTACACCAAAAACTAATCAGCATCAATTTGTATTAGGGACTCACTGAATATAAATTTTTATTAAATTCCGTACGTTAGTTCTTGAGATAGAGCGCCCACAAAATTTGTGCCACATACACACAGACAGACAGACTCACAGAGTCACAGACAGACATTTTGTAAAAACATGTTTTTGGAATCTCTGACCCCTCAAACGTGTAAATCCGTCGAAAACCGGAATTCGAAAATTTTCATGAATCCAATACTTTCTTCTTGTAAAGATAGAAGAAAGTAATTAAGTTTATGTATACGCCGCCGTAGTGTTCAAAACGTTCAGCAACCAGAACCAGTGACTCTTTCTACTCTTAAAATCCAAATCTCCCAATGAGAGAAGAAAGGTTTTGGAATTATATTATTTAAATTTCATGTTATTTTCAAGGTGATCTTGAATGGATCTAAGCACATGCTTTTACATGTAAATAACAATTTTCCTGTTATAGCTTCTTAAAATTTTATTTATTTTCCGTGTATAAGTTTTCGTATATTTTTTATGCGAAATCCGTCAATACGCGTGAGCACTTTATCAATTACAGTAAACTCTGTCTAAGGTGGAATCGATTGAGACCGAGAAATTTTTCCGTAGTAGACAATATTCCGCCTTAGACAAATTTTATTCTATGTTTATGGATTCGCAGGGACTTGAAAATATTTCCGAGTTAGACAGATTTCCGTCTTACACAGAGTCCGTCTTACTGAGAGTTTACTGTATTTCTATATAAATTTATTCCTAAGTAAAATGGAATAAGGCAATCAATTTAACCTCACACACACACCAAAAGAAAACTTTAAAATGTGAACTTAAATGATCAAAATGAAAGCAAAATAATTATTATTTTGCAACGAGAAGAATAAATTTGAATTGTGCGGAAAGATGCGGGGCTGAACCTTAACTGAACGCGAGCCCTGGGCAATCGCCCCGTACCCGCCTGTCCGATAGCTGCGGCAGTCCTGTGGTTACAAGCCCCTCACAACCATCCAAACACGTACTATGCTATGCCTCCCTAGCATTCAAAATTTTAAAATTCTTATTAAAAACAAAAAAAATCTGCATTTTTTATTTCGCAATAAAAAATAAATAACTAAACATTTCTTTTAAACCCACTACGTCACAGCACACAGGGAATCTTAAAAATGCTTTTATTTTTTTAAACTATTATTTTTATTATTTATTTATTTATTATTAGCATTTCTTTTTTTTTTGGGGGGGGGGGTAAATTGTCCTATTTATTACTCTGTCGGAATTATAAATAAACGATCAAATCACAACTTCGTGTGAAAGCAAAAGTTGTCGAAAAAGATCAAAGTTTTCTTTTTCATTAGATATATTAATAATAATACGCATTTTGTTTTTTGTAAATGTGATTTTTCAGATGAATAATAGCAAGCAAAAATATGCATTATAATTTGCAGCTTTTGTACATAACTTTAAAAAAAAATTACTATAATTCCTCACTGAGGTTTTCCATTTCTAAAGTCCTGCTTCTTGTTCAGTATATGCTGAACAATTCAATTTTACATTCTTTGTAATCCAATTATTTTCAAAAGTACTTTAAATTCTTTACAAGTACAATGATTTATTTCTACGGATTACTATTACCGGGGGGGGGGGGGGGAGTACTTTTGATAATCAGGTAAACAGCCCGTTACTTCATTCATTCACTGTCCAGTTCTACTAATTCTATTTATGTTTTCCGAAAAACTATACAGTCGAACCTCGTTAACATGAACCTCAAGGGGAATCAAAATTTTGTTCATGTTAACAGTAATTCACGTTATCAGTATCAAATTTGTGTATTCGTTTTTATAGGGGACTGTGAAAACAATTCATGTTAAAAGTAATTCACGTTAAGCGTGTTCATGTTAACGAGGTTCGACTGTATACTTCTATTTATCAACCTGACAGTAACACTAAATTACCCACTCCCCTAACGTCTGACTTCACATTGTCAGGACAGTGGGGAAGCGGAAAGTCAGTACTTCCATCTCAGCTCAATTGTAGTTCCTGCGTTTTAACTCCTCACTACCTCATTCAATTGAGGCATGACATTGTCATGACAAAAATGTTTCAGAGGTACCTCATACAAACGTCCGAAATTTCTCGTGTCCTACCCTCAGAGTAAAGATATGGTCCTACCCAACACTAACTGTGTTAAAGCGCTGACTTCGCCTATTTCCCTTTGTTCAAAGTCCACTGGCGTTTGGCGCGTTAAAACGGAATGTCCTTTCATTAATTTCCTTGATTGAAGAAGTCGGTCACGAATCCTGATATTTTTATATAAAAAATTCCGTAATTATTCATATTTGTGTATTGTGCTTGTGCCAGTTCAATGCGTGTATACGCAGCTATAAAGTTATATTTATTTTAGGGGGAATTTGATCTATATTTTTGTTCTTCAAATTTCCTGCAGTCACTATGTATAAAAATTAATCGTTATTTGTGTTTCCGAAGATTGAGTAATAAGAAAGCAGTTATGAAATACAACTGTATTGAATTCCTGGAATGATTATATTTAAATAATTTACTACATTAGTCAATTCACAACATGAATCTATCTGAATATATAAAGCAAAGAAAAGAAGAATAAAATGTGTTTCTTTTTGGTGGTTATAGTAAAAATGGATTTACATTTCATATTTAAGGATATATTAGCAAGGTAAGAATTTTACGCGATTATTTAAAAATATATAATTTTCATGTCGAAATAGAAATTTTCTCGAACATTATTGTGAACATATCTCGAACATTATATTAATTATTTAAATTACGAATAAGAATAATATGTATTTATCAAATTTGTATCTTATGTCCAATAAATATTTTTCAATATTTTTACAAGATGTGAATTTTTTTATGTTTTTTTTTTAACTAAATTTATATCATTTTCAGGATTATTGAAATTGTTTATAATTCTTTTATTCTCCACTTTATAAACAAAAGTTTCTTATGGAAAATAATCTGACCTTTGCTTGACATAAGCAATACAAGCACAGTATTGCTTTTGTTGCTTGTGTATTAACACCCAAATCTGTCACAATTTTTTGCATTATAATTTTGAAAAAGAAAGTTGCAGTATTATATATTTTTTATGTGAGTATAAACTATTAATTTGTCTGTAAAAATGTCAGTAAATATTATATAAAAACTTGATTAGTTTATAATCTATATAAAAAATAAAGCAAAATCGAAAAAAATGTTGAATCATTTGCTGAAAAAGAAATACTCAGCTTTGGTTTAGTAGCCTTTTTTTCACTTTGGTCTGTTAATAAATTTAATCGATATGTAAAATAATTCCATCAGTTTAATCAACGGGTTTAATCACTATATTAAATTCCTCATAATATTTTCTTTCGCGGTTAAAACTCTATTTTATTTACCAGAATTTTAATTGTATTTTCGCTGAGTAGAACATGTATTTCACTCAACACTTAAATTATAGGAAAATTGTAAAATAATCAAACAATTGTTGTGATTCATTTTTTGTATTTTAGAATAAGATATGTGCTTTTATGGAGGGGGGGGGGGTTATTAAATTAAAAACTTTTCATAACTGATTTTTGTAAAATAAGTTTTCAAACTGAAATAACTTATGTGGTAAAACATTTTTTTTCCTTAATTCGGAAATGCCAACTTAAAAAAATCTTAGAAATAATCCACATAACATTATTTGTTTTGAAAGTAATTTTCAATTTTTTTGCATTATCCAATTTATGTCTTCTAAACTATGTGTATAATAGATAAATCAAACAAATTATTGTGACTTTATGATTATAAGTAATAAAATTCAAATTTTCCATTTTTTAATAGTTAATTTTATTAAAAATACTTTTCTATAATAATAATAGCTTAATGATTTACTATAAAATAAGTAAGGAAATAAATCATTATTTGTTTTATTGCTTAAAATTATATTTAAGTTTGTATATGCTGTGGACATTTTTGCTTCAGATGGTGGACATAAAACGTGAAAAATAATTATAAAAGCATCAGAATTGAAGTTATGGTGAAATTTTTAATGTTTTATAAATACATTTTAAATTGTTCCTATGTGAAGTAAAGCTTTATTAAAAGTTCGAAATTTCTGCAGTATTTAATTGCACGATGAAATATTTTTTTTAGACTATGAAAACTTGTTCAAAATATAAAAACTACATTTATATGTATTTCCTGTGTTTCATCTGTATAACATATTTAAATTTTAAGACACAGAAATTTTCTGACAACTTTCAACGTCAAAATTTTTCTGATTTTTTTTTTTTACGGGATTATTTTTTATTGCATCTATTTTCGCAAAACAATTGATTGTACTGATTATATATCATATTGCATACTTTTAGTGTAGGATGAAGTTAAAGGCAAAGGATATATTCATCCAAACATATAATTACATGTTCATATATGTATATATATTAAGTCATCAATACTTTTAATTTTTTGTTACTGTGTATGTAGTAGGGAGTCAACGATCTTAATCAGTTGATTTAAATCAGCGATTAAACCGTGATTTTAATCAACCGATTTAAAATAAATAAATAAATAAATAAATAAATTAAATGTTTAAAATGTCAAAGAAAAAGTTTTTAAATCTAAGATTAACATAATTTAAAAGTTTCTACAGGTATTTTGACTTATGAATAAACAAAATAAAAGAGCATTAAATAATTATTTCTAAGCTTAATTCCTGAGTATTGTAAGAAATTAAAAACAGTTAAGTTTGTAAAAAGCATGTTTTTTTTATCCAACATAAAACGGTTTCATTTAAAAATGATATTTAAATCTAATATAATTTACAATGTCATAATTTCCTTTAGGTAATCAATTTATGCATTATTTTATATAAAATAAATATAGCAAGTGTATTAAATTTCTGCAGATAAAAGAATAAATAGTCAGTGTCTTAGTTTCCCATTCTACTTTTGTAATAATGAATTAATAGCAATCTCGAGTTAAAGAAGAATGAAAGAGTGGCGTCTGCTCAACAGCTAAATTGTAAATGAATGCATAAGAGAAAAAGAACTAATTGGTATAAAAATGTTAAGCACAGCAAGAGCTTCTTCAGTATAGGTTGAATAAATGTTTTTTTTTTCTTTCAAATTTATATATACTAAATAAAAAAAAATAAGAATTGAAATGGCAGCAAAACTTTTCTTACAAAAGAAAAAAAAATGAATCATTGAAAGCTAATAATCCCCACTGAGATGTAATAATGCTGCTATATAAATATTTTGGGGATTTCAGATATAACTGGTTATCCTTATATTTATTCTGTATGTGTGTATGAATGGGTTTAGCTCATTTTCATAATTTTTTTGGTTACCATACACATACATGTGTGTAAGTTTAGATTTTGGTGATTAGCAGTAATTTTTCTAACTACAAATGCAAAACGAACTGCAAATAATATTTTTTATTTTTGTTATTTATTTGTGGTACTAACTAATGAAATTACTTATTTGCAGTTTTTATTAATTCTGTAATTACTTTCTGTTTCTTCTGGGCCATTTTTTTAAAATTCACCTGTAGTTCTAGCCAGAGATTTCTTGTAAAAAACTTCCCATTCAACAGCATTTCTAAATTCATGTGCCCAAGACCTTGCAAAAATAATAGAACTGTATTTCTTTAGAAAAAACACGATATTATTAAAACATATTGTTATTTAACTGTATTTTTTAATTTGTGATTCATAAAATTATTAAAAATTAAGGACACTTTATTTATCACACTAAAAATTAATTCTTTTTTTTTCTTATATCATTACTAAACACATTACTGATATATTTCCTCATGAGTGCCTCTTTTTCATTCTAAAATGAATACTACATTATTAATTATCATTTTAATAATTAAAGCTTAAAAATGTATAATGTGTTACTAATTAGAGAGTTAATTGTTTAATAATTATTAATTTGAAGTAGTGTTAACTATTTAATATTAAATTCAGTTATTAATAATCTTAATAAATGTTAAATATCACTCATATTTAATAAAGTTTTACATAATTATTACAATATTAACGTATATAACATTATTGTATGATATTAACTAATGAAACTACTAATTTGCAGTTTTTATAATTTTTTTAATTACTAACTAATAATTATAATTTTATTAATTAAAGTGCAAAAACATAGATCATGTTAGCAATTAGTGTTTTAATTATTTTGGAAACCTAAAACTCTTGGTAGCTATTCAGTATTTGAATGCTGGGAAAAAAATCATAAAAATCTGATTTAAATTAAAAAAAATCCGATTTTTTTGCACCCTAATATGTAGTAGTGGGGAGGGGCACCAATGAATGTTAGCCGCTGGTACTGGAACTTATTAGAACCACATTTCCTATACTGTCAAAAAATAAATAAATAAATAAATAAATAGGAAAATATTATACAACAAAGCAGGGATGGGTTCTTAAAGGAGTGAATCATTTTATATAAATGGGAATAACTTCTTGTAATAAAGCACAGCTGATTGCAGCGTGGACAAACTGGGCTGTTTTTATGGGCCTTTAGCCCCTAAATTTGGTATGAAATTTCCATAAAGCTGATATTTTACATTTGTTTTGATCTTATACTTATTTTAATAAATATTTTGTACTTTTAGAACATGATTAGGCTAAAGAAAATGATATATTTTTCCAAATATGTATTTGACGGCATCCAACAGGCTTAATTTTTTTGTAACAGTATATGAAGGCAGTGGGGGGAGGGGATAATGAATACTTGATCTTTGGACTAGAATTAATTTTAAGTTCTCACTAAAAGTAATAAACATTTTTGATTAAAACATGAATACATTAAAATGATTCTCAGTTTTTATTACTAAAATAGGTGCTAAAAATACAATTAATAGGTTTTAAAACATTAAAACCAATAATCAGATGGTAAAAAACTTCCCGAGCGCTTTCAACCAAGCCCTGGTCATCATCAATGGAATGAAAAATGAGAAGAAGACCTTCAGAATACATACCGGTATAAATAACGCAGGGCGATTCCAAAAACTGTAAAAGGGGGTGGGGGGTGGGAAGGGACGGATGAGTCCATACATGCTTTAAGAAAATTTCCAGGTTCGAAATGTCATGATTCCACACTATAAGAATGTCGTCGACATAACGAACCCATAATTCAGGCTTAAAGCATGCTAATAGTATTGACAACAGAATACAGTTTACCTTAGAAATAGAAAAAAAAAATGAATCTTTGCCTTTCCTAGATGTTGAACTCATCAAGAATAAATTAACAAACAACATAGATAGGAGGGTTTATAGGAAACCATGTAGATCCAACAATACAATATCTTATAATAGTACAGTTCCAGCTAACTATAAAAAAGCAGCCTACAGATTTTACGTAAAGAGAGCATTCGAAGTATGTACTGATGCCTATATACAGGAGGAATTAACTAAGATCAAAACAATCGCAGCTGAAAACGGTTACTCGAGAAAATTTATCAATAAAGTAATTAATGAGTTTAAAAGTAGGAATTGTATAAAAAAGAGTACGCATTTTTCAAAATTTTGTAGTGTTGATTACGTTCCTCAACTTTATGAGAGAATTAAGTATGCATTAAAAAAAATATGATATAGCAATAATAGCTAAACCTCCAGCTAAACTGCAAAATCTAGTTCACAGAAAAGTTGATCCAGTTAATTCATATGACAAAGCAGGAATTTATATGATCCCATTCATATATAAAAATAATAACAAAACTTTTACATACATTGGAATGACAACCAGAAGGCTACAGGAAAGGTTGAAAGAACATATGGCTGATATAGGAAAGGGGAAACCATCTACAGCTGAAGCTCGGTTGAATTTAGAAGCTGATATTGACATCCTTTTTAGTAAAGCAAGGATCATCACGCATACAAATCAATTTAACACATGTATTTTGAGAGAGTCTATAGAAATTTTAACCAGAGGTAGAAACACTTGTAATGATACATTGTCCTGTCATATACCGAGCATTTGGTTTGGTCTACTTGGAGTCAATGGAATCTTTGGATTGGAATGATCAATGTAGCTGTATGGACTCATCCGTCCCCCTCCCACCTCCCACCCACACTTTTTACAGTTTTTGGAATCGCCCTGCGTTATTTATACCGGTATGCATTCTGAAGGTCTTCTTCTCATTTTTCACCCATTGATGATGACCAGGGCTTGGTCGAAACCGCTCGGGAAGTTTTTTACCATCTGATTATTGGTTTTAATGTTTTAAAACCTGTTAATTGTATTTTTAGCACCTATTTTAGTAATAAAAACTGAGAATCATTTTAATGTATTCATGTTTTAACTTAAAGTATTAAGGTGAATTTGTCGTTTCTCTTACATATAGTTTTCTATACATATTTAACATTTTTGATGCCCTAGGGCATATATGATATCACATAAATACATATTTAGGTGAATATATATATATATATATATATACATACATATATTATCCTATTCTAAAACTACAAAATACTGATTACAATGCTCATAAGGTCAAAACTGATTTAAAATTTCAGCTTTATGAAAATTTCATACCCAATTCGGGGTACACTAAAATCACGGGGCAGAGAAGCATTCCATTTTTCCCACGCTGCAAGCTCTGCTTTATGGTAACAAATTATTCCCATTTATAAAAAATGATTCAACGTGGTCAAACATGGCTGCATATATGGCTTAGAAATAAAAATGGTCAAAGATGGCTTCATATTGGCCAAAAACAGGCTCAAAGATGGCCGCAATTAAGACATTTGAAATGTCTGAAATTCAGAAGTTAAGAAGTGTCTGAAAAAATTAAGACATTTTAAAACGTCTTAAAATTGAACATTCTTGTTTCAGACACTTAAGTGTCTGAAATTCAGACACAAGATGTGTCTGAAAATTTTAAGACATTTTAAAAAGTCTGAAAATTGAACACTGCGTTTCAGACACTTAAATGTCTGAATTTCGGACATTTCAGTTTACAGAGTATAGCAGCTAAAGATTTATAATATGTATTTTTTAATTACTTTAATTTTATTTTACATTTTCATGCATTACTTAATTATTAAACGATAGGTGTCAAGATAATTTCTTTTATAGTTCTTATATGAATATTTTCCTTTATTTTTGTTTTTTTTTTCTTTTACAGAAAAGAATGACGTTATCTTTGTATACACACAGATATATATTCTTGATAAAGGTTTGAAAATATAGCAAAAAATGTAGATGAGTTCAATTTATTTAATTAATTATTGCATGAAAAACTTTTTAGCTTAAATATTTTTTATATAAAATTAGTATTTAAAAATATTGTGTGTTAATTTTTTTTATTATTATAAAGCATTCCGAATAACAATTAAAAGGAATACAGACCATATAACTTCTCTCCTGAAATAAAATATGACATTATAGAAATGAATTATCGCCAAAAAGTATAATATAAATCATTCTGCCTGGCGCTAGGAGTCGAACTCGCTTTCTTCACAAAAATTCAAAGCTTTAAACTGACGCCTTAGACCACTGGGCTAACCGACCCGGACCGGAATTACCAGGCCCGTCCCGAACGAATGCTGTGTTGGCCCTACCCGGTGTAAAAATTAAAAATTTAACCCGAACTCGGCTCGGCCCGTTTATATTTTCACAGTTCATGGCCCGGTTCGTACAGTGAAAAAATCAATTAAATCAGGCCCGATCCGGCCTGATTCATTTTCTACAAAAAATTCAGATTTTTTTTTAACATACAATTAAGATTATTTTAAAGAATACTTGATACATATTTATGGGATAGTATTACAGTGAATTTAAAAGTTACTATTTGTTCGCAACGCAAAAAATGCACAGTAGCAACATTAATGATTACTTAGATTCTTAGATGTTTCAACATTCAAATAAGGATTCATTAAAAAATTAATGTAGTTTAGAATAAAAGAATGAATGGAGGGTTAACAACGTCATAACTTTTGAAACTGTATAATAGAAAATAGTTCTGTGTCATTTATTAAGGCTTTTCTCAAATCCTTTCTGCCACATTTCTGAATTCAATTCTTTTCGGAAACGCATAAGATTGTCAGGTGTCCTTATAAAGAAACTATGTAATCGAATGTCATTATTCGTTTTTTGATAAAGGCAATATATTATTTTGAAAAAATACTGTTAAAGGTAGCGTTTTAAATCAAATTTCCGGAAATGATAGCACGGGAAAGGAGAAAAACCTGCAGCCACGTGACAACAATCTCTTATATCTCGATAAGCAATTTATCAAAAATGGGAAACCCTGTTCTATTCCAAATCCGTTCAATAGTCAGTTCTATCGATTTTATGACTTTACAGTTAAAAATGAGTCCGAAAATGTGTCAGAAAGTTTTGCGCTCTTGAGCAGTGAATTTGAGAACCACCTTAAGATATATTTCCAAAGATTCTAGAAGTTACAGAAGTTCGTTACCGCTATTAATATTTTTACAAAATATATTGCCTGTACTACACCTCCTGAGAACAATTAAGTTCAGTTTGCCCTGCTTGACTAGGTAGGAAAAAAATGCAAGCCTGATCTTGGCCATTCACGTGTCTGCAGAAAAAAAGTAATTCCGAGCTCAGACACCATGTAACTGGTCCGATGCCGATCTCTACGCTGGATATGTTACATTTCTGTATTGATGTTTGCAAACTTACATCTGTTCGTGACGCACATTTATACTTATTCTCGGGAAATCATATTAATTGAAAATGGCTCCTTTTTTATCGGTTTTGTTTAAAGTTTTATATCTGGCCGGAAGGCCCGCTTAATTTTATTTATCAATCCGGTCCGGCAGGTCCGTTCAATTTTTTTCGACCCTACCAGGTCCGTTGTAAAATTTCCTAATTCTGACGGCCCAGCCGAGTACGGTTCTCTGGCCCGTGCAGACCGCTAATCGTCACATTTTCTCTAAAATTGAACAGGTTCTAGATTTCACACATGTGCAAAAGTGACAATTTTGCACTGAACTGAATTTTTTCCTTAACGTTTTAATATATGTTATATAATACAGAGAGACAGAGGGGGTAAAGATGGAGATTAGATAGATATTTAAAAAATATATATTTTTTAACGTCCTTGCAATTGTTTTAAAAATATGATGCCATAAAAATAAACATGCGATTTCTTCCTCTTTTTATTAATCAGTTAAATAGCCTCAATTCTAGAGTAGAATATTGTTAGTCTATGGCATTTCGTCTCGCTTTCAGTAAACGCCACTATTAGCGATTGACCGTTATCCATCACGAATTTAATACTGAATTATTAACATTTCTTACACTTAATGATTATGCATTAATAATAAATAAATATTAGTAATTCATTGTAATACATAGACATATGAGTGCAAAAATGTGAATGCGGCCTTCAAATTCACATTTCTATCAGATTTTAGATCTTATAGAAATTATAGTGAGTACCACTATAATAGCAGATAACTTGGAAATACAAAATGGGAATGCAAAAACACAAGTAAATCCTAGGGGGGAAAAATGGAATCTTGCCTATTTTAAAATACATACGTATTAATGAAATGTTGAAAAAAATTTCATGCTAATTTTGAGACTTATTGGTAGAATTTCTTTTTCTTCTTACTGTTTGGAAAAGAAAAAGTTAGTGAAATCATATATTTTTCCTTTATTGTTCTTCAGCAGAGGTAAATAGAATTTTCCCACTCTTCCACATTAAAAGAGTAAAACCATAGACTTCTAATATAACTGGACGCAGAAATGGCAACCTTTTCTTGAGGCACATATCATGCTCCCCACCATCACGTGATGGTGGGGAGAAAGCGCGCCAAACCGGTTTTTCCCGCATCCCACCAAGACCTATTTCGTCTGCGTACGTTTTGGAGCGTTTCTTTTATCACGAGAATGAAAACGGAAAATTGCCAAGAAAGGGATCACCGCCAAAAAATGCCACCTTTTGGCGATGAAATCTCCGACATGAGTGCATCAGGGTTCGACGGATGAGAACAATGAGATTCGCTCTCTATTCAATTCCTCCTCTAAGAGTAAAACATTCCTGACATTACTCCCCAATTTTTGTAAAGAAACGCGAGCATTTCTTCCTTCTTTTCATCGCCCCCGTGTTACAAGTAACCCTGAACAAAATGACCCCAACCAAAGAACAAAGACAGGGCATCTTCCTCCCATCCTGCACTTTCTTTGCAAAGAATACTCATTCTCAACCTTAGAGGAGGAATTGAAGTCTATGTTCTCAACAGCCCTCAGTTGCATTTGTTTGGATTTTTCTGTGGTGATCTTTTTTTTTTTTTTTTTTTTTTTGTATGAAGCTGGACGACGCGTTTTTCAGGATTTCAGGAAAGAGAGCTGGGAGGATACGGATAACAAAAAGAAATATATATTTTTTTCTAAAAAGCAGAGCATTAAATGTAAGCATGATAATTTTCATTAGATTATTATTATTATTTTAATAGTATGTTTCTGTATTGTATAAATGTATGTTATGAATAATTCTGCGAAAACGTTAACAATTTAAAACGGCTTAAATTAGCTTAGGCTTCTTGGTAAGCTGACTGCTTGCAGAACACGCATGGGTTTTAATGTTCGCAAGGAGAAAAGTAGATTAATTGTTTAACATGATTTTTTCATATAATTAATTTAATTTCTCCTTTCTTTTAAGGTTTCGAGAAATTTATTCTTCTTAAGCGATTTAAAATAAATAAACATTAAGAAAAGAAACTAAGGATTTTTCAGTATGTGTCTGTGTCTGTAAGAGGGCGGGGGGCTTGCACGAAGCTTTTTAATTCTGTCTTTCTTTTTAAATTAGTGTATTAAAAAGTCATTGGAAGCGGGCATTCAAGGAGGAAACTTTTTTTTTTTAAACTTTAAATAAAAAAATAAATATTAAAAGGTTGTTTTTGATCATTTAATATCTTATCTTCTTATCTGTTACGTTTCAGTCTTGTTTTTCATGTCGATATTTAAAAAATTGTCAAGCGAGGTTGCAAGTAGGCCTCTGATTAAAAAAAAAAAAAAAAAAAAAAAAAAAAAAAAAACCCTTAGTTTATTTTATGTTTATATTCTCCAGAGTGCGAACTAAGGGGGGGGGGAGGAGGGGAACCTCCCACAAAATTCGCGAATGCTGTTACACTACGCACATTTTCAAACTTAGTTGGCAAATTTGTTTAAAACTTTTGATAAAAACTACCATACACTTTATTTCTGATAGACTAGACAGAAGTTGCAAATCTAATAGGGAATATTATTAAACTATTTACAAATAAAAACCATATTACATTTTCTAATTGTAGTAACTTGGTAAAATTATAAAACTATTCGGCAAATACTGAAATTTGACCTGGCAATTTAACGTCCTCTCATCTCCAAATAAAAAGTCTTAGCGATGGCCTTCCTGATAGTCTCCATAAAAAAAGAAAAAATTCTTTGGAAGGACTACAGGTATATATGTTCCAAAATCTTGCCCAAATGACTCTGTATATTATTTCCCAATGTATGAATTGTAAATATATATATATCAAGGACTTGGGTGTAAAACATGGGAACTGAAATTTCAATTTTATTATTATTATTTTGTGTAAAATTTTTTAACTGTATCTTTATGAAAGTACATTGTTTATTTTTTTACTCAATATATGCCATGATAATCAAAAATAAATTTTAGATATAAATTTAATAACGAAAATTCTTTGGACATAAGTGGAATAAAATCTATTCTATCAGACAAAAAATGTTGCACATAAGTTAAATGAAAGTCCGGTGTTAATAAATAATTTATTTTAGAAGCAATTACAATAGTCTCGTTGTAGTTTTCTTTAGAAAACTTGAATTTTATTAGTTCTCTAGTTTTACATCCGAGTGCTTCATATATAAGATAGATGCGCGAGTAATGGACAACCCCAATGTTTTTGGCTTATAAGAAATTATCAATGAAATTTCACATTTATTATTCTTTTTATCTCTTGCATGCTTTATAATCTTGGTTATTATTTACAATCTTAATTAAACCAATCAGGAAGAAGAAAATAAAACCTCATTGTTCTACCGTCGTTCAATGAAAATTTTAATGAGCAATCTAAGAGCTGGTTTATTTAACTAATTTATATCTTCTTTATTTTCGTGGAAAAATTGCATGTTTTTGTTTAGAAAGTGTAATAGAGAAATTGTAATTTTACATACTAGTAGCCGTTTACAAAATTTCATTTATTTTAAAAGTTTTAGAACTAGTGAAACAGCGCCGA
Organism: Maratus speciosus; assembly: GCA_963932465.1. Taxonomy (NCBI): domain Eukaryota; kingdom Metazoa; phylum Arthropoda; class Arachnida; order Araneae; family Salticidae; genus Maratus; species Maratus speciosus. Next base: position 182,783,827 of record OZ010796.1, on the reverse strand, counting down.
AAACTGGCGATATGAAGCAATTAAAATAATAAAACTTTGTAAAAAATCACCATAAAATTAAAACAAAACACAGGACGCGTTTCGAGCTAAAAACATAACAGCTCGTCATCAGCTAAGCATACACGTGTCCGTAAACGAACAAGTTCAAAAATGAACTGAAGATAAAGAATGTTGCGAAGAATTCGACAGATGGCGCTACCTGATAGAGGGATATGCAAAAGGGAAATGTGTTGAAAAAAGATAGAAGAGAAAATGAAATGGAAAAAATGGAAATAAAAGAAAAAATGAAAATAAAAGAAGTAAATTAAAAATATAAATAAAAATAATAAATAAAGAACTATAAAAGAACAAGAAAAAAATCCAAATTATTATTATTATTATTATTATTATTATTATTATTATTTTTTTTTTTTTTTTTTTTTTTTTTTTTTTTACAAAATAAAAAGAAAAGAAACAAGAGAAAAGGGAAAGGAATTACAAAATTAATTTCCACGCTGGAGATAGGAAAGGAGATGATGGGAGATCATTGACAAGATTAGCAGAATTTTTAGAAATAAAATATGCTTCATGAAAATCCAAGTGAGAGGGAGAGGCAGGGGAAGAATCCTCTGCCACCCTCTATCAGGTAGCGCCATCTGTCGAATTCTTCGCAACATTCTTTATCTTCAGTTCATTTTTGAACTTGTTCGTTTACGGACACGTGTATGCTTAGCTGATGACGAGCTGTTATGTTTTTAGCTCGAAACGCGTCCTGTGTTTTGTTTTAATTTTGTGGTGATTTTTTACAAAGTTTTATTATTTTAATTTTTAGAACTAGTGTCTATTATTAGGATGCTAAATTAGTAAATAATCAGTAATGGACATCCCATTGCTAAATGTGTCCATTGCTAAATGTGTCCATTGCTAAATGTGAAATTATACAGTCATAGTGCATAAAATCACTTTTCATTTAACTATAGAACTATGTAATCAAATGCACTTTTAAAATGTTTCAGAATGTAATAAAAACGCAAATTTTATGAATAGTTGCTTATAATTAATTCATGTTGTTAATAATTTTTTTTAAGTATAATTTGATAGTTTTTTTCACAACTCTGCCATGTATATTTATAATCCAGTAATTAATCAAACCAATCAGAAACCAGAGAGTAATGTTCAAGGGCGTAGGAAAAGTGGTGCTCAATGTTTTAAGACACCTTTATTCAAATAAAGGCAATTTTTTCAAGTCACACGACTTGTTAAAAATCTACTAATTTTTGTCTTAATTATGTTTAATTATCCATCTCTGACCAAAGAAGAAGAAAACGAAATCGTGATGATCAAAATATTATAAGTACTAATTATAGCTAGTAAATCTACAGACCAGGTGCCACAAATGTCAGTTTCACAGTTCCGTTTCGAAATGATTTTATGCGGTATGTAAGATAATTTTTATTCCTATTTGTATTATTAATTAGTACAAGCAGTTTAATACAGCAGTTTAATGCAGTACATAGAAAATCAACTGTCGGGAATTGAAGGGGAAAATACAATTACATCGTCTGATATTCCAAGATATTTTTCTGTGATTTTTTTTTTTTTTTTTTTTTTTTACTCCTCTCTATTGTTTTAATAATTTGATAAATGCGATTCTCTGAAAATCGGAATTTTAAATGTAAATTAAAATATAGGTTTGTCATATGCATTAGTAATTAAGTTGAATTTACTTATTCTCGTAAATATTTTATTAATTATAGATCCCAATTTTGTTATCTAAAAATTTCTATTTTGTTTCATTAACATGCTTTTCTTTTGTTCTGGTTTTCGATACAATAATAAAAACAGCTATTTGTTACTTTTTGTAAAATGTCCATTACTGGCATATTGAGTATCCATTATTGAAATTTTGGAGGTTTTGATTTAGTGTTTTTTTTATCACATATAAATTTCTGATATTACATAAATTGTGATTCACAATGAGAAATATGAGTATCAGATTTGGTAAAGTATTGTTGATAGATTAATGTAATAATAAAAAAACTGGAATACGTATAACAATTATAACTATTAATGAAATATTTCTTTAAAAAGAAAGTCTTTCAAAAGACTGTAAAAGAACTCTAAAGATAAATTAAATTAATGAATGTTGTGCAGGGTTCCTTGAAATTACTTAAAAGTCCTTAAATTTTCGAAAAGTAATTTTTGGTCGTTGAAAGTTCTTATTTTTATGCAAAATTTGCAAAAAGTCCTTTATCTTACTGACTTATTATTTCTTAATCATGGCAAAAATTATTCTGTGTCTCAGTGAATTTCTGATTTAAAAAAAAAATATCTAAATTCGCCCTATCCCCAGATTTTATTCCCCCACAGTACCCAATGTTTAAAATCTTTAAAACTCTCTAATTTTTCAGCTGTATTTGCTATTTTATTGTAACGATGAACAATCGAGCGGGTAAATTTCTTCAAGATTTTATCTAAATTTCGCTCTTATCTTTGCAAGTTTTTGCTCTTATTTTTGTCTCCCCCCCCCCCCCTCCTCATTGCCTCACAGTACACAAAGTTGAGAATCTTTAAACTCTAATTTTCTAAAATGTTTTATGCTCTTTTAATACTTTATTGTAACAATAAATAATCGATCATTTAAATTTAGTTACAATATCATTTAAATCCCTCCTTTTTCTACTGTATGCAAAGTTCAAAATATTTAAAACTCTTTAATTTTTTCAGTCCTATTTATTATTTTATTATAATAATAAAAAAATTATTATAAAAATTTCTCCTCCTCCGCAAAATTTGCGTTTCCCCTTTACCATCCTTTACTTAAAGTCTTTACAACTGGTTAATTTTTTTGTCCTATTTGTAAATTTTTAGATTAGTTAATTAATAATTTAATTAGATTACATAATTAATAATTCATCTAATAAACTTCCCTCCATTAAAAAAAAAACTTGCTTTCCCCTTTGCTTCTCAAGTAAAAAACTTTTAGATGTAATATATGTAATATATATATACATATATACATTATACATATATTGAATAATTTTTATGTGTTTAAATAGTTTAATTGTACAGAAAGCTTATACTATATATATATACATATGTACATTTTCTGCTCTATCTAGTACTACTTTATTGTAACAATAAATAATCAATCATACAGGTTTTTCTCCCGACACCAAAATTGACGCCCCCCCCTCCATTATCAAGCACACAAATTTTCATGTCTTTAAATCACTTTATTTTTTTTCTATTTATAAATATTTAGTAAGGTAAATGAAATGGTATCTAATAAATTCCTCCTCTCAAAAATATTCTGCCTCTCTCCCTCTCCCTTCTCTCCAGCTCACAAAGCTTAAAACATTAAAAAGATTTTTTTCTTCTTTTTTTACTACTTTTTTTTTCTGCTCCATCTGTTACTTTATCTACCCTATATATATAAAATCCTAATGAAACGAATTTATGAAACGAATATATGAAACGCCTGAAATGTATCGATTCTTTTAATCGACTGATTAAACAACTGATTTTGTTTCCCGGCGATTTCTCCTAAAATATGGAATACTTTGCGATGAAATTAATACCAAAAATCCGTGTTGATCCACAGATCTCAAAACTGGTATTAGAATTTTTAAATTCGAATTAGTTTTCGAAATATTAATTTTTTTCTAATTTTAAATACATTTTTTCTAATGATGGCAACTCAAATTTTAATCATAACAGAATTTTTTTTTTTCATAATTCAGAAAAGGGGCCTCGGTGGCCGAGCGTTAGGACACCGCGCTGCCAGCCGCCAAGCATTGAGAGCGGCAGAGGTCTGCGAGTTCGACTCTCGTTGTCTCCATTGCACACTCCTTGTGGAGCTCCCGGATGTAATTTCTCTGTGTTGTAAATTTGATTGTGCTATCTCGTCCCTGTATATTGACGATGACTTATAAGCGGACCTAGATGTCAAGCACAGAAGTCAGATGTATGTGTAAACAAACAAATAAAAATCTTCAGAAAAGGTTACTATTTTAAATTAATTTGGCGACAGTTGGGCCTCCTTTAAATCTATGCTAAGAACAATGCTTTTTTTGTATTTCGTTATCATTTTATTAAATACAAAACTTTCATTTAAAAATGAAACATTTAAATTAATGGCTTTCACTTCTTTTTTTTTTTTTTTTTTTTTTAAACAAAACGAAAAGAAAAATATTAGACAACGATGTCATATACGCACCAGGGTACATAATTGGCGCACAAATGGCATTATTTTGATAGACATGGTAACCCGGCTATTGTTGTTTATTTAATAATAAATGTATATTTACTTTTATTTCTTTTTTAAATTTATATAAATTATTTTGTTCTATAGTAATTAATTATTTTTTTGCTATTTCCTTTTGAAAATAATAGAAAATAATTAAAAAATACGGTACAATGTAGTAGTTATTCCGTCACCCAATTTCGCAAATTATATAAATCGCCAAATTGTACAGATTGACAAAATTTTTATTTTAAATAACGAAAGAACAAATAAATTAGTATAACATTAATAAATATAAAAATAAAACGTCGAAATAAAAATCACTTGATGACGTAAACACGTGTAACTTGCTAAAAGTCAAGTGAATGTGACATTTACGATCAAGCATTATTGACATTTAATCTTATAGTTCGCGATAGAGTTTTTGTCGACGGGATAACTAAGTAGTACCAAAAATACATATGTAACTGGTATTCGAAAACGAGGCTTTCGTCAAATTTTCGTAAAGAAAAAAAAAAAAAAAAATCATGCCAAACATATGACATCAACGTATATGACATCTGGCGAAATATTAAATTATGTAACTAACCATGACATTTAATTTCAACTTCAAATCAATGTTTTAATTTACCACTCGAACAATAAAAAATATGCTAACTGGTGAGTTGAAAAAAAGATATTGGCGAGATTTGCACCAGGCTTTTTTTTCTTTCGGCACAGATGTCATATACGGCCCCATATTGGCGCGATTTTTTTCTGACGCCAATATCATATACGCAACGGGTACTTAACCGGCGCCAAAGTATCGTTATTTTGCTTGATATGGTAAGCCGGATGTTGTTATTTATGCTGTTGATGCGTTCCCCAAATTGGCGTTGGAAAAAAATCGCGCCAATATGTATATGACATTTGTTCCAAACTTTCGTATGAAAGGCGAAGGGATCAGATCGTATTTGTTTATGGCATTTGATGACTTGAACTATTATAATATAGATGAAATGATGGGGATAGAATAATATTTGGCGACTTATCACCTGTGACTGGATAACATTAAAGTATCAAAATGGCACCTACAGTATAAAAAGCAAAGTGTTCCGCCCGGAACTGTTGATGATAGTTACATGATTTAGGCTATTGTTATAGAGATTGTTTTAAAATATCGGTTGACAAAGACTCTGAATGCTTAATTCATTTTATTTTAGCTTCTTTTCAAATGTTTAACTGATCCTCTTTAATCAAAAACGAAAACAACCATTGGATGTCTTAACAGCAACTGATTCTCCGTTAAATTTTTGCAATCAAAGGGAATTGAATGGAAACCCGTTTACAGGGAGATCTGCACAGCTTTTTCAGTATAATTTAATCTTCTCTAATATTTTTAAAACCCATTAGATTTTTAGATTTTCAGATTCTGCGGTGTCTGAACGGAGGTTGGCGAGCGTAGCTTGCAGGAGGCAGAGCCCCCTAGTTGTAATAATAAATACCTAATCGATGATTTAATTTCCCCCACACTCACCCGAAATTGACAATTCCTGTTTGTACCCAAATTTTTAATTGTATTTGTCCTATTTGTAGATATTTAGTATGGTAAATATTCAATCATCTTATCTTTCAGCTTAATATATATATATATATATATATATATATATATATTTTCACGTGAAATTCGTGACCACCAACTAATAATATTTGTGATTTTTTGCGCAATAGTTAGATGAAATTTTGTATCTGATTTCGCAATCGTTTGGCGACATTCTCCTCGACTTTATTGCGCGGTTGTTTGACTAAATTTTGTGACTTTTTGCGCAATCCTTTTTACGAAATTCGAGATTTTAGTTTGTGCAATCATTTGACAAAATTTGCATTTTTTTCGAGATCTCTAATGAAATTAACGATATTTTCCACGGTCGTCTCAAGAAATTAACGATTTTTTCCGCGACCATTTAAGGACTTTTTTTTTTTTTTTTTCAAAATTTGCGATTTTTTTTCTGCGACTCATTGGCAAATTGATTTTGCGGAATTCGAAAGAAAAAAAAATCGCGGACTTTAACGAAAGTTAAACTTTCTGCCCGTTCCCATTTCCACAAAGAAAAATTTTCCTTGTCCTTCGCCACGAAGCTCTGGAAATGACTGGCGCCCCTGTAGTAAAACCTGAAAAAAAGGAGTCGAAAGGGACCAGAAAAAAGCTCCATTTTAGACAGGTCTCCGTCTTAGCAAGCATAATTGTATGATGTTTTTCCATCGAAATTTGATTTTTTTTATCCTCTTTGAGGAAAATTTGTTATAGACAGTTTTCGTTTTCACAAGTTTTACTGCAGTACATCTCTTTTCAGAGCTACACGATAGAGTGGATGGTTTAACAGTCTTTGAGGATACCTGTAAAAATGAAACCTATCTTTAATTGAATCCTGTCTAAAAAGAAAATTTTCATATTCAATATATTGAAATTTTAAGTGCTTAGACGGACACCTGTTTAACACTAAATATTTCATTTGTTCTCGAGTTTCCGTTTCCGAAGTTTTTAATGTTTTTGTAAGCATGATGCATTCTCGTTCGACAAGGCGGTGTTACATACCCCCGTATATACCCCCTTAGCTATATAACTTCCATCAAAAAATCTTTGCCCCCACCCCCCAAGAAAGTTCTGAAATAGCGCCCAGGCTTCCCTCACCCCTTCCCCGCGTCATTTGAATGTTTAAAAGTCATATTTACAAAAATGAATCCCGTGTTAAAAAATGCACATTATAATTCAATAGTTTACAGGTCCTTATTTTTTTTAATTTTGATCCTTCATAATCCATAAAAGTCCTTGATTTTTATTTAAAGAAAAATGTACGAACCCTGTTGTACTACAGGTGATGCCTTAGACTGCAGACATATATATTTGTTTTTTTGTTTGTTTATTTTTTATTTTTTATCTTACTTGATATTTAGTTATTTTTCTCCTTTTCATGCTGCCCGATGGAATCACAAGGCACGCATCTTGCTTCTGACGTGCTCTCTGACAAATGTTTTTAGAATTCATCGACTTCATATTTGAAAGTAAGTGGAATATAAATTGATATATGAAAGTAATTTTCTAGCTGAGTTCCCAGATATATTAATTAAAAAATTACAATTTGAATAGCACTGGAGACAATTTAAATTAATATATTTATATTTTTATGTCTAATTTATATATTTTATAGGTATGTTATGTAAAATTTGTTTAAATAAATTTTATGATATTCTAGAACAGAAACTTTCTGAAACTATAAAGATGGAAATAAGCACTCGCCAGTCACCACTCGGCGACTAAAAATATGGAAAGTACCGACCAAATGCAGGATTTTCCAAATGGATTACGTCAAAGAATCGCGGGAAAAAAACCCGCGAATTTTGTCAAATTATCGCGAAAATACTCAAATATCGTCAATAGATCGCAAAAAAAGCGAATCTCGTCAAAGAATCGCTCAGAAACCCAAATTTTGACAAGTGATCGTGGAAAAAACGCAGATATCGTGAATGGATCGCGGAAAAAACGCAAATATCGTCAATAGATCGCGAAAAACAAACACGAATTTCATCAAAGAATCGCGAAAAAACGAGAATTTTGCTAAAAGATCGCGAAAAAACCCGAATATCGTGAAAGAATCGCGAAAAAAAGTAGAATATCGTCAATAAATCACAGAAAAACGCAAAATATCGTCAATGGATCGCGGAAGAAACGCAAACTATCGTCAATAGATCGCAGAAAAAACCCGAATTTTGTCAAAGAATCGCGTAAAAAAGATAATTTCGTCAAATAATCGCAAAAACGAACGCGAATTTCATCAAAAAATTACGGAAAAAGTGCGAATTTTGTCAAAAGATCGCGAAAAAAAACGCGAATTTTGTCAAAAGATCGCGAAAAAACACACACATTTTTCAAAGGATCGTGGAAGAAACAAAAACATCGGCAACAGATAGCGGAAAAACGCGAATTTTGTTAAAGTATCATGTAAAAAATGCATAATTATTCCCAGGAGAGACCCCCCTTCCCCACCTTTACATTTCAGAAAATTTGCTGTAAATTTAATTTTTTTTATTTTATTTTGAAAAGTATCTACGTATAGTGGACTTATGTATATATAGCTATATATTTAGCTATATAAACATGTTACATATAACTTTGCTGTTAACTTAATTTAAAATTTAAAATAGATTGGAAATTAGTATCTCAAGTTTATTCAAAACAATATCAATTAAAGTATTTTTATTTATTACATAAATTACTTATTTACTCTAAACTTATATATTTTTAAATTAAATATTCAGTGACATAAATGTACTTACTGGCGACTAAAGAAATTATTCTCACTAGCCAGTAACTGACAACCAAAAAAAAAAAAAAAAAAATCAACTTACCGGCCAGTGGCCACTAACCAAAATTCCTTATTTTCATCTTTATGAAACGACTCCAAAAATATACAAAAATAATGTTTTTGTATCTTCTTTTAGTCTCAACATACTGCCTATAATTATTTCTGTAGTTGTTAGTACTGTACTATTTTAATATAGTGTCAGACTGACATTTAGGAGGAAGAAGGTGGTGAATTTTTTCACAAACGGTTATTTTACATATATTCTGATGTTTTAAAATGTAACGAATAAAAAAAGACTCACAATTTATCTCATTTCTAATATTACCTACATTAGAACGTCATAATATACTTATATATATATATATATATATATATATAAAAGCAAACACAAAGTAATATTCCAAAAAAGCATTCCAATATAGATAAAAATTTTGTTGAACTATTTATTTTTATTTTGAAATCTATATTAAAAAGCATTTGTTCTTTAAAAGCGAATCCATTAAAAAAATATGCAAGTTAAAATTATTAGTACAAAGACGAAAATTAAACTTAAAAGCAGGGTTCGTTGATATACATATATCAATGAATATATATCATGATATATATCTTGATATGTATCCGATATTTCTTTTTAAAATATCAAGATTTTTGATATTTTCATGTATTTGATATTTATATTTAAAATACGAAGATGTTTGATATTTTGTATATTTGATATTTATTTTCAAAATATCACTCTGCAAGATAATTTTGATATTTTTAGTCAAAATAAGTGCAAATGAAACTTTTTTAACTTTTATTGATTGTGTCATTCTGTTGATAAAGAATTTTTGTTGAAACTCTGACAGTGACTGTTTTAGCGAAAGAAGAAAACAAATATATTTTCCAATCTTTACGTTAGAAGTTTTTATTTTTAAATGTAGAATTAATAATTATATGAGACAATTTATTAAGAACAGCGATTGAAATATAATAAGCTGTCTAATTTAGAAAATCAGTTATATACAGCTTCATCAGAAAAGAATCTTTTCTGATTTGGGTTTTGTTGAGTCTTCACTGTGCGATACCTTAGGGAAAAATATAAGACAAATAAGCATTTAGTAAAAATTCTTCAATAAAAAAAAAACTATTTTGTATTTAAAATTGTGTTTTATACATTTCTGATTTCTTGATACTGAATCCTACAGTTTTTTTTTTTTTTTATAAGTGTATAAAGCAAATTGTATCTGTCTTCAATTAGTTGATATCCAATTTTGTTCTATGTAAAAAAAAAAAAATAAAATAAAATAAATGCACTTTTAGAATATTGTTTAACACTAGAACGGCGGCGAGGGGTCATTTTGACCCTTGCCGAATGAAAACATTTCGATTCGAACCAGAATTTTTTTTATAATATAAGATTAATACATGTTGACCCAAAATAACTTAAATAAATACGTTAAATAGTTCTAAATAAAAATTCTGATGTGAAATATTTTTTATAAAACTTGAGCAAAATTTCCCGCCGTTCTAGTGTTAAGTAGTATGTTAAGTGCAATATGTTCTAGCTTCTAATTTATATTATGCTTGAAAATATGTATTGTCAGCAGTGAGTTAACTATTTTGAAAATATATGATATATATCGAAAATACAAGATATATCAAAATATCAGTCACAATAAATCGATATATTTTTTATATTTTCGAAAATATGATATTTACGAATCCTGCTCAAAAGTGAATCAGAATGAAAACTGATCCAGTCTAGGTTTAAGATTATCAATTCCACAAAATGTACAGTTTGTAAGTCAGGTTTGTGGAAATATAGATTAATATTTTGTTTATATATATATTAACACACGCACACACATATATATAAAAATAAACACTTGTGTAATAACATATATATCTTTTTCAGTAACCCACTTTCCTTAATGCGTACTTTCAGCTATAACTGCTGTTTAACATTTGCCTTTGATTGCTTGTTTTATTTTGTTGAAATCATTAAAATGGAATCATCTATACGGAATTTCAAAAATACAATAACATTCAACATCTCAATGTAAATATTTGGAAAAGAGATGTTATTTATTTTTCTTCCCGACTATTATTAACGATGATTTTTTTCCTATTTACATTATTAAATGACTTTTTATTAGATTTTCTTATTCTTTTAGAGTATAGAGGCTGTAAAATATTATGCAATTTTCAATTTTTACTTTTCAATCAATAAAATAGCTGTGAACTAAATAAATATATTTTTTGCAACAGCAATTTTTATATACATTGTATTGAGGCATTCTCACAATTTTTTAACTTCCAGGAATAAAAATCTGATGAAATTAAGCTTACTAAAATAACATTTTAAACTTATAGACGAATGCCTTAATGATTCAAAATAAAGAAAAAATGGTCAGCAGGGAAATTTTTTTTGTTTAACTGTGGTTTAAGTTAAACTTGCGAGTTTATTTTTTCTTGCCATTTTACCACTATAACTTTTATTGTCTTCTAAATTTTTAATTATAATGAATTTGCATAGTACCCACAGGACATTCAAATAAGAAATAATAACAACGTAGTATTTTAGTACAAAATTTTGGTATAACATTGTCTTAAAGGGGTGTTAAAGAAGGGACGGTAAGGAAAAAAGGGGGACGGTATAGGGAAAAAGGGACGGTAACGAAAAAAAAAAAAAAAAAAAGCAGGGTTAGGATAGGACGGTAAGGAAAATTACCAACTATTTTTAGGCAAATCATGTTAAAGACTAAGTGATAGCCACAATATTCATTGGTTTTTAGAAACAGTTATTATTTTCATTGGATTACATTTAAATAATAATAATAATTTACCTCGAAAAGTGCAGGAATAAACGTTGGGGACGATAAAACTACCTATAAAGCCACGATGCTTGAAATTGATATTTAAATGCTGATTTAAATTCTGCAGTAAATTTTCTGTCAAAGAATTTTAGCCATTTTTCTCTAGCACACTTCTGCATGAGAAAAACGTTGAAAGTTTTGTGGTTGCATCTGAAGTGATTTTCAGTATAACTTTAGCAAGAGGGACGGTAAGGAATCTAAAAACCAGATAAATAGTTTTAAAAAAAATTAACAACCGTAAACATGTGTGCAGGTTAATTTTTTGCTACATATTCATGTAAAACATTAGTCCCAGCTTCTGAAAAAAATTACATCGAATTACTTTTATAGAAATAATTTTATACAGACAGCTCCAAACTTAAAAATCAGCAACAGGGACACGGGGATTTCTTGGTATATTTGGACCCCCAACATCGTCCAAAACTTTATCTCGTTAATATTGTTATGCAGTCATGCAATGAGATGTTTTCCAGTAGAAGAAAAAAAAAACAGGAATATATACTAAAATAAAAATTATTATTCAGAGACTTAAAAGTCAAAAGATTGTGAGAATGCCTCGTATACACTGTGATAGTAGGCAAAATTTGGTGACATAAGTTGCAACTCCATGAAGTGTGTATTTGAGAAAATACAAAAACAAAGTTTTTATACCGCCCCCGTAGTGTAAAATTTCAAATTAGAAAAATTTTCTTTATCCATTCCTGAATTAAACACACACACACAAAAAAAAAAAATCCTTCATATCTACAAAACTCACAAAGATATTATAATCTAAAATTCGTGACCAGCGACGTGATGCTGATGCATTTGGAATTCAAGATAGGGATCATCTACAAATTATGCTTTATTAAAAGTCGATTTAAGTCAGAACCTCTCCTTTTGGACATAAATAGTAGCGTATAAGTTTTACGTTAAACGCGCTTTCGGAATATGTCATAAGCTTTAATTAAAAAAAAAAAAATCAAGATGATCCATTGAGTAGTTTTTTTTTTTTTTTTTAAATCTTGCCCATCGTGTCAACCACATTTTTTGACACGGTGGGCAAGATTTAAAAAAAAAAAAAAAAAAAAAAAAAAAAAAAAAACTATTCTATGGATTATCTTGATTTTTTTTTTTTAATTAAAGCTTATTTATTTTCCTTCGATATGAATTAAAGCTTTTACTAAAATTATTAAAAACAAAACGTTATTAACAAATAAAAACGGATTTTTTTTTAACAAAAAAAAGTTTTTTTTTTTTTTTAATCAGCCATTACATAACTTTTTTTATATATAAATTTATAGGTTCCTTTAATTTAACTAGAAGCTCTACTCACTAAGTTTACGAAAAAAATTATTTTTGTGTTTCAGATAATTCTACAAAGCGCTATCATGCCCACCGTTCAGACGAAATTTTCCAAAGCAGTTGAACATATTTGTTTATAACTTAGAGTAAAAGCAACAAAATCTAATAAAAATATTCTTGTGTATACCTTAAAATACGTACAACAAACTGATTTTTTGAGCTTTTAAAATCTAGCAGTAAAAAAAAAAAAAAAAAAAAAAAAAGTAATTTAATCACAATCAAGTTAAGTATGTGCTTGCAAAAGATGGTTAAATTGCTATGCATAGCTTTTGATCCCATAAATTTCGTAAATGAAATACTATTTTTTTTTTTTTTTGATAAATAAATAATATAAATAGTATTTTGTTTGATTTCAACATTAAATAGATATTTAGAGAATATACAGTACGAACTGTTTTTTTTTTTTTTTTTTTTTTTTTTTTATTAATAGAAAATAGTCATAGAATTTTGCTTTATGCACACTTGCTACAGATAAATAAAATCTACTTAAGGTAACCTCTCGTGCAAAACTGGTTTCCTCTCCACAGATTGGGCAACCATATGTAGTAGAAAAAATTAAAGACTGGATTACTCATTATCTAATAAAATTTTCTAAATTTGGTTTTCATCATAAAGAATTTAATATCTGATTCTTTGGTTCTAATTTTTTCAAAAATTAATATTAAAACTTAAATCTCCAGAGATTTTAAAAGGTATTTTGCTTTAATGTGTAACCATACAGTTTTTAAAAATGTGCATTTGTATTGAATGACTACTTTTTGTTGATAATCAAATTGTAATAAAGTAGGATATCATAACACACATCTTGAGATGGTAGGATGTGTAGTGTGTAGGTATATTATAGAATTTTTAATTATATAAATAACATTTTCCACATAGTTGAAGTTACCTTTGATTATACAGTCAAATATTGCTGGAATATATCAATATACAGTGAAGATTTTTATATTCCATTCCTTATGACCAGAAGTTGTGCAGATTATGCATTTTTGTGTAATATAAATATTTTGATACAGTGTTAAATTGCCTGATAACCAGGATCCAAATGTGCGAACAAAATGATTATATTACTCATTTTAAAATTATATGATACAAATTTTTTCATTAGAAATCTGTGAATTTAGGAGATAAAGATGAAATGAGCTCCGAAACTTAGTTTTCTAGAGTGTAAAATAATTATGGATGGCAATAATTCTACAATGTGGATTGAAGGTTCTTAACTGCAAAATTTATTGTTTAAATCTGAGAAATTTTGTTTTATATATAATACTGCATTATATAGAGTTGTATTATACAGATCTTTTACTGTAGATGTATTAAGAAATGAGTATTTATTTAAAACTTTCCATTACAGTTTAAATTTTTCCATTAGCATGTGTATTTTAAGTAATAATTTCTAAAATTTATAATAATTTTTTGTTTACAGGTGCTATAATGAAGAGAGTACCAGTAATGAAGAAAATGCTGCTACCGCTGCAATGTCTATACATATTTGATAGATAAAAAATGTTATTAAGCATAATTTTTTTCTAAAAAAAAAATAAAAAAATAAAATAGTAATATTTATATTCCTATTTTGTTTGTATTAGTTTTTAAATTATTTAATGTTATATTAATTATTGAAAACAAATAATTATACTCGTGTATAAAGCAAAACTAAAAGTTAATTTTGCTTTAGGTTTAGACTACACCTGAACTAAATATATTTTTTTCCAAAAAATAAATATAATTGGAAAAAAAAAATGTAATATTTCGAAGTAATATCAGTTTTTTTAAACAATGGAAGATCTACTGATAATTATACTTCGAGAACTACAAGAATTTTTCTTTAAACTGGCATCGTTTATATATTTTTTTTACTAATTAAGGATTTTCAAAATGGTGATTTCACATACATATGTTGTGCGCAGGATTATAGAAAATATATTCGTAATATCTACTTCATATTATATATAAAGCTGGACTCAGTCCGAAAAAAACCCAGTGGGTTTTTTCAAACTTTTGACCCATAATGTAATTTTTTTCAATTTTCAGCAATATTTAAAATGTTAAACAACATATACATTTAATGAATTTAAGTCATTTCAGCTAATTTTGAAAAAAAAAAAAAATATATATATGTATAAAAGATCTGTCTAGAGGAGGTTTGTAACCTGGTCTCGACTTTTCAAAAATAATTTTATATTCATCTAATGTATGTTGCAGCATTAAAAGGAGTGTGGGCTACATAAAAAAAAGTTTGCTATGCATCTATCGAAGACAGCCATTTGTTTATGTGAACAAAACTTATCCATAGTCTTTTGTACTTTTTGTTACTGTGAAGCATAAACAGTAGACATAGAGGGACTTGGGTCTTCAACATTGACATCATTATTAGTATTACACAAATTAGTAGACAATTCAGAACAATTTGCACTTGATGTTTTAGTAGTATTTGATGCACTTTCATTTTTTAAAAATTCACTTTGTTGGATTTTTTTTTTTTTTTTTTTTTTTTTTTTTTTTTACGAGAAAAACATTACTTGAAATGACATCTAATTCTTTTCACTTTGCAGCTTAGGCATATCACAGACTGAACAGACAAGCGACGAAAAAGCATAAGTCAAGAGACATTTCACCCTGATAACAAAAAAGAAACCAGTTTGAACACTACAATTTATCTCGTGTAGCAAGGTTTTGTCTGCTTGTCTGTTCAGACTGCTTATAATATTGCCCCACACAATGCACAAACTTTACATTTAGAATCTGTATCAATTTTCACAACTTCAGGCAAATGGCTAGACTACTTTTCGCCACTTCCCAGCACTTTTGGCATTTTTTATTTACAGAGGAAGGTCTAAAAAATCTTTTATTTTATAATGTAAACAATAAAGTTAATTCTCTTTCACAAGTTTGAAATATTTTACCTCTAAAACAGTCTAAACCTAGCAGCTGAGATTCAGGCAAGCAACAGTATCAGACTAGCAGACACTGACTAAATTTGACAAAGAACAATGGATGATTTAACAAGCCAATCTGATTTCAGGGGTGAGGCAAATCAAATCATATCATGCAAATCAGAGTTCAGCGAGGATGAGATTTGAATTCTGATGCAAACATAAACTCAAAAACAAAGAATAAGGGATTCTTTTATTTATTTTATTTCATTATAATTCTTTATTTTTTATTTATTATTATTGTTATTATTATTATTATTATTATTATTATTTTTTTTTTTTTTTTTTTTGCATTTGTAAAATATATATATATATATACAGAAAGAATTTGTTCTTTTAAAGAGTTAGTGAGATTCCATATTACGTAAAAATACAGTACATTAGACAGGTATTTTTTAGCCATTCTTTTTTTCTTACAATATATATTTTAAATTTTAACATTCCATTCATTATTTGTTGTTAAATAAGTAAATTTTGAAGGGAAGCAAATTAAGAACTTATATTTTATGTTAAAAACTAATCTGAGAAACACTGACATTTAATTAATTTAAATTCATATAATTTATACAATTTATTATTTGTAAAATAAGGTTACAATTATGTTGTATATAAGGAAACATTTTTTTTTCTGCTGTATAAGCAGGGTTGAAAAAAAAAACCGAGTTTTTTTGTAAAAAACCAAAAAAAACAAAACCGGTTTATTTGGTTTAAACCAGGTTTTTTTTGGTTTAAACCGGGTTTTTTTTTTAATATAATTTCCTATTGCATTCAGATGCATATCTGTTGATAAAATAAACATTTTTGGATATTACATAAGTAATATAACTTTTGAAATTTTTTAAATTAAATAATTACAGTCAATTATATAGAAAATTGAAATCATTTCTAATTTAAACATTATTAGTAACAGCTATGTCTCATGTTCAAAGTAAACTGCTCTAGTGAAACATTGATACCTTTTAAAATCGTATGGAGAATCCTTTGATTAATAACATAATAATCAATCAATAAACATTTGATGCAGTTTCATGAATATAATATATTATTCTGTGGTTGTTATTATTATTATTTTTTTTAATATCCAAATACTTCTGGTTACTTTGTTTTCCGAGTGATAACTCCAATTGTCCAGGTCAACATTTTTGGCCATTAGATTCAGCAAGTAACAGAAAAGATTGATTGGTATTATTGAAATGCTATAACTAGCACTCAATTTTTGCAAGCTGTGTTATTCAATTTGATATCTTAAGTTACTCTTTTAAATTCTTTAAAGATAATCTCCCCCAATCCAGAAAATTTTCTTTTACAACTTGACCAAAATCTTAAAGGTAATTGTATTTTGTTATTAACTGCTGTAAATAATCTGATTTTTTAAAATGGAAATATTGAATATTTATCTATTTTATCTTTTCTAATTGCACATGTTTTAAGAAAAATCTTTAGGGCACCAGATATGTTCATCAACACATGCTAATTTTCATTCTACATGCATAGAAACATGACCTAGACTCATTATGTCTCATGTTGACTGCTGAGATGAAGTGTTAAAAGTAGAAATTACTTCTATCAATAATTTAAAACAATTAAATTACAAAAAAGAGAAAATATTATATTAGATTTTTTCTAAAAAAAAACCAAGTGGTTGTTTTTGACAAAAAAACCAATTAGTTTAAACCATGGTTAAAACCACTTGGTTTTAACCATACTATACTATACTTTTGAAGGAAAAAAAAAACGATTTTCCCTGGGGAAAATTGGAGTTTTCATGAAAAAACCCATGTTGGTTGGATTTTTGCGAACTCTGATAAAACCACTAAAAACCCACTCAAATTATATTTAAAAAATGTGAACATATGTAATATATATATTTTTGAAATATTGTATCTTAACTTCAACCTAAAATAATAATCAAGTTTCCAGTTTAAAATATTTTTTTAGGCAATTAAACCACAAAATACAAAATTTATTATAAAACTTCAATATAAATTTATAAAATAAATATATTACAGGTACTTACTTAAAAATAGTTAGAGGTTATAAAAATATATAAAATACAATATAATACAAAATATTAAGTTTCTATGTTATTTCGTTTTGTAAATATGGCATGCACAGTGTGAAAAATATCTATTTTGGCTGATTCCAGGCGTACATGTAAGTGTAACTCACATAGGTGCAAATTGCTAAAATAGTTGAGTACCAGTATTTCAGAACGGAAAATATGACTCATTTTATCGGAGATATCTCATTAACTGAATAAGGCGAAGAAAACTTTTTGACAATAACGGTGGCCAAAAAGCATAGCAGTTATCATCTATGTGACTTACACTACAAAGACCCGTGAAATTAGCCTTTTTAGAAAAATAACTCGATAGTTCAAATTGACCTTCATTTGGATAAATATCGCTCCACATATTTTATCGTAAAAGCAGTTCTAATTGGAGTATCCTCATAATTTCTTTTCGAAACGTTTGGTAACATATTACAAAATAAAAACACCCCAATACTGGGGCAATATTGAAGTAATATTGGTTACAAATATTGGCTAAATAAGGTCAAAATGTAAACACCCCAAAATGGCGCAATGTTGGCTGCAAATATCGGCTAAATAAGGGCAAAATGTAAACACCACAATATTCGGGCAATATTGGCTGCAAATATTGGCGTGATATTGGTTACAAATATTGGCTAAATAAGGACTAAATGTAAACACCCCAATATTGGGGCAATATTGGCTGCAGATATTGGTGTAATATTGGTTACAAATATTGGCTAAATAAGGGCTAAATGTAAACACCCCAATATTGGGGCTATATTGGCTGCAAATATTGGCTAAATAAGGGCAAAATGTAAACACCCCAATATTGGCGCAATATTGGCTGCAGATATTGGTGTAATATTGGTTACAAATATTGGCTAAATGTAAACACCCCAATATTGGGGCAATATTTGCTGCAAATATTGGCTAAATAAGAGCAAAATGTAAACACTCCAATATTGGCGCAATATTGGCTGCAAATATTGGCGTAATATTGGTTACAAATATTGGCTAAATAAGGGCTAAATGTAAACATCCCAATATTGGGGCAATATTCGCTGCAAATATTGGCTAAATAAGGGCAAAATGTAAACACCCCAATATTGGGGCAATATTGGCTGCAGATATTGGTGTAATATTGGTTACAAATATTTTCTAAATAAGGGCTAAATGTAAACACCCCAATATTGGGGCAATATTGCCTGCAAATATTGGGTAAATAAGGGCAAAATGTAAACACCCCAATATTGGCGCAATATTGGCTGCAAATATTGGCTAAATAAGGGCAAAATGTAAACACCCCAATATTGGCGCAATATTGGCTGCAGATATTGGTGTAATATTGGTTACAAATATTGGCTAAATGTAAACACCCCAATATTGGGGCAATATTTGCTGCAAATATTGGCTAAATAAGAGCAAAATGTAAACACTCCAATATTGGCGCAATATTGGCTGCAAATATTGGCGTAATATTGGTTACAAATATTGGCTAAATAAGGGCTAAATGTAAACATCCCAATATTGGGGCAATATTCGCTGCAAATATTGGCTAAATAAGGGCAAAATGTAAACACCCCAATATTGGGGCAATATTGGCTGCAGATATTGGTGTAATATTGGTTACAAATATTTTCTAAATAAGGGCGAAATGTAAACACCCCAATATTGGGGCAATATTGCCTGCAAATATTGGGTAAATAAGGGCAAAATGTAAACACCCCAATATTGGCGCAATATTGGCTGCAAATATTGGCTAAATAAGGGCAAAATGCAAACACCCCCATATTGGGGCAATATTGGCTGCAAATATTGGCGTAATATTGGTTACAAATATTGTCTAAATAAGGGCTAAATGTAAACATCCCAATATTGGGGCAATATTGGATGCAAATATTGGGTAAATAAGGGCAAAATGTAAACACCACAATATTAGCGCAATATTGGCTGCGGATATTGGTGTAATATTGGTTACAAATATTGGCTAAATAAAGGCAAAATTTAAAATATTGGGGTAATATTGGCTGCAAATGTTGGCTAAATAAGGGCAAAATGTAAACACCCCAATATTGGAGCATTATTAGCTGCAAATATTGGCGTAATATTGGTTACAAATATTGGCTAAATAAGGGCTAAATGTAAACACCCCAATATTGGGGCATTATTGGCTGCAAATATTGGCTAAATAGGGGCAAAATGTAAACACCCCAATATTCGAGCAATATTTCATGCCAATATTGCGCCAAGATTTAGCCAAGATAAGCCAATATTGGCCCAATATTGTTTGGCTACTGGGAATTTCAGGAGATATAAATAAAAATATGAAAATGTAATTTAACATTAGAAGTACTAAATTTTGAATGTCTATAATTCAAAAACTTATCATATGAATGACTTGAAATTTGGTTTCTAGGCATATTTTGAACCGAAGATTTGAAATATATCGTTAAATTTGGGTACTGCCATTGAAAAAAATGAAGTTTGGAATCGTTTTAATATGTATATGGCCCCCTAAGCAAATTTTATACACACCATTTAAAAGTAGACTTTATTTCCAATCGTCCGGTACCAGTAACTTTCGTCTACGATAATTTGTTGAGAAGTTAGTAGGGGGTGTTTACTTTGACGACTGTACGTACACTGTTCAGCCCCATAGCTTTCTTCTATGTGAAAATCATTGTAGGCAAATATTACCATTTTGTTTGACAATTCTTGATATTATTATGCGAGAAGGATGCGTAGTACGCCAAAATAACCGAATGTTTACAAACACGAAACAAACCTATAGGGAAGTGGTATGTATGGAAACATTCTCTTATTTTGGCGCACCTGCCCGAGTGGAAATGTCACGAATCGACCAATGCAGTGATAGTAGCGTATTTCTGCAAATGCAAACAGGGAAAGTTACGAATATTTTAGAAAGTTGCTAACATTATTTTTTTATAACTCAAAAAGCGCATCTTCGATTTTAACGAAATATTTTTTTCTTAAAAGTACATACTTTGAGGCTTATTCTGTAATTTTTTGGTTGGTGTAAATGTGTAAATCTAAAATTACTACATTAATAATTTTTTTAAAAATATTTTTGTTTATTTTTCTATGTTAAATTTTTTGTAAAAATTAGAAAAAAATATATAATGTGAACTAATATATTCTTCAATTATTAACATTAGTTTCATTTTTTTAACTTTTGTACTTTTTGAGAAAAACGTATTTGAAAAATAGTAGCGCCGGCGCATACTTCCCCGATTATCTCAAGAACAGTTCAAGTTCAGAGGCTAAAAACACTCTGTATTGTATTCTCATGGTGAGCCTTATTACCACACATGTTATTTCAAACATCGGCCGTGGGGGCCATTTCGCCATGCTTATCCGGCTAGACCCTTTAAGTTGTTATAATTCAGGAAATACAAAATTTGCATCAACATTGAATGATATGTTAGTGAAAGAGCAATTATCGAAAAATGAATCAAAATTATAGATAAACATTGGTTTTTCAAGCATTTGTTGAATGAAAAATTTATGTATTTCATTACTTTTTATTTCATTGTCAAACTTTATAACCCTCCCAAAAAAAAAACAAAAAAAAAACGCATTAATTCTGGAGAAAGATCAATAATAACACTGGGGAACAATTTTTAACACAATTTCTAATCAAAACTGCAATTAGTTTTCTTCTATCACGTCTTTCTCTACAGCTTATATTAATGTGACCACTCTACGCTGAATGGGGCGTAAGTCATAGGAAGAAAAAGCTTCAGAACTCTTAGCATCAAGGCTGCACTAGAAAAATTTGCTTGTAAAGGGAGCTAAGGTATCCTACTTTCGATCAAGAGAAAGTGAATTTCTTCAATACTTTCGAAGTGATGGTACATTTGCTTATTGCCATAACGTACATGATTTAATGGAGGAGTTTTGAAATTCCATACTATACCGCAACTGAATGGCTACTGTTCATCGATAGCTCAAACAGGAGCTCGAAGTGCGTTCTCCTTGACAATAGAAATTTATTTGAAGCAGTCCCAATAGGACATTCAATTATTTGCGTCAAGAATATGAGGGCATAAAGAGAGTCACTGATTTATTGCAATATAACATGCACAACAGGATCATCTTTCTTGACCTTAAAATGGTCTATTTCCTTCTTGGCCAGCAACATGGATATATCAAATATCCCTGTTTTTTGTATATGTAAGACAGCAGAGCTCATGAGAAGCACTGGTTCCAGTCGAATTGGCCTCCAACATCTGACCTCAAACCTGATGCTCCAAACATTTTGCATCAGCCACTGTTTGACAGAAAAAAACATCCTGTTCGCACATCTGCATATAAAACTAGGCCTAATGAAGCAGTTCGTGAAAGCTTTGTCAACTGAAGGATACTGTTTTTTGAAATTTCCAAACCTGTCTTTTGAAAAGATAAAGGCAAGTAGGTGTATTTGACGGTCCACAGATTCGGCAGCTCATTAGAGATTAACATTTCATCGGAACAATGACAGAACTCAGAAAGAATGCTTGGTAGCCACTGAAAAACCTTGTCAAAGACTTTCTTGGAAATACGAGAGTAGAAAATTACATCGAAATTGTCGAGCAACTTTTAGAGATTTTCAAAATGCTTGGTTGCAACAGGAACATCAAACTTCATTTTCTGCATAGCCATCTTAATGACTTTCCGGAAAATCTTGGTGCAGTCAATGATTAGCAGGGTGAGCGATTCCACAAAAATTTGAAGCCCATGGAAGAATGGTATCAAGTTAGATGGGATGACCATATGATGACTGACTATTGTTGGAGCATCAAGCGAGATTGTCCATAAATTGAATACCCCAGGAAAATACACATCCGAAAATGTTTACCTTAATATGTACTTTTTTCGTCTTGTAAAAGGATTTTACTACTTGTATGAACACAATGTAGCTTATAGTAAGACACTCGTATATACAGCCTTTGTTCGAATAATATATTTGGTAATTTTTTTCTTTATTTTCCTTTGTATCCACATTAAGCATGATTTTTGGGGTATCCTGTAGCTTAAAAAGTTGACATGATAGAACAAAACTGGGTTTTTTTTTGGATTTAGAAGCCAATAATTATCCAAAAACAAGTGCCAGATCTAAGTCGACAAAATGCGTGTTCGCCAGTGTAATTTGAAACTAATTTTTGAAACTCATAGAAAAACGGAGGCGGGAGTAAGTAAGAAAAGGCCTATTGATGTACTTTTATTCAAAAGGAAAAGCATTCTTGCTAAAAATCTATAAATATCCCTTCCGCCCCCCCCCCCCCCAAAAAAAAAAAAAAACTGGTTTCGGATTTTTCTTTTTAAACCCATTATTGTTTAATGTCATTCGCTTACAAAACTGTAGGGATGAATGGTTATCACAAGCAATGTTATCGTTTGAAAAGAGCCGAATAAAAATAAAAATACACTGTAAAAATATGTAAATTTACGGGTATATTTTACCGTGAATTGATCCAGAAAATTTACGGAAAACGTCAATTTTTCCAACTATTCTGTCAAATACCGTAAATTTCTTGTTTTACGGGCAAAACACGTTTATATAAATCTAAAGGCAAAGCCCGTGCCTTTGTTACAGTAAAATTTCTGCAGTAGTTTTTTACAGAGCACCGTTTTCAATGGTAATAAAATACAATGAAAAGCTTTAAAACGAAACAATCATGCGATAAATTGCAATTATGCTATAATTAGTAGTTCAATCACAGTCGTATACACATTTTTTATATTTACATCTTTTCAGCACCATGTTTAATTTATTATTATTTTCAAAATTAAGGTAAACAATTAATTAAGGTTGTTGTATTAAGGTAAACAACTGAGTATATTTGAAAAAGCTGTACATTTGAATGCGCTAAAATCCAAACCATGTGTGTCCAAGTCCATCTGATATTTAAACAGACAATGACACAGAAATTATCTTGTAAGTTGTCTGTTGATTGCTTTTTAAATCTCAGTAATGGGAGCAAAAGTAATAGAAATTGTACAAAAATGTCTATTTTTGTTTATTTTTTGAATTGAGGTAGAGTTCATTTTTCTAGAATTTAAAAATCAATGGCCTAGAATATTCAAAGAAAGCCACGCGTATCTTTTTGAACCAACAGCCTTACGGCCGATCTTATCCTAACTAGTACTCCGTATTTTGAGAAAATACATTCTGTTCTTTGTAGAAACTTAAGCAACCCACCCCATTCAGGCGAAAACAACAGAAGACATACAATGCGCCAGTGGAAGGTAAAGTATAATTTCTTGAAAAACAGCGGAGTTTTTAAATTTTTCTTGTTACCAACTTATTTTAATTTTATGTTGTGGCTATATTTTGACGTTTTTGTGCAAGAAAATTTTGAAAGAAATGCATAAGTTTTTGCCAAAGACTCTTGTAAGACACTGGATTTATTTTAAGTAATTTCGTGAGCATTTCTTTTGCTAAAAAGTATTATTTCAGGTTATCCCCGAAAATTACTGGAGGGTCAGGCCAGGCTGGTCAGTGATTCAGAGTGTCGGGTACCTTTGAATAATACAGCCTATTGTCTTATGGGTGTGGACAACCGGATACCATGTGCAGTAAGTAATATTTAGCAGATCTCCCAACCTTCAGGATATTTAATATCAATTTTTATCCACCGAAATTTTGCCTTATTTAACTGAATTTTTTTTCGCAGATCATTTACGATAAAATCACAACAAAGACTTTAGACACATAATGTCTTCTTTCAGAATATAAATGCAATACAGTGTTCGAAATAATTACACATACACTCTCACAATTTTAGCTGATATAGTATAATGACAATGTCATCAATTAAATTGAAATCTCGCTCGAATGTTTTTGATATCGAACGGGATAAAATTGATGTTTTAACAGCACAAACGTATATGAATCCTACAGTATTGCCCGAGCTATTGACAGAAGTTAAAAAATCATCCGAAATTACCTTAAAGATCTACAACGCTATGGAAAGAAGACGAGCACAGGTAGATTACCCTCATTTACGAAGAAGGAAGTCCGTTTTCTGAGACTCAAAACATAAAATAAAAGTACAACAGCTCAAGAATTGCGAGTTGAATTAAATTTGCCAATTACTGTTCGTCGAACATAACAGTTGATGAATAAATTTAGACTTAACTCGATTATTAAGAATAATTGGAAAAAAATTCGCTCACAACCATATGAGTTGGAGCACTAAATGGCGAAAAGTTATTTTCTCTGATGAGAAAAGGTTTGTTCTGGATGGTCCAGATGGTATGCACAGCAAGGGGAATGATAAGAAGAAAGAACCTTTAGTATTTTCCACTAAACAACAAGAAGGAGGATCGATAATGGTACGGGGCATAATAGGATGGAAAAGAAAAGTAATATTGAATTGCTACATGGAAAAATGAACAGCTCTGATTACCTGTACATGCTAAGAAAGCAGATTCCTTGAAATGGACATCAAATGGCCGGAAGAAATTAGTTTTTTCAGCAGGACAACTGTAAAATTTGAAGTTTATAACTAAACTTCAAAGAAATCCAAAGGTTAGTTCGAGTCGAAAAGAACCTTAGCCAGCCAAAGTGCCTGATTTTAATATAATAGAAAATGTTTGGTACACAATGGCAAGAAAAGATTTTGCAAATGACCGATATTTTATGTCCAAGGACAATTTCAAAACAGCTATTCTTGAAGCATGGGACTCTATTGATATGAAATATATTCAAGACTTATATGAAAGCTTGACGCGTCGAATGAAAGCTTGTTAATGCTAAGGGCGGAGGACTAAATATTAAAGATTTCTTGTTTGAACAATTAATATAGGGGGCTTTAATCTAAAAGAGGCCATAATTATTTCGCAATTTAGATGTCATTTAAACATGTTACAAAGCCTGTATAAGTTTATTTTTTGAATATAAGAAATTTGAATGTTAATTCTACTTAATGTAGAGTATAATGTCTATATTTCATATGTCTTTGTAACAATATATTTTTTGCGTTCGCTTAAAATTAGCAAAAAGGGCCATAATTATTTCGCGCACTGTATTTTAAATGGAGATTGTCAATATATTGCAAATTGCACCAACTTTGTTATTTTAAATCTTAACACTAAATTTTCACATCATATTTGAGTTTCTTGGATCAAGGTATTCTGGAAAAAGGTATATTTGATAAGCGTTTTATTGAATATTTATGGAATTATAACTGTAAAATACAGTATTATTATATAGTCGAATTTAGGGAAAATTAAATTATAGTTTCACAGGAAAATATACCAGAATCTTGATTAGAAATACCAGAATATACCAGAATCTTGCGTATCTTGATCACATGGCAGTTCGACAACTAGTGGAAACCAGCCTATCGTGATCATGTGACACCCAAGATAGGTGGAGCTATTGTGTTCCGCCACTTTCATTGGTTGCGTAGTAGTGTATATTTTAACATAGCCGCAGTTGAATAATCATATTTTAGAACATAAAATTTAATTAATAAAATGACTCTTGTTTTGACGTTTTACTTATTTTATTTCATTTATAAAGGCTGTTCTTAACTGCTCTGCTCAACAAGCGCTAAACGTTTTGACACATTTACAAATTCATTTTTTAACGGAACGATATAAAATTGGAATGCCTGACCATAGAAATGATTTAGAATCGAACTGTGTTTTCCCTTTTTTGATCAATAATTTACGTATTGAGTTAAGAGATTTTGATCACATGACAAACACGTTTTTCAACCTCTCTTGAGTGCTTATTCTTGTTTCGCACGGAAATTCGGTTCAAAACGCTCACTTTGACACTTTTTTCTGAAAGATCTATTGCGTTTGCAAAAAAACTGAAAAACAGGTCGATGACATAATTTCTGAGCAACAACACCTGCTAGTTTCATGCATTTCCGAACAAAAATAAATTAAAACTTATGTCAGAAAGTTGCCCTTTTGGATTTGAGAACAGCCTTAAATAAAATTTCCGGTTTGAAAAATGTTTATTAAAGTCCAATATTTAGTAAATTTCCAAAGCAGAAAGTAACTGCAATGTTTGCTGCTATGGTATAGTGATCATCGAAGCTGGGGTTCACGAAGTTGCCGGCGGGGGGGAGACGAAGCTGTGTTCAAATAACGTTTGAGTTAAATAAAACGGTGAACACTTAATCGTTCATATACTTTAAAAATTAAGTATTTCTTTGTCTTCATTTCTAGGGTGACTCTGGTGGACCGCTGTTCTTTCGCCGCAAAGGAACTTTTTACACCACAGGTGTAGCGTCCTTTATTCCTTTCAAAGAAAAGGCAGATTGCACAACCTGCCTACCCGATAAGCCTTTTGTTTACACATCCATTCCAAATGTTGTACCATGGATTACTGAAATTACAAATTTGTCACCATTCAAATAATAAAGTAAACATTATTTATATTAAAAGAAACTTATCTTAAAATCTATTCCCTAATAGTGGAAACCTTTCTTTTACTATTAAATGGAATTTCCTCATCGATAGCTATCAATTTTTTTATTTCATTTATCATTAAAATTAGAGATCGACCGAAAATTTGTTTTCGTTTCGGCCCAAAATCTGAGTTTTTCCGAAAATTTGTTTTCGGGGAAAATGCGGCTGAAAATTTGGCCGGAGCGGAACTATCAGTATTCCAAAAATCTCGATTCCTCCTTCGGTAATTTTCAAAAATTACTCATCGATTTGAGCTTTATTGGCTCAAATGAGACTATTTATTGCTACGAACTTCGTTGTTTATAATTATCAGTCATGACTGACTCAAGACGTGAATGCAAATTATAAAGCAAGCAATGGATATATAACTAAACTTTTTCACGTGCTTATTAAAAGCTGCAGACATAACAGAAATAGAAAATTTTCAGTTTGAAACCGCAAAAGTGTTTCGAATACTCTTTGAGAAAATTCTATTGTAGCAGATGATCGTTTACAGAAATCATTATAAAAGATAAATCGAGGTGTGTATACATAAAACTGAAATATTTTTTAATTAAATGAAATTCGTATAATTAGAAAACCTTTATGTGTCGTTAATGAATTAATTACGTTTTATTTTATATGAAAATAAAAAGTTTGGGTTCTAAGGCACAGAGAGCCAATTTGGGCCACACGTATAATTAATTAATAATTATTCATATTTAATAAATACGCATAATTAATTAATAATTATACATATTTAATAAATACGTATAATTAATTAATAATTATGTATTAATTACTTTAATACATACAATTTAATTACTTAAAAAAAATTTTGGACATTTTTGTTTTCGTTTTCATTTTCTGCCTAAAATAGGAAGATCACTGAAATTCGGTTTCGGCCTTAAAAACATTTTTCTGTCGATCCTTATTTAAAATTAAATGCGTGATGTAAAAATGCAGATTTCAATTTTACCATCTGTATTTTGATGCCTTCATTGGTTTTTTGGAATGTGAAAAGAAGCATTGTAATTTTACTCTCGCAAGTAGTATGAAGAATTGTCACCTCGTGAAAGGAATACACTGGGTGTCATAATGATATGAACACCCAGTAATTTTGTGATACCTTGGCAAAAATTCATAAATAATTATTGGAAAACTCCTTTTTTGAGACAAATACAGTAATATTACATAATACTTAGCTGTAAAAGAAATATCAAACTTTATATTCATTGAAAATATGAATTATCTAAAAAAATAGTGTTGCAAAATGATATGAACATTGATCGAAATTATCACTAAAACCATGGATACTGTACATCAATATTGAATGCCACTCCCTGAAAAAGAAATCGAAATATGCAAATTAGTTTAGCATATAAAGATACTTCGCAGACTAGGAAATTTCCAAACCTGATCGCAAAGTGAGTTCTAGAAGTATGGGTCCTAAATAGCGCTTTTTAAGTGGTTTTGAGAAAGGGAAAATTGTAGCTTTTAAGGATCAAGGAATTTCGGCCAGAGTATCGAAAAAAAATTGAAAAGATCTCCAGGCGCAATATTAAATATTCTTCGATTAAAAGAGGATTATGGAGCAAAGAAGTCTCCGGGACGTCTGCCAAAGCTGTCCAAAAGGGAAAAAAGATTCATTATAAAAAGGATGAGCAGTAGGAAAACAACTTTTGTCGAACTTTCGAGAGAACCACTGATAGCAGTATCAAAAACTACCCTATCCAGAGTTGTCAAGAGCTCTAAGATGTTGAGGTACAAGAAAAGAAAGCCCCAAAAACGTATGACTCAAATGCATCAGCAGAATTGCCTGGATTGGGCAAACGATCACATGTCCTGGAAGTAAGAATATGAAAGAGTAATATTTTCCGATAAAAAAGTTCAATTTGGATGGTCCGGATGGTTTTCCTTATTATTGGCACGATTTGTGCAAGAAACTAGAAACCTTTTCAAAAACACAGCAGGGTGGAGGTTCACTCGTGTTTTGGGAAGCATTTGGATTTCATGGTAAGATCAACGTTGCGTTTCCCTCTGGAAGATTGAGTGCATTAACCTACCAAGATCTACTTGAGGGAAACTTGCTCCATTTTCTGAGGAAATTGGCGGACCTTTCTGGATGTTCCAACAAGATAATGCATCCAATCACAAGCCAAACAGCACTTGGGAATGGTTTCTTAATAATGGTGTACATGTAATTACATGGCTACCTGTTTCTCCTGATTTAAGTCTTATGGAATATGTACGGAGCCTACTGGTTAGAGCTGTTTACGCAAATGGAAAACAATACGTCACAATTTAAGAATTAAAAGCTGATATCATATTCCACTGGAATGAAATTTATCAAAATATATTAAAAAGCTTGGTCCACTCCATTCCTGATAAGGTTTTTACATTAATTAAAAGATCTGGTGCATACACTGGCTATTCAGTTATATTTTTGGCCAATGTTCATATCATTATGAAAAACCACAAAATGGAAAAATGCAGTTTATTTAATATATAAATCGCTGTTTCAATTATATTTTATTATAAAATAAAAATGATTTGTTCAATTTTTAACATTGATTAGACTTCAGTTTGTTTTGTAACATTTTCGTCTTTTTTATGCTTGAAAAACTGGGTGTTCATATCATTATGAAACCCAGTGTATTATATTATTGCTATTGAAACGGATGGACGCTTAAGGGGGCCCAGGGCTTTACCGATACCGAAAAACATGTAAACGGAGCTCTTGCTTCGAGTCCGTATAAAAACAGAAGTATTCAATGTAACTAATTTAAACTTTCTGATATTTTTAAGGTATGTTTGCAGTCTTATATAATTATAAAATGAAGTACTTCAATGTAATAAAATAAAAAATACAGCAAAATTTATATAACACAATTTTCGAAAAAAAAAAATTAGGTGTCATATCACCATTCGTAAGATATCTTAACGTTGAATTGACATAAGAACCTAATTTTTGCTTTAACATGATCAGAAAACTTTACTTTATAGAATGAATTAAGGATATAACTATCACTCAAAGGAAACCTTATTAAAAAACTCTCAAAGTTGAAAATTTAAAAACCTTAAAAAATACAATATTTTTTTCATCAAAAATACGCAAAATATTAAACTATCTACAATACATTAATTCATTCTATAGATAATGATGTTACATGCATGCAAAAAAAAAAAAAAAAAAAAAAAAAAAGCCATTCCATCAAATAGTTTTTTTTTTTTTTTTAATCGTACGGATAGTCGTAAAAAACAAGTTTTGAGAAAACGCGACTTAAAGTTGGAATTAAATGGTGCGGCTTTGAAAGCGATTGTTACATAAATGCTTATAACTCCGTTAAATATTTTTTATGCAGTTTTCTGCACTGTGTTCAGAATTAACTGAATAATGAAATTAGATTTAAAAAAAAATCGATTTTTTGAGCCCTGAGCCCCCTTAAGAAGTTTTCATTTTTATCGGATAGTTTATGACATCTCAATATTCTCCACAATATTTTTTAGGTTCTCTAATATTTTACCGAAAAGCTCCCATGAGGTACAAGAGTCCGTTTAAGCGGACAACAACAGGAGAAAAAGCCTATAGACAAGCTGATATTGTAGTAGCTTTTTTTTCGAGAACAACTGCGAGGGAATATCAATAATAGTTTTAATAGCTTGGCAGTAGTTAAATTGATCGTTAGGCAAGAAATAAAAATAAAACTCCTATAGTTATATGCCCCAAAAATCTAGTTAAAAAAATAACACTTGTAAAAGTAATTGATTTTTCACGAAACGAAAACGATCATTATATAGGTATTTTAAAAAATGAAAGAAAGAAAGAAATCAATTCAGTAGTTTTTTAGAACAGATGTATGTCAAAATCAACTGGTTATCATTGGATTTCGTAACTGTTGTTGCCAATTAAATCTCTGACCACAGGTTGGGACACATACGCCCCAGTGAAAAATTTAAGTAAATTAAATTCCTACCATCATCTGAATAACAATCTTTTCCATAAAATTATATTTTTAAGAGGAACCTACAACAAGAAAGAAATATCTTTAAATTGTGATGTGACCGAATATAATTATATTCGCCAGTTCCGGCCCGTAATCAAAGGATTAATCAGCTGCACGATGTCGGTATATAATTCATCTTGGTTACTTTTTGTCTCCAACTGCCAAAAATTGTCGAAGAATTTTTTAAATAAAATTCTGCTTTTGTCATTTACTTGAAAAAAGTAAAATATTTAATTATTTTGAAATAATTTTGTTCGTAAATTCTAGTGAATTTTCAATATTGCAGAAAAAGAATTTTTTGCTGCTGAAAGGGTTAAAGAGGAATTTAACCGTAATTCTTTATATTAACCAGTGCCGTAATAGGATGGGGTGTGTATAGGAAGGAATATGGATACCAATACTTCTAAATAACATTTTTCGCCTTATTTAATAGTTGATTTTAGCTATTAAATAGCATAGGATGTAGTGATACCCTAACACCTTCCCACCCACACACACATGCACATACACACACTGGATACGATGCTAATATTAACCAGTGCCCCCGGAATACTAGGACTGAGCGCTGACGGAGAAATGGCTGCTGTCGCAGGCGGATTTTTTTAAACGTTTTTTCTGTACCCTGAAATTAGGTACCAGCATTCTCTAAAAGGTTTTTCTTTGTCTTATTTTATCTCAGAAAAATAAGGCCGAAAAATTTTTAGAAAATATTGGTGTTTAAATTCAAGGGACCATACAAAGGCTGAAAAAAATCAGCCTACGACAGCCGCCATTTTTGTTTCAGCGCTCTAGATTAGTATTCAGGAGGCGGAGTATTAACCCCTCCCCGTGAATACTAGACCTGAGAGGTGATACAAAAATGGCGGCTGCTGTAGGCGGATTTTTTTTTAGACTTTGTACGGTCCCTTTAATTTGAATGTCAATAATTATTTTAACTTTTCCGCTTCATTTTTCTGAGATTAAATTAATCAAAGAAAACTTCTGGAAA
Organism: Maratus speciosus; assembly: GCA_963932465.1. Taxonomy (NCBI): domain Eukaryota; kingdom Metazoa; phylum Arthropoda; class Arachnida; order Araneae; family Salticidae; genus Maratus; species Maratus speciosus. The sequence goes on along the minus strand of OZ010796.1, from coordinate 182,751,680 downwards.
ATACTGGTGTCTAAATTCAGGGGACCGTACAAAAGCTTGAGAAACTCCGTCGGCGACAGCCGCCACTTTTATGTCAGCACTCAGGTCTGTTTATCAGGAGGCGGTATATTAACGATGTATGATAATTAATCGCGTATTCGTACACATGCTGTGATGTTTATAAAGCTAATAAGCCACGTGTGAGAAATAATTTTTATGCAGCTTCAAATGCATTGAGAATTTATTATTTTCGGATGTAGTGCTGTAAATCCATGCGTACATGTGTGGCCATGTCTAATACTTTTACAAATAAATAAGTTTTATACTTAAATGATTTAAAACCCAAACTTTAATTAAATATTTTTATGTTTACCAAACATGTATTTATCCTAATTAAGTGGCATCTATTTTCTGAACCATCAACTTCATATCTAAAAAAACCCAGAATCTTCATGTAACAACGTCTTAGCGAAATAGCATTTATTGCAGATAAGGAAACTGCTTTTGAAAGTGAACAACAGTGTCTATTTCTACCCCTTAGGAGATAAGCTGTGGTATCTGGGAACGGAGAGGAGTTTGGTCCAGTCGTCGCTAGGGGAAATGTAAAGAAGAATCAGCCCGTGCTTCGATGAGCTACGTGAAGGTCGCTCAGCAAGAACTCTGAACTGAACATAGTTATATTTTTTAGTTGTGAGCACGTGGCAAGTGCTATGATATGCTAAAGCCTGGATTGTGGATTATGGGGTTCTCGTGTGGAGAACTGTTGGAATTTATTCTTTTGTACATAATCGTCTGTTTGTTTTTAATTAAATTTTGTTTTTAATTGAATTGAATTTTAATTCAATTGTTTTACGAGCTATAGTCATCTTTTCGATAATCTTCGCTACCCAGTCGAGTTCCGATATTACACGAGTGTCATAAGGTGAAAATGAATAAGGTTAATATTACTGTAGGAAAATACTGGTATTCCACTGGCACCAGGTTGGGTAGCCCTGCTTCTAACTACATTATTTTTCCCATGTGTCACACGGATATGTATTATACATTTCGTAATAATTCATAATTGCATTGCATTTTTTTTCAGGATTTTTAACCATGTACCACCGGGAAAAAGATGATGAAGCATTTCGAAGAAGGAAAAAAAAAAAAACATCAATTATATTTGTAAAAAATTCACTTTAATTGCTGTACAGAAATAAAATAAAGTAAATTCTCCCTTAACATTGTTTTATTTATTTTTGAAGAACAATATTTACTTATAAAAGTTAAATTTATTCTAATTACTTGAGTATTTCTCTTGAAATTCTAATGTTTCGCAACTGATTTACTAAAGATTATACTTTCGGAATAAATTCAAGAATGCCTTAATGCAAAAGTACTACTTGTCCATTTTTTGAAGACCAATATTTCCGAGAAAAAAAAATCGTGGTTGGGTGTTACCATATTTGTATAAAAGTAAAATTTGGGGTAGGTTTCTACAAAATTTGCAAGAAAAAGTTTAATAAGAAGGTCAATTTCATAAAAATTTTGTATGAAAAAAACGTACCGAGCAGGTGCCCTTTTTAACAGCATAGTTGCCATCCTTCCTTTTAATTTCTAACCTAATGAAACCAGATTTTTAAATACAAAGGAAACAATAACAACACAGGAACAGAAATAGTTTTAATAAATATTTTTTCTCATTAAAATGCTTATTAAACTTTTAAAAAAAGAAGGTTCAAAGCTTTGCAGTACCAAACTAATGTTTTTATATTGCTTATTAAGAGATCAACCTCTCAATGCTGATAAGAAACAAAATCCATAATATTTGTGAAAGCTGAAAATTAATTTTTTTTCGTGAAATAAAATAATATGTAGACTGGAAATAATTTCTGCAGCTCTAAGGGGGTGGGGAGAGGGATATCCAACCCGATCATGTGCACGAATGCTCCCGGAAATAAATCCATGGAGAAGCAAGGTTTTGGAAGAGATGTGACTGTAGTCCAACACAAATGCAATTTGATTTTTTATGAAGAATATAAACATGAATCAACCCTTTATCTACTGACGGTACTTATAAGAACCATTAAAATAACTTGTTATAAAATTCATTTAATACATCGATTAGTTGTAATACAGTTTAGAATAAGTTATAGATACATTACTTTATCTTGTTGCAAAAGCATTATTTGTTACACAAAACACAAATATTTTTAAAATGATGATTTCTTTTTCCTTTGCATCTTTTCAGCTTTCTTGGCATTGGGGGAGAAGGGGGGGGGGGGGATTTTCAATTCGGAAATATTTCTATGTTTCTATTGTAAGAACATTATATTTGTACATTTCTTATTCTACAAAATTCTAAGAAAAATATTTAAAATAAAAGATTTGAGTGGGGTTATAAATATTGCACAAAATCCCTATAAATTCAAATTTAATTAATCTTTCTAAATCCTTTAATCCTTCTAAAATTTATTAAATGATTATGTAAATCTTCTAATGTATTTTAAACAATTCACGAAAAATGCTTTAGAAAGTAAAATTTTCATGAATTTTTAATTCAGTACATAAAGGGTTAAACTAAACTAAGTGCATTTAGTCAGAACTCCGAATGCAAGACAACTTTTACCATATCAACATGGAAAACAATACAGAATATTTACGAAAATTAAAAATACAAAATTAAGCTTCTACTGGATTTACACAAAATCAAGATTTGAGAGTTTATTATTTTTTATTTAGGGGAACAGAGCCCCACACAAATCTCCCGTATAAGTAAAGTTTTAAACACACGAATATGTATAAAAAAAAAAAAATCTTCCACGGGACAGAGCGCTTCTTATGAAAAATCCATAGTTTGTTTTCTCTTATATTTAATTACTTTAAATGGCTTGAGAAGAAAAAAAAAATATTATTACTGTTTTTAAAGTAATGTGAAAAAAAAAATAAAATCTTGTTTGTGAAAAACAAGAGATGAGCCCCCCCCCCCCCCCCCCCCCCCCCCCCCCTGATGAATTCGTCGCTCTGTGCTTGGCGAAGCTTGATAGTTTTCGCAATGTATATTTCTTGTTATTGAAAAATACAAAAGACTACCACAGAATTTTTTTTATATAGTTTTACAAATTTAAAATTTGTGGATTTCGGAATTAACACACACATATATATAGGGCCACATTCTAAACAAGAGTAGTATGTACAAGCTGAAGAATATGGGAATTTCTTTGTTAACCTATGTTGTTATCTGAATATTAAATAGTGTTAGAAATTGTAATCAGTCTAGGGTAGAGGAATTCATTAATTTTTGAAAAAGTATTCTCTCAAAATCAGTTGCGAAAAATGACATTTATATTATTTAATGAGAGATGTTCTGTGATTAATGTAGGCATTGAAAATGATTATTTTAACTTCAGTTATCTGTGACTGAATAAAGGGGAAAATTACTATTAGTTTTTACCGGTGGATGTTTGCACATGTTGCGAACACAGTACCGTATTATATATCCATATACAAATACCTACATATGGAGCATTCTCACAATCTTTTGACTTTTAAGTCCCTGAATAATAATTTTTATTTTAGTACATATTCTTGTGTTTTTTTTTAAATTTCATATAGTGGAGAACATCCCATTGCATGACTGCATAACAATATTAACGAGATAAATAAGTTTTGGACGATGTTGGGGGGGGGGGGTCCAAATATCCAGGAAACTCCTATACTGTCCCTTGTTCCTGATGCTGTTTTTTAAGTCTGGATAAAATTGTTTCAATAAAAGTAATTCGATGTAATTTTTTTTCGAAACTGGGACTATTGTTTTATATAAATATGTAGCAAAAAATTAACCTGCACGCATTTTTATGGCTGTTATTATTTTTTTAACTCTGTCCGTGGGTTTTAGATTCCTTATCATCCCTTTTCTAAAATTATACAGAAAATCAATTCAGATGCAGCCACAGAATTTTTTTCAATTTTTTTTCTCTTGCAGAAGTATGCCGGAGAAAGAATGTCTAAAATTCTTTGACAGGATATTTACTGCAGATCAGCATTTAAATATCAATTTCAAGCATCGTGGCTTTATTGGTAGTCTTACCGTCCCCAAGGTTTATTCCTGCAGTTTTCGAGGTAAATTATTTTTTTTTTTTAATTTAATCCAATGCAAATAACTGTTTCTAAAAATCAATGAACATTGCGGCTATCACTTAGTCTTAACATGATTTGCCTAAAAATAGGTGGTAATTTTCATTACAGTCCCATCCTTACCATCCCCCTTTTTTCCCTTACCGTCCCTTTTTTCCTATACCTTCCCCTTTTTTTACATTACCGTCCCTTCTTTAACACCCCTTTAAGACAATTTTATACCAAAATTTTGTACTAAAAATACTACATTGTTATTATTTCTTATTTGAATGTCCTGTGGGTAGTATGAAAATTCATTATAAGTAAAAATTTAGAAGAAAATAAAAAGTTTTAGTGGTAAAATGGTAAGGAAAATTAAACTCGCAAGTTCTACTCAAATCTCAGTTAAATAAAAATTTTTTCGCTGCTGACCATTTTTTCTTTATTTTGAATCATTAAGGCATTTGTCTACAGTGGTGTAGTCGTAAAAAAAACAGAGGGCATACGTTCTAAGCAGAGGGTACACGCTCAAGGCAGAGGGTATACGCTCAAGGCAGAGGGTATACGCTCAAGGCAGAGGGTATACGCTCAAGGCAGAGGGTATACCCTAGTGTATATATATTATAGCTTTCTTGAGAAACAGAGGGTATACGGTGTTACTTAAAAAAATCCAGAGGGTATACGGCGTATATCCCTGTATACCCTCCACTACATCTCTGTTCGTCTATCAGATTAAAATGTTATTTTAGCAAGTTTAATTTCACCAGATTTTTATTCCTGAAAGTCAAAAGAATGTGAGAGTGCCCCATATATTCGATATAGAGATAGATATCGCAAAAAATCGAAAAAAGGCCATTAAAGAGAAATTAAATATCTACTGTGTGGTGCTAGTATAGCTTTTTGGAAAATAATAACTCTGTATTAAAATTCGTTGAGATACAAATTGCAAAAATTTAATGGTGCTGCTATATATTTAATTAAAAGAGTGGTGATAAAAGGTTTTTAATGCTATTTTATTGTATTTATTTAACAAATTAATTATTCATATTAACAATTAATTATGTATATTATCTTTCGATGTTGTTATTTTTTATACAGGTGCTGCTATATTTAAAAAAAGTTAACGAACTATTCTTTATTAATTATTACATTTCCTCTGGCAAAAAATATTTGCTTTCTGCATTTTCAAAACAAAAATCCAAAGAATAGTCTATCTTTGACCAGGTCCTGACTATCGCACGGGCACCTGGGGCCCATGCCCTGGGCACGAAAATTTTCTTAATTCCATCTTAATTTCCATTAAAAAATAAAATAATTGTGAAAATATGTGAAATTTAAGATATGAATACCATGAAGTGACAAAAATATAGCTCAATATATCGTTAAAAGCCCATTTCAATAAATAATAATAATAATAAAATATTTTTATTCGTGAAACCGTTTTTCAGTTTTCCGGAAAACTTAATTTTTTGAGATAAAACTTTTCGAATAAGTGTGTAACATGTAAAAAATACTAATATAAGTAAATCAACCAATGTAAGGGAGTACGAAAAATTGAAAGTAACCTGGGCACAGAAACTTGCTAGCCGGGCCCTGTCTTGGACTATATAAAACCAGCTTTTACACTTTTCAAAGGATGTAACAGAAAACTTGTAAATTACCGATACAAGAAATTTTCGTCCTAGAGATTGTTTAAGATTTTATAAAAAATTTGAAAATTTCTGTACTATAATACTGGTTTTCCCTGCAGTAATCTTGTACAATTTAGATATTTCAAGGGCGATTAACAAAAAGGGCAAAATGCGGTAAAATGGGAATTCCATTAACTGGGTTTTTGGTTCATTGTGACACTTCAAACTTACACGTAATGAAATACATAATTTGTTTCAAGGATCTTAATTATTGTTTTTAAAATAATAAATTGTTGCTAATTTTCATACTTTATTTATGTTTATAAAATTAGTTAATTTAAGAATTAGAAACGACATGCCTTCTAAAAAATAAACAACAATAATAATTATCCAGACAGAATTGGAATGAATGTTTTGGTGCTGCCATCTGTTGTTTAAAGTTACAACTGATTTTAGATCACTGGAACTTTTGAAGAGTTGCATGTTCGAAAATATTTAATGGGAGAACCAATTTTTGTTGCAGTATAGAACTTATATAATCAAATGAATGCAATCATGATGTTTTAAAGAATTTCATAGTTAATCTTGAATATACACTACCGAAAAAAATTAAAGGAACATTTATAGAAATGTACTGTATGTTAATTTTATTAGCGTAATTTCCCGCGTATACGCCGCGGCTTAGTTAAGTCTTTTTCATACCGGAAATTTTATTTAAAAAATGAAGTCAAATAAATGCTCAGAAAAAGCAAGTCAAATTTTATTTAAAACAAATTCTGGTAGGAAATCGAATTATCTGAGCTGCGGCGTATAGGCGAGAAATTACGGAAAATGAAGTCCAATGAAAGATAGTAGATTGAAATGATGAAGATGTAGAATGAAAGATAGTAGAAGTCAATATTATCGCATGGTCCAATGGTAGTCACCTTTGCTACACAGATATATGAAATTCATTAAACGTTTCACGAGTGGGGCGTGAGACATGTTGTTGAGAAGGCATTTGACGGATTGTGAGAAATGGCGTTTAATTGGTAAAATGGAAAGAGAGAAGAAAGCTTTTAAAAGTGTAAAGCTTGTATTTCGGTCAAGGGTGTTCACACAACTTATAAACATTTTCAAGGCATCTCTAAATGCTGTAGAAAATAACGGAAATTTTCACCTTTATATAAATTTTCCCATTTTTTTATTTAAATATTTTGCAGAAATGGGATATTCTGCATTTTGAAGATATATAAAGCATGGCAAAAGTGCCAGTTTCACATGTTTATCTGCAAAATCATTCAAGTTAAATGAATTTCTATATGCGTTCATTTAATTTTCCCTATAGTAACAAGTTAATTTTACACCGAGCCAGTGTTTTGGAGGGTAGAGAAAAGCCCTTAAAAATACAGGGCACTCGTTCGTTTTCTTGATATCACATTTTTCACACAATGTAGGTTTACAGGTACATTAACAGTAAAGTAGGTTTCTGCAATATTTGCAATGGAAATATACCATGGAAGTTATTGTTCAAAAATAGTGGTATTCAAAAGAGAGGCAAATGAGACCCCAGGCAATGAATTGACTAAAAGAAACAATACTCTATTGCTAACAAAATTTTAATTGAAAAGTCTTCCATAATTCGCATGTGTAGATGGTGTATATACATGGTGCATGAGTGGATGGTCTAACAGTATAGTAGAGGATGGTGTTGCCAAGTTAGCCAATTTTTTCATTAAATAAAAATACTATTCTATCAAAATTTCAGTAGGGTAATATTAGTTTTATTTAATCAGGAAAAGTCTGTCATTAAATAAAAGAGAAATTACTATACAGAAGTTTTAGTAGAATGTTAGTTTTTTTTTTTTTTTTTTTTTTTTTTTTAAATAAAAAAAGGATTATGGTGGCAAGGTACTCCCCTGCAACAACTATTGATACACACATGAAAGGGTGGGGTACCACACGCGCATGTAAAGGACCCACATGCACATGGAAACGCAGAGAATTCCTGTTGCTAAAGGAATAATCGGTTGGTTGGTTGTGTTTATGACGGCCAATTATCAACACGAGGGATATAAGCCCTAAGGGGGGGGGGGGTAGTGCCCTTCGTGGGGGTCTTTCTAAGGGAACCTAACCCGTATTAACATTTGGATATCCAGTGTTCTTAGAAAACCACGAAAACTCCGAACGATTAGGCCGACGGGCGCGATTGGGTTCGAACCCAGCACCTTCCGTCTACCAGCTTTAAGAGCAGAACCTCTTGGCCACTGGTGGGGTCAAGAAAAAAAGAATAATCGGAAAAGTTCATATTTCATTCAAATTTTGTTTATCATTTTAAAAGCAATAAGTTTAGCAATTAAAACACAAGTGGGTTAAAATAAAAAAAACAATTTTCCGGAAAGAATTAGATGTAAATTTCATAGTGCTGCCATCTGTTGTGTTTCTTGTAGTCGTCAACTCTTCATAGATAATATATTGAGTTACGAATAAAGAGGAGGAGATATACAGGGTAAGTCAAAATGAATATAGCGATTACAAACGGCTATGCTATATTTAATGGAAAATAATTTATCAATAAGATTAACACTGAATGTAGACGGAACTTAAAAATTTCTTTACATAAGGCGCAGGTGCAGTGAAGTGGAAGCCAACGCATGCGCGATTTGAAACTTTGCAACGACAAGAAACCTGTTCATTGCGGTCGTCTCATTAGTAAAAATGGCCAGTTTTTTTCTATGGAGTTATGTGAAAGACGGGGTTCCTCCCATGCCCAAAACAATTGAAGAACTCGAAGTACGCATTTGTAATGCGCTTGCGTCAGTGAGTGAATAAATGCTTCAGAATGTATGGCGTGAAATGGACTGCCGCCTAGATATTGTCCGTGTGACCAAGGGAAGTCACATAGAACATCTATGACGTATGTATACAAAATTTTGAAGTTACGTTTACATTCTGTGTTAATCTTATCGATTATATAGTTATATCCGTTTGTAATCGCTATATTCATTTTGACTTCCCCTATATAGTGTATTGTCTACCAGTTCCGAGTGAAGGAACTGAGGAGGTTGACACAAGATGGCGGCTGTTATTTTAAAATCAGATCAACAGTTTCTGATTAACGCCGCACAGTGGGACGTTTTGATGATCTAGGTGGACAAAATCCATTTTTCCGATTATCTCGGAATTTGACAAAACCGCGTTTACTGGTAGATGAATGCCTGTATTTTCGAGGATCTGTACTAGTTTTGGTGTAAAAAATCAGCGGTGTCGATTAATTGTGACCGTAAAGTAGCCGTTTGCGCAGTTGGTTTGAGGGAGTTTCAAAAGTTGCACTAGCTTCCTCTAAGTTTGAAAGCACGTCGTAACTATTCTGTTTTATTTGAAAGCACGAGTTTGCTGATCTAATGTCACAGCTTTGTCAAGGTCAGATTTATCCCCATTTTTGTTTGAAAATAAGCGATATTAAACCCGCTTAACAGCTTTTTTCAAAGGCTGAAACTCTGGATGATCCTTGATGTTGTTTACAAATTTCATCTTGACTTTTAAAAAATTATTCAGCATTATTCAGCAATAAGCATTTTCTAAATTCAAAGTACCATTCCTAAAGTATTGAAAAATTAAACAAACTCCTGCAGATAGCTGCAGATCAGTAAGCTTTTATTAATAAACAAGCATCATATTAACTTCCGGTGCATGTATGTATGTTTAGTTCAAATCTTGCAAGTCAAATTTAAATCACTTTTAATTATCCTATTGAGCCGATACAATGAATACATGTGTAATTTGAATGACAATACAATATTATTATGATTTAAAGAACGTAGAAGTTTGTTTAGAATACTGTTTTTACAGGGCTTCACAAAAATTTAGATTAAAACTGCAAGTTAATTTTAAACCAATTTCAATAATCTGATTGAGCTGAGACTTTGCTCAGGATATGTAATTCTGAGGACAATGCAATATTATTATAATTTATGGAACGTAGCATTTACGCTTTTTTCACAGGGCCACATAAAAGATTAGTTCAAATCTTGCAAGATAATTTTAAACCATTTTCCTGATTGTTCCATTATCTGATGGAGCTGAAACTTTGCCTACATGTTTTTTTCCGATGACAATTTTATTAAATTATAATTTGACGAACGTAGAAATTATACATTTTTTACAGGGCCACACAAAATATCACGGAAAGATTGTTGCTAAAAAGCAGAAATTTTAATTAAATTTCTACAAAATTACTATAGATTATTGAGATACACAATAGCATTCTTTAAATTGAAACAAAGTGCGTAGCAGTTGTATTTCTTTTACAGGGACACATAAAAAATTCGAATACATTACCGTCTATATGCAGAAATTTTATTTCAAATTGAATGAAATTTATATAGGTTATTTATTCACACAACAGCATTTTTTCAACCGAAAATAATTTTGGTAGCATTTATATGTTTTACAGGGTACCACAAAACATTAAAAGTTTTTTTAATATGATTCTATTCAGAAAAAATTATTTTTCAGGATGACTACACAAATTTCTCGGGAAATTCTGAGTAGACAAAAGTACAAAAGAGAAATTAATGTTAACTAACATGTATGCATTAAATTGTTTTTTACTTAATTGTAAAATAAGTATGTTTAACGCATTATTTATAATGCGTGTAATACGTATCAATACAAAAACCCTTAACGGGTTAAAAGTTTGTGACGCAGCGCTTTATCTTATGCTCTAAGAATTTTAAATATGGAACTTAAAAATAATGATATCAAATTTTGAGTGACACTAGGCTATTAATTATAATATCTATATACATTTATTTCATCATTTTATTTTTTTATAATTGCATGTGCAAAAATTATGTTCATTTTAAAAAAGATGTATAAAAGTTTATTCATTGATGCATTATCATCCGTATCTCTCATAAATTCAAAATATGAGTTTTAAAAGGTATGATATCAAAATTTAAGTTACGCCTTGATGTTGCTTAAAACGATTAGTTTTAAAATTCAATTTAAATTTTCTTTTGGCTCAATACATTTACACATCTAAACAATACTTTTCATTTTCCAATGCACTGTTGAATATATTACTTTCACTGAAACTATATAATGCACTGACGTGTATTCATTTGAATAAATTGATTTATCTTTTGTGCCACGCTATCCAAAAATCAAAAGTAAAATTTATGTAAATAGTTTTTTTTCGTCATATTATCCATTTGCATACATTTAACTTAGTTTGGATACAATGACGCAAAAACTATTTACATAAATTTTACTTTTGATTTTTGGATAGCGTGGCACAAAAGATAAATCAATTTATTCAAATGAATACATTTCAGTGCATTATATAGATTCAGTGAAAGTAATATATTCAACAGTGCATTTGAAAATGAAAAGTATTGTTTAGATGTGTAAATGTATTTAGCCAGAAGAAAATTTAAATTGAATTTTAAAACTAATCGTTTTAAGCAACATCAAGGCGTCACTTAAATTTTGATATCATATATTTTAAAACTCATATTTTGAATTTATGAGAGATACGGATGATAATGCATCAATGAATAAACTTTTATACATCTTTTTAAAATGAACATAATTTTTGCACATGCAGTTATAAAAAAATAAAATGATGAAATAAATGTATATAGATATTATAATTAATAGCATAGTGTCACTCAAAATTTGAGATCATTATTTTTAAGTTCCATATTTAAATTCTTAGAGCATAAGATAAAGCACTGCGTCACAAACTTTTAACCCGTTAAGGGTTTTTGTATTGATATCAGTACTTTTTTTAAGTTAATGATAAAAAAAATAAAACAACAACAACAAAAATTAAAGACCAGACAAAGAATTCATAGTCAGGATTTCTATTCACCTTCAATCTCTCCCCCTCCCTCCCCGCCAAAAAAGATGCCTCATATTTCAATTTTAAAGAGCACTGTGCTATGAGATTTTTTTAAACCACTCATTGGTAAATATGGAAGTAATTCATAACATGCATGTTTAGATGGTATTTCTGTTGGTTTGTTTCAGAGATATAAAAAGCTATGTTAAATTTTACTAAATAAAAAATTTACTGTCTTAAGAAAAATAGCAAGAAATATTGCTCTTTAAACATACATATATATATATATATATAAATTTCCACCATCCGTCTTTAAAGCTCTTTATTGGCAATAATAGTAAATCATATAAAATAATCTCCTAAGCCCCAAAAATTTCACTTCTCCCTTCTCACCCATCTCTCCAGCTTACCTAAATAATTAAAATCTTTCAAACTTTAGTTTGAAAAAAAAATAATCTGCAATATTTGTTGCTCACTAACATAAATAAATAAAGCCCTAACTCCCCAAATGTACATTTCTCCTCTCCACTCTCCTCCTACTGCACAGCATAAAAAAGCACTCGCAGATATTAAATCTTTAGGGTTTTTGGTGAGTGAATTACATATGAAGATAAATACGATAGATCTTTATAACACACCTTGGGATGAGAAGTTCTGCATATTACAGAATTTTGCATTATATAGATCATATTTCATTCATCATTAAATTTACCTTGTAAACGTGCTTTAAATTACATTCCTTGAAACTAGAAATAGTGAAAATTATAAAATTTTACATAATAGTATAGGTGCAGATTCCCAATATCTGGAAGGAGAAAGTGGCTCCTAAACCCAAAAAGTCCAGTGGCCTCATTGTGAAACAAACACATAAAAAGAATTTAGTGTTTGTAAGGGACTGAATTCAAAGTGGAAAATAATTTATTTTATATATACATATGTCTATGTACAAGAAAACACAGACTAATTACATCAAATGGGTTTGTTTAATTTAATCACAAAATTCTTTAAATGTAATTATTAAGTCTAATACAAATCTTAAACTATGTTCATTCAGAAGATATAGTTAGACAAGATACATTTTAAAAAAATGTAAAGCTAAGCAATCATGGTAGTGGGAAATATTAGGACAACAATATTTCTAATTTTGATTTTATTGTATAAAATTACATTAAAAAATTTGTGAATGTGAAAAATTACTTAGCGCTATAAAAATCAAAACACATTTCAGACGTTTGTTTTTCTATGTAATACAATAGTTTTCTGTGTTAAACAGATCATTCTGGACTGTAGGAAGGAAAATACACTGATTTCATTTTTTTAAAAAGGTAGAAATCCACCATTAGCAGAAAAGGAGCATCCCTGTATAACGTATGGTGACTAAGACATTGAAAGTTAGCGGCCGAAGCAAAAAATTTAGTCGTCACATGGCAACTGTGAATCTGCACGTATACATAATAGGTATAGATCACAGGGCCAAAACTAGCCTTTTTTGTACCCGGGGAAGACATGGATTTTGGCGCTCCCCCCCCCCCCCTCTTCTGTAAAGTATATTTACAAAGATAATTTTATTAATTTTCTAATAGCCGACTTATTTTAAAATTTAAAGTATGTAATCATAAGACATGTTATTCTGAACTACGTAATCTACAATGCCGGGTCCAAAGGGGAGGTCACGGGGGTCATGATTCCCCTCTGAACACCAACAAAAATTTTCTAAAGAGCATTTTTAAAATGAAATATACAGTAGAGTACCGATTATCCAAGTCCTCCATAACTGAGTTATTTTCTTCTGATGGATTGATGGCTTCTATTTTTATGAAACAGCCATTATAAATGAAGTGTTAGGTAAAGATGAAAAAGCAGCCATAAAAAAGGCCATTCCCCCCCCCCCCATTCTGACCAGAAAATCAGAGTTCTAACTTTTTATGACTGCTCTTTCATCTTCACCTAACACTTCATTTATAATGACTGTTTCATAATAATGGAAGCCATCAATACATCAGAAGAAAATGATCCATTCCAAAAGGATAATCCTTCATTTGGCACCGGGGCACATGCCCCCTCGCCCCCTTAGTTTCGGCCCTGATAGATCATGTCACACATTATTAAATTACCTTTAGCTCGTGACTGACAGTTTGGGGGCACTAAATGCATGGCTGGCAAATTTATTCCTTTTTCACTATTTTTAATAATGAAATCTTTGCCTTATTTTCGGCAGAAGTTTCTTATATTAAATAAGGCAAAAATTTCTTTTTTTTAAAATATTACTTTTGGAAGGCATGAATTTAGTGCCAAAAAAAAAAAAAAAAAAAAAAAAAAAAAAAAACCGTCAAGAGCTGCCACCGATTATAACACTCATTTACAAAAAAAATTTAATATATTGTTTTCATTGCTCCAAAATAATGCGTTAAAGAAGACAATGTATCAAATTTAGTGTTCCAAGAAATTAGCAATATTTGTGAAACACATGTGCTTCTTAACTGCAAAATTTATTGTTTACATCTGAGAAAAACATTATATGCATCTTCTGTATTAAAATTTTTTAGTGGCAGGCCTTTGTGATTGAACAAGGACTGCTTGAAGAATACTTTAATAATTTTACAATATAAAATTATGGCTCTCGAACTACTATTGATGAAATACAGTAATAGGGATAAAAAAAAAATCATTAAATAAATATAGTTTATTTTTAAAAAATTAATTGAATTTTCATCAGATATACTGATTATTACTACCATACATTATATGTAACATATTTATTAGAAAAATTACAACTATTTAGATGAAGTTTTAAAATGTAAACAAAATGATGCCTTATAAACACATCAAAAATACAGTTTGTTTTCGAAAGCTGTGCCTAACACTCTGAGACAATTTTACGATCCAAAGGGGTAATGCTGAGATGGGTATTTCCCGAAGTTCCAGTAGTATGTTGTCACTCAGCTAAACAGCCTCCGATCATCCTTATTTTGATAAAATCAAAACAGATCTGATGCATGCACAAAAGCGCAGAAGGTTTCGCTTTACGAAAACAAACAGTACCTCTGAACTAAATCATTATACAGTAGACGCCCTCAAATCCGCTCAACTTGGGACCAGAGGTTGTGCAGATTTTAGAATTTTGCAGATTTCTGATCTTTGCTTTGTTTACAGTTTTTAAACAGTCATTTGAATGTATTTATGCAATCAAAGTTATAAAAAATCCTTGTAATATAGTAAAATATTAAAATAATTAATTACAGTAATAAACTAAAATGATAAGAAGTAAGATAATTTAAAAAATGATTAAATTATTAAAAGTAAAGATCAAGTAAATAATAATGTATAATTAAATCTGCATTATAAAGATAAGAATCATTTTGCTTGAATTATTGAATGAAACTTAACCTCCTTCCTAATGGTACCTATTAATATGCATCAAAATTATAAAGTAAGGAAGTTCTATTTCAGGTTTAGCCAGTCTTAATAGTCAAAAAATCTGGATTAAAATACAGAAAAAGATTTGATAAAAAGATTGTGATTGCCAATTTTTTTTTTTTAAATCAGAAATAAATTGTACTTCCTTCCTAAAAAATCATGAGTTCAGTCATATTATAGAGAATTAATTACATACTGAAATACAAACGGAATGATATAAAATTAAAAAATTCTGTAATTTTGCCCTTACATCTGAACTGAAAGTTTCATTGTTTACATCTGTGATGATGTGCAGATTTAACGCTCATAGCTGGGTGGGTACCCGGGCAGATACCCACTACAACCCTGAAAATTATTGCTTGTTTTTAGCACAACATATATTTGTTTTAAATGCTTTCTCGTCACTTCGTTATATGAAAAACAAATACAGGAATAAACATAAACATCGAATCTGATTTATGTCTAAAACTAAGATTGAATCAGATATGAGGAAGATGTGTTTGGTAAAGCAAGCATCACCCTTATCATTAGCAATACAACAGAATTAATAGTCATCCTAGTGCATATGTATCAATCTACACCAATATGCCATTAAGTATTGTAGCTTTTTTAAAAATCAAAACACTATATTTTGATAATGTACATATTAATAATATAGTAATAATGATACTAGTACTTTTTACTTGAATGTTAATATAAAGCAGTCAATCTAAGTATACCAATTTAATAAAGTAATCATCCAATTAAATACAGTAAAATCTGCTTAGACGGAGCACAAAAGACTGCACAAATACCTTGTTTTAGACATATTCCATTTATACAGGTTTTTCTGTAATAGCATGGAGTTTGTAACTTGGTGGTATGCGGAAGTATGAACTTCTATTCAGTGGTACGTCGATCTAAAATTTCGGGAACCCCTGCTCTAGAGGGTAGCAATATTTCTACAAAATGGATTGCAGGCTCTTTCTAAGAGTAAAATTCATTGTTTACATTAAAGAAGCTGTCTGTTATACAGAGAATTGCATTAAAAAGATCTTTTACTGCAACAATGCTTTTACTACAATGCGGTCCTTTGACGAAATTCACATTTATCTCGTGATCCTTTGATGAAATTCGTGTTTTTTTTTACAATCCTTTAACGAAGTTAGTGTTTTATCTGCGATCTTGTGTCAAAATTTGTGCTTTTTTCAACATGCTGTGACAAAATTTGTGTTTTTTCGCAATTATCTGACGAAATTTGCGTTATTTCTGCAATCCATTGACGAAATTCTAGTTTTTTGCGGCCTTTATCTAAATTTGCGTTTTTTTCCGTGTTTTTAATCAATCCTTTGGCGAAATTCACGTTTTTAACCAATGCATTGACAAAATTCCTGTTCTTCGGCATTCCTTTCACAAAATTCGTGTTTTTCAGCGATCCTGTGATGAAATTTGCATTTATTTCGTGATTCTTTGGCGAAATTCGCATTGTTTTATGATCCTTTGGTGAAATTATTGTTTTATCCACGATCCTGAGGCTAAAATTCGCACTTTTTCTGCAATAGTGTGACAAAAAGTTTTTTTTTCCGCCATCCTGTGACAAGCGTTTTTTAGCGATCCTTTGACGAAATTAGTGTTTATTTCGTCATCCTTTGGCGAATTTTGCATTTTTAACGACATTAGTGTTTTATCCTCGATTCTGTGGTGAAATTCGCGCTTTTTCCTCGATCTTGTGACAAAATTCGCATTTTTTCGCAATAATCTGACGAAATTTGCGTTTTTTCTTGATCATTTGACGAAATTCATATTTTCTTTTGTATCTTTTGGCAAAATTCGCGTTTTTCACGATCCTTTAACGAAATTCATTTTTTTCTGCGATTCTTTGATGCAATTCGCTTGTTTCCACGATGCAGTGACTAAATTCATGTTTTTTCTGAGTCCTTTGACGAACTTCGCATTTTTTTCGTTATCCCTTGGTGAAATTTGCGTTTTTCCGATATATATATTTATTTGGTGGGTAGGATGATCGGGGCCATATACCAAACCGGTAATTAGGATATTAAAGAATATTTTTATCGTTAATTATTAAAATAATAGATAGTAATCGGATAAATAATAAAAACGATAAATAAATAATTTCATTAGGTAATTTAATGCATGAAATTAATAGAATTCTTAGAATATAACAAATAAAAGAAATTTCATGGCAGTTCTTTATGTATTTGTAATTTGTAAAATTATTGCAGTTGCATAATTCTAAGCTGATGCAGATATATGTGCATTAACAACAAAAAAAATAATAATATCTGTTAATTCATACATATACAGAGACTAAATATAATCATATTAATGGTTAGTCATACTTTCTATCAACATTAACTACCCAAAATATTAAAGAAAAAAAGAAGAAGAAAGACATTTAGAATATATTAGTTTTCATGCTAAGTGCATTATGCAATTTCTAATTTGTAAGGACTCCGAAAATATTTATAATCATCGATAAGTTGACCATTTTGAAATTATTGTTATATTTATTAACCTTGATTGGAACTTAGCTCTTCCAATTAAAAAGCAAAAAAAAATTTGTTACTTTTCATCTTTTATCAATTGCTTTCTTTGATATGTTGTACTAATCCAAAAGTAGAAAATATTTTATAAACTTTTACTGAAGTAGTTCTTCCTAAACATTTTTATACTAATTAGATTTTTTTTTTACTTTTTTCCATTCTCTTACTATAACTGTATAACAGATGTTATCATTCTGAAATTTTCTTTTACCTGAAATTTATTATGTATTTATTTATAAAAAACAAATAAGAATCTTTTATTTATTTATTTCATTTAATCTAGAAAAAAATATTTTATTTGTTGTGCTTATTTTCTATGAAAGAGTGAATAATTTGATTATTCAAAGAAAGTTTTTATGACGATGACCAGATTTAATTAAAGTTTTAAATGAAATGCTTTTTAAACCTGGTAACATCTATTTTAATATGTTTTCACATCATTAAAAAATATTTTAATCCATTATTTTTTTTAATAATCTGATTTAAATCACGATTAAATTTGAACAAACTGTCAGCCTCAACAAGACATCGGATTTTCTGCTGATCAAAGTTTTGTTGCCGTTTTTAGAGACGGCAGGTATTTTATTTTTTTCATTTGGAAATAAATGAAAGCTTAAATCGGAATTTTTCGATTATCTAGAGTTGCATTGGGGCACATAACAGCATGTATTATCTTTTTTTTGCGGTTTTATTCATATTTATTAAGAAATGATATTTGACTCACGGTAAGTAATGCTAACGCGATGAAAGAAGCAGTGGTACCCTTTAGATCGCTAGAGGGCGAGTTTTTTGTTACAAACGCGAATAACTAAATGTAAATAAGGAAATATAAAATAATTAACTTGAAATCCGAAACGAAACAACGACTTAAAACACTAAATCCATCGTTATAGCGTAATTTGTAATTTCTGCTCGCTACACAAATAAACATGGATTATCTTTATCTATCTACTGAAAGTCACAGCCCTTCGCGCTCATTGGCGCGATGTGATGACGTCAAACCTACTCATTACGAGGCTAATGTTAGCCTCGCACTCACTAATCACAGACGAGAAAATTACCAGAGATTAATGGTTGACTGGGCATTAACGGAAACGAAAATGTCAAAAATAAAATGAGTTTTACCAGATAAAAGATATGTCTTATTCAACTCATCTTAATTAGATAAATATTGTATATCAATTTAAAGAAAATCGCTAGAACCGTTTTCGAGGTTTTCAAATTAGGAACTTCTTCCATACCATACCAACGTTTTCGCTTTAAAAATGGCTATTTAGATCTCAAAATATACTGCACGTAGAAATGTAAAAATTTCAGTATACGATTAGACTGTAGATATAAGACTGTTCTAGAAAATTCAGAACAATAGGACCTATATCTGCAGATTTATTAAAAGGTAGCTTTTCGCGTTTTCTTTGATGTCGTGTTAGCTGTATATATGAGTGCCGCCATCTACGAATTCTACGATACGATACGATTTTAGGCTTAAGGCTGCGTCACTCGGAATACTACCGTCTTCCATGATAAAGGGTGCACACTAAAGTCCTTCCAACTAGTGATGGGCGATTCTCGAGAATTCGACAATCGAGAAAAATCGTCATCGTAAAAAATCACAATCGATACAGCCATCGATTAATTCCTAGAATCTACAATCGAGATGTTTTACAATCGATTATAACGAGAAAAGCTAAAAACAGTTATTGGAAAACTTAGCTATTATTCTGGCCGACAATTTCATAGTAGTGATAGGGCATAGTGATGGGCGATTCTCGAAAATTTACCAATCGAAAAAAATCGTTATCGTAAAATACACAATCGATACAGTCATCGATTACTTTCGAGAATCTACAAAGGAGATGTTCTAGAATCGATTATTGAAATCATTGTTTTTACATATATATAAGGCAGATTTTATTAAATATAGGGTAACTGAAAACAGATGGAATAAAAAAAACAACAAACCAAAGGGAGGCTATAATGGAGCCATAAGACTGGAAAAGTCTTGTAAGGGTGCCCCCTGGTTGAAAAAAGCTGAAAAAACGCGAGTAGCTATGAAGCGGTAAGGGGAGTTTAAGTATCAAAAATTAGAATTTTTCGACAATTGGCACCAAAATGGCCAAAAGAAATAAGAATCAAAAGCACCCCCTAGTGGCAAACACATGAATTAAAGGATGATAAAGGGGATCAAAATTTTTCATTGATTTTTCTACGTCATTTGAGATTGGATCTTTAATTTCCACATTTTTAGAAAGTCTTCGACTGGAATACATTAAACGAAAACCCGCGGGGAGCAAAGTAGGGGGGAGGGGCAAGGAAAGTGCATAATATGAATAAGTTGTCACAGGACTTTCCAACGATATGTCACATGAGGTGTTTCGGCTAAATTTAGAAAAGTGCCCCCGCGCGGGGGCAAAGTAAGGGGAGAGGCGCGGGCGATATATAAAATGAAATAGTAGTCACAGAGCTTCCCAATGATATAGCACATGAGGGGTGTCAGCAAAAGATAGAAAAGAGTCCCAACTCCCAGGATTCCAATTATCGTGCCCCCCGAAATATACCCTGCCCATCCTTCTCTTTGAAATTTTCATATATTAAAAATTATTTATCGGAGGGCTCCGTAAAAAATTCCGATCTAAAATGTTTAAAAACGCTACGATTTCAAAAAAGTTCGAAAAGTGCCTCTCTCGGGGCACCAAACTAGGGAGGGAAGAAGAAAGGGTCATAATATGAAGAGTAACTTTCCGATGATAACCGAAAACTTTCCGATGATATATCAAATGAATGGTCCAAAAAAACTTTGAAATCTACCCCTCCCACGTGGGTTCACTCTTTTATCCCAGAATATACCCGGAAATCACGCAGCCCCACTTTTAAAATTTTATATTTAATAAATAATATTTATCGGAGAGCTCCATTAAAAAACCTCATTTAATGATATTTATTGTAGAAATCTCTACAATTAAAAAAAAAAAAATCACCCCCGCGCCGCTCCCCTCCCCCCGCCCCCTTCCGTAGTTCAACTCTGGGAGGAGAAAGGTTCATAATATGAAAGAGTGGTGAAAGGACTTTCCGATGATATGTCAAGGAGAGGTTTGGTAAAAGTTTGAAAATTACCCGCCCTCCCCCCCTTTGTCCACTCTCGCGCCCCCCAGAATTCACTCACCGTCCTCTTTGAACTTTTTATATTTAATAAATAGTATTTATCTGAGTCTCCAGGTATGGGGCAGCTTGGCAGAGCTAAAATAAGAGAAACATTTAAAATTCGGGGCAAAATGACACTAAATTTAACAGTAAAGTTTGAAACTAAGACTATACAGAACTGAATACGTAAACCACTATGCTTCATAACCCACATCGGTTAATAGCAATAAAAAGATAAGTGCCAGTTAAAATGATGGCATTGAGCTCACAGGTTATTCACACTAATTGTATATTATACTCTTATTTCAAAGAATAATGTCCCTCAAAAAATAAATGAAGGGAAATATCCCCCGTTTGCCCCTTTTATACTTAACCAATGAATCTCCAAATCTAATCAGGGAAACTCCTTAACTATAATAAATCAGTATATCAAATTTGAAGCAAATCAGATAATTCTGCATGAAAAAAAGAAACATATCGCTAAATTAAGGGTGTTATAACCCCTTTAACCCTTTTATACTTAACTAATGAACCTCCAAATCTAATCAGGAAAGCTCCTTATCAGAACAAACATAGAAAAAAAAATTAAAGTAAATTGAATAATTCTCCATGAAAATCCATTTATCTAAATTAAGGGGAGGGGACTTTCCCCTTTCCGCCCTTGTATACTTAACCAATGAACCTCCAAATCTAATGAAGGAAGTGCCATATCGGAATAAATCGGTATATTAAATTTGAGCAAATCGAATAATTCTGCATGAAAAAACCTTTTATCTAAATTAAGGGGACACTAGCCCCTCCCCTTTATACTTAACCCATAAACCTCCAAATCTAATCAAGGCAACTTCGTAACATAATAAACAGGTATACCAAATTTGGAGCAAATCTAATAATTCTGCATGAAAAACCCATTTATCTAAATTAAGGAGGGGTCTACCCCTTTCCCCCCTTTGTAGTTAACTAATGAACGTCCAAGTTTAATCAGGGAAGATTTTTAACATAATAAACCGGTATACCAAATTTGGAACAAATCGAATAATTCTGCATGAAAAACCCATTTATCTAAATTAAAGGGGGGGGGCGGACCAGCCCCCTTCTCCCCCTTTATCCTTAACCAATGAACTTCCAAGTTTAATCAGGGAAGCTCCTTAACATAATAAACCGGTATACCAAATTTGGACCAAATCGAATAATTCTGCATGAAAAACCCATTTATCTAAATTAAGGGGGCGGACCAGCCCCCCTTCTCCCCCTTTATCCTTAACCAATGAACTTCCAAGTTTAATCAGAGAAGCTCCTTAACCTAATAAACCGGTATACCAAATTTGGAGCAAATCGAATAATT
Organism: Maratus speciosus; assembly: GCA_963932465.1. Classification (NCBI taxonomy): domain Eukaryota; kingdom Metazoa; phylum Arthropoda; class Arachnida; order Araneae; family Salticidae; genus Maratus; species Maratus speciosus. The sequence continues at coordinate 182,729,702 of OZ010796.1, read as the reverse complement.
CTGCATGAAAAGCCCATTTATCTAAATTAAGGAGGGGGTCCAGCCCCCCTTCTCCCCCTTGATACGTAACCCGTAAACCTCCAAATCTAATCAAGGCAACATCTTAACATAATGAACCGGTATACCAAATTTGGAGCAAATCGAATAATTCTGCATGAAAAACCCATTTATCTAATTTAAGGAGGGGGTCTACCACCCTTTCCCCCCTTCATACTTAACTAATGAACCTCCAAGTTTAATCAGGGAAGCTCCTTAACGTAATAAACCGGTATACGAAATTTGGAGCAAATCGAATAATTCTGCATGAAAAACCTCTTTATCTAAATTAAGGAGGGGGGGAGGGGTACCGGACCCCCCTTCTCTCCCTTTATCCTTAACCACTGAACCGTCAAAACTAATCAGCGGAACGCCTTATCAGAATGAACATAAAAAATTGAAGCAAATCGTACATTTCAATCAAGAGTTATCGCGTTACGTACATACATACGTACATACGTACGTACATGCATACACACAGAACCGACGGGTACGTTAGCTCTCAGTCTTAGATAGCCTGTGAGCTAAAAAGAGATTGGATAAGCAGATGAACTCCTTTGAGAAATTATGACTTAAACCAGAAATGCGGTAAGTTTGACTCTGAAAGCTTCCTTTCCATCTCGCATTTCGGCAAATCTCATCTCGATGATTTTTCCAGCATTTCGACGCTTCCAGATGGGAAGCTGCTCGATGGTTGGTTCTCTCGGGGTTTTAAACCTTTCGGGATGGGAAGTCTCTCGATAGTTTCTCTCGCCCTTTTCAACCTTTCCCGATGGGAAGCCCCTCGCTGGTTTCGCTCGTCCTTTTCGAAATCTCGCAATGAAAACCTTTTCGAGGATTTCTCTCGCGCTTTTCTACATTTCCTTTTCGAGGATTTCTCTCGTCCTCGGCAGAGAAGAAAAGTAAGAAAATTTTTCGAGAATACCAAGGGACGAGATAGAGAAAGAGGCATGACAATGAACTGTGAAATGAAACCCTAATTTTCAAAGTTTCTCTTATTTTAGCCCTAGCAAGATGTCACATACCTGGAGCCCTCCGATAAAAATTATTTATTAAATATAAAAATTTCTAAGAGGAAGGTGGGTTGGGTGATGTGAGGAGGACGTGAGAGTGGACTCATTCGGGGTGCAATTTTAAAAATTTTACCGAACCCTTCCTGTGGCATATAATCGAAAAGCCCTTTGACCACTCTTTCATACTATGAACCTTTCTTCGCCCAAAGGGGGATGGGGAAGGGGCGAACAAATTTTTAAAACCGTAGCCGATTTCTATAATAAATTTAAATATCACTTTAGATGTGGGTTTTTTATGCACTCTTCCGGTAAATATTATTTATTGAACCTAAAATTTTTAAAGTGGCGGCTGTGTGAATTCCGGGGCGAAAGATTTGGCCCTCGGGGGGAGGGAGGGGGAACAATTTTCAAACTTTTTTTGGACCAGTCATGTGATATGTCATCGGGAAGCTCTCGGATGACTCTTTCATATTATGAGACCTTTTTCCCTCCGCTCCCCAGTTTGGCCCCCACTGCGAGGGTAGTTTTTTCCGTTTTTATCATTTTAGATTGGATTTTTTTATGGAGCCCTCCGCTAAATATTATTTATAATATATGAAATTTCAGGACACTTTTCCAAATTTAGCCAAGACCCCTCATGTGACATATCGTTGGAAAGGTTTGTGACTACTTATTGATGCTATGCACTTCCGGTGGCCGCCCCCCACTTTGCCCCCCCCCGGAGGACACTTTTCCAAATTTAGTCAATACCCCTCTTGTGAGATATCGTTGAAAAGGTCTGTGACTACTTATTGGTGGTATGCACTTCCGGTGACAGTCCCCCCCCACTCTTTGCCCCACCGGGGGACACTTTTTCAAATTTAGTCAAGACCCCTCGTGTGAGATATCGTTGAAAGGTCTGTGACTACTTATTGATGTTATGTTACTACGGTGTCCCCACCACCACTTTGCCCTCCCCGGGGACACTTTCCCAAATTTAGCCAAAATCCCTCATGTGAGATATCGTTGGAAAGGTCTGTGACTATTTATTGATGTTATGCTTCTCCGGTGACAGTCTCCCCAATTTGCCCCTCCCGGGGGACACTTTTTCAAATTTAGCCAAGACCCCTCATGTGAGATACGTTGGAAAGGTCTGTGACTACTTATTGATGTTATGCTCCTCCGGTGTCCGTCCCCCCATTTTGCACCCCTCCCCCGGGGACACTTTTCCAAATTTAGCCAAGACCCCACATGTGATATATCGTTGGAAAGGTCTGTGACTACTTATTGATGTAATGCACCTCCGGTGACCGCCCCCCTCCACTTTTCCAGCACGGGGTTTTTTCTAAATTTAGCCGAGACCCCTCATGTGACATATTGTTCGAAAGGCTTATGACCACTTACTCATGCTATCCACCTCCCGCACCCCTCCCCCCCCTTTGCCCCCACAGGGAGAGCATTTTTATAAATTCAGATCCAGACTTCTCATGTGACATATGGTTGGGAAGGCCTAAAGACCTGTGACGACTTAATCATATTATGCAGCTGCTGTGCCCCTCCGCTCGCTTTGACCCCTCCCCCAAGAGATCTGGTCCGAGGTTCGTTCGTTCGTTTCGATATTACATTTTTTACAAGATTTTGTAGTGCGTGCACACCACACCTGCCTGCTATCATATACAAGTGCCGTATATAGCGGGTAACCTGTTCGTGATTTCATATTAGAAGATTACGTATAAATTAGAGGCCCCGATTAAAGGAGGGGGGCACTAGCGGTCGAAGTCACCTAGTCTTTATTAACAGCGACTTATTCCAGTTCACCCGCAGACGATTCTTGATAAATGTATGACGTATATAATATATAATATCTGATTTATAAAAGAAATTTGCAAACTGGAGTCATCGAGAAAAAATTTACACAATCGAAAAATATCGACATGTCCATACAATCGAGAAAATCGAGAAAAACATCTCGTTATCGCCCATCACTACTTCCAACGCTCTTAATTGCCGAACGGTTGCAACCTATACTCATAAAAGTGGTGTCTAGGTATAGTAAAGTGGCTATACTCTACCAGATGATACCGCTTCCAGCATCACCTGTTGCAAGACAGCTCAGTTAGTATTCCTATCTCGAAATCGAGATTCATGCTCAGAACGAGATTCATTTAGAATTCATGTTCACAAGGTGTCCTTTCGAACTAAATTGATGATGCTCTACAAATTTGTCATTCACTTTTATCCCATATTTCGAACAGTTTTCGCGATAGGAACGCTAATGAGCCTTTTTACTTTACCTAGACACCACGTTTATGAATATAAATGCAGTCGTTCGACAGTTAAGAGGGCGGGAACGGACTTTAGTGGGCACCCTGTATTTTATTTTAAGACATTGTTGTTAAATAACCAAATATTTATCACTTTTTGAGTATTTTATTAGTGATGTATTAAAAAAAAAATAAAAAATTAATTAAACTTCAGGGAAATAATTTTGTCCACCTAGATCGCCAAAACGTCCCACTGTGCGCCGGGGAGAAATTTCCCACCAGTAAATTTGAATAGAAAATTTAGTCTTATTTAAGCGCCTTATTCATGGAAATATTTTCTCACAAAAATTTTAAAAAATTCTATTTGTTTTTACTGGTGTCAGTTTGCCCAGGTATTACGATCTTTTCCATTGAAACTGACAAAAGGTTTTCTAGATTGTCACAATATGGCGGAAACACAGGGTTTGAATACCGCCAAAGTAAACTTCCACCAGTAAAAATGTATATGTGTTTCAGCCATTTTTTATGACTGAAATTTTGCATTAATAATGCGTTTAAATAAGGAGAAAATTTCCATTTAAATTTATTGTTGGGAATTTCTTCCGGCAGTAATAAACTCTTCGAAAGCGGTTACAGTTGAAGCTTTACTATTTTAAGGATATGCCAGTTCCTCTTTATTAATAGTTCCATGAGATAATAGTAGCATGTTCATTTAGTTTTGACAGTAATTTTTTTAAAATAGAAGAAAAAACAAAATATCGACCGAATTTTCGAATAGTAATCACTGCTTTATTTAATTACCGAGTGTCTGTCAATGAATAAAGCGAAGATTATTACTCACAAATTCAGGTAGATATTTTGGATAAAAAAGTCAGCTGAATTGGTGATACTGTGTCCACTGTTGGATTATGTTCTAAATTAATTATGTGGAAAATATGATAAAGTGCAATTCGGAAAATGTTTATTCAGCGTTAACAATCTTTGCGTAGTGTAGAATATATTTAGTAAAATGAGTGCTGTCCTTGCTAATTATGTGCCAGCGGATAGCCTTGTATTCAGACAGCAGTAACTTAATCCATATACATGGAAGGATTGAAGAAAATCACGGAAAACTCAGAACGTTTTTGCCAACTATTGCTATACGAGTACAAAGTTAGAAGCCAGGTTCTGCCGTTTATCATCTTTGAGAGCAGAACTTCTCAGCAACGGGTATACTGCGTTCACACATCGATTAGGGTAAATTAAAACAGTTTCTTACTCGTGTAATACGAATTTTTATCAAATTCATTATTTAAATCTGTTTACTTCATCACCAAATCGTTGCAATATTTTACTTTTATTTCTCCTTTGGTTTTAATAAATAAGTTTCAGTTAAAATTAATAATAAAAAATTTCTTGAATAATTACTTTTAAAACGAAATACGTATTTTCTTAAATTTTCAGTGTCAAAATTATCAATCAAAACAATCAATTATCAGCAAAATGTAAAAAAATAATCAGCTTCCGAGAAATAATTTTTTTTTTTTTGCTGACATGGGGATATCTGAAACTGGGCAGGGAGCTTATCTAAAAATTACTATGTCGTTTTGAGCATTTATTAATTGATGGAAAAAAATATTGCCTTTTTTCCTCTTAGTGTTCTGTTAGAACTATAGAGTATAAATACTATAATTAGTACACATGTATCTAAAAGTATTGAATATTTCAATAAGTTATGGTTTTCTCAACACCTTTTGTTGGAAAACGTTGGAAATTCATACACATAATAAGAAAACGGTATGCCAAATGTGGGTAGTTATGATGTTTTTTAAACCAATCAAATCTGCCATTTCAGAAGATTGGAGGATAAAAGTGTGAATTGCAAAGTAGTTGAAATAGTTGGATTGTGAGAATGGATTTATTGTTGTTTCTTGTGATGGATTCAACTCATTTTTGTTGATGATCTGTTAATTACGTACCAAATGGATGAATTTATGCGTGATCGTGTTATTGGTATGATGGAGTCTGGCCGTTGTCAAGCCGATGCTGCCGAAGCTGTTAGTATGGACCAATCTATGGTTTCGAGACGGTGGCAACGCTATATGCTGATAAAAGTCCTGTAGAAGGTCGTCCGTGTGTAACAAAAGCATCAGATGACCGATATGTGACATTAACGGTCCGGCGCAACCGAAGAATGGCAGCAAGAGAGAGATAACAGCAGAGTTAAATACCGCTGGTGGGCCGCTAGTTTCGCGGAATGTGTATACAGGTGACTTAGTCAACATGGTACTTATGTCAGACATCCGACAATATGTTTTCTACTTATCTCTCATCACAGACGTCATCGGTATCAATGGCGTACACTCATTGATCATAATACCGCTCCATATGTGTACGTTACTTCCACTGTGTTGGTGCAATTCACATATAAATATTGGGTTATATCGCAAGCCAGGCTCTCTCATTATAGAAACTCATCGACTTTCACTCTGTTAACTAACTCTGGATTCGTCAGAAAACATTACATTGTTCAACTGGTTTGCAGTGCATACTGTGCTCTCTCTGCACCATTGATATCGATCACACATGTGACGAGAAACAAGTGGGACACATATTGTCGGACGGCAGGCATAAGGACCATGATGACTAAGTAGCCCCTATAAGATTGGTCACGTAACTAGCAGCAATTAACTCTGCTGCTACTGCTCCTTTTGGCATTTTCGGTTTCACAGGTTGATTAAAGGGACTGGGACGTCTGAGATGAGTAAGAAGTTGGAAATTCAGGCTATACATTTAAAGCCTTTAACTCCCCTCATTCGCATGCATCATTATGATTTTTTAACCTAGTTTATTAAAAACTTTATAAATATTTTAAGATAAAAATATTACTATTTGGGTTTACTGATAAATTAAAGATAACAATGTAAACAAATATACAGGGTGGTCATAAACTAACTTCCCCGTTACATGAACCACTAGCGGCCTAACCGCTCAACCAATCGAAAAGAAATTTTAGATATACTTAATTGAAGGTATGTGCTCGAGATCGTGATGATTGAAAACAATAGAGCTCTCATGGCTACGGTTACAGTGAAAGAATTTCGAAATTTTCGAATGGCAATACCCATTTTTTTATGCGCAAATTCATAAGCGCGTTGAAAAGCCATAAGTGTTGTTGGAATGATACACGAACGATGAAAATTGCCAGCGTAAAACACTTGCAAATAAAAAAAAAAAGTGCCAAGTTAAACTGATGGCATTGAGCTCACAGGCTATTCACACTAATTGTATATTATTTTCTTATTTCAAAGAATAATGCCCCTCAAAAAATAAATGAAGGGAATTAGAACCCGTGTTCCCCCTTTATACTTAACCAATGAACCTCCAAATCAAATGAAGGAAGCGCCATATCGGAATAAACTGGTATATCAAATTTTAAGTAAATCGAATAATTCGTCATGAAAAATCCATTTATCTAAATTAAGGGGGGGAATAGCCCCCGTCCCCCTTTTATACTTAACCAATAAACATCCAAATCTAATCAAGGCAGCTCCTTAATATAATATACCGGTATATCAACTTTGGAGCAAATCGAATAACTCTGCATAAAAAACCCATTTATCTAAATTAAAGGGGGGATCTAGACCCCCTTTTCCCCCTTTATACTTAAGTAATGAACTCCCAAATCTAATCAGGGAAGTTCCTTAACATAATAAACCGGTATACCAAATTTGTAGCAAATCGAATATTTCTCACATGATAAACCCATTTATCTAAGCTAAGGGGGGAGGGGGGGCTAGCCCCCTTTTCCCCCTTTATTATTAAACAATGAGCCCCCAAATCTAATTAAGGAAGCTCCTTAACATAATAAACTGGTATACAAATTTGAAGCAAATCGAACAATTCTACATGAAAAACACATTTATATAAATTAAGGGGGCTAGCCCCCCTTTTCCTCCTTTATACTTAAGTAATGAACTTCCAAATCTAATCAGGGAAGCTCCTTAACATAATAAACCGGTGTACCAAATTTGGAGCAAATCGAATCTTTCTGCATGAAAGACCTTTTTATCTAACTTAAGGGGGTGACTAACCACCCTTTCCCCCCTTTATTCTTAAACAATGAGCCCCCAAAACTAATCAGGGAAACGCCTTATCAAAATATACTGGTATACAAAATTTGGATCAAATCGAACAATTCTACATGAATAACCCATTTATATAAATTAAAGGGTGGGTAGCCCCCCTTTCCCTCCTTTATACTTAAGTAATGAACTTCCAAATCTAATCAGGTAAGCTCCTTAACATAATAAACCGGTATACCAAATTTGGAGCAAATCGAATATTTCTGCATGAAAAACACATTTATCTAAATTAAGGAGGGACTAACCCACCCTTTTCCCCCCTTTAACCTTAAACAATGAACCCACAAAACTAATCAGGGAAGCGCCTTATCAAAATGAAACTAGAAAGAAAATTTGAAGCAAATCGGATATTTCTATGAAGAGTTATCGCTTTACGTACATACGTGCGTACGTACATAGGGGAGAGTAGCCATATTTGGACCGCCGCTTTAATTGGACCGTTGCCATTCTGCCGTTAATTACAGGAAGAGACTCCATCGACCGCTAAAATTCTACTCATCAGAATGACGTCACTCATGATTAGAAGAAGCAACCGCCTACCACGTGCTGTTTTCAGTCAATTAAAAAAAACCTAAAGTTAGCTGTTTTGATCTAATTTTTTCCTACTAAACGTAAGTGAATATTTTAAAACTAAGGTAAGTTGTTATGTTTTCATATACATATATGAATTCGTCTGTTTATTGCGCACATTTTTCATGCGGATTTGTTTGATTTCGTTTTTGTTCTCAGTCTTGAAATTAACTGTTTTAAAAAATGGCGCAGTTGCCGTAATTGGACCAATTTCAGTTGCTTAAATTGGACCAGATATGCGATCATAAATTTGAAAAGTAAGTAATGAATTTCGAGGGCGGTACGCTTTGTACACTATTTTTTCATATTTTATAATGGAATACTATCTCCATGCAAATTTTCTTTTTGTATATCTGGATTAATTTTTTAATACAGTTTCGGCCTATATAAACATAAAAATATTTTTACATGTCTATGCAATAAATTTTGTTTGCAATGTCTTTTTTCTTGTATGTAATTGTATTTATTTTCTTTCAATTCTTTATTCCTACGGTATATTTGATTTACAGAGATGAATTCAAACATTTTCTCCTGCAGGATATTTGTGATGGAAGACTTTTTACAGTTCTGGAGGGTGGAATTATACTTTTTTGCCATTAAAACGCATAAAATCTCAAACCTTGTTCAAAATTTTGAAAAAGACATAGACAAACTGTCTGGAAGAAAAACACCCGTGACAGCAAAAGCTGTTGAAGATATAGGAAACAAAAAGCAGACAGTAAGTTGTGAAGAAATTGAACTGCAACAAGGCTGCAGCTACAAATCCTCCCCAAAAGAAAAAAAAATTAGAAATGTTATTTCCCTTGCTAAATTCAGTTAAATCAAAGTACAGAGGGAGCCAAAAAACAGTTGTGTTAACATCATCGCCATATAAACTAAACCTTGAAATGAAAAAAAAAAAGATAAAAAGGAAGCTTTCACAGCACAAAAGCAATTGGAACATCGAGTTTTGAAAAATAGGCGTTATGCAATTAGCAAGAAAATGATGGAAGAGAAGAACTACAAACACAATGTAAAGAAAACTTCAGTTGCAAAAAAAAGTCTGATAATTCAGAATCCAAATAGAAAAATCTAGACAGTGATGATTGGTTTTGCCTAATTTGTAAGAAAAATAAAATAGCAAAAATGACTCAGTGTTCAGATTGCCATATACGGTTCCATGTTGTGTGCGCTGGAAAACAAAAACAAAAAACAAAATTCATGTATAAGCTTTGCATCACTCATTACATGATATTCAAGTAACTGACAGTTCCATAATTTCTATTCTTAGTTACTGATAACTTATACATTTTGATTTAAAACAATTACTCTTATTTTCAGATATTTGATTTCATTACATTTCATTGCTGTTATTTATTTTTATTGTTTCATTAATCGCAAACTTTTCTTTTAATAAAATTAGTAATATTCCCTAGTCATTAAAACAACCTGATATTATTTGGTCCAATTTAGGAGACTGGGGGTCCAACTTAGGTGACCAGTTGCTGAATTTGGACCACTTTTGATAAATTTTTCAAATTAAAATAAAATTTCAGATTTTCAAAAAGAAATTGATCTAAATATTTATTTAGTTAGTAGATGCATAGATTGACCCTGAGTAATGTTCTTTTGCAGATATTCCAAAAATTAAGTGAGTTACACCTGAAAATAAGTGAAGTGGTCCAAATTAGGCTACTCTCCCCTACATATAAAACAGGCGGGCACATAAGCTCTCTGGCTTTGATAGCCTCTGAGCTAAAAAAACATTGCGAGAAACGAAGGAGTGGCTGGCTACCAGACATGTTTTAGGTAGCTTTCTTTACAAAAAAGCTACCTATTGCAGCCGTTCGGAGGAAAGCGATTTCAAAAAATATTGGTATATTTTCATCGATCATGACCCCCAGACCCCGAAACCAGCCTCCGTTCAAAATTGATATATATATATATATATATATATATATATCTGACCTATGTCACACTGTAACTCCCGTAATTATGAACCGATTTCGATGTAATTCGGTGTGTACATAGTACATACCAATGTCTCGACCGAGTTCGTTGGCCAGCTTCATCCGCCGTTTTGTTTCAAAATGGCGGCCATTTAAAATTTAAAAAAAATTAAAACTTGAAATGTGGTACCAAAAAATAAAAAATGGAAAAATATTCTTTTCTTATGTATTTGACCTTTATACAAAGATTCCGGAGCAGTTTTTGTTTCGTCTATATCTTAAAAAAGTCCTTCCGGCCAGTGCCGGGAGGAAGAGGTAGCTTTCATAATCCTTATTTAAAAAAAGCCAACTTATATCATGCAAACACACGAAGCTCAATTTAGTGGAAACCGAATATAGGAGATTCAATACTAATTTTTATCAATATAATGAATGAGAATTTCGCGAAATTAGACAGCTTTATCCAAGCTGCTTTTCTTTAAAGTAACTTATATTTGGCTGCCAAATTCGGCAATTTCTTAAAGTGCCTGTCATTTTAAGACAACATGGTGGATGAGGCTAAGCAGTGAACTTGGTCGAAACCATAGTAATTGCTGTGCACATGCTCACTCACATCGGAATCGGTTAATATATAGGAGTGCTGTCGCATGCAAAAAATCAGATTTTTCAAAATGTCACCCACAATAGAAATTGAAACTGCTATATCTGAGCCATTTTTTAAGGTAAAGACAAACAAAAAATGCTCCTGAATACTTATATCAAGATCAAATACTTAAGAAAGAAACCTTTTTCAATTTCTAATTTTTTTGCACCTCACTTTAAATATATATATATTTTTTAATTTAATGGCCGCCATTTTGAAACAAGATGGCTGATGAATCTGGCCAGCGAACTTGGTCGAGGTGTTGATGTATACTATCCACATGCCTTCTTACATCGAAATAGGCGAATACGTGTGTTATCGCGTGACGAATACAAGATCGTTTCAAAATGTTAGCCATGCTAGAAATTCAAAGTGCTATAAATCAACCATTTTTTAAGATATCAAAAAGGAACAAATTTTCAGAAACAAAAACTGCTCCGGAATCTTTGTATCAAGGCCAAACACATAAAAAAATCTTTTTCATTTTCCAATTTTTTAATACCTCATTTTGAATTTTAAATTTAATTTTTTTTAAATGGCAACCCTTTTGAAACAAGATGGCGAATGAAGCTGGCCAACGAACTCGGTCGAGACATTGGTATGTACTATGTACAGACCAAGTTACATCCAAATAGGTTCATAAATACGCCTGTTATCGCGTGACAAAAATCAGGTCGTTTTAAAATGTCAGCCACAAGAGAAATTCAAAATGCTATTACTCAGCCATTTTTTTTTAGATATAGACGAAAGAAAAACTGTTCCGGAATCTTTGTATTAAGGTCAAACACATACAAAAAAAATCTTTTTCATTTTCCAATTTTTTGGTATCTCATTTAAATTTTTTTATTTTTTAATTTTTTTAAATGGCCGCCATTTGGAAACAAGATGGCGGATAAAGCTGGCCAACGAACTCGGTCGAGATATTTGTATGTACTATGTACACACCAAGGTACATCCAAGTCGGTTCATAAATACGCCTGTTATTACGTGAGAAAAATCAGGACGTTTCAAAATGTCAGCCACGCTAGAAATTCAAAATGCTATAACTCAGCCATTTCTTAAGATATAGACGAAACAAAAACTGCTCCCGAATCTTTTTATCAAGGTCAAACACATAAGAAGAAAATATTTTTTCAATTTTGAATTTTTGGTACCACATTTCAAATTTAAATTTTTCTTAAAAATTTAAATGGCCGCCATTTTTAAACAAGATGGCGGGTGAAGCTGGCCAACGAACCCGGTCGAGACATTGGTATGTACTATGTATAAACGAAGTTACATCCAAATCGGTTCATAAATACGCCTTTTATCGCGTGACAAAATTCAGGACGTTTCAAAATGTCAGCCACGCTAGAAATTCAAAATGCTATAACTCAGCCATTTTTTAAGATATAGACGAAACAGAAACTGCTCGGAAATCTTTGTATAAAGGTCAAATACATAAGAAAAAAATATTTTTCCATTTTCAATTTTTTGGTACCACATTTCAAATTTTAAATTTTTTAAAAAATTTTAAATGGCCGCCATTTTGAAACAAAATGGCGGATGAAGCTGGCCAACGAACTCGGTCGAGAGATTGGTATGTACTATGTAGACACCGAATTACATCCAAATCGGTTCATATATACGCCTTTTATCGCGTGACAAAATTCAGGACGTTTCAAAATGTCAGCCACGCTAGAAATTCAAAATGCTATAACTCAGCCATTTTTTAAGATATAGACGAAACAAAAACTGCTCCGGAATCTTTGTATAAAGGTCAAATACATAAGAAAAAAATATGTTTCCATTTTTAATTTTTTGGTGCCACATTTCAAGTTTTAATTTTTTTTTAAAATTTTAAATGGCCGCCATTTTGAAACAAAACGGCGGATGAAGCTGGCCAACGAACTCGGTCGAGACATTGGTATGTACTATGTACACACCGAATTACATCGAAATCGGTTCATAATTACGGGAGTTACAGTGTGACATAGGTCAGATATATATATATATATATATATATATATCAATTTTGAACGGAGGGTGGTTTCGGGGTCTGGGGGTCATGATCGATGAAAATATACCAAAATTTTTTGAAATCGCTTTCCTCCGAACGGCTGCAATAGGTAGCTTTTTTGTAAAGAAAGCTACCTAAAATGGCTGAGTTATAGCATTTTGAATTTCTAGCGTGGCTGACATTTTGAAACGTCCTGAATTTTGTCACGCGATAAAAGGCGTATATATGAACCGATTTGGATGTAACTTCTTTTATACATAGTACATACCAATGTCTCGACCGGGTTCGTTAGCCAGCTTCACCCGCCATCTTGTTTAAAAATGGCGGCCATTTAAATTTTTAAGAAAAATTTAAATTTGAAATGTGGTACCAAAAATTGAAAATTGAAAAAATATTTTCTTCTTATGTGTTTGACCTTGATAAAAAGATTCGGGAGAAGTTTTTGTTTCGTCTATATCTTAAGAAATGGCTGAGTTATAGCATTTTGAATTTCTAGCGTGGCTGACATTTTGAAACGTCCTGATTTTTCTCACGTAATAACAGGCGTATTTATGAACCGACTTGGATGTACCTTGGTGTGTACATAGTAAATACCAATGTCTCGACCGAGTTCGTTGGCCAGCTTCATCCGCCATCTTGTTTCAAAATGGCGGCCATTTAAAAAAAATTAAAAAATAAAAAAAATTAAATGAGATGCCAAAAAATTGGAAAATGAAAAAGATTTTTTTGTATGTGTTTGACCTTAATACAAAGATTCCGGAACAGTTTTTCTTTCGTCTATATCTAAAAAAAATGGCTGAGTAATAGCATTTTGAATTTCTGTTGTGGCTGACATTTTAAAACGACCTGATTTTTGTCACGCGATAACAGGCGTATTTATGAACCTATTTGGATGTAACTTGGTCTGTACATAGTACATACCAATGTCTCGACCGAGTTCGTTGGCCAGCTTCATTCGCCATCTTGTTTCAAAAGGGTTGCCATTAAAAAAATTAAATTTAAAATTCAAAATGAGGTATTAAAAAATTGGAAAATGAAAAAGATTTTTTTTATGTGTTTGGCCTTGATACAAAGATTCCGGAGCAGTTTTTGTTTCTGAAAATTTGTTCTTTTGTTGATATCTTAAAAAATGGTTGATTTCTAGCACTTTGAATTTCTAGCATGGCTAACATTTTGAAACGATCTTGTATTTGTCATGCGATAACACACGTATTCGCCTATTTCGATGTAAGAAGGCATGTGGATAGTATACATCAACACCTCGACCAAGTTCGCTGGCCAGATTCATCAGCCATCTATTTCAAAATGGCGGCCATTAAATTAAAAAATATATATATATTTAAAGTGAGGTGCAAAAAAATTAAATTGAAAATGTTTCTTTCTTAAGTATTTGATCTTGATATAAGGATTCAGGAGCATTTTTCGTTTGTCTTTACCTTAAAAAATGGCTCAGATATAGCAGTTTCAATTTCTATTGTGAGTGACATTTTGAAAAATCTGATTTTTTGCATGCGACAGCACTCCTATAAATTAACCAATTCCGATGTGAGTGAGCATGTGCACAGCAATTACTAAGGTCTCGACCAAGTTCACTGCTTAGCCTCATCTGCCATGTTGTCTTAAAATGACAGGCACTTTAAGAAATTGCCGAATTTGGCAGCGAAATATAAGTTATTTTAAAGAAAAGCAGCTTGGATAAAGCTGACTAATTTCGCGAAATTCTCATTCATTATATTGATAAAAATTAGTATTGAATCTCCTATATTCGGTTTCCACTAAATTGAGCTTCGTGTGTTTGCATGATATAAGTTGGCTTTTTTAAAATAAGGATTATGAAAGCTACCTCTTCCTCCCGGCACTGGCCGGAAGGACTTTTTTAGTAGCCGATTTTTTTCAGTTGTGAACTGAGTAATGTTATAAGATTTGTTTTAAAATATGTTTTTGAGTTGTGTTTGTGTACACACAGTGAAAATAAAAATGTAATAATTAGTTTTGGTGTGATGGATATTACGCTACATAGGAACTGATTAGGACTGAGGGTCATGAGATTACACCGGCAATTTTAGTCATACGTGTATCGTTCCAACGCCATTTATGTTTTTTTCAATGCGCTGATGAATTTTCGCAGGAAAAATAGGGGTGTCGCCATTCGGAAATTTCGAATTTTTTTCACTGTAACCGTAACCGTGGGGGCTCTATTGTTTTAAATCATCACGATCTGGATCGCATACCTTCAAATAACTAAATCTGAAATTTCATTTCGATTGTTTGATTCGTTACACTTTTTTTAAATAAACTATTGAAAATGTTAAAATGAAATCTTGTGTGATGATAAAAAACTTTTGATTTTATATACTGATTGTCTTTTAATCTTTATTAAATATTCTCAAAAAATTTATAAAGGATAAATTTTACTTATCAGAAATCTGCATCTTTTCGTTATACATACTCCCCATTTACAAAAATATCCTAAGGCTTAGAAACAAAACAATTTACAGCCATTTTAACATGATTTCTAGAAACGGAAAAATCCGGGCAAGTCTGTTAAATGGTTAAATTTAAAAACTCATATCACAACTGAAAATGCACTTCCAGCAATCATCGCTAATCAAGCAGGACGGTCGTTCTGCCAAGCCAAGCTGAAAAAAAAATGCTAACCCCGCCAAATAAACAAACGCCAAGAATAAGGCAAGACACCGTAACTGCTTATTATACTGATGACAACTTCTCCATGTTAAATGAACGAAATATGCCAGCGTAAAATTTCCCATATCAAAAGAAGCAATCATCGCAGAAAAATAAAACCAACACTACAAGGACCTAATAAAGAAGACCTTCAATTTGAGATCAAATGCATTCTCATAAATTAATTATAAACAGAGATATGGATTTTTTAAAATAACGTCGAGATACTGAAAATGACAGATTAATTTTCTTCGTCAC
This sequence comes from Maratus speciosus, assembly GCA_963932465.1. Classification (NCBI taxonomy): domain Eukaryota; kingdom Metazoa; phylum Arthropoda; class Arachnida; order Araneae; family Salticidae; genus Maratus; species Maratus speciosus. Next base: position 182,714,203 of record OZ010796.1, on the reverse strand, counting down.
AACTTATGTTTAAATCGAGGTAGAGACTTAAATAATGGACAGAAAAAAGTAAGGATTGAATTTTTGGATAGATATTTACTCAATCTACGTGCTTTTATAAAATTCAGCTTTAAAAACATTAATTTTCTATTCATAATTAGCGAAAAACTGTTAATTAGTTCTAAAGTTTACAAATTATGCCAAATAGCGATAAACCCGCCAAAATATTTTAGAAATATTATACTTTTCTTTTATATTATCCTTTTGCATTGATTTCATCGAAGATAACTATGGCTGAGATTCAGATAGATTTTTCACTGTTAGCGAAATGAGTTTGACCAATCAGAAGACTGCATGTTTGAGAATATTTGCTGTTTGTGGATCCCGGCCTATGTCATGAAAGTTTTGAGTCATTTTTTAGTGCCGTGGATGAAGTGCAATGTTTGTAGAAATGTAGGCTAGGATCCAGATAGATTTTTCGCTGTTAGCGAAACGAGAATCGCCAATCAATAGCCTGCATTTCTGCAAACAGCGAAAAGTTCACAAAAATGCAGGCTTCTGATTGATGAATCTCGTTTCTCTCACAGCCAAAAATCTATCTAGATTGCGCACAATGGAGGATATTCCAAATATGGGTTCGAGGCTGAAAAAGTCACGTGATACCGGTAATTTATCCAAGGAACTTCTATCTGATAAGAAGGGAAGATACTACTACTTTGCCTCATGAATCGTTTCATTGGCTAGCAGGGATTTACATTACACGTCTACGGAACCTTCCCTTCTTTACGATAGAAGTTTTTACCTTGACCACGTGATCAAAATGTAGATGTAAGGCTCGTTATGTTGAACACAATTTTGCATTTCCACATCCAGGTAGGGTATTAATTGTCATAACAACAATACATATTCGAAACTATTTAAGGCACTGATTCTGAACTCCTTTGCTATACCTTTCAATATTAAAGAAGTTGTTGTTTCCATAGTAACAGTACTTTTCTGTATTGCTTTCTCTAAAACACAAATATAGAAATTTAACAAAGAGCGCTCAGAATCAACACCATAACAGAGAGCCTTCATACATAAGAGTGGTGATATATGCACATGGAGCATGCTCATTTCAAGTTTTTGCCGAAAGTATGGCTACAGCGTCTAGAATACCTTGTGTGGAAATATGCTATCCAAACAACGCTAAAAATTTATATCCCTTAAATGTGCGACGATACTGCTAAAATCCCAAGTATCGATCACAGCGACATCTGCGGGATTTAGTATTACAATGTATAGCAATATCTTGCAGTTTGAGAAAATAGCCTGCAGATGTCGCTGTGATCTGTATATTTCAGCAGCATCATTGCACAGTTAAGGGATACAATATTTTAGCACTTTTTAAAGTATTCCAGGGATAGCCAATTTCCACACTATATATACAGCGCCTAGAAGATACAGTGTGGAAAACGGCTACAAAATAGTGCTAAAAAATTGAATCCGATAAATGTACAACGATGCTGAATAACAAGATGTCGATAGTAGCGCCATCGTAGTGATTTAAAAGCGATAGTCATTCTAAAAGAGACTCTTTAACCTATTTCACGTCATTCCTTAACTAAATTAGCTTATAACAGACCAAAATATCTCATATTTATAGTTTCCGATATTTAACATTCTATAATTTTTGAAAACTCAGTGTTTATATTGAAAAGAGTTACGAGATGGCGCTCGTATCAGCATATTGCCGCTGAGCATTGTTGGAGATTTATGGAAATACAAGTTTTTAGCACTTTTTAAAGCATTATAGGAATAGCCGTTTTCCACACTGTATCTTCTAGGCGCTGTACTATAGCTCCGTTATAGGCCTAGATTATATGTTGTAGAAATCGACTATCCCAGCAATACTTAAAAAAGCGCGGAAATAGTGAATCCCTTAAATGTACAACGATGTTGAATTCCAAACAGTCATTTACAGCGACATCTGCGGGATATTTTTTAAAGAAGAAAGAGACACGTGTAATGCATCGCTATAGCGTCTAGAATACATACTGTGGAATACAGCACTTAGAAGATACAGTGTGGAAAACGGCTACAAAATAGTGCTAAAAAATTGAATCCCATAAATGTACAACGATGCTGAATAACAAGATGTCGATCGTAACGCCATCGTAGTGATTTAAAAACGATAGTCATTCTAAAAGAGACTATTTAACCTATTTCACGTCATTCCTTAACTAAATTAGCTTATAACAGACCAAAATATCTTATATTTATAGTTTCCGATATTTAACATTCTATAATTTTTGAAAACACAGTGTTTATATTGAAAAGAGTTACGAGATGGCACTCATATCAGCATATTGCCGCTGAACATTGTTGGAGATTTATGGGATATAAGTTTTTAGCACTTTTTAAAGCATTATAGGAATAGCCGTTTTCCACACTGTATCTTCTAGGCGCTGTACTGTGGAATTTTGCTATCCAAGCAGCGCTAAAAAGTTGTATCCCTTAAATGTGCTCTGACGCTGAAATCCAGGGAGCTGATCGCAGCGACATCTGTGATAAACTTTCAAAGTAAACATCGTATTATTACAGCGGGCTTGACGCCAAGCACACAGGTCAGATGTATGTTAATAAAATGTAAAAAAAAAAACGCTACAGCGTCTAGACCAAATTATAGCGCCTAGGATATATAATGTGGAAATTGGCTATCCCTGTAATACTTTAAAAAGTTGGTAAAATATTGTATCCTTAAATGTGCAACGATGCTGCTGAAATATACAAATCGCAGCGACATCTGCATCATATTTTATATAACTGAACGATATTGCTAGTCTATACAATGTAATACGAAAATCCCGCAGATTTCGCTGCGATCGACACTTGGAATTTTAGCAGTATCGTCGATCATTTACGGGATAAAAATTTTTAGCGTTGTTTAATAAAATATTTCCACACTAGGTATTCTAGACGCTGTTACCAAATCGTCATGAAGTTATAGGAAATATCCTGCAGATATCGCTTTGATCGACTCATTGGATTTCAGCATTATTTGAAATTTAAGAGATCCAATATACTAGCACTTTTTAAAGTATTACTTGGATAGCCGATTTCCACACTATATATTCTAGGCGCTGTAGCACCGCGGTAGCCTGTCTTTTTCGTTTACCTCGGAGTAGATATAGATGAAGTCATTTGTAGCTGTTCCTAAACTGTGGCCAACAACATATAAGGTCAGTTCATAACGTCACACGGAGTTGATTATCTGTACACGGCAATGAACACAAAAAAAAATCGGCTCGCAGCTTTGTACTAATCATCGTGTAAAGATGATCCAACTCTGAGACTAACGAAAAAGACAGGCTACCGCGGTGGGTCCGATTCTTCTTTTTTTACAGACCGCTGGAGTCACGTGATGCTCGAATGCACCAAAGAAGGTGCGTGGAAAGAGCATCACGTGACTCCAGCGGTTTGTAAAAAAAGAAGAATCGGACCCACCGCGGCAGCCTGTCTTTTTCGTTAGCCTCGATCGAACTGCGTGTGACTTTTAACCATCATGAACTGGCCTATTATGTCATTGGTCGCGCTAACACCGTCCCTCCTGCGTCCACCGTATATAGCGGCATCTTGTACTGGAGACTGCTAAATGGGCTGCTATCGGTCAAAATCAAGAGAGAAAGGGGCAGAAGAGAGGGAAATAACTCGGGTTTTTTTTTGGTAACTAGTTTTTCACACGGGAAGATTGACATGTCTGTTCTTCTCCTTTCATAACTTCATGGTGGTGAAATACGCCAAAGCATCCTAAATATCTGAGAAAGTCTTGACTCGCGTCACGAAAACATCACACAAAGCAGGCAAAGCAAAGAAACAAAATCATTCATCGGCTCGTGAATATGAACGAGCCAATGAATGATTTTTCTTCTTTGTTTTGCCTGCTTTGTGTGACGTTTTTCTGACACGTGTCAAGGCTTTCTCCAATATTTAAAGGGCGTTGAATAGGCCGGGATCAAGATAGATATTTCGCTATTAGCGGGATGGGATTGATCAATCAGACGTCTGCATTTTTCCGAACTTTTTTATGTTTGCAGTAAACACCGAAAAGCCTGCAAGGATAAAGGCTACTGATTGGTCAATGTAATTTTACTAACAGAGAAAAATTTATCTGAATCCCGGACATTAACTTTGGTTGGTTAAAACAATTTTGAATAAAATCAAATCAGGAAGCCAATGTTTGTTAACTTTTCTGGTTAGTTTAATTGAAATCTTCCTCGTCTATTACTGAAAACTGAGTTACCGTACTTTGGACAAAAAATTGAATATGAGTACACGACTTGTGCATATGTCACCACTCTAACACAGTGTTGCCAGATGGGCTACTTTTTTTTAACTCAGATACTTGATTGGCACCACTTTTTTGAAATTGTAAAATGTGCCTTATTTTATGACATATTAATTAAGGCGAAAACAATGGGAATTTTACCGTTTATAATAAGTGCTGGCAATCAAGAAATCTGAATTAAAAAAAGTAACCCACTGGCAACAGTGCTCTAACATATAAATGTTCTGTGTTATGACCATGATTCTAAGTGCAGTTGGTTAAATTTGAGTATCTGGGCATTAGAGAAAACAATAGTGGCCCACTGTGGCTGAGTGGATAAGACACAATGCCGCTAATCGCTTGAGAGCGTAGGTGGAAGCAGATTCGAATCCCGCCGTGATCCGCATGTGATATGATGTATGTGTTCAATAAATCAAACAAACAAACAAGCAAGCAGTAGTGAAAGGTACAGTTGGCATGGAAACAACGACTTCTTTAATTCGTATAGAAAATTAATGAATAGTAGTAAATGACTCAAGTTTAAAATGTAGGCAAATGGTCTGGAAATGTCAATGGCTCCCATCTAGTATTTCACAAAATTAATTTAATAGATTCACATGATGTATAACTTGATGCAACTCTTAACTAATGAAAATTCTGCAACAAGACTTATGTAGGTAGATCTTTTGAATGAATAATTCAGAATTCTGAGAACAAAACGAAGTTCTTAAGGCTCTTCCTCACACCCCCCTCAAAAAAGGAAATACGATAGAAAGATATAAGAATTTGGATAGCTTCAATATGTCTGTGATCTTTTGTCAGAGTTCAGAAAAAGAGTCTGGGCATAAAAAAAAAAAAAACAAATTTAACGAACGATAAGACTATAGATTTCAGGCAATTTTTAACCGAAAAATATTTAATTCTAATGTATGTGCGGCTTTAATAATAGACTATTAAAGATAATCAATTTAGGGGAAATTTTATAGTAAATTAATATCCTCACATTTATGCAAATAGGTATGGATAAACAGACTTGAGTAAAATTACATATTTATTCTTTCTTCTCTATAACACGATCTAAATGAAGATGAAGTTATATGTACAGTTTATATCTTTAAATTTTTAGATTTTTTTTATCAAAAATGTTCCTTTATTATGTCTAGAATTGCTAGATTTACAGATCTTCGATTCTTTAGATGCCTGCGGGATTTCATTCTCGGATTAACCGTAGGTATTTGTAAAGGTAAATTTATTTTGCAAAACCGTCAGCAAAAAAAGTTAGAAAAAACAATTAACTGACAGACTAACTGTAAATATATATTTTATTTCGACTCTGTTTTTTACTAAATTTTCATCTTTCGTAGAAAATTTTAAGGAGATATAAATTGAGAAAGACTGATACTTTGAAAGAAGAAATTGACTTTCCTTACTTTTAAATTATTAATCACTATAAAAAATGAATGATAGGTAAACGAAATGTATAATATTGTGTTTGCTCCCTGCTTATAAAGGCTATACAAGGACTAATTATAATTTGAGCTAGTAGAATTATTTCAGTTATATATCATTTGTTTTAAAAAAAGAACTGATATCTACTAAAAAACAACTTTTCAAAAGTAAAAAATAAGCCAAGCAAAAAAAAAAAGAAAAGAAAAGAAAAAAGGTGAAAGTTGTGGCTAAAAAATAGCGTGATATCAAATTTCCAAGCTTATATTGCGGTACTTATTTAACATTTTTTGATAAAAATTTACCATATGTAAGTCGAGTACCTAAGTATGCGTTGATAGAAAGCCTTTTCTCCTTTACTAAATACATCATAACGTGTTTCTGAAAATTATTTTTTTTTAATTATGCATGATGGGCTTGGCGGCCATCTTTCCATATTTTACACAAATTTCTAAGCACTCAAGCTCGTAACATATTTGCTTTATTAAGAATTTCGAACTTATAGTTTTAGCTACAGACAGATAAATTAAGAAAGTTTTTTATTTTGAAAAAACAAATTGATTTTTACTGCTTTAACTAATTAATTAACCCCCCCTCCGAAAAAAGAGAATCATAAGATGAAACCTGAAGTTACTTCAGCTTTATTTTTAGACACAAATTTTTAGGCACTCATTTCCATAAATTAAAAGAATAAAATGTTTGCTTTTGTAACAATTTCGAACTTCCAATCTTAACAATGAACTTGTGTGCTTAGAAATTTGTGTAAAATATGGAATGATGGCCGCCAAGCCCATCATGCATAATTTAAAAAAAATTAATTTTCAGAAACACGTTATGATGTATTTAGTAAAGGAGAAAAGGCTTTCTATCAACGCATACTTAGGTACTCGACTTACATATGGTAAATTTTTATCAAAAAATGTTAAATAAGTACCGCAATATAAGCTTGGAAATTTGATATCACGCTATTTTTTAGCCACAACTTTCACCTTTTTTCTTTTCTTTTCTTTTCTTTTTTGCTTGGCTTATTTTTTACTTTTGAAAAGTTGTTTTTTAGTAGATAACAGTATTCCGGATACAGAACAGTATCCGAAATCTTTTTTGCATCCCTTTAAATACAACGCTCTTTCTATTACACAGGAAGTAACTTGCAATAAACCTCAGTAACGTATATCAATTTCATTATATGTTAAATAGTTTAGCATAATAAAAATACGCCGCAAACCATGTTTCCCCGTATACCATTATGTAACGGAATGCTTTTGTATGGCCCTGTAAATGAATATTAAATATTCTTTGCACCTCATATTCTACAGAATGTATATTTTCGGTGCACGTCATAAATGCATATCAGTTTCATTATGTTCAAAAGGGTATAACATCATTAAAATGCATTTGAAACTCCGTAACATTTACGGCCAACTTTTTTCCCATTGGCCCATATTTGCATTTAACTTGTCCAGGGATGTGTGAAACTGCATGAGTTATTTTCAAAATTTGTAATGTACATCAGATTGTATAATGATACTCAGTCTTGGCACGCACAGAAAAAAAATAGTCTGTCATTTGTGAAATTTTTGTATATTTTTTTTAAATTACAATAATTAGGGTTTCATTCAACGAAGGTTTTTCGAGCCCTGCCCTCGGCAGCTGTCCGTGGTGATGTTAGTTATACTGTTGAGCGGGGCTTGTTGAGCTAAAATCATATTGGTAGGCATCATCCCCGACTGGTCTGAAACTGAAACTGAATATTCATATCATATTGGGAGATTGTTGAAAATCTGGAAATAAAACGAAAAAACTGAGCACCTAAATGTAATTCCTGATATGATATAAAGGGGCAACTCCAAGCCAATGTTACCATTTTTAGTAACATTGGCTTGGTGGTAACATTTATTTTTTACACCAAATAGGTAATACATATCTTTTCTGATAGTATTAAAGCTACATTTTTTATATTTGCAATGCATTTCGTAAAGTTTTGTATAGTCAAAATCACTAAAATCCATTATATTCAGCATAGTTTCTGTTTATGTGTTTATTTGTTTGTCTGTTATATATTTGATGTTGGTCTGTTACAGGTAATATTACATATTTTTCATATTTGTATTGTGGCAACAATCAAATTTTGTGAAAGACGCATGTTTCTGAACTCCCTCTGAATGAAAATACATTTTTGTGATGTTAAATTATATGTTATTTTATAAGTAATACAGATGAACATTAAGGTATACGAAAAGCATGGTAATTCCTGTTTATCTGTTACAATGCCATTATTAAAATCATAATTATTTACATTAAATAATTTAGTCATAATAACTATATTAATTTATCTTCTAATAACATACGTTAATTGTAGCCATCTTTGAATTACGTATTTATAATTATTTTAATAAGATAAGGCCATTTTTTCCGCTATAACTCTTATTCTGTTAGAATGGAATTGACCAAAGGCAAAAGATTGAGATGATCTGCGATGACAGAAATGGACAATGTTCCTGTTTCATTTGAATTTTATACTTCAGTTCAGACTGATTCTTTGAACCGCTTTAAAATTTCGTGCAGAGATGAGATTGCTGACTTAAACAGGGTGTCCACTCTCAACGGTGTCTAATGTCTAATTCCTAAACCGTTAGGCAGAGACACACAGTTCCAATCATAAAAATGTTTTAAATGGGGTAAAGAATTATTTAAAAAATGATTTGGGTTAATAAATATATTTCTTAAAAAATTACAAAATTAAAATTTTTATACGGTCCCCGGGTCCTATAAGTTATATTTAGAAAAAAAAATATCATATTACGCTAAGAAGTAAAATAAAAATAGTCCCATTCTTCTACGATTAAAGCTGACTGCGTAATAGCTATTTAAAGTTGAAGTATCTTTTTTGCTGCGAAATAGGGGTCGTTCTCAAATTTACTGGAAATATAAATAATCGACAGATATAAAAAAAATAACAGTTGAAAGTAAAATTAACATTACAATAAAGATTTGAAATCTCTTTTGATACTGACATATTGAAGAAAAATATAAAATTTGTACTAAAAATATAAGTTAAAAAATAAGGAAATTTTTGTTAAATAAAATGATGAAAGCAGCAGACGCAATTCTTTACAAAATAATGCATGTTTTAAAATGCTATTAGATTATCTAATCTAAAACTTAATTAGTAAATATTAAAGTTATCTTAAAAATTGCTGGTGTGGTGTTATGGTGTTAATTATGACGGCCGATTATCTGCACGAGGGATATAGGCCCTAGGGGTAGTGCTCTCCGTGGGGGTCTTTCTAAGGGAACCTAACCCGTATTTACGCAAGGTTTCCCAAGGTTCGAAGAAAACCACAAAAACTAAAAATAGTTGTAAGTGACTCCCTTCGATTGCAATGCGGAAATGTACACGCTTCTACTACTTTAACCCTTTCCGGCACGGGCAATTTTTGTTGTAAAATGAAGAAATTATTGACTGACACCGGAATTTTAAAACGAATTTTTTAGAAAATAAAAACACGTTATTTTATCTATTCATTGTAAAAGCAAAATTTTACTAAAATATTCTTGGTGCCGTTCGTAAGTTTGGAATTAAAATTAGGTATCCCGACCCGGGCCCAGTGTGCCGGAAAGGGTTAAGCACGTTATGCACGATTCCTCGAAGCATGACCCAACTCATGTGTGTTAGAGATGAGTTCAGGCTCACTTTTCGGATCCCGGGCCCTTCCGAGCCCAGCGATTTTAAATCCGAGCTCGCCCGAGCCCGATACCGAAAATATACCGAAGAAAAAGAACAAAAAGTTGCATATTACTTAAAAGTTGTTCTAAATGTAATATATTATTTTTTAACAGCTTCTTACATGAAAATAACTGGTAATCCCTAGCGGATAATTAATTTTATGAAAATACATTCAATCGTATCAAAGGAGAAGTTTAGTATCAAATAGAAATACGCTTCCCTTAAAAGATTCTCATACCCGCGACATGCAAATCTGATGACACATTAAGTAACATAAATTCATACACACGTGGCATATTCATAAAACATTCGTTTTATGAATAAACGAAAGAATTTTGTAGAAATTACTATTTATATGACGAAGAATCGAACTACGTTTTTTTATTTCCTATAAAAGGTGTACATATTTTATAATTCTTGTGTCCTTGAAAATCAGCTTAAATTAAAAAATTGATACAGTAACCTGAAAGATTACTGTTACCTGCTTTTATAGGAAAAGAGGAAACATTGATCGATTCTTTTCTATCGGGAATAACAATACATGCCAATTTTATCAACTTACGAATGAAAGTGACTTCGGGAATGTGAAGAGCAGAGCCACAGCATGAGCAGAGTTAAAGAGCGTTAATTTCATATAAAGAGCGATTAGCACTCGCGAACAATAGAAGACTAAAAATTTGCAAGCTAATGCAGGTTGACTTAAAAGAAAGTATTCATTTCGCGCTAGATCTCTAAAAAATGTAATAATAAATAAACATTTTAATTAAAAAATATCCTAATGGGGCCATACTCTGATTAGCACCATATCAATAGGCCATCGCTTGCCATGAATACCAGACATAAATCTGCAAATATCAAATGCTTTCTTTTAAAATAGCGTTCTACTACTACTACAAAAGAAAAAAAGTTTCTGTTTCTCTTTCATTCTGATCAAAAAAGCATTAAAAGTACTTTTAGTGGAATAAGTAATTTTTAAGGGGAAAAAAGTTATTTTTTGTTTCTATACGAGAATAAATAAAATTGTCATTTTCAGAATGAATGAGTCCGAGTCCGATGACTGGTATAAAAATCGAGTCCAATCCCATGTCGCGCCCGGGCTCATCTCTGTATTCAGATGCAGAAAATTGGCATAACACAGTTCAAAGTTTCACAACTCGGTCATTTTTAATTTTTTACTAAATATCACTTATAGGATCAAGGGACCGTATACAAATTTATATTTGATAAATAAAAATTATCAAAACAACTTTTAAAATATTTTTTTTTCATTTAGAACATTTTTGTTATTGGAACTATATGTCTATGACGTACGGTTTAGAAATTAGCCATTGGACACCCTGTGTAGAACTTTTCAGAAGTTCTGTAATTTTGTACATTAACTAAAGAAAGTTAATTAAAGCTGCTTGTGTTTCTAGTTGAGATGAATAATTGGTGCTTCTTGTTAATGTAGTCCTGAAGTTCGTTTTTTGATTTAATTTACTTTTCAGTTCTTGAGGTTTATCATAATAACTGTCCTTGTATATCCACAATTAATAATTAAACTATTTTTTTAGTTACTGCTATGTTTTCTCTGTTTTTTATTAATATATTAGAAAGAGTGATACGAATTATGTAATTTTCCCCATTTTGCTTTAAAGTGCTTATTATTTATCCCCATTTGAAGTATACAGTACAATCAGATAATGACTGATTATTGCAACTTATAAGCATTTTATTTGCTATATTTTAAGTCATATAACAGAAATTTGGTGTATAATAATCACCTCTTGCATTTCTAAGAATTATTCCAATCGCTGGGGTAACGTTTAGTGACAATTTTATTTTATTTTTTATTTAGAAAAATTTTTAATGAATATGCTACGAAAATAATTTTTATAATACTAATAATGTAAAAAAAAATAAAATCTGATCTATATTCAAAAGAACCTTTATATATGAAAATTTACCTTTTTTGTCTAAAAATTATAATGGTTACCCGTGCATAGATATCGACAAACCGTAGTTTTAGATTTTGCAACAGTATGTGTAAGGCTTGTTTCTGGAAATGCTACGACAAAATATTTTGCAATCTATATTTCCTCTATTTTCATAAAAATTTAAAAACAAAAATGTAATCCACATACAAAAGAATGCACACTGCTAATTGATTATTCAATGTCCTGCGAAAACAGGTTTCTCCTGTCCAAATATCGCTGTAACTCAGACAATCTAATGCTGAAATTCCAGTGTAAATTACTAAACCATACACCGACGGAAATGAATTACCGCTAATTTTCAGATCATTCAGTTTCACAACTTTATTATGCAAGATTATTATTGTCAAACAATAATATTAAGATTGGCAAAAATTTTCCATTGAACTGAGATGTCGTTTTATATTCTTTTCGTTATATAACTGTTTTTACAAATATATTTTTGAATTGTGAAATGAAGAAGAAAATTAAAAATTTTTGTCTTGCGAAAATGATTGGATTTCAACATCCTCTGCAATCACACAGCTAAATTATGAAAATAATTTTGGTTTTTGAATGGTTTGAATAACTTCTTTATGTTTGCGCGTTAATATCTGTTGATTGTTAATTGTACTTCAAAAAAGTCCTTGAAAAGTGGAATTACATTCAGTTTCAATTCAAAGAAAAAATGCATAAAAAAAATCGATATTGATGAAATATAATAAAATTTCCGGGATGATATTGCTATAAAATGACTTTCTTAAACCGATGTTGCCATACTTTCTCATCAGACTCTCTGGTATTGGAATAGGTAAGACTTATATTTTAACATTCCTGCTTGCCTTTTAGAGCAATAGCTTCTTTTATATTTTCCTCTCGTAGAACAGATGAAATCAAATTTTACTCTGTAATTTAAAAAAAGTGTACGACCTGATTTTCCAGACAAGAATTGTATTTTAATATAGTGTGTTCTACCATCTCTAAAAAGTCTGTTCCATCTTTTTTAAACACCTTAAACAATCTAAAAGAAAGTTAAATTGTGTCTTTGAATTTTCCATTTAAGAGACCATATACCAGTCAGAATTCGACATACATAAGCTAATGTTAAATAAGTGGAAACGTTCTTTATGCAAATTCTCGTGTGCATTTTGATATTTTTAAGGTATCCGCTTGCGTTTGGAGTGCTTTTTAAGCAAAATGTACAATATTGATTAAATACACATATTTTCAGTTCAGTTTTAATACAGAATTATAAAATACCGCAAAATCCTAATATACGATATAAAGATATCACCATAATATGTTTAAAAGAATTGGTTTTTTTTTTTTCCATTTTCTTTAGCAAAATTTCGTGTTTACACCAGACAGCGTATACTCAATTCAACTAAAAATTTCAATTTCGTTTGTATTGCATAATACTATTAACCTTACCTCTGCACCAAACTAGGAGTTAAAGTATCTCCAAATTTAAATGAAATATTTCAAAATATGTCAGAAAATACATACTTTTTGTATTAAAACTTACCATTTATTTATATTTGAATATCTATAAAATAATTAAATTATAACGCATAGCTTAGATTCTAGTTCAAATCATAGTGAGTAATAAGGAAAGCACTCTGCAAAAATTCACTGAAATATGTTAAAGACATTTTATCTACTGAAGTTTATCGAACATGGAAATAAAGAAAAAATCAGTTTCCCAGAAATTGTATTTAAAGCTTTCTTATCTATATTATATCTTATCTATAAAATTAATCTAGAAGTGTCAATTAAGGTTTATTAGTGTTTTATGTAAAAAAGTAAGGAAATCATGCACGTTGTTTACATTTCTCCTGGCCTTCCTGCGTTCACTTCTCGCACTTGACTCCTTAACTCCTTTTTTGTTAAACTGGCCATAACTCTTCTTCTAGAAATCATAGAAATAAAATTAAAACAAAATTGAAATCTCAAAAGGTTGCTCTTTCAAATAAAAGAATTTAAAGAAGTTTAAATTTTTTTGCTAAAACTGCCATTTTAATAAATGAAAGTTAAAATTCTAATGCTAAATTCATGTTGAGTTAAATAATTGGAATACATATAAAAAACCACAACTAAATGTACAAAAATTACTTTCAGGTGCATACATATAATATAAAAGCATTTAAAACACATTAAATATATCTTAAAATACATTAGAGAAACCCAGAACGTTTTCAGCCATTACAAGGCCGTCATCAGTGGGATTTAAATTCTGTTATTATTTTCCTTGCGCTTATTTGAGAATTGTCTAGAAGAAAACATTATAATTTAAAGGTTGTACGTGAGATGAGATGCCTGATAAAGTTATTCAAATTTTCAACAAAACGAGTTTTCATCTATTATGCAGCAAATCTCTCTATACTCCATGGATATCGTATGATAGTATGATGACTACTATCACTTTTGTACATTTATTTGTGCTTTTTTATGTGTATTTTAATTGCCATTCTAGTATAAACATTAAGTTCCATGTTCCTTTTTTTTTTTCAGAGAGCCACTGGAGAGATTTTCGTTTCTTCTTCTGTTGTGAGAAAATGGCTTTTAGCTTACCCATGCTGTTTTTGATTACGGCTGCTGCCGTTTGCGCAACTATTGATTATGTAAAAAAATTGATTATTGTTTACTCAGTTTTTATGACTAACAGTAAGTAAATTAATTCCAATACAAAAATTTCAATTTGTCAGACATGGCAATAAAAACGACCTTTTTCCCGTAATTTGCATTTTAACTGTTTTCCCACTTGCAATTAAAACGTTCCGCTCACTGCAATAAATTTTGTGTAACATAAGAAAAAGCTTAGTATCTATATTATAAAGCAAAATCATGTCAGCGAGTACCGCTGAAGTCATATCGACTTTGGCAGCGACCTAATCAATAAATTTCTCTTTTATTGATTTTTTTTCTTTTTTAATTCTAAACACCAAACAATTTCTTTTTACACACTGTCAATTAAAAAAAAATTTACTTTTTCAAATGCAATTACTTTAAAAACTGTATCTCAATTTACTAAGCTTTTATGTTTTAAAAATCATTTTCAAGCATGTTTTTTTAGATAGATTTCATAAGAAATACTACCTATTGCAGTCGTTGCCATGGCGCGACTTTTGAAAAATTCCTTCATAATTTTTCATTATATGACCCCAGGAACCCCAAATCACCCCCACCTAAAAAGCTTATATGCTTATATATATATATATATATATATATAGTACATATCAAATCAGTTTAAAGTTATTATTACTTCTAGAAAAAGGGCCAAAAATTTGTGTAATAATAAAATAAAAAATGGGCTGAAGGGTGGGGAAAAATAGCGTTTTGAGGGGAAAAATCGGAAACTTGTGCGAAACTTCGTCAATTCTCAAGATATGAAATCCGCTTAAATTTATTATAATTCTTCTTAACATTATCTACAACTTTTATATTGACAAGTTTTTGATAGGGCAAACTCTTACCGCAAAAAGAAAAATAATAATAAAAACGAAAACAAAAATTGGGGCTTGAAGAAGAAAAAAATCATATTTTCGTCAATACAAAAGATATCAAAATCCGCTTAAATTTATTATAAATCTTCTTAATATTAACTACAACTTTTATATTGACAAGTTTTTGATAGGACCAAATCTTACGGCAAATCCAGATTAAGAATACATAGCGGTTGAAGAAAAAATTATCGTATTAATATGAATGTGATAAAACCAGCTCTTATAGAAAAATGAAATTAAAATCTTGTCAAAAGCGGCCAGATAAAATTGTTATACTGAGTTCATCTCTAATCTGCATTTGGTTTTTGTTGATGAAATTAGTACTTAACTTCAAAATCTGGTTGCGCCTGTAGGCCGAGCCGGCAGGGATATTTTAATCTACGAGAAAACCAATTACCGAAGTTTAAGAAGTTTGCACTGAAAATAATGTAACTAATTCAGAATTTGTTTGTTTAACCAGATAGTATATAAACATAACTAAATTTCATACGAAATTGAAACTTCAGAGATAAATATAAAATAAATAAAACATGAACTTAACAGATATATAATCAAAATACGCACTTAAACTCGCACTTAAAAAAAACAGAATTACACAGAAGATACTATAAATAGCAAAATGCTTACTTGCCAACTTCCGACTTAACTTCCGTAAAATGTGAATTAACTCAAACCAGGTTAAACAGGTTTCTAACATGAAAATATTTTATATATATCATTCGCCATTTAATTTTTTGTTTTCACTTGGAACTTGTTTGATAACATTTCTTTAAAAAAAAATGGTTCGAAACATGTTTAACATGGTTTAAATTAACTCATTTTTACGGAAGTTAAGTCTGAAGCTGTTAAGTATACGTAGTGTTTCGTGATTGACACCTGGCATGCGACTACTACGGAGATACCAAGAATGTTTTTTGTGTTGCTGATGGGGAATTAAAAAAATATCCTAAATAATAAAAAATAAAAAAATAAAATATTATAGTTACTGTAAACTATTAAAAGATTTTCCTCTATGTCCTATATATTTTGTAGTATATCGGGCACCTGTAACCGGGTAGACCCTTAGACTGGGTTAGATTGCTTAGTTATAATAAAAATGTAAGTAGTAATTAAACATTAGAAAATAGAACTTTATTTAAAGCCCATTTCAATAAATATTTTTTTATTAACACTGTGATGAATATTTTTCACTAATTTTGTTTTTCTGCTATTTTAAATGGTTTTTGAGACATCTATAAAATATCAGTAATTCAGTTGGAGTAAACGCTTTCTGTTGAGAAATTTTCAAAATGCGCTAGTCTTTTAAAATTGAAACGGTTATTGGCAAATTCGACTTTTAGAAAATGTATAATTATTCCACTTGAGATTAATAACATGTTTTTATAATGGATTAAAGTTGCAAGTTCTGTACATAAAATAATACTAAAACAAATGCCATAAAAATTTTAAAAAATATATTAATTTTAAATTTAATGGTGCTTTAGCGCACCATTGACCGAATGCATTTTATTTCTCAAATAAAATATTATTTTTCATGCACGAAACTTTTTTTTTGTCTTAATGAATGTAATTTAAGCATATTTCAATGAAAATAATACCACATTTTATAGAGTTTCTATGCTTGGCCTAAAATGGGTTAAAAAAGTATTCCAAATTTTTATAGTCTCCCTTATAGCAAACCAAAATGACTATATTCTCCCAATATTACATTCATTTGAAACATTTCCAATATCAATATTGGTTAAGAACTGTTTTTAAATTGAAAATATTTGCAACGAAATGCCGTTATTAGAGAACTATTGGCTTTAAGTTGGAAGTATTTGCTATGAAAGGGCTAAATATTTTTCAAAATTTAACAACTCCAAAGTTGGGGCAATATTTCAGGGTTCGTACTCTTCTAGGACTTTCAAGCACTTTATACCAGAATGTTCACAAAGTATTTATGCCTTATTTAATGAAAAAAAATTCTATCTCCAGATATACCGACCAGTATATTACGAAATTCCTGGTACGAAAACACATAAAATCCAATGAATAACTTGACGCGTAAGCACCCTGTAATTCATGACAATATTGACCAAGACATAAGCAAATTATAGTAAATACAAACAAAATTAGCCAACAGAGCTTGTCACAATAAACTTGAAAAGGTCTTTAATCTTTTACTGGTTAGAGATAAATAAGCAATGTAAATTGCAAGGTAGAAAATTGAATTAAGTTAATAAAATAGTACTCCCATTAATTCTCTAAGAGTACATTTTTAAATTTTCATACGACTCCTTCGAAAACCTAATCAATTAGATTTTTTTTCTTCTTGCTCTAATAAGATTATTACAAGAAAGAAAAATCATGCGTCAAGCATGCATTATTAAACACTTTCCAACACATTCAGAATATTGTAACAAAACTTCCTCCTATAATAAGGTGAAAGATATATATCTAAGTAATGGAAACCGCATTTAGAAAACGCATAACACATTTGAAAACCCAATTAACATCTCTAAACGGAAAAGTTTGCAAATACTTTTCTGAAGCCCTGTTTATGATCTAAAGATTTCTCTCAACATATTACTATATATATATTAAAATTTAGTTCAGTTATAGGCAACGTATAATATAGTTGGAAATTCGGATTTGAATAAACGGAAATGTGGTCAAATTCTTTTATGCAGTCCTGTATATAATTTATAGAATGCACCAAATAATATGAAAAAAATACAGTCCTGGCCAAAAAAAAAAGGAATTTTTTTTTAAACATGCACATTCGCCTACTTTTGTTCATTTTAAGATAATTTTAGTAATTGCATGACATTTTTGCGTTTATGTATTGAATGATGATGATTTGGCACTCTCTTTCACAGTACACCGCCCCCTAAATACTATGCCTGAGCGCTGATACAGAAATGGCATCTGCCGAAGGCGGATTTTTTTCTTTTTAACATATGGACGGTCCCTTAAATTTAGACACCAGTATTTCATAAAAGATTTCTTTGACTAGTTTAATCTCAGAAAAATGAAGCGAAGAAAACTTAAAAAAATCATTTGTACCAAAATTAAAGGGACCATACAAACGCTGAAAAAAAATCCGCCTTCGGCAGCCGCCATATTTGTGGCGGCACTCAGAACTGGTATTCGTGGGGCGGTGTACTGCGAAAGACAGTGCAGTGACATTCAACCAAATCATCGTCATCGAATACATAAAGGCAAAAATGTCATGCGATTACTAAAATCGTCTTAAAATGAACAAAAGTAGGCGAATTTGTGTGTTAAAAAAAAACAAACCTATTTGTTTGGCCAGGACTGTAGTAAAATTTACCACAATTGAAAACACACTTCCAGCAATTATCGCTTATAGACAGTACTGTAATCCGATTATTTTGTGTGCCCCTGTAAATGAACGATAAATTTTATACTCTCCATATTCTACAGTAAGCATATTGTAGTACAACTCAGTGATGTCCGTCAATTTTAATGTGTTTGAAATAGTTTAACCCTTAAGGCTTCTGTCCCTGCCGGCGAAGACACTCGCGAGCTAATGCTAACCCTATGGAGAGGAATTTATCTAATATCTCGTTTGCATTTCGATATTTTTAAATATTAAAAAAAAAAAAAAATTGCATTGGAAAGCCGAGGTCCGTCTCTACATCGCACCTATTTTACATTTTCGATTTTGATCGCAGATATTTTTTATAAAGCTACTTTCACTTTCAAAACCGGTTCTGAAAATGAAAAAGTTATTCTAAAAAATATCTGTAACCAAAATCGAAAAAATAAGAAAGGTGCGATGTAAAGACTGATCTCGGCTATCCAATGCAAAAAAAAAATTATTTAAAAATGTCGAAATGCAAACGAGATTTAGAAAAATCCCTCCCTATAGGATTTGCATTAGCTCGTGAATGCCTTCGCCAGCAGGGATAGGAGCCTTAAATGCATAGTGATGCATGTCTGCATCACTTTTTATTTAACTCTCAGCAACCACTATATTTATATAGAGATATTCAGCCTGTAAAAATTACAAAAATTTGCTACTAAATAAAGTTGAAAATCTATCTTAAAATTTCTGATGTCTAATCCTTAGCATACGAATAAAAAACACAATTCTACAAGAATAATTCATGCATTTAAGGGTTAAGTTTTACAAAATAAAAATTTATATAAAATAAGATATTTAGATTCTTATTAAAATATTTACTAATTTGCAATATTTTAGTTATGACAGTAGTTGTTACTGGCATTACAGATGTGCAACATAAGAAAAGGGTGACGTATTATACGAAAAATGTATTTCTGATTTTTTTCATTATTTTTGCTGCGTAATAAACCTTTCTCAGAATCATATGTAACTTTTTCGAAACAAAATTAAAAATCACGCATTTAAGGGTTAACATCATTGAAATACACTGCAAACGATTTTACCTCGTAGACCATAATGTAACAAAATTCTCTTGAATGTCCCTGTAAACAGCGGTTCACAACATGGGGAGTACCCCTCAACCAGGAGACAATTTGACTCTTTAGGGAGGTAATTGCAAATTTGTAGCTCACCCATTCGCTGTCCCCCCTTTTTCTTGTTTCAGAAAGAATATTTTTTAGACTAAAAATAAAAGTAATACATGATAAGTTTAAAAAATACAAGTTTTCATGTTGAATTTTCAAATCACAATGTTTAAGGGATCCGGAACACAAAAATCTCCAAATTTTCTAAAAAAAACTTTTATTGCATTAGAAATTTCTCTGTGTTTTTCTGCTTAAAATGACGTTTAAATCATGTTTCTATCTTAATTAGAACAGGAAATATGAAATTTTTTGTTTTGGTTTATTTTCAAAATTTAGCTTTCGAGCAGTGGTTGTCATGAAAAAGATTTCTTCTAAAAATGCGTTTTTCTTTATGATGGCTTTTTTCACCATTTCTTGTATTTAAATCGTTATAAGTTAAGAACCGTTAAAGATAAATGTTCAAACTTGGAGCATGTCTTTTTCAATTGTTTTACTTTAATTTCATTCAGCAAATTAGAAAAACATATTTACTTTTGAAAATATGTTTTTTTTTTAAAGTTACACCATTTTTTTTTAATTTTTACATTAAATATTTTTAAATTTTTTTTAATCAATATTTCGAAAAATGCTGAATCTAAATTAAAACTTATATATTTCTGTTTATTTAAATGAAAAAATATATTTCGAGTTATAACGATTTTAAATTACCCCACTTTTTTAATGAATTTTAAATTTTAAATTAATTTTTTTTAAATATATGAGAAGTTTTATCATGCGATTTTGTTTAAAAATAACATGGTTAACCATCACAATAAAATTCAAAATTTTAACCCAATAAATAAAAAAAAATTTAAATTGTGTCCCGGACCCCCTTAAAAAAATAGAATATATTCCAGAATAATTCTATGAACAATATTTAAATATAGCATATCAGCACCTCTCCATTAAAAATTTTTTTAAATAATTTTTCTGATTATTGTATAATTTTGCTCAATTATTTATTGAATGAGCTATTTTTATCTATTCGCTATGCTGTATGTAACATAAAGAAACTTTTACACGTGAAATTACTCAATAATATATCTAAATCTTATTGTCTTTAACATATTTAACCAAAAAATTATTTGGAATAACTAAACATGATACTACCAACATTACAAAATTTTTTAAACTTTTAATATCATTGGAAAATGAAATTGATAAATAGTAAATATCTATGGCTGTAGCGCAGCCCTTTTACACAGTAAATGAATATATGTCATATGCAATTTAAATTTGAAAATGTGACAATACATTACAGTTAATTAACGATAATTCGGAAGGGAAAACGATAAATGTGTTTTGATGGAAAATAATGACTACTTAAATTTGATAAAAGTCAGATTCTTGAAATATTTCTTGTGTATTTTGTTATCCATAGAAAGAAAGTTTAGTGTCCAAAGTTTTTCCAACAACTCTTGATAAGTTACTAAAATGAATTATAAAATGTGTCAATATTACCAATTTTAATACTAAATGTGAGAGTCTATTTAACACGTTGACTGCTACGCTACGAGTATACTCGTAGCTTTAATATTCGTGGCTTTAATTTATTACTTTCTCACCATTATTTTAAAATAAAAAAAATTGCCTTATTTATTGGCAGAAATTTCGCTGTGTTAGTAAAGCGAAATTTACCTTTCAGAATTTGTGGTGGCAAACGACTTTCAAGAAGAAATTTGAAAATTCTTACTTTTTGCGGTAGTGAACGTGTTAAACATTTTGTGAAGATAAAAATGCAGATAATGTAACACTTTTGTTAAACATTGAGGTAAGTTGGGAAGGCACAGCAAATCTATTTTGGCATAAAAGTGAAGATTTAGCCTCATTGCATTTATAAAATTTAGTTAAAAACACACTTGCGGCAAAAAATTCGCCTCTATAATAAGTTAAAAAAAGTGTGAAATTAATAGTTATTGTTAAAACTCTGTTAGCTTAACTTCAGGTGAATAGAGTTAACTTTTCGAATAATAATAGATATATCTCACAGAATATGTGGGTGCGGAGGGAGCAGAGGGCATCCTGATTTTAAAACAGTTTGGTGGGGGCATGGCCAATAAAAGGTTGGGAACCACTGCTGTAAACGAACTATAAATGCTGTACCCTTCCCTTTCACTACCAAATATTCCATTGTTATCCGCAAAAATATATCAAATACTTAGCAATTCGAGTATATTTACGCGAATTCGAGCGCGCACAGATAAAATAATTGTAAACAGTTTTAAATTATTAGGTTGAGCAAAAAGTTCTGGGAATTTTTTTATCTAATAGTGACCAGAATTTTTATCGCATATAGGAGTACTAGTGGTATATCTATTAGGAGTTCAGGAACTTCGACTCCAAAATGCCTCTTGAACAGTGTGATTTTCGTGTGTTGATCCGGCATTATTGGATAAAAGGTCTAACGATTCAAAAAGCTTTGGATGAGAATCCTTTAATGAAGTTGAAGAAGCATGACAAGAGTTTTCCGATTCCAAGGAGCCGCCATGGGACTTCCAGCGACTCCGGAATCTGGCAGAACGATGGCAGAAAGTCGTGGACTATGGTGGTCTCTACTTTGAAGAATTGTCCTTGTTGCTTTTGCTGTTAATTTCCGCATAACAACGCAACTTTCACAATTTTCCCAGGACTTTTTGCTCAACCTAGTATGTATTGGAAAGTGTTAAAAAACACATACCTATATCTTTAAAATTAACACGTTCACTGCCAAGCCTATAAAGTAAGAATTTTCAAATTTCTTCTTGAAAGTCGTTTGCCACCACAAATTCAGAAAGGTAAATTTCGCTTTACTAATACAACGAAATTTCTGCCAATAAATAAGGATATTTTTTTAACTCTAAAATGATGGTGACAAAGTAATTAATAAATTAAAGCCACGAATATTAAAGCTACGAGTATACTCGTAGTTTGGCAGCGAACGTGTTAACTGAATCATGATAAAAGAAATGAGATGATTTATACCATTTTAACCCATTAACGCCCGAATTATTTTCTTCGTTAAAATTTAAAATTTTGATTTCCCACCACTTTTAAAAGAAGAGTAATTTTTTATCTTATTTCATTAAGGAATTTGTTTCGTAAAAGAAAGTATATATTTAACTTCATATTTACTGGTGTGAAAAGTGCTTTCTTGCCACTAAGTCTAGCGATCTAAAAATATGCAACTGGGCGTTAATGGGTTAAAAAGCTGTTTCATCTGTAAAAATAGAGACAATTATCAAATTGATGATGACATTGTTTAAAATATAGTTTGAATATTAAAATTGATCAACCACGCACTGTCCTTTTTTAACATACCACTAGTTCACTTTTCAGAATTAACTTAAGAACACAAATGGCATTTTATAAAAACGTCTTCTTACGAGCGCTTTTACTACTGAAAACGAATTTTTATTTGCGATTTTATAATTTAAAAATATAAATTCTGATAAAATCGAGTTAAACATATTTTTTTCACGAAATTAAAAAAAAAATGCTTGAATACAGTTATATTTAAAACCGATTGAAGTTTCCGAGAGTTCGGAATTTAAGACCTATTTTCTTTTCTTATATTAAAGAACCCAAGTGGAAAAAGAAAAAAAAAAGCGAGAAGAAAACATACTTCTTTATAGTGAGATATATCTTCACGAAATTTTTCCACGGGCTGAAAAAGTGTTATATTTATAATCGATAAAAATTTCAAAGAGTTCGAAAAAAAAAAAACTCTATTTTTTTTAAAGTATGGAATGACCCTAAGGTCGTACGAGCGCTTTTACCACTAAATATCAATACCTTTTTTCATTGAAAAACATAAATTCAGACTAAATTGAGTTAAAGATATAAAATCATACAAATATGAGGTTCGTTTAAACTTACTATCACGGGCCCGGATAACGCTAGGCGGGTCCGCTAGTAATTTCATAATTTATTTATACAATGGTATACAAGAAAAAACTGCCGTTTAAAATAGATGTATTTTAGTTTACATATACCCCCAAAAATACTTCCTATACGTATAATTTTATTAACTGTGATTATTCAATTTTTACTTATCTCCATCTAAATGCTGTGACTCTAAATAAGTTAGGTACAGTTTTCTAAAAAGCATTACAAATAACTTTTTCAAATCAAGAATCAATGTTAAAAATATTTTATTTAATAAAAATAATAATAAGCAATTTCCATCGTTCTAAAAAATAAAAAAAATAGTGAAAATTTAGAAAAATACGGAAAAAATAATATTTTCTGGTATATCTTCTGTAATAGTCTAATGGCACTCATAATTTTATACATTAGGAAAGGAAAAGGTTGGTTATATACGCTTGTGAAATTCAATTCTCTAGCTTTAGTAGATTTTATAAAAAGTGTACCTAAAGTTGTAAAAATCTCGTAACCTAAAAAAAAAATTACAACCACACATGCTTAGTACGGTTTCTTTACAAAAAAGATCTCTGTTTAGGAGTTCATTTATTCTTAAACAATATGAATTGCATAGCTTATGTACTGTCTGAATCTGGTTTATATTTCAAGCGCAAAATTTAAATTCCAAAATTTGAATAATTTTATGTCATCTGTGGCCTTAATTAACATTAAATTCTTTTCATTTTATTCATCATTTGCAGTTTTTATATTAATAAATCTCCTTTTTAAATATCTTCCAGTGATGCACTCTCTTTGCCTCTGCCGCTGATTGAACAACGGTTCAGAAGAGAACTGATAAATCGTTATGAAGTTGCTTATAATGGACAAGATCAAGATACATCTGATGAAAGGAACAGAAGAGATTTGTCAAACCGCTATGAAGTTCGTGATGATCGACAAGATAGAGATAAATCTGATGAAAGTAACAAAAGAGATTTGTCAAATCGCTATAAAGTTCGTGATGATCGACGAGATCAAGATCGATGTGTTGATAGGAATAAAAGAGATTTGTTAAACCGTGATGAAGTTCGTGATGATCGACAAGATAGAGATCGATCTGATGAAAGGAACAGAACAGATTTGTCAAACCGCTATGAAGTTCGTGATGATAGACAAGATAGAGATAAATCTGATGAAAGTAACAAAAGAGATTTGTCAAACCGCTATAAAGTTCGTGATGATCGACGAGATCAAGATCGATCTGTTGATAGGAATAAAAGAGATTTGTTAAACCGTGATGAAGTTCGTGATGATCGGCAAGATAGAGATAAATCTGATGAAAGTAACAAAAGAGATTTTTCAAACCGTTATAAAGTTCGTGATGATCGACGAGATCAAGATCGATCTGTTGATAGGAATAAAAGGGATTTGTTAAACCGTGATGAAGTTCGTGATGATCGACAAGATAGAGATCGATCTGATGAAAGGAACAGAACAGATTTGTCAAACCGCTATGAAGTTCGTGATGATCGACAAGATAGAGATAAATCCGATGAAAGTAACAAAAGAGATTTGTCAAATCGTTATAAAGTTCGTAATGATCGACGAGATCAAGATCGATCTATTGATAGGAATAAAAGAGATTTGTTAAACCGTGATGAAGTTCGTGATGATCGACAAGATGGAGATCGATCTGATGAAAGGAACAGAACAGATTTGTCAAACCGCTATGAAGTTCGTGATGATAGACAAGATAGAGATAAATCTGATGAAAGTAACAAAAGAGATTTGTCAAACCGTTATAAAGTTCGTGATGATCATCGAGATCAAGATCGATCTGTTGATAGGAATAAAAGAGATTTGTTAAACCGTGATGAAGTTCGTGATGATCGACAAGATAGAGATCGATCTCATGAAAGGAACAGAAGAGATTTGTCGGACCGTTATGAAGTTTGTGATGATCGACAAGATAGAGGTCGGTCTGATGAAAGGAACAGAAGAGATTTGTCGGACCGTGATGAAGTTCGTGATGATCGACAAGATAGAGATCGATCTGATGAAAGGAACAGAAGAGATTTGTCGTACCGTTATGAAGTTCGTGATGATCGACAAGATAGAGATCGGTCTGATGAAAGGAACACAAGAGATTTGTCGGACCGTGATGAAGTTCGTGATGATCGACAAGATAGAGATCGATCTGATGAAAGGAACAGAACAGATTTGTCGGACCGTTATGAAGTTCGTGATGATCGACAAGATAGAGATCGATCTGTTGATAGGAATAGAAGAGATTTGTTAAACCGTGATGAAGTTCTTGATGATCGACAAGATAAAGATCGATCTGGTGAAAGGAACAGAAGAGATTTGTCGGACCGTTATGAAGTTCGTGATGATCGACAAGATAGAGATCGATCTGTTGATAGGAATAGAAGAGATTTGTTAAACCGTGATGAAGTTCGTGATGATCGACAATATAAAGATCGATCTGATGAAAGGAACAGAAGAGATTTGTCAAACCGTGAAGAAGTTCGTGATGATCGACAAGATAGATATCGATCTGATGAAAGGAACAGAAGAGATTTGTCGGACCGTGATGAAGTTCGTGAAGATCGACAAGATAGAGATAGATCTGATGAAAGGAACAGAAGAGATTTGTCAAACCGTAATGAAGTTCGTGATGATCGACAAGATCAATATCGATCTAATGAAAGAAACAGAAGAGCTTTATCAAATCGTTATGACGTTCGAGATGATCGACAAGATCTTCGAACTGTTGAACGAAGAGATTAATATCGGTCTAATTTGCCTTCGGGTTACAAACAAGCTCCATACGATCATGACGAGGATATGGCAGTCGTATCAATCATATCTTCTAATTTACAGTTCGTGTGAGAAAGACACCGTATCCTATCTTGAATAGTTATATTGAAAATAACGGTCAGAAATATGATCAGTTTTCAGTAGCACTGTAGTAAAGTATGTAGTAATAATGAAGTTTATCAATAAATATATCTTGCATGGAGTTATGCATTTTTCTTTCATCATTTTATATAGGGAAACTCCAACTATTCGGAATAATGTGTTTTAGCCACAATCCGGATATACAAAAATTTAGATAACTGGGGTTAGAAAAATAAAAAGGCTATGTGTGAAATAAAAATTTCTTGAAAATTGTTTTTTAATAAAAAGGCAGACCTAATGTAAGGTCATTCTGCCTAAATGAGACGCGATTCCCCATAGTTTTGTCACATTTAGGGTACATTTGGCATTTTATTATATTATATCAATATATATTTTATTAAGCAGCAAATTACTGAATACTGTACCTATAGTTCAAAACTAACTTGTTTTATATAAATTTAATAATTATCTGTAGTATAAAACCACGATATACGATTGTCGCATTTAGGTAATTTTTGTCGCATTTACGGCAGTTAAAATCTAAATGAGACGTCCATAGTCCTAGATGTGATAATTCATTTTACACATGACCATAGATGCTAACCTCTCTTAATTATTCCGGAGTCTGATCCAAAATTTGCATGCTCAAACCAGAAAAAATTTATAAGAAAACGCGACTTGTATATACGAGGTACATTTTCGATTTCGTTTTAAAATTTTTGGTTAAATAAAATTTCCGGTTGAGAACGTGTTCATCTTGGATCAGACTCCGGAATAATTAGGAAATGTTGGCATCTATGCATGACAATTCATCTGAAAATGTTCATTTAACCCTTAACAACTATTTCAGAAAATTGCCACATAACAATTGAAGAGCTGAGTGGATGAACATGTTATGCTACATTTTCTAATTTTTTTTTTATCTTTTGGATGAAAGCGTTATGAGGTATCCTATTACATGGTGAAGCTAAAATACTAAGATTCTATTTAGTTTTGAAGATTTAAGAGATTATTCATTAATATTTAATATTTTAATATTTAATAATGTTAATAATATTAATAGTTTTTAATATTTGAAAATTAAATATGAATAAGTTTTTCTGAGAGAGTTTAGTATCATACCTGTTAATATTTTAAACACATGGTATCAAACAGAAAATAAATCATTAAAATTTACAGCAAAAACTTTCACCTCAAATTTCTTGAAATGTAATTTTTGTTACTTAACATGTTCTTCCACTTAGCTCTTCAATTGTGAGCGGTCTGCGAAACCATTCGATTGAAAGATGAATAAAATTCGCCATTAATCATAAAACAGTGCTTTTGCACTAAAGTGTTTGTGCAATACTATTTCTAACAAAATTTCGCTTTTTCAAACATTTCAAACAATTGTACTTGGACTCCAAATGAAGCAAAATCTCACTGTATCGATAGTTAAACTGGAAATATAGAGGTTAAACTGTAAAAATTTAAAAAAAAAGCAGCACTAACAGCAGTTAAAGGTTAATTGCAATTATTTTTTGAAATATTTAACCTTTCGCATAACTGCTGTGAGTGGTTTCCGAGACCGCATGATTAAAAGGTGAATGAAAGGCTCTATTAACTCACAGGGTACTGTTTCTGTGCTAAACTAGTGCAGGACTATTATAATTAAATTTCACATATTCAGAATCTCTAGCAATCGTTCTAGGGATCCAAATGAAAGAAAATTTCCCTGGTATTCATAGCTTAACTGGAAATTACAAATTTAACTGTGAAATTTGAAAAATGTAGTGGCCTGCGAGACCGCTAACAGCAGTTAAGAGTTAATAAAGAGTTCGAATACATAAAATTTAAAGATAAGTAGCTTATTATTGAACTACTAAATAAACTTTACTTAATAGTAATTCAAATAATAAAACATTAACTGAGATGCATAATATTGAATAAATTATAATTAAACATAGCACATTTCAATATTCATTCTTTACAACAGATCCGTCAAGTTTGAATTGTTTATCACAGGCGGCGCAGCACCGTTCTGTTTGCCAATTTTACATTGCTAATATGCAAAAGCTCCGTAATGTTACTTGAATGTTACGTATAATGCTTCTGTTCCTAATATAAATAACTCTCATCCCTCTTTCCCATAGAGCTATGGCCATAACTACAATTAAATGATTGTTGCGGGAAACTTCGTTTAAAATTCGCGGTATTCGCACGTGAATACGCCTATATACTATAGAAATCCATAATTTCTATAGTAGTATGATGTGAGATTCCGTAACTTCAACTCCGTATAATTTTGCTCACAATCTAGTGATAATGAAATATAACTACATGATCTCATATACGAAATTTAACAAAAAATCGAAATGAGATACTGGATTTTATCAAAAGACTTATTTTGTTAATGAAAAATACGGATTAACTAAAGTATGTTTTTAATAACACCTACATTTCGGTCGGTGCGTATTCTCATTAGTGTGGAGTTTACGATTTAAAAGAGTATTTACAAAATATTTATAATATTGTTAACAAGAATATTTATTACATATAACTTTATTTATTATAAAATGTCACATGATAAATATATCAGCCTTATAAATAGGTAAAATCGTACAATATTTCTAATAATTCTGGTTAAGCCAAAGAGAAGCTCTGTGCCTGACATTCAGTTGTCGCCACCCTCTTCATTTTTCTTGCACTTTAAAAACAAATTGAACATTTTCTGTATCTAAAAATGCGTATATGGAAACAAATATTTATTTAGATAAACATAGTTTTATTTATTTTAATAGTTTTCTAATTTAAAAGTAGAAAATGTCGATTATAATGAGAAAAAGGGAAAACAGAAATAAGATATCAGATTTTTAAAAAGTGCTGACAAAAATTATGGACTAATAAACCAAGGCTGAAATCAGTTGCATCCTGTTTTAATCAGAGACAGCATTTAAGCTACTGAATGACATAACGTTGGTAAAATTAACTTACTTAACCGCATTAAAATAAACATTATTTAAGAGTGACCAATTTACAGAAAATTTTCATCATATAAAATTATTGCAAATTCCGTAATCATGTGTCTATATTATGTTACTGGAATATACACCGCGTTTATTATACCTTTTTTTTAAATTAAAATTTTTAAATAAGCGTATTTTCCTATTTTGATCATCTTAAAATACATATTTAAGTGCCTGGTTAAAGAAAAACATTAATGGAGCATTATGCTGACTCAACACAGCTTACCTAAACATAATATTTGCTTTAAATGTCATTTTAATATAATATATGAAAAATACCATATAAACTTACCTCGTTAATCTCCTAAACGCCTCTACGCATTTACAGCAATTGGTATGTCACTATTAAGTACTTGCTCAGAACAAAGTCTCCAAAATGCGTAGACTATTTTAAATTCTAATCCGAAAACTGGTCGTCTTTTCAGTTACAAGTTTAACTGATCATGTAACTGAAACAGACAACGTAGTTCTTGACATTCGTAAGGTTATTTGATCTTCAAAGTTAAAAAAGAAAATCTGTGAGCCATTTTTTGAGTTTTTTTAGCATTTACAAAACATGGCGGCGCTATAAAATGAACGATGTGTATTTGATTGAAAATTTCTTTTAAAAAAATATTTTAAATGCAGAAAAATGTTTCGGGTTTTGTACATTAAGATCGGATGCCTCATTATACAGCATTTATTTATAATTCTTGCATTAAGATTTTAAGTAAAATAACATTATCGCATTTAGGGGTCATCACATTTAGGCACAATGACCTTATATTGAAAATAATGGCCCTTTTACAAAATTCAATTTAAAAAATACAGTATAGTACTTACATACACTTAGAGATGCTAGTTTAACCTGTCCAAAAAAAAAATTAATTGTTTTGACGCAGTGGGAAATTGAATGCATATTTGAATTTTTCCGAGCATTTTTCTTGCTTACTCTTACCACATCTGTTAACATTCCACATTGCCTGATTTTCACTTAAAAATTCACTTACAATTTCTGAAATATAAATGGATTCTTCAGATTTTCTTAGATAGTATTCCTCAGATAATGTTTTTCTTACAACCGATTATCTACGCGAAACATCTAGACCGAAGGAGGGAGTGCTTTTCATGGAGGTCTTTTGTAGGGAACTCAACCCGTTTACGCAAGATAACCAAGGTTTGTAGAAAACCACGGAAAACTCTCAACGTTTAGACAGATGAGCGCGATATGGATTCGGATCCAGCAGCTCCCGTCTACCAGCTTTGAGTACAGAATCTCTCAGCATATGGTGGGGCTCAGATTTTCTTAGAATGCGAGAATGGAGAAATATAGTACGTGTGAAAATGGTAAAATACCAATTTAGAATCAACCCAACGTAGGACTCAAAAATTCCAATTAAACATAAATTTCAAAGTTAGTTTAAATAGGAATTAAAATTAAATTACATTTTTATGAAGTACAAATCGGATTTAAATAAATTTTTCAGATTTTTTTTAACCCTTTGCACTCGAGAGTGCTTCCAGGTGTCGCGCGGAAATCAGGGCTCCGAATGCTCTGGACACCACTAATTTCTTACTGTTTATTTAGCTATCTTTAATCGCCGATAATTCTGCCATTAGGTAAGGCGAAGAAAATTACTCTAAAAAACCTGTGTCCAGAGCATTTGGAGCCTCTATTTACACGGGAACCTAGTAGTGAGTGGGAGTCACCTCTCGAGGGCAAATGATTAATATTTTTTTTTTCTATTTTCTGATATTCATTCAGATATCTGGCAGCTCCCGTCTACCAGGTTTGAGTACAGAATCTCTCAGCATATGGTGGGGCTCAGATTTTCTTAGAATGTGAAAATGGAGAAATATAGTACGTGTGAAAATGGTAAAATACCAATTTAGAATCAACCCAACGTAGGACTCAAAAATTCCAATTAAACATAAATTTCAAAGTTAGTTTAAATAGGAATTAAAATTAAATTACATTTTTATGAAGTACAAATCGGATTTAAATAAATTTTTCAGATTTTTTTTAACCCTTTGCACTCGAGAGTGCTTCCAGGTGTCGCGCGGAAATCAGGGCTCCGAATGCTCTGGACACCACTAATTTCTTACTGTTTATTTAGCTATCTTTAATCGCCGATAATTCTGCCATTAGGTAAGGCGAAGAAAATTACTCTAAAAAACCTGTGTCCAGAGCATTTGGAGCCTCTATTTACACGGGAACCTAGTAGTGAGTGGGAGTCACCTCTCGAGGGCAAATGATTAATATTTTTTTTTTCTATTTTCTGATATTCATTCAGATATTTGGCGATCTAGATTATTGGAATTCGAATAACTGGAGTCTTACTGTAATTGACAAAATGATCGTTGTTCAGTCATATCTGACAACATCTATTTCTAAAAGTGCTGAAGATTTCCAAAATAGAAGCAAATATAAATAAATATTAATTAAAAAAATTAACATGCTTTCGTTAAAATTCACAAAAATGTGGAATATATGTATAATATATATATATATATTTAAGTGCACTAGAACGTAGAAATGGGAATTTCGCCAAATTAGCTAGCTATCATCAAGTTGGCTTCATATATGGCAACTTATTTTTGTCTCCAAATTTGGCAATATTTCGCCAAGAAGTCTAAAATTGGTCCATTGTGCAAACACTGCTATTTTTCAACAAATACTCATTGTTGAAGATGATTTTGATTTCTGCATCGGAAATCAACCCCCCCCCCCGCTCCCCCTCTTAGGAATCAAATTTAAAAATAAATATCCAATTCATGTCTTGCCCTCAGGAATACATATACGTTATATAGCCATTAATCACCGGACACTTTCAATTTTATACATTTTGTCGAATATTTAAAGATATACTTGTCGAATTTTTCTGGAATAAAAGGATAATGAAGAATGTGTTTGACTTCATATTTATAAACAGCGATTTGATCAGAAGGAGAATCAGGGGACCAACATAAAAACAAAGAAATAAATTTTGGGATCAACCTGCAAAATAAAATGCACCAAATGATCTATCGCTATAGCTTACGAATATGTAGATATTGTACAATATGTGTATTCATTTGTGTAAGAATAGCACCTATATACTACAATACATGGATCATTTTTTTTTTTTAAGTTCAAAAAATTTCTTGCGTGTTTTTGTTTCTATCATGCAGAGTTTTCTAACAAATTTAAGCCAGTTTCAGAAAATTTGAAAAAAAAATTAGTAGAAATAATGTAGTGCAATTGGAATGTAAATATATTAAACATTTTATAAAATATGACCAGTTGTATGAAATATTATTTATCTGCGCTTGCCCGCACGTTCACAAATATTTTTTTCCGAATTTAATAGTCAACTTTATAAAGCAACTCAAAAAAAAAAAAAAAAAAAAAAAAAAAAAAAAAAAAATCAAAACAAAAAAAAACACAGTCAAATATCGTCAAAATTCAGCAATATATCGGCGATTGAGTGAGCAGATTTTTAGTTGTTCCCTAAAAGCAGCTGAATAATAAGGGGTTTTCAATAATTGTCGTTTTTAATTTAACTTTTTTAAAAATTTTAATTTTTTCTTGATTCATTAATTCTTCTTGGAAAACCACCAGAACGTTCCTATTCCAAGAAAAAAAGAAGTATCAAAATCTAAACAGTTTATCTAAATCTACTCGTTTACGTTCATTAAATATCACCTGCTTTGCTGAAAACCAGTCATTAAAAAATGACAATATGTGGAAAATCTCTCATCATTCAGCAGCTTTTAGAGAGCAACTAAAAATCAGCTCACTCTATCACTCTATCTTTCTTCTGAATTTTCACGATATTTGACTGGCTTTTTTATGAGTTGCTCCATAGAGTTGACTTATCATGGAAAAAAAAAATTGCTATCATGCGCGCATGCGCATATAAAAAATATTTCATACAACTGCTCATGTTTCATCAAATGTTTAATATATTTGTATTCCAATTGCACTAAATTATGTCTATTGTATTTTGTCAAATTTTCTGAAACTGCCGTTAAAATTGGAAGAAAACATTGCATGATACAAAGGAAAAACTTGCAAGAATTTTTTGAACTTTTTAAAGAATCGATATATCTCCATGAATATACGTGCTATTCTTACACAAATGAGCTTTGTGTCTACAGGAAGTGGGTGACAAAAGAGTAACAAGATTTGTCTGCCACATACAAACAAGCAGATTTGTACACTGTAAAAAAAATCTGTAATTCTACAGATGTAAAGTCACAGAAATCTGTATGCTTACTAAAATTTTATCTGTATATAAAAAGGTGTAAATCTACAAAACTAGTTTTTGTAGAAAGAATCTACTAAAATTACAGTAATCTTACTAAAATTTTATCTGTAACCGGGGGTGCAGTTACATAAAAAGTTCTAGGAATCCCAGTTTACTAAAAAATTCTTGTTAACCTTACATATTTTATGATTTACGGTGCAAAAGTGTATCTGTTGCATGAATTTTTGTTGCGCCGTTAAATAAAACTTCTAGGAATCCCAGTTTCCTAGAAAAGTTTTAGAAAACTACAGATTTTTTTTTTTTTTACAGTGAAGTTAAAAGAAAGCATCTAAAAAGTAAAATTTGCTAAATTGCAAAAAAACATTGTTGTTAAATTATGTTGTGAAACAAAATGTAAGCTTTTGGCTTCATGCCCCAATACTCTTCAAATTCAGTAACTGTAGCCAACTCTGGTCGACGTAATTCTCTCAAATATTTAGTTGGCATTAAAGTCATAGTCTGCGATATAATGCAGTCCAAAAGACGAAACTTCAGGTCTGTTGAGCTGCGCGATATTGCACACTGTACGTTAATGCCAACAAGTTATCTGAGTGTATTATATCGGTCAAAGTGGCGCAGGATGGCTCAATTCGAAGACAGAGGTCCCAGTCTGGGCATTTTTCACTCAATCGGAATTAAATGAAATTCTCTAGTTAGATTTCATCAATTTATGATTGAGATTAAATTCATTTTAAAACAAACTTCATTTAAATCTGTTTTCAGGAAATTAAATATTTTTTTTTCTTTTCAAAAAACATCTAGAAATATATTTTTTTATGCAGAATTCATTTTTAACGTGCGAAGCCATCTGATAAACTATTTTGCTTTTATTAGCAGAGGTAACACTTTGTTTTTTAAAATTTAGGCTATAAAAGGAGTTGTAATCAAATAGACAATCAGATATTATCCAAATTTTATTCAATTCCTAGTTTAGCAGTAAATTTACTTTTTTCTCCATTAATTCTAATTGCACTAAATTATGCCTACTGTATTTTGTTAAAGTTTCGAAAATTGGCGTGAAATTTGGTAGAAAACTCTGCATGATACAAACAAAAAACATGCAAGATATTTGACTGATAAAGTTTATTCCAAGCTTTAGATTTTCGTCAAGCATGTTTTAGACACAGCACTGTTTCTGAATTTTAATTTGCCATAATGTAATTGCTAGATTGTTTTTAGGTTTTCTTTTCTATTATCAATTGCAAATAATATGAAATACTGAATGCGACATAAAGAATACTCTTATTTGGTACTAGGGTTTGATTAAAGCATTGACCAACTGGGCGCCCAGACCGAAATTTGTAATGCAAATTTCATAAAGCTGATATTTTAAATCTGTTTAGACCTGTAAAAATTATAATCAATATCTTGTATATTTAGAGTAGTATAAACTAAAAATAAAAAATATCCAATTATTTAAAAATGTATCTTATTAAATACTTATATAAATACTTATTTTTACATTTAACATTTTCATTCTAAGGCACTGAAAATGTTAAATTGTTTGTTTGTGACAGTATAACAAGAAGGGCCCGTATAAAAGCAAGCAGGTCGTCGGTCTCAAATTGGCTTAATCGGGACCTGTTTGGAAGATTAATGAAAACCAAAAAACGACAGATACAGAAAGGAATCCTCTGTGCCTGAAAATTACATATTATACCTTCTTGATTAATTGAGTCCTGAAAATTAAATCAGTTAAGGGAATATTCCATTTTGTTGGATCTAAATTATTTTTTAATTTTTTATCATCTCTAAAGTGTGTAGGATAGGTGTCTGAAACGATTTTGGATTATTCAAATTATTTACAAACTTACATCTCTAAACAGAACTGTACGAATGCTGAAAAGCAGATAGTTCGTTTTTCTTCACAAGTTTTCTCAAAACCATGTTTTTTAACACCCGGCACTGAAAATGTTAAATTGTTTGTTTGTGATAGTATAAAAAGGAGGGCCCGAATACAAGCAAGCAGGTCGTCGGTCTCACTTTGTCTTAATCTGGACCTGTTTGGAAGATTAATGGAGAAAAAAAAAAACAGATACAGAAAGGAATCCTCTATACCTGAAAATTACACGTTACACCTTTTTGATTCATTGAGTCCTGAAAATTAAATCAGTTAAGGGAATATTCCATTTTGTTGGATCTAAATTATTATTTTTATTTTTTTCATCTTTAAAGTGTGTAGAATAGGTGCCTGAAACGATTTTGCATTATTCAAATTATTTACAAACTCACGTCTATAAACGGAACTGTGCGACTGCTGAAAAGCAGATAATTCGTTTTTCTTCACGAGTTTTCTCAAAACCATGTTTTTCAACACGCGGTGCAATCAAACTGATTATTAAAAGGTTAGTTGATTTTGAAAGGTAACTTTTTTTTACATCGGGGGCCATTAACCTATTTATTGTTAAAAATGTAACTTTTAAACATATTTCTAACACCTTTAAAGTTGAAAAAACTCTAAATTTGCGAGTAAAATTTCAAACAAACGCCATTTTGTTTTCTGATGGTCAATTTAAATGAAAATACGTTCATGACCCCTCAGATTGAATTGTATTTTATATCCGTATCGTTTTTGTGTTTCAGATTAATCTACGATTCCACAATTCTTCATCTTCCAAAGTCGTTCGCACCGCGCATACACTGTAAAAAAATCTATAAGGTTACTTAAGAATTTTCTAGGAAACTGGGATGCTTAGAACTTTTTATGTAACTGCAACAACAAAAATTCATGTAATAGATACACGCTGGCAGTGTAAATGAAAAAATATGTACGTTACTAAGAATGTTTTAGGAAACTGGGATGCCTAGAACTTTTTATGTAACTGCAACCCGGGTTAAAGATAAAATTTTAGTAAGAATACTGTAATTTTAGTCGATTCTTTCGTAAAGCTACACCAGGGGTGGCCAACTGTGGCATGCCGGATACAACTAGAATTTTACAGAAAATGTCGACTTCTTGAATCGCAGAGGTTCAATAATTAGATAAGGCAAGGATTACTATAAAATTTTAGTGGTGTCGAGCGTGCTACAGTTGGCTACCCCTGAGCTACAGATTTCTGTAGCTTTACAAAAACTAGTTTTGTAGATTTACATCTTTTTTGTACAGTGTACAGAAAAAAATTTAGCAAGCATACAGATTTCTGCTACTTTACATCTGTAGAATTACTATCTGTAGAATTATCTTTATTTTTACTGTGTACGAGTTTTAAAATAAGAATACCGCCATCAATCTTTGTATTTTTTACATACAAAAACATGTCAAAATTAACAAAAATATGCTTGTTTACTTGAAAAAATCGGTTGATACCAGTGATCAGAAATGGTAGAAAGAAAGAAAAGTTGGATTATATTGGCATGACAACCCGTAAATTCAAGTTACGTCTTAAAGAATACATTTCAGATACTACATTTGACCGCCCCCGCACACCCCTCTCCAGACTAAATCAAAGAAGGGATATTAATATAGAGTTTAAGAAAGCTAAGATCATCAAAGAAATAGTAGGTTATAACACTTCAGGTAATAGACAATCTTTGGAAATCATATCCAACAATAATAACACCTGTAAAGATACTTTATCCTGCAGTATCCTACAAATATGGATCAATTCACTTAGTTAGAATAGCAGTTTTCACCCACCTACCATTCTACCCTATACCCCATTTTGGAACATTCCAACGTGATTCTTGGTTTGAAAGGAGTTCTTTCTCTGTTTTGTATTTTATTTCGAACCTTGATGACGAGTAAGAATGTACTTGAAAGTAAATTGGGTCTGGCACTTGATATCGTAAGATATCTGTAGGGGGAGGGCGTTTGTCTTTTGATTTCGTTATCATTTTATCATCCAAACAAAAATTATTTTTCTTCTGAAACTTTTTCTTTACATTAAAATAGTCTGTCACTTTTTTTTAATTATTATATATTTTTATGAAAATACAAATCTATTGTTAAAGCCATTAAATGTTTATAAAACCATTTCATTTCAAAATATGGAATATTCCAATGTTCGGCATTCCTGATCTTTTGCCACATGCGCATATAATTCGCTGTGGGAGAAACAAGGAGTAAAATATGTTTGAAATAATAGTTGTGTTTACCAGTAAAAAAAAGACAAAGAATGTCATGCACTGTTTGCTTTCACCCTCCCCGGACAGAAAGTAAGTTAAGGAAGAACATATCGGAACTTTTCGGTGTCTTTAATTTGTGTAATTTCACTCTTAAATTTGTCCAGTATTCATTTTTTAATTTTTTTTTTCAACGTTGCTTTCGCTGGAGTGTCTTTTACTCGGGACGTGGCTGGGGACCTATGAACCTTGCTTCCGCAAAAGAGTCGGGATAGAGTAGAAGAATAAAGGGCTGCGGACGAAAAGAGACCGCTCGCCGCGGCGGTTGACTGGATTGTGGTATTGACTTGGCGGTTGATCCACGGATTTTAGATGTACAATTTTTGTATTTTATATAATTACCAACTTTTTAAACGCCTTTTAGTAAATTTTGTCCTAATTAATTTTGTATTTAATTCATGTATTATATGGAATAATTTTGTATTATTAAACGAAAATCTTTCCAAACAAACAAACGTTGTCGGACACGCTGGATTCGGCAACGTACACCTTCAAGTTCGTATGATTTTATATTTTTAAATGAGAATCTATCCAACGAAACTAGAGTTGGGCTCCTCACTGTCTCTAGCGGCGTATACCGGGAGTGCTATCAGTGTTGCCAGTGGGCTACTTTTTTTAATTCACATTTCTTGATTGATACCATTTTTTTGAAATGGTAAAATTCCCATTGTTTTCACCTTAATTAATATGTGATTAACTAAGGAGAATTTCACCATTTCAAAAAAGTGGTGCCAATCAAGAAGTCTGAATTAAAACAAAGTAGCCCACTGACAACACGAGTGCTACGCTGCGACCCTCGATATCACGGCAGTCGATAGTCGCGGCTACGCACCCTTCGGTCTCTTTCTATTTTATATCGAAAATCTTTCCAAACGAAACTCAATCGGTCTCCATTGACTTACACACTTAATACTTATATAGTATATACTTAAACAATAATTATCCAAATATATCTATACCCCGTTATAATGTTTGCCGATTTCATTTCTGACATTTAGATGTACTAAACTTTTAATTATGAACAAAAGTCCCTGATGAAGTTTTAAGTTTCAACTGTACAAGGTGTTGTGACTTCATTTGAGGTTTAATACGTCTTAATATGGAACAAAACACTTAGAAAAAACTGTTCATAAATACTCCATATCACAAAAAAAATGTGTGATAATTATGAACATGGTTCTGTACGTGCTTGAAAATAAGTTGGAGCAAAGACTTATTAGGGGGATTCTACTCAAATAGACAATTTTCATCATAGTGATGAAGAAAAAATAAATCATGCCAGAAGTTTTAATTGTTTTGCAACAAGACACTTGAAAAATAATTATTGGGAAAAAATACCGCCAGTCTTAAAATTAAGAAATTCTATAATTATTAGATTTTTAAATTTTTATTAGAATGGAGGGATGATTACAATTTTGTAAGAAATAATTTCAAATAATATATTAAAGAATATTTTTGTCCAGAAAATTAAATCCACGTCCTCTGTTATAAAATGGCTCTAGAGGTTCCATTTTTATTGATGTCACATATTGAGTAGTCATAAATATTCTCTTGCATATGCCACCGAAACTTTCCATCGCCTGTAGGTTCAACAGCATTTACTTTGACTGATTTGTTACCAATTACCAATGTACATTTCAATTTCATGCTCCAAAATTATTTAATCCAAATGCTTTAAAGACCCTGTTAAATAAAATTTATTGAGTCCCCAGTGTTTGTATGCATAATACCCGAATGGAAAATTTCTATGTTTTCAATTTCTTTCAAAATGTACAATCTGAATTTCTTCAGTAAATTTACAAATAAATTTTTTGCTGAAATCTATTTGAAATAAGATATCGTTTTCTGTGTAAGATAAATTTATTTTCTTAATTGCTTTATATTGATAAGCTACATTTCTGCTGTGTACCAGGAATATTTTCAATCGAATGCCAAATTTTTTCCCAAGTTCTTTTGATGAAATTTCTCCACGAACTTTTTATTTTCGTTTTCTTGTTGGCTTTTCTTTAGTTTTTACATAATCAATAACAGTTTATACATCGATTTCTTTAAAAATACGCTTTTATTTTCATCAAAAGCGTTAAAATTTCAACAAAAACATTTTTTCTATAAGTTTTTAAAAATAATAAAACAATTCTCTCGCATAAGAATACTTTCCTCACATGAGGGAATGATAAAATGTATATTATTAGCTTTTAAAATTTATACTCAAAAAGTAAAAAAAAAATACATGTTCTCAAATTATTGTTTCAGGGAAAACTAAACGACCCATTAATGCATTTTTAGAAAATAAATTATTTTTATAAATTTAAATGAGGGAATGATAACATCATCTTAATATTTGCCCAATCTGTTTATTAAATTATTACTTATACACTGAAGTATTTCTCCACGATGGCTGAAAATTGTTTTACAGACGGGTAAGACCCATGTGCTTACAGCACATATGCAATATTTCAGTCTACAATAGTAGCACCTACCTCAAATATGCAAAATTATTAATGGGTGAGGGAATTATCTGAAATATGAGTTGCAAACTTTTTTGCCAAATAAATATTGCATGTGCAGACCAAAAAAAAATGTAATACACATAAATAAGATTTTATGTGTTCATATTAAAAGACTGACAAAAATATGTAAATATTTCAGTAAGGAATGATATTTTTTAAGTTTTTGGGTGGTAGTTGTTGCATGTGAGGGAATGATAATTTATAGGTTTAAAAATTAATTTTAGATATATATTTTAATGAGTACTTCAATTTTTTGAACTAATTTAATAAAACAAAGTGTCTAAACGACATGTTCAAAAATGCATTAGGTTTTTCTTTTGAAAAAATTTAAATATCAACCAGTTTCAACATTATGGCCTATTTGCGTAGAATCACCCATTGATATTGTGTTAGAGTAATTATAACTTAATAATTAATTAATAAGAACAACGACTTACCTTGATTTTGTGTGATAGAAACAAAGAACATTCAACAGGGTCTCTAAAACTGCTTGTAACTTTGAACGGTTAAGGACTTTGATAATCGGGAAAAAGGGTGCTAACCGCGAAGCAAAGATAACGCCAACTATCTTATTCTGTCAACGGGGATGTAAATCTTTACTTTCCACCTCACTTTAATATCAGCTACTCTCATACCAGCAGTAGTGGCACTTATTCTGAGTTGCTCCAACGGACCCTACTTTTTGACCTTACAAGTTAGAATATGCCCTTAATTGAAGCTCATTATGAAGCAATGTTAAAGTAACTCACGGAAGTTTTTCATTTCCCTCCAGATCAGTTTAATCATGGTCATTTCCATTTAAATATGCAGCAATCAATAAAAATAAATTATTACATTAAATTTATTTTCTCATAAAATAATTAAATCCGGCTATGTTATATGATCATTTTATACCGTTTAGACCTTTTTTAGGTGGTGGTAACTGGATGTTTCAGCAGGACAATGTTTCTTGCTATGTGTCTAAATCCACCAAGCAATTTAAAAAAAAAGAAAGAAAAAATTCATGCTTTATCATGGCCAAATCGAAGTCCAGACTTGAACCCTATGGGAAATCTTTGGGGCATTTCAAGCCGCAAAGTTTATGCTAATATTAAACTGTTTTTATCTGCCAATGAACTAGAAGTGGTTATTGTAAAAGAATGGCACAATATTTCTGAATCTGTACTTAATCACCTGGTCACTTCTATGAAAACCAGAGTGTTTGAGGTCATAAGGAAAAATGGAGGACCAATATCATATTAATTTACATATTATATTTGTTTTTAGACAAATGGTCTTATAATTTGTTAACAGTGTATTTTTCAATCATTGCTTGTATTTTTTTAACATACTTATTTATTGCATTATTCAAAATTATTGCAAAATAATTTTAATAAATATGTTGCATTTTGAAAATGTGTTTAAACTATGATTTGAACCTTTATTTACTTCATAATTTTCAAAATTAAAGTGGTCTTATAATTTCTTAACGCACTGTAGTACTGTGTTAATTTAGAGAAAAAAAGATTTGTGAAGCAATAAAACAATTAAATTTCGAAATAAGGAAACTCTTAAAATTTTATCAAAATTATTAGGAGTATCTGTTTTACGTTGTGTGGTATTAGGTAGCTGGAAACCTCTAGATATCAATATTTCTCATACTGTTAAAGCTTTAATTTATTGATAATTTTGAAAATTAAAACCAGTTAGATGTGCCAATCCCAAAAATTTCTTATGTCTCATATATTTTAATATTTCAAAATGTTGTTAAAAATGTCAACATTTAATTTTTATTAGTTCAATACTATAACAACTTTGACTTTCATCTTAAATTTCTGCTTCAGTTAATTAATCGGAGTAAAAGCGAGTTAATCTTGATCGTGATACTTATTAAAATCAATAGTTTTTCGTTATTCTGTTGCATATCAGCTGTTCGCGAATAGTTGGCTTATCAGGATGGGAAGTTCCCGTTACTTCACGAGCCACCAGTGTACAGTAGAACTACGAAAAATCAAGAAAATCACACAAAAATCGCTATTATAGTGCCCCCTTTCGGCGGAATATTTCCAAATTCAGGGAGGACCTTCTTGCCATGACCAAAAACATACACAAAAATTTGGTTCAATTCTATAGATAACTTCATGCACTTTTCGATGGTATTTACAATATTGAAAATGACACAAAAATCGCTATTTCAGCGCCCCCTTCTAGCGGACTTTTTCCAAATTCAGGTAGTCCATGGCCAAAAACATACACAAAAAATTTGGTTCAATTCTATGCATAATTTCATACACTTTTCGATGGTACAATATTCAAAATGGCACAAAATACGCTATTACAGCGCCTCTTCCGGCGGATTTTTTCCAACTTAAGGGAGGACTGCTTGCCATAGCCAAAAACTTAAAAAAAAAAATGGTTCAATTCTATGCATAACTTCATTCTTTTTTTGATGGTACGATGGCGACGGACACACGGACATACGGACACACAGACAGGCAGACATTTTTAATAAACATGTTTTTGTGATACTGAAACATGTAAATCCGTCGAAAACATTCTTCTATTGAAGATAGAAGGAAGTAAAAAGAGAAACCGAAGTTTGACATTTTCTGTAATGTTTTTTCATGTTTTTTGTTTGTACAGCAACTTTATACAGCAGCAATACGTTGTTGTATAACAATAATGCGGAAAGTGTATTTAACAAGACAATCACATATAGTTAAGAAAAATAATATGTGCGTCACTCATGTTTAATATAAAGCTGTTATTCCAATAAGGCAGCTATTTTTAGTGTTTAATTAAAGTATAATTTTAAAAGTTTAAAATCCAAATGAACATTACTATACTTTTCCATGTATGCCACACCCTTGTGTTACATATACGTTACGTATTTTGTAATAACTTTCGGGAACAAAATCCGAGAAATTGCCGCTGAATAATTTCATACAATGGCCAATAGAGTCCTGCATCGCGTCGGGTAACCCGATTTTAAGTAACCGCATTTTGATTTTTAATAAGAGTAATTCCGCAGATTTTTTTCGACTTCTTTATTGCAAACATTCTACGCTTTGACAAGGCAAAAACTACACTAAAATATTTTGGTTCAAATATATAAGAACCATATGCACCCAATTGAAGTGTATAAGCCAGGGATCCCGCTACTTCCGTTTTTTGAAAACCAGTTTTTTCTTCTCTTTCGCTTTCTCCTCTAAATTCTGAAAAAACCTTACTTCGAAGTATATTTCTAGTGTAATTGTTGCTTATGACCAAAATCATTCTTAGGAAATACCGATATTAATAAAATGGACTGGTGTTGGAGACTTGTAAAAGTGACATCCATGCTGAAGAGGTTAAGACGGTGTTAGAATTTCCAGAAATTACATGTAAAATTCCGTAATGTGTGTAAG
This sequence comes from Maratus speciosus, assembly GCA_963932465.1. Classification (NCBI taxonomy): domain Eukaryota; kingdom Metazoa; phylum Arthropoda; class Arachnida; order Araneae; family Salticidae; genus Maratus; species Maratus speciosus. Next base: position 182,670,722 of record OZ010796.1, on the reverse strand, counting down.
TCAGCTTTTACTGTTTTTTTGGCGGGAACTAAACGATTGTATTTCAATACATTTTTTATAGTTTTGTCAGAAGTTTAATTATAAATTGATCGCTCGGCAAAAAAAAAAAATAAATAAAAATAAATAAATAATAAATAAATTAAAAAAAATAAAATAAAAAAATAAATAAAATAAAAATAAATAAATAATAAATAATAAATAAATAAAATAAAACTAGAAAAAGCAATGCTTTGTTTGGATTCGCGAAGCATTATTTAATAAAATAAATATTTGAAAGTAACAATATTTTTTATTATTTTTTTTTCTGCATCTTTATTAAGCAAAAACGTTATTTTATGTTTTGGCGCATTTTAATTTTACAAATGTAAATTCAGCCAAATAAAGAATTTCCTCCGAATGTTTTATATAATCAGAATGGTTATCGGAATGATATGAGGCTGGTATAAATAAAAATATTTTCGAAGCAAAATTCCACAAAATGTTTTTAAATTTTCAACTAAAAGCTCTTTTAAAGATGTTTCTCCATTTTCCAATAGCCTCCGATGTTTTCTCAAATATTTGAAATAGGTATGTTTCCAATCTTTGTAATTCAAATCAAATAATCTTTGATAGCAATCTTATAATAATATATTCGAAGAGAGCTTGAAGAAAGTTACTTCTTCAAAATCCTATTTTCTGGAAAAAACATTTGAAATCTGCTCTCGGTGACACTAAGAATTATTAACTTATTATATTATTGTTATTGTTCAACCTTCGAATTCTAATAACACTTTATATAACGAATTTAACAATTAATTGTATTTATTTGCAATTCTTTCGTTGCCACTTTACAAAAAAAAAAATCATAATATAATTCTTTTAAAATGCGTAAGTTTCGCCTGCGTAAGTGATTTCACATAACAAAAATAAATTGTGTATTTGAATTCTTAACACTGAAAATTAAATTTAAAAAATAGTTTTTGAGATATTTTGGCGGAATAAAGAAAATATATTTTATTTATTTAATTAATAATGATTCTGACTATAATTACTAACTCCATGATTTTTTTTTTCTGAAAATATATGTGTTTCATTTTTTATTTGCAAAAATGTGCCCGTAATGGAAAAACATGTAAAATAAATTAATTAAAATAATAATCTTTTAAGGTTATTCTGTAAAAAGAATAATATTGTGCAAATCTACATATCATAATTTATTTTTATGTTTAATTTCAAGTCAAAATACTGAATAGTTTTTTTTTTTGTAAAGTGTACGACAAAATGTAATTTGTGTAGCCTATTAGAGGATTCGCTTCGCTCATCCTAATAAAAGTACAATAGTTTGGCGATTTTGCAAAAAGAAAACAAACATGTAAAATACGTGACAATAATATTCCCCGTGAAACACTGAAGGGATTTCAATCCATTTTCTTTATTATTTTGTCAGAAGAAAAACTAGAGATTGATCACTCAACAATAAATAAAAATAAAAAATTCAACTGTTACACAGTTTTGCATACAAACAAAATCTAGTTTTATTTTTTAATTATATATTTAAATTTGTAGTGTTAATTTCTTTCCGAACGAACAATTTATATTGTAGCGTTTTCGAAACTAGTAAAAACTAGAAAAAAATCATGCATCAAGCATCGAAAAAGAAACACTTTCCAATACATTCAGAATAAGTTCATCGTTTAATAAATTGAAATAGGATGTTTAATTGAGCCATTTGGAAACGCATTGACACATTTGGAAACCCAATTTCAGCAATTCCCATTTACAGTCGGAAACTTATCCGAATTCTTCCAGCAGCCCAGTATATGATATATAAATTTGCATCTATAAACAACATGCATTCAAAAATTAATTCAGTTAGAAAATACAAACCACAGTTAAAAATTCCCCTTCAGCAGTTTCCGCTAATAGGGAGAATGGTACGTGAATTCTTTTCTGCAGACCTGTATACAAGGTATAGAATTTATACACAACGAGTAAAATGCAAAAATCTACTTAAAGCTGTTCTCAAATCCAAAAGGGCAACTTTCTGATATAAGTTTTAATTTATTTTTGTTCGGAAATGCATGAAACTAGCAAGTGTAGTTGTTCAGAAAATATGTCATCGAGCTGTTTTTTCAGTTTTTTTTACAAACGCAATAAATCTTTCAGAAAATAGAGTCAAAGTGAGCGTTTTGAACCGAATTTCGTGTGAAACAAGAATAAGCTCTCAAGAAATGTTGAAAAACGTGTTTGTCACGTGATTAAAATCGCTTGTAGGTAATTTATTGATCAAAAATGAAAAACACAGTTCGATTCTAAATCATTTCCATGGTCAGGCTTTCCAATTTTATATCGTTCCGTTAAAAAATGAATTTGCAAATGTGTCAAAACGTTTTGCGCTTGTTGAACAGAGCAGTTAAGAACAGCTTTAAATTTAAAAGCGCATACCGAAATTGAAAGCGCTTTTTCAGCAGTTATTACCCAAAGACAGTACTATAACCGATTTCTTTTGTGTGCCCCCTGTAATAAAGGTTGTAATAATTTGTGCGTCCCTGTTAATGTAACACCCCTGTATTAAAATAAGTGATTTATATCAATTTCAATACATTTGAAATAACGTAATGTCATCAAAATACGTTGCAAACAATTTTTCCCCATTGACTATAATGTAACGAAACTTTTTCGAGTGACCCTGTAAATAAACTATTAATGCTGCCCACTTCATATGCAGTACCAAACATACCTTGGTAGCTTGCCTCAGTACCGTGTATCAATTGCATGAAAATTCGAGTATATTTACCGGAATTAGAGCGTGGACAGACTGACAGACAAACCGAATTCATAAAGAATTTTCAAATACGTTGGAATGTGTTAAGAACTATTGAAACTCCTTAAGTATTCTTCGGAGAATAAAGTACAATAATTTCAGTTTTTGACTTATGATTTTTTTGTGTATTTGTGAAATCGCGCATTATTTATTTTTATTCCTTGTTGAGCAAAGAGCTTTTATTTTAAAAACTGAAAACGTATTCAAAAATATTGAAAGCTTTTCAGTCACTTCCCGAGTAAAAGGTACAACAATGTAGGATTGTTTCACAAGTATATTTCACAACTGTTGTCTGTCCTTTAAATTAATTATTTTTCCTATTGGAATTTTTACTTTCGTATTTTACATTTTACCTATACTCTGTAAAATTACTTTACTTTTCAATGAGAAACTAGTTTATTAACGAAAAGACTATAATTCCCATTCATCTTTTAGCTTTTTCCTGTCATTCCTCTTATTGCTTTTGAGTTTTAGTTCAGTTTTTTTTTTCTTTTTTGCAATTTTATTTCTTTACATTTTAATTTAAATTTTTTCTTTACATCTTTTGTTTTTAACATTTTTGTGCAATTCAGCTATTCCCCTACTTCACACTATAGTCATAAACATGTACAAATTTTAATTTGACCCAGAAATGTTTATGAAGTATTAAGCGGGAAAATAAAGAAAAAACTACTAAAGAAAAAAAATGCAAGCATTCTCTACCATGTGAAAAGTGCAATAAAATGAATCACTTAAAATCAATTGCTCGTACATATTTCTCTAAACAACAATATTTCGCATTTTTTTAAATGTAAACAGTATATATATTTGTAACACTTTCTAGCGTAGTTGAAAAGTGTTAATGAATGAGATTTGTCTGTCCGTGCTGAAACTCGCGTAGATATAGTCCGACTGGAATGAAATGCATGCATGTTATTGGTGTTTATAACATGTATTTTTTGTATTGAAAATGATGTGTGTAGCATTTTCGGTTCATTGAATCATCAAAAGAATTCCGATATATTACGGCCTATGGGGAAAAATCGCTTGCAGTGTCATTTAATGGTATTACATTATTTTAAATATATTGAAATTTATATATATACCACTGGAGCTCACTACAAGATGCTTAATGTAGAATTTAGTATGCTAACAATTTATCGTTCATTTACGGGGCACACAAAAGAATGGCTATAAAAGAAAATAAGCTATAATTGAACTATTGTAGCCTACGAACAATAATTACTTCAAGCGCGTTTTCAGTTGCGGTACGCGCTTTTAATGTAATTATTTTTCAAATATTATTTGGTGTGTATAAATTCTATAGATCATATACACGGTCGCACAAAAGTTCTTAACAATATCCGTTTAATAGTTGAAATCGCTGAGTGGAAATTTTTAACTACGCTATACGCTTAACTAAACTAACTTTTAGCATATTATGTATTATGGATACAAAGCTGTATATCATATACAGGGCTGTACAAAAAGAAAAAAAAAAGAAAATAGTATATTTTATGACTATTCATGGTAATAGCAGAAATCGGGTTTTCAAATGCGTTATCCATATGCATTTTCTAAATTGTCAATTTAAACATCATCTTTCACCTTTGTAATCAGTGAAGTTTTGTTGTAGTATTCTGAATGTGTTGGAAAGTACTTCATAATCTATGCTGTACACATGGTATTTCGTTCTTGTTTACTTGTTTTTTGATTTAAGAATAAGGTATTCATTCATCGACAAGAAAGACACATAAGATGAACGCATTTTAAAAGAGCACTTACAGTAGAAAAAAAAAAGTTTAAGGCTGTTATCAAATTCAAAGGAGCTACACAACTTTTAATACATTTTTGTTCGGAAACGCTTAAAATTTGCAGGTGTCATTATTTAAAAAGTATGTAATCCAAAGACTTTTTCAATTTTTTGGTAAACGCAAAAGATCTTCAGAAGATATTGTCAAAGTGGGCGTTTTGAACCGGATTTCTAATACTACACCGCAAAAAAGGTCCACCAGTTGTCAGATGATCACATCTGCTTATGAATCAACAAGTAATTTAATTACACTGGTCAACAACTTTGAACTTTTGCTGTGTCCTAAAACAGAAATTAGTTGTTTTTTATGCGTTTTTTTGGCGCTGATTCCGAATCTAGTTTTAGATTTACTCCAACACGTCAAGTTTGAGAGATATCTGCATATTTCAATTTATGCAAATTTAGTAAATTTTATAAAATTATTTTCAAATTTAGGGTATAAAGCAATATCAGACAGGATTTTTTGTTTTATGTTATGATTACTACCTAATTTACTTCACAAAAATGTTGTTTCTGAGATTATACTGACATGTGACTGTGAAATATCGCACCTAATTTGCATATTTTTCATGTTTTTCTAATAATGTTTCTTGACGTTCAAATATTTCTGCCTCACGAGTACGCTAATATGTTTCTAAAACAGTTTTTTGAGCTGATTTCAAATCTTGTATCTGTTTTCTTTTATCACGCCTAGTTTTTGAAAAAAGTGAAATTTTAGTTTTTAGTCAAAAAAGCCAGAAATAGCTTTTTATGATACTTTGTGTGATAAACTTCACTAGTTAGGATAGATTCTACTACTTATTTTTTTTTTTTTGATTATATAAATTTTTGTTTATGTCTCTGATATGAATCTGGCCCTGTTCACCTTCTTGTCAATGAATTACACACCCCTAAAAAGCATCTTATATCAAACCTGTGTTAATGCCGTGCAAAAGTAGAAATTCATCTTACTCAAAAACTAGACATGACATAAGAAAACAAACTACAGATTTGAAATCAGCATAAAAATCTAGTCTAGAAAAACATTACGTCAATTCTGTGGCAACTATTTTAAAGTTGATAGTGATGTAAACATTACACCATTGAAAAATATGCAAATTAGGCTTAATAACTGATAAATAAATGTTAAGAATATGCAAATCGTGACATTTATCTGAAGCAAATAGTCAAGTAGTCATTATCTAGAAAACGTAATTAGATGTGACTTATATTGTATTTAAATTTGCATAAAATAGCCCAAAAAAGCTTAAATTTGCATAAATTTAAATATGCAAATTTCTCAAAACCTGGACCACCTAGAGATAAACGGAAAGCATATTTGGAATCAGCGCCAAAAACTGATCTGGAATCAAGTAATTTTAGTTCTAGGACAAAACCACTGTTGTACAGTGTTATCAAACGAGTTGGAAATTGTATGACAAACGTGGCAAACGAGGTGTGTTTGAACTATAACTAGTTTTATAAATATTCAGATCTCGCTTCAATAGCTGTTGTACTCTTATGCAAAAAATGCATCAATACAAAATTTATTATGATTATAGATATTAAATTCAGTAATACGGAAATAATATGACTCCACCTTAAACAGGATATAATCATCATGACAACCTAGAATCGTTGCCAATCATGTGATACAGTAGACGCTCGTTTTTACGAACCTCTTTTTCACGAACACTTGCGATTTTACGAACTATAGAGTGGTCCCGAATACACTCCCATAGAAGCAATGTAATTTTTCGCTCCCATTTACGAACTACAGATTATGAAAATCTCTTTTTTGCGAACTTTGTTATCGTACTTCTGCATTTTTTTTTTTTTTTAAATATTGGAATGCAGTGCCAAAGTCAATTAAACTCTATATAAGTGCAATGAGACATCGGGTGCATTCCAAGAATGTGTTGTTTTCCCCAATCTCTTTCGGAGGGAGGGGGCTTAGCATCAATTTCAAGTAGTGGTTGTCAGCACTAAGGCACTTTTTTCAAGGGAACAATAACTGTGAAAGGATTTCAAGCATAGATAAAATGGAAACATATTTTCCAAAATGTGATTTAGAACAAAAAAAAAAAAAAAAAGATAAATGATTATTCCCATTCGTAATTTTTTATCTATGATTTCATGTATGTATTTTCATCTACTAAGTACTAACACAGTCTGCGTTTTCATATATGTAATGTTTTCAAAGCATGGTAACGTATGTTATGTTTGTGTGTACTAAAAATTTTTTTGTGCATAAATTTGCCTTTATTTCTTGTATATTTAAAAATACATGTATAACTTTATTAAATATTAAATAATCTTGAAATACTTCTTCTCCTATGAAGAGAGGGCAGTTTGATAAAAATAGACATAAATAATGTACGTATTCATACCATTTTTGTGTTTTTCTATTTTACGAATTGTCTATTTTACGAACTATTTGGGTGTTCCCTACCAGTTCGTAAAAACGAGCGTCGACTGTATCATCAAATTAATTACGTAGTATAGGATTTAATAGAATAATCTCCATGGCAATTTAGAATCATTACATATCATGAGATATCATTAATTATGTATGATAGGATATAATAGAATGAAGAAAACTTTTATTGATACCTTTTTAAGTTTTGATTCGGTTTTCATAAAATTTGAAATGACAAAATTCTGGAACGATTATAATGTCATTGTGCCTAAATGAGACGCGATTCCCCATCGATTTGCGCATTTAAGGCATATTTGGCATCTTATTGAATAAATATATATTTTATTAAGCAGAAAATTATTGAATAATGTGTCTTTAATTCAAAACTAACATGTTTTGTTGTAATGGAATCAGTATATATAGTTATAATCCCACAATATATGATTGTCCCATGTAGGTGACTTTCGTCGCATTTAAGACATTTAAAACCTAAAGGAGACGCCTAAATCCCACACTGTTAAAAATTTCGGTTCAACGTTTCACCAAAAGATGGTACAAGTGTAGCTGAAACCATAAGATGGTAAAACCTTGCTTTGGTGCTTTGTGTCAACCATAGGTTGAACCATAATTGGTAATAGGTTGAACCATGGTTTGATAATAAGTTTAACCTTCGTTAAGAAATAGGTTGAACCATAAATTGAATTTGGTTGAGCCATACTTTGGAAATAAGTTGAATCATAAATTGAATTTTGTTGAGCCATACTTTGGAAATAGGTTGAACCATAAATTCATTGAACCTTCGTTAAGAAATAGGTTGAACTATAAACTGAATTTTGGTTGAGCATACTTTGGAAATAGGTTGAACCATAGATTGAATTTGGTTGAGCCATACTTTGGAAATAGATTGAACCATAAATTGAATTTGGTTGAGCCATACTTTCGAAATAGGTTGAACCATAAATTCAATTTAGACAACGCTCATACATTTTTATGGAGAAAATCTTAAGCAATTGTTTCGAAACTAAACTGAAATATATTATATATTTTTTGAAAATTAATGATAACATTCATATCATTGTAGTATAAAGAAGTTCAGTTTTCTGCAAACACATATCTAATTTCAAGCAATCTATTTAAGGGGTCCCAGGATTCTTAAAATTGTAAAAAAAAAAAAAAAAAAAAAAAAAAAGAAAAAAAAAAAAGAAAAAAAAGACAAATTTCAACATTTAATGTCTTAAAATGTATATGATCTAAAAACATAATTTTTATTCGGGTTAAAAAATATAGGCATATTCTTTCATTTCATGTATTTAAAAAATTGCAAGATGCAGAATTAGTATTTATAGGGGGTTCCAAATTGTCAGACATTTGTCGAGAAGAAAATTGGTATAACCACCTTATGCGCAGGATTACAAAATAAATTTTGCAACTAGAATGAAAATTTTTGTGCCTAATTATACTTCAGATTAAAATAATTATCCTGAACCTAAATAAATTTGTATTGAAAGCATTTTTATATTTTTAATACAAAGTTGTATTTAGCTAATACAAAATTTTGAAAATTTCAACAGTATTATCACTTAAAATATATTTTTTTGAAAAATTCACAAAGATAGGGTCGATATAGTGAGTTGCTTCCTAAAAATAGCTTTATTATAAGGAATTTTCCACAACTTTTCAATCAGCTCACTATATCTTTCTAAGTTTTCACAACATTTGACTGGACTTTTTATAGAAGTTGCCCCAAAATACTGACTACCAAATTACTAAATAACTTTTTGAAATCTTCCGCGCATGCGCAGTTAAAAATTATCTCATAAAAATGCCCATATCTCATCAAATATTCAATATATTCATGTTTTAATTGCAGTATACCGTTGCTACTATTCTTTGGCAAGTTTTCGGAAAGTTGTGTTAAATTTGATTGAAAACTTTGTATACTATAAGCAAAAAACTTTTGAATTTTTCACAGACACAATAACATCTTCACGAATATGAGCGCTATGCTTACACAAATGCACACAAACGTTGAACAGGACCCAAACAGTCATTTAACGCAGTGACAAACCATTTCCAGCATTTTCTGTTGCACGGCTGATCACAAATATTATTTTATTATTAAATTTATTATTAGCCCACTAATTGTCGGCCCGACTAAAGATTCACCAAGAAATATGAAATCAAACATGTTCTTTTCATCCCAGAAGTTCAAGAACAATTCGCCAACAATTTTTGTAGATATTCGACAAAACGTGTGCAATCGAAAGCATCCAGTCCCTGTACCTTAACTTTTGGAGGCCAGTGTATAATATTCACGATTCAACTGTCGCTCCGGCTGGACAGTTGATAGTCTCATTAAAACTAGATTTACAAAGAGTAATTATACAGATGTTGGGGGGTAGATAGTAATGTAACTGGTAATTTTCAGGAGGAGAAAAAATCTCACTTATTTTTCAGTTTGAATTAAGGGGTATTACGTACAATCACATCCAAACTCGATTCCCCTTATATGACCGTAAGAAAAAGTCGAAATCCCTTTGTTTTCGGGGAATCAGGGTTCCGATCCGGAGAGTTGTTGAGAACGCTTTTACCCACTGGGTCTAATGAAGAATTTGCCTTACACGCTTGTGTTTTCTTAGGTACAACTTAACTGAAAATGCGATATTTGATTTTTTTAGAAAAAACCGGCTCATTGCTGTGTTCCATACTGCACTTTTAAATCACTAAAAAAAAAAAAAATTCAGAAATTTCTTTTCATGAATTTTCTTCAAATTTGGAGTACAAACTGTTGAAAGAAAAAAAAAGACTTGTTGACTCTTTAACACTAGAACCGCCAAAGGGGTCATTTTGACCGTCAAAAGGTGAAACTATTCCGATTCAAACCAGAATTTTTTTTCTAAATTATGTTAAATATGTACCACGGAGAAATAAGTTAAATAATTTTAAATAAAAATTCTGGTGTAAAATAGTTTTATAACACTTGAGTAAAATTTCCGGCGGTTCTAGTGTTAAAATAATGAAACATGACAAAAAAAAAATTAAATAAATAAATAAAATAAAAAAATAATATATATATATATATATATATTTATTATTAGTTTTTTGTTTCCCCGTATTTCATGAGCAGCACCTACAGTATTTAAGTTTACCGAAACTTGCTCTAAATGTACACATATCTATATTTTCCTAAATTAAGAATCGTGTAAATATCATGTTTTTTTTTAAGAAAAGGAAAAAAAAAATCGATATGATTTAATTGTCGGATATTGGCGAAAAGACCTGCTTATATTTTTTTTATTATTATTATTATTTTTTTTTTTTGATATTATGAAACATGTAAATATATTTTTATTTTTATCGTATACTTTTATACGGCGACAGTTCAGAATTAGAATATTTAATTTTATATGTAATTTGTCTATATGCTGGTATAGTTAAGATTAGCCCATATAAAAGTTAAATTTATTCAAAATCGTTCGCAATGTACTCATATATATATTTTCTACATAATTAAGAATTACGTAAATATCCATGTTTTGAAAAAAAAAAAATCGATATGACTTAATTGCCGGATATTGGCGAAAAGACTTGCTTATTTTTTTATATTATGAAACATGTACATATATTTGTATTTTAATCGTATACTTTTACAACATGACTTTCCAGAATTAGAATATTTAATTTTATATCTAATTTTGTAATATTTCTGTATGCTTGAATATTTTATATCAACACATATAATAGCCAAATTTATTGAAAATTGTTTGTAATGTACACACATATATATTTTCTGAGTCGCTTCCGTAACAAAAAGTCGAAATCCTTTGTTTTCGGGGAATCAGAGTTTCTCTCCAGAGAATTGTTGGGGCGTTTTTACCTACTATGTCTAATGAAGAATTTGCCTTGCACGCCTGTGTTTTCTGAGGTATAACTGAACTGAAATTGCGATTTTTGATTTTTTTTTTTTTTTTTTTTTTTTTTTTTTTAGTGAAAACCGGCTCAATTCTGTGTTCCATACTGCGCTTACGATTCACACAAAAAAAAAAAAAAAAAAAAAAAAATCCAGAAATTTCTTTTCATGAATTTCCTTCAAATTTGGAGTACAAACTGTTGAAAGGAAAAAAAAAAGACATGCTGCCTTTTTCGAATAATGGAACACGAAAAAAAAAATATATTTATTTATTATTAGTTTTTTGCTTCCCTGTATTTCATGACCAGCACCTACAATATTTAAATTTGCTGAAAATTGTTCATAATGTACACATATCTATATTTTTCTAAATTAAGAATCGTGTAAATATCCATGTTCTTTTTTTTTTTTTTTTTTTTTTTAAGAAAAGAAAAAAATCGATATAATTTGATTGCCGGATATTGGCGAAAAGACCTGTTTTTTTTTATATTATAAAACATGTAAATATATTTTTATTTTTATCGTACACTTTTATATGATGACTGTCCAGAATTATAATGTTTAATTTTATCATGTGATTTTGTAATTTTCTACATGCTTGTATAGTTAAGATTAGCCCATATAAAGGTTAAATTTATTGAAAATCGTTCGCAGTGAACTGATATATATATTTTCTAAATAATTAAGAATTATGTAAATATCCATGTTTTGAAAAAAAAAATCGATATGAGTTGATTGCGGGATATTGGCAAAAAGGATTTCTTATTTTTTTTATATTATGAAACATGTAAATATATTTTTATTTTAATCTTATACTTTTGTACCATGACTGTCGCGAATTATAATATTTAATTTTATATGTAGTTTAATAATTTTTATATATGCTTGAATATTTCAGATCAACGCATATAATGGAAAAATTTATTGAAAAATGTTTGCAATGTACAGACATATATATTTTCTTAATACTTAAGAATCATGTAAATATCCATGTTTTGAAGAAAAAAAATCGATATGAGTTGATTGCTGGTTATTGGCAAAAAGACTTGCTTATTTTGTTGATATTATGAAACATGCAAATATCCTTTTAATTGTATCATAGTTCCATCAGTGTCAAGAATTATAATATTTAATTTTATATGTAATTTTGTTATTTTTCTACATGCTTGAATATTTCATATCAATACATATAATGGACAAATTTATTTAAAATTGTTTGCAAAGTACATATATGTATATATATATATTATAGTGCAAAAATAGTCAACGTTCTGAAAAAATATTTCGTTATGCGTTGATTGCCGAAGACTGGCCAACTTGCTTATTCTCTTAATATTGTGTAAATATTTTTTTTATTGTAGTTTTTATAATATAACTGCCTAAAATTCAAACATTTGATTTTATAATTTCCCCTGTTTTTTATTTTTTCTCTAAAACTAATAGAAACCTATAATTATTATTATTTTTCTTTTTCCCTGTACAAGTCATTTTCAGTACCTCTGATGTTTACTTTGTTTCCAAAGTTGTTCGCAATCAACTTTATATACCTATGTTTTACATCAGAAGTCTGGTGCAAAAAATAATTGAATGGTTTAAAAAGTTATCATAATTTGAGAATAATTTGGTTTTTTGAAAAAGTTTTGGTTAATTTTCTTAATATTTTGAAACTGGTAAATAATATTTTAAAAAATTGTAATTTGCAATTTAATTTAAATTAAATTAATTTTTTTTTTTAAACAAATTCAGAAATTTACTTATAATCTTTGTTTTCCGTGTTATAGTAGCGTGTTATTTAATATATTTTTAGTTGCTTATGTTTAATGCATTGTATATATTTATTTTATCTCCAAATCCTTTAGTTTTCCAGTTTGCAGTATAAAAAACGCCGAGGCAAAATATACGTATATTATCTATACTTTTTATAACGCATGTACAGAGACGTTTTTCGTATTTTTATGTATGAAAGTAACACTTAATAAACATTATTCACAGCAGAGAAAATACAATTTACAGTAGGCATTCGCGCCATCTGGCGGCGACTGTGGTCTTTAACGATTCCGAAACTAAGGGATATTGAGAAGGCCGTATAAGGCAGGCAATCGAGTTTGGCCGTGGTAAATATTTTCAAAAATATGTGTAAAATACATGAAATTCATTTAAAGGCGTGATTTAGGGCGGAGCTACTGAAATTTGACACCCCTTACATTCGACATTTTTTATTCTGGTTTGATTAATGCTAGTAGTAGTATGTACTACTGTAACTATGGATATATCATCGTGTTAAAACATTGAGAATTGTTTTTCACTACATTTTTATGTGTTATATGAACAATAACTTGTTCTTTTTTGCTAAATATTCATGGTTTTCTTCTTCCACTCTTCCAATGTATATCATTCATTGTAATATCATAAATTATACAAATCTTGTGATGTTAAAAAATGCAAATGAGGGGTCTTTAAATATCTGAAAAACAATTTTTGGGTTTTAAGTTGTTCTAACTATAATACTTTTTTAATAATAACTTTTTTTTAATATGATATTTATAATATGGTGCAAAGTTACCCTACATGGCTCTGTAACTTTGAACTTGGTTGAAAATTGAATTTTTATTGTTTATTTCATTATTATTCCTTGATTTCTGAGTCATACAATAATTTGGGAGCATTTCTGCTCTTTTATACCACTAGTTGCAACAATATAATTAAAATAAGAGGGGGATATCTGAATATAGAGAGAATGTGGATCAAAGTTATCCTGAATGACTGTAATCTTTCTGGATACATCTGTATGGCTCCACAAAGAAACTGAAACATATTTAATCTGGGTAGGGCCGTATAAGCCTTAGACACCCCAGTCCCGTATGTATAAGCAATGGTGATTTGGAACTGTAAAATCCCAAAGCTTACTTAACAAACTTTCAAAAAGGAAGGAGAAATGTCTATATAACAAGAGTTTTAGTAAAAAGTGGAGGTAGTGGATTATTTGTAAGTAGGAAAATTACTCATATTTTTCCAATTCTACCATACATCTTTTGTTTATTCAAATCAAACTTAACTTCGTTTCTGACGTTCTTTTGAAAAAGTTTTACAATCCTAGTGTATTTTTTATTTGCTTTTTAAAAAATCAAATATATTTTTTATTTAATTTGAAATCAGAAATAGATACATATTTTTTGAAAAATTAATGCACTATTTACAGGTTAACTGGCATGTAAATTAACTAATTTTTAATGTTTGCTAGAAATTTTGTAAGAAATTTAAAATTTGTGGGAAATATTAACCCCTTGGGGACGAGCGACATGTATACGTGCCGCATGAAGCGCTCAGAATCCTTGTTTATCCTCACCAGTAAAATTTTACTGTAAAATTATGGCAAACGTCTAAGGAGTTTTTGGGACGAATATCTTATGGCATTTATATATTAAATTCTTTTCTTACCGCAAAAGACTGCGAATAACAGGTGTGGTTAAAACAAACTCCTCCTTCTGAGAGTAGTGAGGTTTATGCTCTAGGGAAATACCGTCTCGCTATGTAACACGACAAGACGAAACATCTCCCTGGATTATCTTCAGTACGCCAACGGAAGTAAACAAAAATATTTATTTTATAAGAACATTTTAGCAAAAGTGGTGGGAGTTTAATTTTTTGTTAGTGACTATAAATGTTGACAAAATTATTTAATTCTTTCATACTTTTTCCATCACAATAAACTTATTTTTTTAGTTTGTTCGAAATTTGCAAAGTATTATTTTAAAGCTGGTAAGAAATTTAGAGCAAGTAAGAAGTTTTAAAGCTTCCTGTCTTAAGAATAATATAATCCACTGGCACAAAACTGTAAAAAAAGGTTTTAAATGTTAATTTAAATTTTGATTAAATTTTGATAGTTGATCAAAATTTTGAAATTTTGAGTTTTTTTTTTTTTTTTTTTTTTTTTTTTGTAAAGAAATTAATTTTTTTTTAATTGAATTTAAACCAGCAATATGTACACATTTGTGCAAAAATTGACGCACTACAAACACGTTAACACGAACATAAATTAGCTATATAAGCTTAGTATTTTGTATATAATATGTACATTCAAGGCTGCCACAGGCGACTGTTTTTTAATTCTATTTTGCACTAAATTTTCAAAACAAAAAATACCGTCTCGCTATGTAACACGACAAGACGAAACATCTCCCTGGATTATCTTCAGTACGCCAACGGAAGTAAACAAAAATATTTATTTTATAAGAACATTTTAGCAAAAGTGGTGGGAGTTTAATTTTTTGTTAGTGACTATAAATGTTGACAAAATTATTTAATTCTTTCATACTTTTTCCATCACAATAAACTTATTTTTTTAGTTTGTTCGAAATTTGCAAAGTATTATTTTAAAGCTGGTAAGAAATTTAGAGCAAGTAAGAAGTTTTAAAGCTTCCTGTCTTAAGAATAATATAATCCACTGGCACAAAACTGTAAAAAAAGGTTTTAAATGTTAATTTAAATTTTGATTAAATTTTGATAGTTGATCAAAATTTTGAAATTTTGAGTTTTTTTTTTTTTTTTTTTTTTTTTTTTTTTTTTTTTTTTTGTAAAGAAATTAATTTTTTTTTAATTGAATTTAAACCAGCAATATGTACACATTTGTGCAAAAATTGACGCACTACAAACACGTTAACACGAACATAAATTAGCTATATAAGCTTAGTATTTTGTATATAATATGTACATTCAAGGCTGCCACAGGCGACTGTTTTTTAATTCTATTTTGCACTAAATTTTCAAAACAAAAATCTTTTGCTTTCGCTTTAAAAATGTTTACAGGGGCATAGTTGCCAACCTCCGGCTTTTTTAAAATTAAGAAAACAAACTTTAAACCAGAAAATTTATTTAATTAAATGCGTCTAGCATAAAAAAAGCCGGTGGTTGGCATATATGCAAGGGAGATACACTATAAAATCTATTTAAAAAAATAAAAGTGCGAACAGAATATAAAAATAGTCGCTGGTGGCAAACCTGTATATATATGTGTGTGCGTGCGTGTGTAATTAAAAACGAATGACCTACTTTTGACGATCAAGTACTTGAAAACAGCATTTCAAACGGTGTGTACCACATTCTGGGTGTGCAGACTGCTTGGTTAAACATCTTGAAATAAAAAATCTTTGAACTTAAATTAAAAATATATATATAAATAAAAATGATTTTTGTTTTTTAGGATATTTTTGCATAAGCTAAAATGTGACACTTTTTGTAGCATTGAAAAAAAAATTATGCAAATGATGAATTTAAAATTTATTTGGAATTTTGCGACGGAAATAATTAGTTCTACTTGTGCTTTTTCCGATTTTTTTTGGATCAATATACGTATTTTATGAACAAGAAAAACTGTTAAACACATAGTTTGTGAAATTTTCCCTTGTTAAAATCTTAAAAGAAATATTTTGAATAAAAGGTAATATTAGCTATGTAGAAGTAATTACCATATGATTTTACCATACATCATGCTATGGAATACCGTACAATTTATGGTACAAGCAATTACCATATGATTTTACCATACATCATGCTATGGTATACTATACATTTTATAGTACAAGCAATTATCATATGATTTTACCATACATCATGCTATGGAACACCATTGAATGTATGGTAAATATCACTACCCTATAATTTTACCATACACCTTGCTATGGAATACCTTATAATATATGGTACATGTCATTACCCTATTATTTTACCATACACATTGCTATGAATACCATAGAGAGCAGAATGTTTACCATATGAATATAGTAGGTTTACATATAATGACATAAAATTTTTATGATTTTCCATATAAAACCATATGTTTCCATAAAAAATCCTATGTCATTTTTTGCTAAGGGGAAAGAGAAGTATTTTATAACAAAGCTGAAATTACAACTGTTATGATTAAAAATGCATGAGGAGTTCTGTGAAAAGTTATTATTGCTTGCGATGAGGATGTGACACCAACGCCCCCTAGATATTGACATGCGCCACGAAAACGTCACACAAAGCAGGCAAAACAAAGAAAAAAGGTCATTGATTGGCTCGTGGTCATTCACGAGCCAATGAATGATCTTGTTTCTTTGTTTTGCCTGCTTTGGGTGACTTTTTCGTGACGCGTGTCAAAGCTTTCTTAAATATCTAGAGGCGTTGGTCACAGCCACTTGATGTCTCGAAGAACGAAAGCAATCGGCTGAGACTTTGTTTGTTAATAATTTTAACAATCATTTTCTCTCGTGAAAGAGAAACTCGCATTTACCTTATAACAGTATTAATATACCTATCTATATATGTCTATATATATCTATATATATATATTATATATATATATATATACATACACACAGAGTAGGGAGTTCGTAATTAATTACTCTGTGTATATATACATATTGAAATTTATTGCTTTTCCATATTTTGAAACGAAAATTTTCAAAGATTCCGGTATGAATTCAACATTTCAGGAACGCAATCACTTGCCTCTGAAAGGGTTAAACCATCACACAATCAATAACACACAAAAACAATCGGCTGAGATTTGGCACAAGCGAGGCACAATGGTAGCATTAAATTAAAATTTCTTCCGATCAGTCGGTTACTATATTGAAACACTGTTAAACGATTTCCTCTGAAAAGATGGATTATCGGGCTATTTGGCGAAATCCATCACAGAATGGCCTAGAGAAAAGAAAAGAGAGCTATCATGTTTGAGAGGTAATCCTCCCCTCCGCCTTTACTATCCACATCCAAAATCACATCGGCCTCCTCTCGGAAAACCGATATTCAAGAATAAATCCGGGGATTAATAAATCTCTTGTAACACTTAAATGCATTCATTTTACTTGTCTGTATTCACAATAGAAGAATTGTGGTGTGAGAAATATAATTTCATAAACATTAATTTTTCAATTTTTATTTATCAAAGAATTATTCAATGTCACTTTTTACCATTAAGTTTGTTAAAAAATTTAATTATTATAGGTTTTGATTATAAGGCTTAAGGGGACAGTTTACCTTTTCAACATATTGTTTATTTTTAAAAAAATATGGTTTAAATGGTGAACTCGCTGCATTTCAATGTTCAAATAGGAGTACATTTTGAAAAAGAAAATATTTAAACTGCATATTTCATTAAATTTTTAAAAAGTATATAAGAATTTGAATTTTTTTAAATCTCTACTACTTTTTTAAAAATTTATATTTTTGCCAAATTTTTTTTTAAGATTTTCAAATGCACATGGATTTTTAGATACATCTAATATTACATTTCATATAATTTTCTTACTGGTATATGTAGTGTAAAACGATTAAATCTAACACATCTTCATATACTTTTCTTTTTAAAAAATAACAATAAACTTGAATTCAATAAAAAGTAAAAATTTTCGTGTAAAATTCACCATGATTAATAATTAAAATTCGTAAGATACAAATAAATGTAAATACATTGCTTAAAGGTGCGTCAAATACAATAAAATACTTTAAAAACACATTAGTCATAAAAAAAAAAAAAAAAAAAAAAAAAAAAACGTTTTCAAACGAAACTTACTCGGCCTTCATCAGTGAAAAACTAATAGCTGTTGTCTCCCTGCATCCCCTAGCATTGCCCGGAACAGACCATTTTACTTCAAGGGTGGTATGGAATATAAGGTGGAATAGAAAATGTTATTCAAATTTTCTTTTTCATTTTTTCCAAAAAAGTACAGGTTTATCAATTATGAATTAATTCTTTCCAGACTGCGTAGATATCATATAATATATCGTTACAGAATATTTCTTTATTAGAGATTATTTCTAAAGATTCTCTTATGATAGCTTATTGTTGATTACTTGTACGGAAGATAATTTTGGATCTATTGAAATTTTTTTTATAGGCTGAGTTTGTGCTAATCTTGCTAACGCAGTGTGGAGTCTATTTAATCTCAGATCTGCTTCATGTTCCTTTATTCTGTCTCGAAATTTTCTCAGTTTCATACTTATGTACATAAAATCTTTATTCTCTTTCTTGAAGGGTATAATATATACCCCTCATCTATTGATGGCTTGAATTGGGTCAATTTTCGTATTTAACAAAACTTTTAACTTTGGGGGAGAAACTGCGATTAATGTAACACCAAACTTAGAATGGGAATGACTCGTTAACTTTACAAAATTTCAAACTTTTAATTGGAGCTGTACTTCATTTTTCATCATCTTTCACTTTTAATCTGTTTATGATTTTTTCACTGAAACGAGGTGCAACTGAATTCTCGGCTGCTAGTTTTCTAATTACGTCTGTTTCTTCATTAAGGAAATGATTTGAACAAACTTCAAACGATCTTTTTATATAAACATTGAAAGGGGTGAAACCCTCCCCCCCCCCCAGTTTCGGTAAACTCATATACATTCGGTAATTTCACTTTCGTTCAAAAATTGCATCATTTGTTTCTGCATTATTTTCTTTAAAAAAAAAAAAATTAAAAACATATATAAACATAAATTAAAAATTTATTACAAAACAGAAAACAATGTCAAAACATATTTAAAATTATTAAACATTTTCTAATTAGAAACTTCCTTTCTCTTTACATTATGTGGTTTTTTCACTCGGAGTCGATTGCAATTTCACTTTTTAGCTATTCCATGGGCGTAAGAAGGGGAGGCAGGGGGGGGGGGGATTCATGATACAGTATCCCTTGGAAGGAGAAATATACCTTCTTCATATTTCTATGCAATATCCCTGTAAGCTAGAAGATTAGGGTAGAGAATATCTTAGCTTCATTCAAGAAAGTAATCTGGAGAAAAGGCCTTGAGGGTAAATGGTACACGTACGATCCTTAACCAACGCAAATGAAATTAGAAGGCCAAACTTTTACCGTTTAATCAGGGTCATTTTTCTTGTTCGTTGAAATTCGTTTTGCTGGACTCCGAAAGCTTTGGTGGGGGGGGGGGGGGGGTATTGCGCGTTTTCTTCGGGGGACAGGATGTCGCCAGATGCTTACTGTAGTATTGCGCGTTTTTCAAAGCAAAAGATAACAGAGTATCGGGAATTTTTTCTTATCAAAGAAAATTAAAACGGTGTAATAAAATTACATTACCTACTAGGGATGTATCGAATAGCGATTTTTACCGAATACCGAATATTCGGCCTACAGGTGAACCGGATGCCGAATATTCGGCTTGCCGAATATTCGGCTTGCCGAATTAACTGTTAGGCCGAATACCGAATATTCGTCCAGCTGAATAGTAACTATTCGGCCAAATACCAAATATTCGGCTGGTCGAATACTTTTACATTTCAAAGATTAAAGACATTAAAATGTCAAAGGGCATAGCCGGATAAGCATTGGAAACATGCATTTGAATCAAATTTCCTGATTTTTTTCCCAAATGTGGCTACATATCTGACAATGTATTTCCGCTATTATCACCCTATAAATATTGATACTTAATAAGATAAAAATGTTTTTTGAATTTTTTAAAAAACAGATTTTCTCAAAAACTGCTGCACGGAATTCCGTGCCATTAACTCAGGATATATAGATACCAAAGATGCATAACTGATAATTTTTGTATAATTTTCTGTTAATAAAAACTGTGTGAAATAGCGAAATAAAAATAAATAAATAAATAAAAATC
The DNA here is from genome assembly GCA_963932465.1 of Maratus speciosus. NCBI lineage: Eukaryota > Metazoa > Arthropoda > Arachnida > Araneae > Salticidae > Maratus > Maratus speciosus. The sequence continues at coordinate 182,650,189 of OZ010796.1, read as the reverse complement.
ATATCTTATGGTTATCCGAAAATTACTATTTTCTTGTAAAAAATTCCCCATATGTGCCCGTATATTCTGTATAAATGCCGAAAGTTTGCGTTTGGTACTACATATAAATATTTACAAAAATGTATAGTAAAATTTTTGAAATTCATTTTAAGGCGTGTTTTGGGGCGGAGCTACTCAACTTCGACATCCGAGGAATTTTTGGAACAAAGTCAACAGACAATATGCCAACTGATGTATTTTAGATTCCATTAAGCATATAAGCATTGTTTTTCAACTTCATGTTCATTTTGTTATCGACAGTGTTGAGAATGTTGCTCTTGTGTTCATTAAAATTTAAAATACAGCAATTCTGTAACTGTTAATTCCAAAAATTCTTTGAGTGTCGAAGTTGAGTAGCTCCACCCTAAATAACGCCTTAAAATGAATTTCAATAATTTTAATATATATTTTTGTAAATATTTATATGTAGTACCCAACGCAAACTTTCGGCATTTTTATAGAATATACGAGCTCATGCGGGGAATTTTTTACAAGAAAATGGTAATTTTCGGATGACCATAAGATATGATTTTTATTCTTTAAAATTTTTATTTCGCTGTTTCACACAATTTTTATAAACAGAAAATTATACAAAATTTACCAGTTATGCATCTTTGGTATCTATATATCCTCAGTTAATGGCATGAAATTCTCTGCAGCAGTTTTTGAGAAAATCCGTTTTTTAAAAAATCGGAAAAACATTTTTATCTTATTAAATATCAATATTTATAGGGTGAAAATATGGGAAATATATTGTCAGATATGTAGCCATATCTGGGGAAAAAATCATGAAATTTGATTGAAAGGCATGTTTCCAATGCTTATCCGGCTATGCCCTTTTAAAACGATTTTACATAATATTTAATGCAGAAACATACATATTGATAAACAAGAACTTTTTACAAGTAAACTTTATACATGAAAAAAATGTTTACGTTTTCATAAAGATGAAATGAAAATTAGCATTTCGGGTCTACTTTGTGCCAGGCCTTTTTCGGTCCAAAAATAGCCTCAGTTACTTAGATATGCCCTTAATACAACCAAATCTCTTAAAACATGTTTTAAGTAATATTTTTTTTCAAGTGTTAGGGGCGACCGGTGCTAGTAGGCGCAGTATTTAGTTATTGATTTTTATTAATTTTTTGTTTAAGTTTTTTACGAAACTTTAACTGTAACATTAGTCCTGGCAAAAGAGACCGTATAGGGACTCTACCTAGCAAAATTAATGGTAGTACTGGAAATCGGCTTTCTAGATGTTTTTTGGGTCGCTGAATCCGAATTTGTAACTTCCCACCAAAATTTTTCCCGGCAACCCCCCAAATTTTGGTAAAAAGCCCCCCAAAAAGATTTTTATTACAAAATTCCATTTTTTTATTGTTTTAGGGAAAAAGTAGATAGAAATTCAGAAAGTAGACAAAATTTGTAACAAATTATGTGACATTATATGACACTAATATATATGACATTATGACTTAGGATGAAGGGGATAGGGGGATCTGCCTCGGAACATGCGCCACAGTGCTGCGTGGACTAAGTTGCGCAGTTCCACTTAACCACTCACACGTTTACATTAGCCCTCCCATCTTCCCTCCGAATTTTCTGTATAAGGTTTACTTAAGTTTTTGGGTCGCTGAATCCGAATTTTTAACTTACTTCCAAAATCCCCCCCCCCCCCCCCCCCCGAAAACCCCATCAAATAGTTGTTTTTAACTTAAATTTCTTATTATTTTAGGGGAAAAGCATTACGAAATTCAGAAACTAGACAAAATTTGCAACAAATAGGATATATGACATTATGACGTAGGATAAACGGGGAGAGGGGGGGCAGCCTCGGAACATTCCCCGCGCGCTTTTCTCAAAAACAATTGCAATTTCACTTTTTAGCTATTCCATGGGCGTAAGAAGGGGAGGCAGGGGGGGGGGGGATTCATGATACAGTATCCCTTGGAAGGAGAAATATACCTTCTTCATATTTCTATGCAATATCCCTGTAAGCTAGAAGATTAGGGTAGAGAATATCTTAGCTTCATTCAAGAAAGTAATCTGGAGAAAAGGCCTTGAGGGTAAATGGTACACGTACGATCCTTAACCAACGCAAATGAAATTAGAAGGCCAAACTTTTACCGTTTAATCAGGGTCATTTTTCTTGTTCGTTGAAATTCGTTTTGCTGGACTCCGAAAGCTTTGGTGGGGGGGGGGGGGTATTGCGCGTTTTCTTCGGGGGACAGGATGTCGCCAGATGCTTACTGTAGTATTGCGCGTTTTTCAAAGCAAAAGATAACAGAGTATCGGGAATTTTTTCTTATCAAAGAAAATTAAAACGGTGTAATAAAATTACATTACCTACTAGGGATGTATCGAATAGCGATTTTTACCGAATACCGAATATTCGGCCTACAGGTGAACCGGATGCCGAATATTCGGCTTGCCGAATATTCGGCTTGCCGAATTAACTGTTAGGCCGAATACCGAATATTCGTCCAGCTGAATAGTAACTATTCGGCCAAATACCAAATATTCGGCTGGTCGAATACTTTTACATTTCAAAGATTAAAGACATTAAAATGTCAAAGGGCATAGCCGGATAAGCATTGGAAACATGCATTTGAATCAAATTTCCTGATTTTTTTCCCAAATGTGGCTACATATCTGACAATGTATTTCCGCTATTATCACCCTATAAATATTGATACTTAATAAGATAAAAATGTTTTTTGAATTTTTTAAAAAACAGATTTTCTCAAAAACTGCTGCACGGAATTCCGTGCCATTAACTCAGGATATATAGATACCAAAGATGCATAACTGATAATTTTTGTATAATTTTCTGTTAATAAAAACTGTGTGAAATAGCGAAATAAAAATAAATAAATAAATAAAAATCATATCTTATGGTTATCCGAAAATTACTATTTTCTTGTAAAAAATTCCCCATATGTGCCCGTATATTCTGTATAAATGCCGAAAGTTTGCGTTTGGTACTACATATAAATATTTACAAAAATGTATAGTAAAATTTTTGAAATTCATTTTAAGGCGTGTTTTGGGGCGGAGCTACTCAACTTCGACATCCGAGGAATTTTTGGAACAAAGTCAACAGACAATATGCCAACTGATGTATTTTAGATTCCATTAAGCATATAAGCATTGTTTTTCAACTTCATGTTCATTTTGTTATCGACAGTGTTGAGAATGTTGCTCTTGTGTTCATTAAAATTTAAAATACAGCAATTCTGTAACTGTTAATTCCAAAAATTCTTTGAGTGTCGAAGTTGAGTAGCTCCACCCTAAATAACGCCTTAAAATGAATTTCAATAATTTTAATATATATTTTTGTAAATATTTATATGTAGTACCCAACGCAAACTTTCGGCATTTTTATAGAATATACGAGCTCATGCGGGGAATTTTTTACAAGAAAATGGTAATTTTCGGATGACCATAAGATATGATTTTTATTCTTTAAAATTTTTATTTCGCTGTTTCACACAATTTTTATAAACAGAAAATTATACAAAATTTACCAGTTATGCATCTTTGGTATCTATATATCCTCAGTTAATGGCATGAAATTCTCTGCAGCAGTTTTTGAGAAAATCCGTTTTTTAAAAAATCGGAAAAACATTTTTATCTTATTAAATATCAATATTTATAGGGTGAAAATATGGGAAATATATTGTCAGATATGTAGCCATATCTGGGGAAAAAATCATGAAATTTGATTGAAAGGCATGTTTCCAATGCTTATCCGGCTATGCCCTTTTAAAACGATTTTACATAATATTTAATGCAGAAACATACATATTGATAAACAAGAACTTTTTACAAGTAAACTTTATACATGAAAAAAATGTTTACGTTTTCATAAAGATGAAATGAAAATTAGCATTTCGGGTCTACTTTGTGCCAGGCCTTTTTCGGTCCAAAAATAGCCTCAGTTACTTAGATATGCCCTTAATACAACCAAATCTCTTAAAACATGTTTTAAGTAATATTTTTTTTCAAGTGTTAGGGGCGACCGGTGCTAGTAGGCGCAGTATTTAGTTATTGATTTTTATTAATTTTTTGTTTAAGTTTTTTACGAAACTTTAACTGTAACATTAGTCCTGGCAAAAGAGACCGTATAGGGACTCTACCTAGCAAAATTAATGGTAGTACTGGAAATCGGCTTTCTAGATGTTTTTTGGGTCGCTGAATCCGAATTTGTAACTTCCCACCAAAATTTTTCCCGGCAACCCCCCAAATTTTGGTAAAAAGCCCCCCAAAAAGATTTTTATTACAAAATTCCATTTTTTTATTGTTTTAGGGAAAAAGTAGATAGAAATTCAGAAAGTAGACAAAATTTGTAACAAATTATGTGACATTATATGACACTAATATATATGACATTATGACTTAGGATGAAGGGGATAGGGGGATCTGCCTCGGAACATGCGCCACAGTGCTGCGTGGACTAAGTTGCGCAGTTCCACTTAACCACTCACACGTTTACATTAGCCCTCCCATCTTCCCTCCGAATTTTCTGTATAAGGTTTACTTAAGTTTTTGGGTCGCTGAATCCGAATTTTTAACTTACTTCCAAAATCCCCCCCCCCCCCCCCCCGAAAACCCCATCAAATAGTTGTTTTTAACTTAAATTTCTTATTATTTTAGGGGAAAAGCATTACGAAATTCAGAAACTAGACAAAATTTGCAACAAATAGGATATATGACATTATGACGTAGGATAAACGGGGAGAGGGGGGGCAGCCTCGGAACATTCCCCGCGCGCTTTTCTCAAAAACAAAATTTTTTCAAAAAATCAATTTTTTGGGGGGTTGCCGGGTGAAATTTTGGTGGGAAGTTACAGATTCGGATTCAGCAACCCAAAAAACATCTAGAAAGTCGATCTCCATTACTACCATTAATTTTGCCAGATAAAATCCCCTACTGCCTGGACTTCATTATTTAGTGCACGTAGCGCCGCAGTGCATGTTCCGAGGCAGCCCTCACCCTCCCCGTTCATCCTAAATCATTATGTCATATATCCTATTTGTTGCAGATTTTGTCTAGTTTCTGAATTTCGTAATGCTTTTCCCCTAAAATAATGAGAAATTTAAGTTAAAAACAACTATTCGGAGGGGTTTCGGGGGGGTGGGGGGGATTTTTGGGGGAAAGTTAAAAATTCGGATTCTGCGACCCAAAAATCTTAAAGTAAACCTTATAGAGAAAGTTCGGCGGGGAGATGGGAGGGCGAATGTAAACGTGTGAGTGGTTAAGTGGAATTGCGCAAATTAGTTTACGCAGCACCGCACGTATGTTCCGAGGCAGATCGCCCCTTCCCCTTCGTCCTAAGTCATAATGTCATATATATAATTTGTTGGAAATTTTGTCTACTTTTTGAATTTCTAGATACTTTTTCTCTAAAACAATAAAAAAATTGATTTTTTTAATAAAAACCTTTTTTGGGGGCCTTTTTACCAAAATTTGGGGAGGTTACCGGGGGAAATTTTGGTGGGAAGTTACAAATTCGGATTCAACGTCCCAAAAAACCTCTAGAAAGCCGATTTCCAGTACTACCATTAATTTTGCTAGGTAAAATTCCCTATTGCCTGGACTACTTTAAAGAACAGGCATTAGGCTATAAATACCCGGAGTTTTGAGTTTCTAGCTTTTGTAGTTTATCTTAAGCGGAAGCCTAAAATAAAAGGAAAATTGTGCGCCAACCTACCCCGTCGCAGGGGAAGTTGCCTATACCTATGGGGTAAGTTGGCACATGCCTTATAAAAATGTAAATGAAACTCAAATAAGACACGCAGTTAAGAGAAATCAATTTCATTATTACCAGTAAGTTTAAACAAAGGTGTTATCGCCGTGCGATGTAAATTCTAAATTATACAGACATAAAAATAATGAATAAAACATTAACATTGAGTATATTCTATCCTACTCGATTGAGTAACTTCTATCCTCCTTCTAGCCTTGCTGGGGACCATGTACATGATACAAATTATGATGGTCTCCCACTCCTCTAGTGTGCGAAGACTCCGCAGATTTCATGGGACACTATAGATAAAGTATGGGCTGATGGGTTTTGGCGAACGTACCTGTCAAACTAGAAACAATACGTGGATATAAAATGCAGTGTGGGGACAACAAAAGAGAATTCGATTATGCCTTAGGGTTCGTGAGCTCTACTACAAGCACATCGGATTCTCCCCTTTCTCGGGAAACAGGTCCGAATTTTCTGATGTGACGTTGCATTCCGATGCCCTTGGGTTTAATGCTACTACAATGGCATCGGGAACGTTCCGCATCGGAAACCTGTCATCGTAATCCTCTGAAAATTTCCCGACACCTTAGAAGGCGGTGAGAAGTGCAACAGATTGTCGGAAGCTCCCTTTATAAAGCTGTTGATATAGTTTACGCTCTTTATTAAAAATGCCATCGGCACGCGTCTAATAAAGATATTTTGATAATCTTTTTTTTAAACAAGACTGAAATGTTCAGATTTTCAGCTGTCAAAAGCTCATAATGATATGACGGATAGTTTTTTATAAAATGAAAAATAAAAATGAAATTTGCTTTTTTTTGACAAACCAAAGGTTTTCCTTTAAAAATTAATAAAAAATTAACATGTTAAACTAGAAATATTTAATAGCTATCATAAGAAATGCCTTATTCTAGATTTTTAAATGGTATGAAAAGAAAAGTGTTATAAGTTCTTGTTAAATAAATATAAGTATAAATACTCCAAAATTTCAAGAAATTCTACTTAAATATAAAATAACTGGGAAAATATAAGTTTTGAAAGTAATTTTTAGAACTAATAATAAGCGTTTTTTTGCAAATACTGCAAGCAATTATTTTGTAGATTTAGATTCATTTTTCTTTGTGGTACACTGTCTTTTTAAAATGAAATGTTAACATAAAATAACAAAAACAACAAAAAACTAATACTAATTTGAAAAAAAGTTATTGAAGTGCTTGTTAAAACGTAACGTATTAAAACGTATAGTCTAACAAATCATCACGCACAATGTTATTAATCTGCTTTAAATAAACAATGCGCAATACCAAGAAAGTTAATTATACCATAATTCTTGCATAAATAATTAGCAGAGTGACCAAGCGCTGCATATACCCCAAAAATAATTGACCATATAATTTTACTAAAACTTTTGTATACTAAATATAACACTTATGCTAATATTTAAGCCCATGTGGACACTATCGTTGTTTACTCAAACAAAATAATTATCCAAAATTTCCGAAAGATTTTCCTTTTCTTTTTTTTAAATTATTATTAAATGCTGTATCAATTTTAATGACTTTTTGTATAATGTATATATCCATATATAAATATATAAAATCTTTTAATAACATGCAATGAGAATTTCCGATTAGTACAAAATCAAAATTTTCAATTAAAAAGTTTTCGAAAAGAAAAAATCTTAGGAAAGTATTGCAGGTTTTTGAACGTCATATTTTATTATAGAATTTAAATAAATTGTAGCGTTTCTAAGGACATCAAAAAGCAACGTAATTCTTCATAACTTTTTTACAATAAATTTCGAAAAGTTTCGAACAAAATACAAAATATATATATATATTGTTTGAACATGATGCGAATCAGACTTCTTGGCTTTTCATTTTTTTTTTTTTTTTTTCTGCCTTTGATTATATTTTTTCGAAATATAAAATAATTATTTCTGAAATTAACCAAAAAAAAAAGGAAGCTTCGATATTAAATAAAACCTAATATTAAGATCGCCAGAGAGTCCTCTTTTTTTTTTTTTCCTTGTGTGTGTGTGTATGTGTGGATTGAGTAATATTTAACTTATATTTTGAAAGATTAGTTTTATATAGAAATTAAAGACAGTGACCAAAGAATAAAAAACTAACAAGAATGATTCACATCATCTTCAAATAATATATTTTTTACCTTTTCGAAATTTATTGTAAAGTTACTATGAAATACGTTGCTTTTTTATGTCATTAGAAACAATTTATTTTATATCCAATGAAATATGCAGTATAAAAAATGTATCTTAAAGTATTCAAAAGCCTGCAATACTTTCCAAAGATATTTATTCTTTTTTTTTCTTTTTTTCAAAAGTATTTTGTTATTTATGCAACAAATAATAAACCTTAAAACTAAACTAATACAACATTTATATATATATATATATATATATATATATATATATATATATATATATATATATATAGAGAGAGAGAGAGAGAGAGAGAGAGAGAGAGTCAAACTTTTTATATATACATATATTAAACATTCGGAAATTTTGAATAATTAGTTTATTGGGTAAACAATGATAGTGCCCACATGGCGGGAGGTACTGGGTTCGAACCCAATCACGCCCGTCGGCCTAATCGTTGGGAGTTTTCGTGGTTTTCTTCGAATCTTGGATTTCCTTGTTTAAGGTTAGGTTCCCTTAGAAAGACCCCCACAGAGGGCACCCCCCCCCCAGGCCTATATCCCTCGTGTTGATAATTGGCCGTCACAAATAATAACATAACATAACATAGCCCACATGCCCTTGAATATTTGAACAAATGTTACATTTAGTATAAATAAGTTTTAGCAAAAATATGTGGTCAACTATTTTTCTAGTATGAAGTAAGTAGTAGAAAAAGGAGAGTTCTAGTCCAGCAGGCGGCGGGCGGCGGAGGAGCAAAGGAGCAACTCCGCCGCCTGCTCCTCCTCCTGCTCCACCAACGCCTGCTCCTCCTCCTGCTCCGCCTGCGGAGAATGTGTGCTCTTAGAGGAGGGGTCAGAAAGGAATTTTGATCTCTAAGAAGAGGGTGGAGTTTTAAAAAAATTAGATTTTTTTTGGAGATTGAAATTTTGAACTATAGTATGAGGGATCATTTTGAAGATTGAAATTGTATTTTTTAGCGGAAATAATTTTTAAGTGAACTATAGTACGAGGGGTCATTTTGAGAACTATAGTACGAAGGGTTAATATACATTTTTGGAGACGGAATTTTATTTTATTTATTTATTATTATTTATTTTTTAGATGAAAATTTTTTAGCGAAATATAATATGAGGGGTAATTTTCAAATGTACATGCAGAATTAAATTTAAAATATTTAATTTTAGAACTTAACAAAATTTTGAATGGGAATTTTTTTTTTTTTTTTTTTAGGATTGAATGTAGTAATGAAAATTTATTCGAAAGGTAAAGAATTTCTGATGTTAGACGATTGGTCGATGTGAATTTTTCAGGGGATTTTAATTAAGTAAAAGATTTATTTTCTGCTGCCCTCTAGTGGACTTAAACTGAAGCAATTAAAATATATTTTAAAACAATTAAAAGATGAGATGAGGTTTGAACCCTCAAAAAATGTAAGGATGGGTCAGTGATTTTAGCTGTCGCCTTGACCACTTTGCCATGCTTGCATGCCTTGGAAAGAATTTTTTTGAAAGGGTGTGCGATTCTCCTCCTGCTCTCGTTGCGAGTAACGGGGCCCCTCCGCCTGCTCCCACCACCTGCTCCTGCCGCGAGTACCGTGCTCATGCTCCTGGCACGAATAAAGGGCTCCTCCACCTGCGGAGAGCTTGTTGTTTTAGAGGAAGGCTTAATTAGGAAATTTTTAAGGGCACGCTATAGGTTGGGGTGAAATTTTCAATTATACATGAAGAATTAATTTATGAATATTTAATTTTGGAACTTAAGAAAAATTTTGAACAGGGATTTTTTTTTTTTTTTTTTTTTTTTGAAACCTAACTTTAATTATTAATTACTCATTAATAAATTATGTTAATTTTTTTTTCATTCCATGATAATTGTTCTTGCGCATTTTTAAATTTTAATTAAATAAATAGTTTCGATTTAATACCCGTACTCACGTGACACCCCCCCTCCCCCCCACCTTTTATTTTTCTACTTGTGCAATAAACTATTGAGATTTCATTTTAAAACCTGGAATTAGATATACTGCAAATAATTATTCAAATTTTCTATAAGGTATGAATACACTACAAATATTTTCCCAGTTGAGTTAAATGTTTTTGAGATGTTTATCGAAATTATATAGAAATACAGGGTTGTTCAAAGATATGTTTTCTTTTAACAAGTATGAAATATTTTAATCCCTCCCCTCCCATAATGGGTGCTTGATACATTTTTAAATGAATGGCCGGTTTAATTTCTTATATTATGCTTCTATTTTGCTAATGAGTCAATCAGTAAATTTGGCTAGTGATGTCACGGGAGATCTAATTTTTTGGCGAAATATATTTATTAATTATATAAATTTTTCAATTCGTTGGTGAAATATATGAACTCAATTAGATAATATTTTTAATATTGAATACATTTTTATTGTTATTCGTGAAAATGTTAATGTTATTACCGAAATATATTTATTGCACTGAATAAATTTGTAATGTTGTTGGTGAAGTATATAAACTCAATTAGATAATTTTTTAAATATTGAATACATTTTTATTGTTATTCGTGAAAATTTTAACGTTATTGGCGAAAATATTTTTTTTTTTTCTTTTCACTGAATAAATTTTTAATGTTGTTGGCGAAGTGTATTAGTAAATTTTGAATGCAGTTGACTAAATCTGTTACTAGTTTTCAACAATGCGAAAGATACGTTTGAATATGAGTCTTGTGCAATAATTCCTGCATATACAGGACAGTGCAAAATAATTTGATGAATCTCGTTAATATATATATTTTATTGAAAGTGTAAAACTATTTTCTTATAAAAATAATTTCGCACACAAGATTTTTTTCGCCACCTTTAGCAATTAGAATTTAAATAGCGATATTGCTATGAGCGAGTTTTTTTTTTTTTTTTTTTTTTTTTTTTTTTTGTCCTGAGCAGCGAAGAATATATCATATACAATTCAAAGCCAGATTTAACTAAATTTTAATTAAAAATCGAATTTTTGTTCACAAATTTCGTGTGAAGTGTATTAGAAAAAGCATATACGATTCATTTTTATACTGCATACAAAATATTTCTAGAGAAATGATAAATTTTTAGAATGCATATATAGTATTTATATAGAGATATATACATATTTAGCATATACGAGTAATTTTCAGACTACCTGCATATTCATCATTTGGAGAATGCATATCCTAATCATTTCTAAACTACGTTTTGCCTTTGAAAGCAATTTTAGTAAAAGATGTTCTGTATTCAACATATAATTTATTTATTTATTTTTTGTGCGATTAATTTTTTTATACTGCGATTTATTATTTCTATATTCTATATATTCTATATTTATATATTCTATATTATTTTTGGATAATACCTTTATGAATAATTTTTACACTAATTTTGGATTATTATTGAGATTAAATATAATTTTGATTCATTCTTTTCTTTAAGGTGTTTCGCCTAGGCTTCCTCATTGAAAACATGATAGAGGCTACTGCATTTTCAAAACAATTTGTTATTTGAAACAGTTATAATTTGAAAACAATCTAAGTAAATGATTTTATAGATTCTAGGACAATTGAAATGCTTTCTTCAGAGATTTTTGAACTAGGATTATTTTTAATAAAATTCAAATCTAAGAAATTTTTGAAGTTCGAAAACAAAGTAATTTAGACAAATCCTTTACCCAATACAATAAGTTTCTGAAAAAATATTTCAAATGATTTATTTTAGTTAATAATTCCTTGAAAACAATGCATGAGATTTTTGTTTCGCGAAAATTAATATTTCTAATACTACGTTGGAAAAATAAATATTAAAGAATAGATTTGAAATAGGAATAATATGCTCACAGATTAATATTCAATAATAAATTTTGAACCTGCTATTACCAAATTAAAACATATAGTATATGCATTTTCATTTATACTCAAAAGGAAACTTAACGGAAAAAAATAAATACCTAGTTTTAGTTGTATATTTTTAATATGAAATCGAAATATAAAAAGGAATGACAGTACATGTTAATATTCCATGTCTTCTCGTATGACCATCCATGTTAGAAATCACGCTTTAACTATACTGCTTATTTCAGAGCCTGTCGGAACACCTTGGTTATCTTATCCCTCTTTGCCGGAACATGCATCTACAGGAATGTTACCTCAAAGATCAAAGGCGCCGCATTAAACGGTCCCTTTCAATAGATAAAAGAGATAAGCCGATATTATTCGAATAACAATTAGTAAAGTCTGTCTCAATTACAATTTAACTTAATTAAGGGATTCTTATAAATTTTTAAATATAGGATAGATTGAAGTTTTATACCTACATTTAGATTTTAATAACAGCATCAAATGTACTATTCTGAAAATCTATGTATTCATTTTTTAAAAACATAATGTTAGCCTTTTACCCAGTTTTTTAGATGAAATGACTATTAGGTATCATACTTTTTAAATAATTTACAATAATTTACAATTACTTTCTGTACATATTTTATTCAAGAATACTTTTTTCCAAACATGCATTTACCTCAAATTTATGCTTTAAAGACAAATATTACATGCGACTACCTATATCTTTTTTAATACATGTGCATACTATTTAATATAGTTACACTATTCGAAATACATAAATTAACAACATACATCCCCATTTAATCATAATTATATTTACGCCATTTTCGTTTGGATTGATAATGCTAATAGATGATAAGCTATTTTCTAGGATGATGTAAGAATAATTTTGAATGCTGCACGTATTCTTCTATAAAATATACCTCAGTCATTATTGTCACTGCGTTAGAGATAATATTAATATATCTTTAAACTTTTTTCTATCGATATACCTAGAAGTATTTTTTTTTAAGTTTTTTTTTTTTAGTAAGAAGTGTTTATTCATTTCACCTTTTTAACTTATATTTTAAATAATCTCACATAGGTCGAATTTACTTTTCAACAACATATAAGGATTTTCAAAGATTATTCAATCTTTTTTTTTTTTTTAGGGGTTCAGAATGAAAATATAGTCATTTAGGACTAATATGTGTACAGGGTCCGCATGGACTAACTAGCCTGCGGCCTTGGGCCCACTGCTGAGTAGGGGCCCTAAATCGCGTATGTGTAACTATAAAGTATCCTATGTATGTTATATTACCTAAAGTCTGTGTAAGTTATTATTGGGTGAAAATGCTCTCTTCTGCAATTTATTATTATTATTATTATTATTATTATTATTTTTTTTTTTTTGGCAAAGGAACCCAGAGAAGAAATTTTTTTATTATTTACACATTTTTTATTAATGTTAGTGAAATGAAACTTTAACATTTGAAAAGCAATTTATTATTATTTGTAAATTTTTATTGTTATTAACGACACAAATTTTAAACAACTTCATAGACGAAGGAAAGTAACCCGAATTATCGATTTCATACAAGAAAAACTTTTTTCACTCATCTCCCCTGGTTCGACAGGTTTCAAACTCACATGACCAGACATTAGATTTTAGGTAGAGCCCAATTAAGATTGCAGGGGGCCCAAAGCCCAACACCTTTCGCCCTCGCCCCCTAATCCATAGACCCAAGGGCCTGGTTGGCCTGTGCGGGTATTAGGCCCCGATTTTAGGGAGCCTGGTTGGCCTCAGCGGGAATTAGGCCCCGATTATAGGGAGCCTGGTTGGCCTGTGCGGGAATTAGGCCTCGAATATAGGGAGCCTGGTTGCCTGTGCGGGAATTAGGCCCTGATTATAGGGCGCCTGGTTGGCCTGTTCGGGAATTAGGCCTCGAATATAGGGCCAATACATTAACCACAACGGTTGATTGTGTTTTTGACGACCAATTATCATCACGAGTGATATAGGCCCTAAGGGGGTAGTGCCCTACGTGGGGTCTTTCTTAGGGAACCTAACCCGTATTTACGCTTGGAAAACCAAGGTTCGAATAAAACCACGAAAACTCCGAACGACTGGGCCGACGGGCGCGATTGGGATCGAACGCAGCACCTCCCGTCTACCAGCTTCGAGGGCGGAACCACTCGGCCACTGGTGGGGCCTAAGCACAGTTGATTAGTCACATGATTTTTATCTTTTAAGTTTTTGGGCTACTTTCATTAATTTTAGGAAAGTATTGTTATTTATCTTTTCATTATTAAAAGTACACTTTTTTAGTTTAGTGGATTTAAACATAGATTTAAACTCAAATAACTTAGTTGGACCTAATCAGATTTTATAATATACACTAGGTAAAACTTGGTAACTTCCCTATATAGTTTGAAACATCGGTCAGATCACGTGACATTAATGTTTTTAGAAATAATAGCAACTTTGATTGCAACTTTTAGTCAAAATTTAGTGAACTTAGGAAAATCTTGGTTAAGCATGTTATTTATCGCATATCAAATTATCACTATACATTTCACCCGCCTGCTAACCCCCCCCCCCCCCAAGACCATTTATAAGACCATTTGTAATGCTTTCTTCAGAGGTTTTTTAACTAGGATTATTGTTAATAAAATTCAAAACAGAGAAATTTTTGGAGTTCGAAAACAATTTAGACGAATCCTTCACTTTGTTATATTATTTGTAATATTATTTTGTAAAAATATTTCACATAATTTTAGAAAGAAAATTAACTAGATATTTGAAACTCGCCACAGGAGGAAAACTATATTTAAAATAATGAATCGATAATGAACTATAAAAATTAAACAACACACTTAACATTAACAAATGAACAACCAAAAGAATTTCAACTATCACATAAAAATTTCACTGTTGTAAGAAAAAAAATATTTATTAGTTAGTAAAAGTAATTTATTCCTTTTATACCTTAGTCTTTGAAAAATATCGTCATAACATACTAGTGCACCTTATGCGCATATGCATACTTATAATATATATGCGTATGTACATGTTTGCCATTGAATGGTTTTGAAAAATATTCACGTTATGAAAAATGATTCGTAAACAGTAAAACTTAACTCAAAAATAAATTTTAGAAATCACAACTAAATAAAAAATAAAAAAAAAATACATAATAATATAAAAGATTTTAACAAATCATAACTTCATGAAAAAACTGCACGAAGATAAAAAGTTTAAAAAAATACAAAAGGAATAAAAAAAGTTACAAAATTTTTCATGTTAACAAATAAAAGTTAAAAAAAATTACAAGTCAATAAAATTTTTAAAGAAAATAAAAATTTTCTAATGGTTATCAAAATAGTTTATGAATTGTTTGCAAGTTAATAACATGTATACAACAATATACACTGCTCAAAACAATTAATGGATATTTGAAGTTTTATATAAAATAAAGATATAAACGAAATTTTTTTTGCCGAAAATAGAAGAAGAGAATCACAAATGCAAATTTTTCTGGTTTTCAAACTGTGGAGTATGCAAATTTTGAGTTCGACGTCAAAAACGTCGCTTCAGCGGCAGCGAATGAAATTTGACTTTCAACTGGATAAAAGAGAATGAAGACAAGGATGATCGGCATTCAGTGATTGCTTTGTTTCGATGAGTACGATGTCTCAGCGAAGTCATTTGACAGATTCAGAAGCTTTGAGAATTGTTGGTAGGTTAGAAGGGGGCCAAACTCAAGCCGAAGTAGCGCAAGCCATTGGAGTGTCACAAAGTGTCATTTCCAGGATCTGGAACCGTTTTTTGGAGAGTGGATGTGCAGGCCGAAGACCAGGGCAAGGTCGTAGACGGGCAACAACGCCCAATGAAGATCGGTATTTAGCGTTAACAGCTCGGAGACACCGAACCATGAACGCTACTCTTCTCCAACAACACCTTCGCTCGGCTACAGGTACCACAATTTCAACTCAGACTGTCCGAAACCGGCTCCATGCTGTAGGTCTGTATGCTCGCCGACCGATGGTATGTGTTAGATTAACATCAAGGCATCGCCGAGACCGCAGGGAGTGGGCAACCGAGCATGTCAACTGGAGGAGAAATGAATGGAGCAATATTCTGTTTTCTGACGAGTCCTGTTTTTCTGTGCATCCGGATAATAGGCGTATTTTCATCTGGAGGGACCGTGGCAGTAGGAATAATCCTGCGTTCGTGCACGAAAGTGTCAGATTTGGCGGTGGAGGAGTGTTGGTGTATGGTGGCATCTCCATTGACGGCCGCACTGACCTCTACATCATTCGAGATGGAGCTCTGGCTGGTCGCCGATATAGGGATGAGATCCTCAGACCTATTGTAGTCCCTTACGCTGCAGCAATCGGAGATAACTTCATTTTAATGGACGATAACTGCAGGCCACATCGTGCAAACCTGGTGGAGGATTTCCTTTTCGAGGAAGGAATCGTTCGAATGGAATGGCCAGCGTGTTCTCCAGACATGAATCCAATCGAGCACGTTTGGGACGCTCTAGGAAGACGAGTTTCTAGCCGCCAACAACCCCCAAAAACTCTCCAAGAACTGGAAAGAGCTCTTCTGGAAGAGTGGGGCAGAATACCCCAACTCGTCATTAATAGCCTCATTGAGTCCATGCCTCAAAGGTGTTCAACGTTGCTGGCCGCCCGTGGAAACCATACCCCCTACTGAAAATGATTTTCTTTGAAGAAAACACCTTTTCTTATTCTTTTTTTCTCATATGCACAAATTGTGTTTTATTCCTTTAGTATACAAATGCGCAATAAAATGCATTTTTTTCTGCCAAACATGTGTAATTTATTCTCATATAACCTACTATGTCTGTCGACCATGTATCAATCAGCTAAACAGTTTACCAGACACAAAATCCACCTAAAACTGCAATATCCTTTAATTGTTTTGAGCAGTGTATATGCACATTCATATATGCGTATTTATACTAACGTAAGTATATCCAGACATACTATTTGCAAGTAATATCTAGGTGTGTAAATATACCTGTGTGAAATATTCATAAAATAATATTTTTAAAAAATCTACAAGTTAGTCAAACTCTTTTTTAAAATGTACTAGACTTACCAGTCTTAACTATCGAATAAATACATTCTTCGTTCGAAAGTTAATGAAAAGTTTGGACGAAATTAACAAAACGTTTTCGAATTATTTATAACTTTAGAAAAATATTCGTATGTGCATATATGTGTGGATATGTGTGCTTATTATATGTATACAAAAATTCACCAAAATGATTACGAATATCTACAAATGAGTCGAAGTGTTTAAGAAATTGACATTGTATGTTTATACATGTGTGTTTGTAAATTTCGAATGTTTTGACTAACGACCGAATACATCCAACCAACCAACCTGGTCTACGGATTCCTCTAACCAACCAACTGTTTACTTTAGCAATCAAATATTTTACATCTGCACATGCGCAGAAACTTAATTGATGACGTAATAGAACAATCCGTAACATATTATTTGTTGAAGTTGACTATTATGTATGATTTGATAAATTAAGAAAACATTGAGCTAGGGTGCAAACTTTGACGATAATTCACTTATCTATTATTGAATATCTATAGAAATCAACATAGGGAAAAATTAATAACTAAATTCTCACATTAGTTTTCATTAGCAGTAACTTGTAATATTGCCTCGTTAACTAGGGTTGCCACTTAAAAATTTCTTTTATGGATTTACTGTGATAAACAACTTTTATGACTAAGCTTTTACTATTTTCAGTTCAACTCACTTTCGTGAGCTAAACCTGCACAGCTTACAATTCTACTTTTCAGTTAGTTTGCTGTATCAAATCATGGTTCTTTAGTTTTATTGTTATTTGAAATATAATTATATACTCTAGCATAATCATTTTAAGGCATTCAAATTCTAACATATAACAGAATCATATTTCACACTTACCTAATATACCAGCTTCTTGAAAACACGTCTATCTCATAGCACAATTTGGTGTGGAATGCCAGCTTCTTATCACAAAAACCAGAAATCACATGGTCGAGGATTGATCACGTGACTACTTCCTGATATAGGATTGGCCGATAGCAATTCCTTTTAAGTGACGTCACTCGACGATAAGAATATCTAGATAAGCAACATTCAGGCCATTTTGATCGCTGTTTTCGAATGAGTGGAATTGCGTCGGAAGAATCAAAACGTCTGAAATTAAGACACGTTTAAAGCAATGAAGTGTCTTAAAATAAGACGTTTGCGGATATTTTAGACATTATTCTCAGTTCGTTTACACCATGGTCATAGTAAGACACTTATGTATCTTAAATTAAGACATCTATAATGTCTGAATTTTCAGATTAAGACACTTAAGTGTCTAAAATTCTTTTTCAATCACATATGTGTCTAAATTTAAGACGCTTCTATTTGCAGTGCGTGATAGTACTAAAGTTCCAAACGAATTAAAATTTCGGTAGTGTTTGAAGTTAACTAAAAGTTACAAGTTAAACTATAAAAATTAAAAAATGCAGTGGTCTGCGAGACCGGTAACATTAGTTAAAGGTTAATTTGCAGTTTTAGATACTAGTAAATTTTTTTTCATTTTCTGCTCTATTACTATCGCGAGAGAGTTTTCAGGAGGTAGCCTATAGTAATCCTGTACAATAAGTTTAGTACAGAAACAGTATCCTATGTTAATCAACTTTTTATTCATTCGATCGAGTAGTTATACGACAAATTCTGTCACAGCAGTTAAGTTGATTCAATCTCTCTATTAACGCTTATTGGTTCGGCTAAGGGACACTGAAACAAGACCATTTCTTACCTGTAGATATTAAGCACTAAAAAGAGACGTAAAATATGAAGTACTTGCATGTTAAATATTAAATTTTCAAAAAATGTTCTAAGAACTGTATTGGATCCGTGCGCTTGGCATTATAGCTATTTTAGAAATTATCACTAATATTTAACAAATTCACAATTTTTGAATGAATTTTCTTCACTGGTTTTTACTTCTGACCTATAGGTTCATATTTAAATCGATTTAAATGTGGGATCGCCTTACATAGATGGGGTTTTAGATTTCCAAATACTTTATCAATTTACCAAGTTTCCGTTGCCATTCCTTCAGTATCTAAAATTTATTTTCTCAGAAATTTTTTTTATTACGATTTAAAAATTTATGAGAAATAAAAAAGCATTAATATTTTACATAAAATATGGTAGTCACAATTACTATGTTATCCCCACCCTCTAATATTCGGTATATAATAACTACTAATGTTATAAATATTTGTTACTTTATAACATCCTCTTCCGAAAAATAGTTATAACTACAATAGTAGTTAGCTTATTTCATTTAGAAAACATTTTCCTCTAATCAAAAGAATTTTTGTAAATCTATTCTATTTGTGTCATTGAGTTAAACGCGCGAAAATCGTTCAGATATAAAATCTTATTTCTCTATGCAAATCGTCAATTCCATACAGAATTTTTGAAAATATTTCCTGTGACAGATTTTGTAATCTTTATTCATATTACGGGTTTGCAAACTTCGAAATGTACACCATATAACAGCAGTTGGTTTTAAATTTGAAAGTAATTATTTGGGGGGAAAGTAGGGGAATGGCGCTCACTTAAGGGAAAACATGAATAGCTAGTCAAATTTAGACAAAAAACATTAACGAAGCATAACTCCAAAGCATAAGGAACAGTTTGCAATCAACTAATTAGCATAAAAGTTTTAGGAATTTTTTTTTATCGTTTTATTTAAATGACCATCAATTGAGCGGTAATGCTCGACATGGTAGGGTAATTGCGCTCAGATTTTGAATAGAACATTTAAGTAAGACAATAGTCACATATGTAGTTATGTGGGCTGTTCACATCACCGCAGACTTTTTGCGACCACTTTACACATACTGTGCACACATAGTGTTACACATATAGTGGGCTACTTTTTTAAAATTTAGGTTTTCGATTTTCACCACTTTTTGAAATCTTAAAATTCTCCTTGTTTAATGACAGATTAAGTCGAAAACAGGGAAATTTTACCATTTCAAAAAAGTGGTGTTAATAAATTTGAATTTTAAAAAAGTTGCCCACTGGCAACACTTCTGGAATTCCATGCACGCACCATTACCAGTTATCGCCATGTTGGGTTTTAATCCATAATAATTGGCGTAGCAACGCACTACAAAAATAAATAAAAACATGAAAGTACAGATAACTGTATTTATTTTGTAGACATAATGAGTAAATTAATATTTGAAAATAAGACTACACTTATCTTCAAGTTAGATGTTGTGGTAGTCCAAGAGCTGTTAAACATTTTAGGGAAGGTATTTGACTACCCTGAAAATTTGTGCAACACTTCTTTTGTAATGGCTGAATACAAAATCGAATGTCTGGCTGAAGGATCATGGCCCAAAAACTGTGCCAGACACGTGTCAAGTGCCATTTTTTGACTACCCAAAAATGGTATTTGAGGTACGCTGAGATTGAGATAGAATATTTATACTTAGAAAAAATATTTTGAAAATGACACACGTGTCAAGTCCCATTTTACCAAAAATGGCACTTGACACGTGTCTGGCACGGTTTTTGTGCCGACTAAAGTGTCATTTTCAAAATATTTTTTTCTAAGAAAATATTATTCTGTCTCAATCTCAACGTGCCTTAAATACCTTTTTTGGGTAGTCAAAAAATGGCATTTGACACGTGTCTGGCACAGTTTTTGGGCCACGTTCCTTCAGCCAAACATTCGATTTTGTATTCAGGCATTACAAAAGAAGTGTTGTACAAATTTTCAGGGTGCCTCAAATACCTACTCAAAAAAGTTCAACAGCTCTCCTACAATGGATTTTTATAATAAAACAACTGCAAACTAATAACGTGACGACCCCAAAATACTTTCCTTCCGACGATCACTGTATCCTTACTGGGAACTTACGATGAAGTTCGCTAGGTGTCGGTACCGATCGCATTTTTTCAATTCTATTCTGTTTAGAGATATTAGGTGAGCGGGATTGCCTTTCTGAACTTCATTACCCTACTTTCACCTAAATGTTTATAGCTATTATGAATTACAGATTGTATTAGAATAAAATATGCATAAAAAGGGAATAAACTGAATCTTATGAGGCTAAAAATATTTATGTAGAGAATAGAATGCATTTTCGTTCAAAAACCATGGCTAAGTCATACAACTTTTTATATTTTGCCCATATGCAGTTAAAAACGGCATACTTTAGCAGAAAGAAAACATTGCAATGCTTCCAACTTTACCTTATAACTATTTCCGAATAGAAGTATAGTAACACGAGAACCACGAGGAAATTCGATACAAGTTATATAAAAAATTTGCAGAATTTTTATTTAAAACAAATTTTTGAGTTGAGTATATAACTTATTTTAGATTTTGGATATACATATAAGAAGTTTCTGGGTCGAATCCACATTTATTCATTTGGTACATGTCAAAATGATTCCGCTTCGCGGTTCTAGTGTTAATGGCATATTTTCGATTACATGAGGTAAACTTCTTTTCGGAAGAAAAAGCATTTGAAAAATCAAAAGGTTTGACAGATCTGACAAAGTAATAAGTTGCTCAGACAGATTCTGCAATAAAGCTTTGATAGCGAAATCCTCACATGGAATGCTTAAGTCTTTAGATGTCTAACCTAAATATGTCCGTTATACTTCTTTTTTTAACAGATTAAGAGGTGGGGGGTGAAGGACGGCTGTGAATTATTTAAGAGTGGCTATGTTACCTAAATTCTGTACGGCATAATGTTATCTATACAGTTTGATGAACATATTCACTGCTAACTTTTCTAACCTGGTGTAAAAAAAGTAGAAATCAAGACAAATTTTTAAAATTACACTTTATTCATGCATTAGAATGATAAAAATCAAACTGCCAACGATGTATAATTTGCATAGACACAAATAAGGCATTTTTCTCAACTTTTGCTATTTTGACATGCAAGAAATGGATAGACAAAATTTCTCTCAATATTAAATTGCATTTCACATTGTGTATTTTTATTATTAACAAAATATATTAATCCCTACATATTTGCATATAGTTTTGCAATATATATATATATATATATAAATGACTTCTTTGGACTGTCGTAAAAATGAGTGACTGACCTCCTGACATTCTTCTCTCCAACATTAAAGTTAAAAAAAAAATATTTCATTAAACAAATATTTAATATTATAATAATATTATAATAATATTATTGCAAATTGTTAAGTACAATATTAGATTTTATATATTGGTCTGTTTATTGAAGTATATAGAAAAAATATTTTAACGTTTTATAAAAACTAAGAATGATAATTGCAGATGGCGATACAGAGTTAATTTTTCATGTCGAAGTTTTGCATAATTATTGCTAATATGTACTTCGTAATTTTTATTCAATGAAAAGGCTGGGGATGACCAAACATTTCAAAAAAGAAAATTTCGTATACATTAGTGTTTTGTATCGGAAAATCGACAATATTAAAGAAGAAATATGTAGTTTTCTATAAGTTGCAGTTGTGAAAAAGTACCTTTTTTTACATGCTAAAATGTATTCTTTTTTTAAAGTAAATATTTTTCAAATCCTAGTTGAGTTACAAAGGGTTAATTACAAAACGCATAACTGTCGAAAATTCACCTTAAGCAATTTCCAGTAGCATGCAAGAATACTCTAACTTTATATATAATATACACTGCTGCACAATTTTTTTTTTTTTGTTTATGCACGCCGCATATAAGTTACAATTTAATGAAGGAAAAAAAAGAGAATAGAAAATTAACTTCCAGAAATTAAGTTCCACTGATTGTAGTGAATCAAGTTTTGTACAAAATATTCATATTCTACAGGCATCAGTAAGCATATGAAATATAGTTCATTTTAAAAATACAAAACTTAAACCAGTACTTATGAGAGCTAGAGCACGACAGATTTCAAACAAGCCTAAGTCAAACACTTTTCCATTATGTTGGAAAGTTAAAATTAACATATGACACAAAATATTAACAATTTTTATAAATACGTTCAACTTAAAAATCTGAAATATCTTGCACAATAAATTGCCAAGAATTTATATAATTTTAAGCAACTGCAGTAGAATAGGAACGTTCTGCTTTAGTGTACACATTACATAACATTGTTTATATTTCATAATCATATTTAAAAAAATATAAAATGTTAATTTTAAGGCATTTGCACTGCTCATGAAAATGAGAGAAAGATTCCAAAAAATAGACTTTTTTTTTTTTAAATTCAGGAATTACATGAATTTTGCCTACGATCATTTGTTGAAAATAAAATATTCGATTGGGCATTTTCCCCCGTACAAGATAGTCGATTAAAAACAAAAATAGGATATTAAATTTTTGTGCCCCAACAGTATTTTAAAGTATCATAATTTTTTTCAATTTCATTTACTAAATAAATGACTTTACTATTTTCTTATCTATTTAATATCATTAATATGTTGAATCAGATTTTAGACTACAGTATTTTTGTATATCGGAATTACAGTACATAGAAAATTGGGTAAACAAATTAAATGCATTCCATTGCATCGTCTCTTTCTAAAAGAAGTTTCAACATGCATTCGATTGAAAATTATTAGAAGTTTAGGATAGGGTTTTATATGTTATGCATCTAAAATAGTTCCTATCATTCTTGCATATACCACACACATACAAACATTTACACAGCATTCCTTCTGAAAGAGACGGAAATTTTTAGCTACACAAAGATCAAAGAAAATTTAAAATATAAAAATGAATGTTCAGAAAGCATTCTACAATAAACCTTCCTTACTAACTCCATATTTTTTTTTTATGATACTTAAAAAATTATTTAACCCGGGAGAACTCGCTAGTGAGAATGCCCAATTGCTTTTCTTTTACTTTACATTCATATAATATCAACTTTTTTTGGTTGGCTTAGTACTTTTATTCACAAAATAGATAAAATAATTGAAAAACATTTTGAAATTTGAATTAAAATGAAAAATAATTTAAATAAGAGTCTTAAAAAAGTACGGCTGTGAGAAAATCTCATGCAGCGAGTTCTCCCGGGTTAAAAAAAAGTGCACAATCTGATCCTATTAGTTTCTTTACATGAAAAAATCGGCTTAAAAAAAGGCAATGTTTACGAATGTAAATTTAATTTTTCTCTGTATTATGTCTCTTCAAATTTTAAAATCAATTTAACGTCCTTTTTAAATAAAAGTATTTAATCATTTTTTAATGTAAAAATCTAACCAATCACAATTTTTGTTTGCTCGTATCAATCGCCTCATCTAGTCGTTGCTCTGCTCATAAAATTGGGAACTACAGAATATACATATTTATAGAAAAAACAAAGAAACATTGATACAATACACTTTAAATATATATAACAAAATTAATACTAATTTTTATATTTACAAAAAGTAAAAGCTGAGGTATTTTCCCCAGCCATACTGACATATCAAACCTCTTAAAATTTTTACAAGCAGGTTTTAAGATTAATTTCAATATCATAGAATATCAAATATTCATCTATTCCATAGTCTTAATAAAATTACATTATTTTCAAAGATCAAAAACTGGCATTTGTTATCACTTACGAAGCATAAATTTTATAGTCAAGTGCAATCGCAGTTAAAGCATAGCAGTCCATATATTTGCATACGACATGAAGTTGTGAAACAAGTACACTGGCGTTTTCTTCACATCACTTATCTTGAAGCCTTTAAGTAAATATTTTCTAGCGTGAATTTTAGCAGATATAAGAGTGGCTTTCCCATCTCTGATTTCACTATAAAGAAATAGAAAAAAAAATTCATGAAAGTATTTAAATAGCATATATACTACATACAATTTACAAACAGCATACATGATTCAAAAATACAGTACTGAAATGGAGCAGTCAGTTTTAAATACAGTCCTCCCCGTTTAAACGAATATCGACTGTTCCAGAAAAAACATTCGATTAAGAGGATTATTTGATTAAACGGGGATCCATAACTAATATTTAATGCGTAATAAAAGCCAAAATAACCATCTACGATATATTTAACAGCATAATAAATCGTTAATAGAATAACCAAGTAAAATAAATACAAATGCTAATATAAAGTAAATAGGTATTAATGTCTACATACATTTATATGATTTACATCATACTTAATGCACCCGTTTGAATTGGGTCAAAACTTTGCTATTTCTAATTTACGTTACTTATACTGCCTTAAAAAAATCGTATAAAATTGTTTATTTAAGTGGAATTTTAAAGGAGTAAATAGAGTTATTTTTCGAATGAGTGCAAAATATCACAACTACCATCTCGAGTCTCGAAGTGACGGCGCATTGCCATTCAAGCCTGGTTAACAGCAAGAAGTGATGGTGGGGAAATCATTTGACCGGTCCATTATACACTTGCTGGCCGAAATCATTATTAGGAAGAACTGAAAATTTGTTTTCAGCGTAAAGGAACCGAAAATGAAAAAGTGGAAGGAAATTCCAGCTGAAACGTGCTTTCCGTGCCTATTTTCAAACATTGGTGTCACAGTTATTCGATTAAGAGGGGACGTTCGTAAAAAGTATTCGGTATAAGCGGGGAAATATATCAGAGAACCAATAGGAATAAATTCAGTTCCGGAGGATTCTATTCGAATAAGCGGGATATTCGATTATCCGTGACCCGATTAAGTGGGGAGGACTATATACCAAAACCTGTTTTCCATATTTAAATAAAAGTTGTACAACTAAGGTGAATGAAAACTGTATGGAAATTCTGAAATTCGAAACAGGCCAATTTCATACTGATAATATGGACTTGAACGGAAACGAAAATCATGATGTCAAAGTATTGGTAAGAAGCTAAAATTAAGTGCTACTTCAGGAGAATTTTTACACAAACGTCTAGAAAATTCGTACGTTTCTCTAGAAACATTAAAAACTCATTAGAAAAGACTTTATACACTATGACCGCCTCAAATAAAGTTAAAAATAAAAAATAATTTACTATACTTTGTTTTCACAGGGCAAAGAGTTATTTGAACTATTTAGATCTTTCTTTTTAAGGATGTTTATTTTTTTTAAAGATTTTTAATCTACAGTACCTGTTTGCATGGTCTCTGCCACTGGGACTACTGACGTTAGTTTAAGAAATATATAAGTACAGTCGTGGAAAAAAAAGCAAGCATCCCCTACTAACTCCTCAACAAATTATCGTAGACGAAAGTTACTGGTTCCGACCGATTGGAAATAAAGTCTACTTTTAAATGACGTATATAAAATTTGCTTAGGAGGTCATCTAAATATTAAAACGAATCCAAACTTCATTGTTTTCAATGGCAATACCCAATTTTAACGAGATATTTCAAAACTTTGGTTTAAACTATGCCTAGAAACCAAATTTCAAGTTATTTTAATAAGTTTTTGAATTATAAACATTCAAAATTTAGTGCTTCTAATGTTAAATTACATTTTCATATTTTTATTTATAACTTCTGAAATTATGATCCTAATGTCCTAATTTTTTGTGTAGCAATAATAGTAATATACCCAAACATAAATACAATGAATTTGTAATTTTTATGATTTTCTGATATGAACTATGAAATTAATATTCGAAAAAATTATGAATTGCAACCTACAATTTTTTTGATGGATTCAGATTTATTAAGTCCCGCTTTATAGAAATCCAAAATTTCACATTTTTCTTCCAAGTAGTTTTCAAATTATGCTTAAAATACGGCAAAATGATGGTTTAAGGGGCCGTCTATGATAGAAAAGACTAAATATTTTGAAATTTCTTATGCTATCCTGAAATCTAATAGGCTTAATTGACTGCTCAAGTTGTCTTGATCAAGAAGGGAGCTCTCTGTTAACAATCGAGTACCGAAATTCAGTTTGGATACAGCCCTTAAAATATGCTCGTTATAAACTAATTTCTCAAAAACTTACGGTTCGAATTGCATAAAAATTTGTTTTTAGACTAACTGAAGGGTGTAGAGTTCATTTATGCTGGCAGAATTGTGTACTGCTATTGAAAAAACAAAGCTATGGTTCGTTTTAATATGTAGATGGCCCCCTAAGAAAATTTTATATACATCATTTAAAAGTAGACTTTATTTCCAATCGTTCGGTACCAGTAACTTTCTTCTACGATAATTTGTTGAGGAGTCAGTAGGGGGTGTTTACTTTTTTTTTTTTTTTTTTTTTTTCAAGACTGTACAATGTACATGTATAAAGAAAGAAAAAAGACATTAAAATTTTCAATAATATAGAATAAAAATACGCGTGTTGTCGTTCTGCTGTGCTTTCCTGCGAACGACCACTGATCTTTACCTAATTTGTTATCTATTAAACAAAATTTCATTTCTATTAGGATAATCATTTTATACGCATTTTGCAAAAGAAATTATCCATCTGCAAACATTTTTTAACGGTGCATACAACTAGCAACACCTATTTCGAGGGTAAAAAAAACTTGCAGTTATAAATCAATTTAAGACTTAATTTACATGTCAGTGTCAAATTGATCTGTTTTAATTTAAATATTTCCATATGGTTTTTTTGTTAGGTTCAAAGCTTAAAATACTTTTAAAATATTACAAAAAATCGGTATTTTGATAACCGATATTAAAACTGATGATTCTCTTTAGTTTTTTTTAATATGTCTACTACATTGTTAATTACTTCTTAGAAAAGCAATAATTTATGTCGTGTAGGATAATTTTATACATAAAATGATTTTTTTTATAAATAAAATATCTCCCTTTAAAATAAAATCGCGTTTTTAAAAGTTTAACTCAGTTCTGCGTAAATTAAAGTTTTGAATCGTATGTTCCATAATTCTGAAGCCTTTAATTACATAATTTTGAGAAGCATAATGTGTAAATTTGCTCTTAATACAGAAATTATTAAAAACTCCAAATTTCATTTATTTGCAAGATTTAATTTATGCAAGTCTTGGCAGGTACTGCATGCAATAGATTTAAATGATATATCAATTTGAAAAATATAAAAAAAAAACCGATAAACTTTGCCTAGATGAATTTAAACGATTTTTGAAAGTTATATTACGTTATGTTCATCTTTTATTTAAATACTTATTAACATCATTTGGAAAATTCAGAGAATGCAACATTAATGACTCCAACATATTCACAGATTAATAAAATGATTAAACTACCCTGGGACTAACAGGATATATATTTAAATTTTTATTAAGAAAGTTATACTTATATCCTATTCCAGTAAAATCACGAATTATGTAGAAATGAAAGTTTCTTCAAAATGTAAAATTGTACGTTAAAGACAAGTGAGGCGTTGACATGGGAAGGTGAGCAAGTGCCAAAAATGAAATTTTACAGGATAGACTAGCTTTTCCTTGCCGAAGGCATTGGAGTTGCTACCCGAGTCATCTTGCAGCCATCATAAGAAAATAAACGGAATATGTATTTACTCTCTTATCTACGCTACTGAACTTTGTTTTTATTATTTTATCATGGAAAAAATGGATTTTTTTGCCCTTACACCCCTTTCCATATGAATGCCTCAATTATGCTTTTCACAAAAGCTTCGATTCTAAACTTAATGGGACAAACACCAGCGACGGTGATACGTATCAAGACAGTTTTTATATAGCATACAAGGACCTCAATCTATTTTTTTCCACTCAAAAAATGCAATGCAAATTACTCCAAGAAGAATTTCGATTTTCTTTTTAACTTTATAACGAAAGCACTAATAATAGTTTCAACACTTACATTCGTTTATATGAAATACTAAGACACGAGGAAAAGTGCTGGAAATTTACCTATTTAGGGGAAAGTAGGGAAATGGCGCTCATTTACAGGAAAACATGATAGTCCAAGAGCCGACAGTACAAAAACCTATGTAATCAAGTACAAGAAAAACCCTTTTTTATGGAAGAGTAGAAGTAGGGGAATCTTATGATCCATGTCTGCCGGAAGTGAAGTGATGCATAAGCCAAAAATTAATACCACCAGTAGATCACTCATAGGTTTATCATTGTGTTTGTCCTACAAACAAAAGGTATGAAAACATGAAGGACTGGGAGCAGGAAAACAAGGATAAACCTACGAGTGAATCACTGGTGGTATTAATTTTTAGCTTATGCATCACTTCATTTCCGGCAGGCATGGATCACTAGATTCCCCTACTTCTACTCTCCCACAAAATAAAGTGTTTTCTTGTGCTTGATAACATAGGTTTTTGTGCTGTTGGCTCTTTGACTATGAATAGCTAGTCAAATTTAGAGGGGGAAAAAAATCAATATTTTATTAACGAAGTATACTCCAAAGTATAAGGAGTAGTTTGCAATCAACTAATTTGCATAAAAGTTTAAGGAATTTTTTTTATCGTTTTATTTAAATAACCATCGATTGAGCGGTAATGCCCGACATGGTAGGGTAATTGTGCTCAGAGTTTGAACACAACATTTAAGCAAGACCAAAGTCATATGTAGTAATTTTAAATAGAGTTTAAATGCACTTAAAAAATTTTAAATACACATTTATTCACACACAAAAAAATTCAGTTCAATAAAGTGAATATTACACAGGCAATTTCTACGGGTAATAGGAGGGAAATCCTTTTAAATAAATTGATTTCCTTCAAAGGAATGATGACAAGTTAAGTATTAATTGCAAAATCTTTAATTTTGCATTGGAATAAACTTTCTAAAGTAAAAAGTAAAATAAAAAAATACATTTAACAATGTAAGTTCTAATTCTTACTAAAACATGTAGGAATTGCATGTCTTATCTACAGATAAATTTTTGCATTAAATAATGTAGAATCACTAAAAGTCATTTTTTCCTACTCGCATCAAAGTGTGAAATATTATAAAATAGCTTTTAAACATAAAATATAAATTTTCATTTGAATTTTATTTTATAAATTTGATAAAGGAAGTATAGTCAATGTATTCAAGGAAAAAAAATATTCTGCCTAAAATTTGACTGAATGTTCAATATTTGGCGAAATACTTATACCCTAATATCTTAATGAAAGTTTTTGGACGGCCTCTTAGTTTATGGACATTTAGAAAGTAATTTTATGTCTAAAGCCCTTTGCCCGGCCAAGTCTAATTAAAGTCATAGCAAATGTAGCTCACTTCTGGATCAATTTTATCTAATTAAATAGAGACGTTCAGAGTTTATATTTAATTCAAATAAACATGTCAGAGTTAATATTCAGTTTAGGAGATGAAAACCAAGTTTTTTGGGAGCAATTCCAAAAATAAAAAAAGCAAAAATCCATTTGCAATAGCCTATATATTGTGTTATTTAGGTCAAAGTGGAGACACGAGGGACATTTTTGCTTTGCTTCCCCCCCCCCCCCCACCTCCCCGATAAAATATCTAGAAATTGAGCCTTTTTATTCAAGAAAACAATAGAAACAAATAGAACAAAATTGTTAAGATCAAAAGTGACATTATCAAAAAAATATTTTAGATTTAAATCTTTGTACAATACAAGAGAAGGAGAAGTTAATCGCCTAAATTATCTCCATGCCCATGTCCCAAACTGATACTTGTGCTCCTCCCCCAAACTTTATAGCATTAAACTTAGGACCTATGTCTAGAATTTGAGTTAAGTAAAATTCTGCTGTAAAATAGCTAAATTAGATAAAGAAATCTTACCTGGTTTTATGTCATCTATGAATCCCACTATTTAAACAGATCAAATTTAAACTGGATTTTCAAAACTTCACATCAGTAAAAAGATCAATCACACATGACCAGACCTGGAATTTTCAAAAATATTTTTGCTCAATACCAATTTATTAACCACTTCTTAATAAAATTGTGTTAAAATGAAAACTTAAATACAGAAAACATTTTAGAATAGCTAATTGTATATAGCACTTTCTCAGAGAAGAGAAAAAGTCATGGCCGAGGCTATTGAAAAAAAAAAAAAAATGTACAAATTTAATCAGGAAAGAGCTCCGACCCAAATGGTTGATTTTCACCACTGTATTTTAATAGTATTCTTTGCTTTATTAAATTTCGGAAATTCTGCTATTAAATACGGTGAAAAATACTATTACAATTTAGTGGTAGCAAACTCATTTGGGTCGGAGCGATCTCACCCCTATTAATGAAAAATGATGAAATGGAAATATAAAAACTTTCTTTTAAGTTATAACAAATTAAAGTAGTGAAAATAAAGCAGAAAAATTTAATGATTTATAATTAATTTCTACTTTGAATCTGGCAGCATATATAGATTTGTTAATTTTGTAAAGAAAAATGTCAAAATTTAACTATATAGCTTGGAGTTATTTTTTTAACAGTAGATGTCACGAATTTCCTGTTATCTAAAATATATAAAGAATACTTTAAATATACATTTTTAATCAGTATGTACATACATGTATCGACATGTATGTACGACATACATGTGGCATGTCATATACACGATATGACAAAAATGATTTTATATCACATTTATATCTTGTGTGATACAAATTCCCTATATACATTTTTTATACAACTGAAACAACTTTGCGATACATCTCGATCACGTGGCGATTTATTTTTCGGAGACTCTTGTAAGTACTGAAATAAAGCTTCCCCCCCCCCCCCCCCCACACTCACTCTTTGTACTCGTAAAACTAACTACAGTTATAAAATAAACGAGACAGAATCCTTGCAATAACAATTTCCTATAAAAATGCGGATAAATAGAAAGTGGCTGGCACTAAGAAATGGCAGGGCATGTATTGAGATGAAAACTAAATAGATTATTGTAAAACAAAGAAATAAAAATTATATTCAAACTATTCAGGTACTTTATTTCTGCCGAGGATACCTATAAACAGGTTTAGAAAATTAAACAAGGTTATAAGCACGTTAATAATTTTGTTTTGGCACTATTATAAAATACCAGTCTTAACTTTGAATACATTTTATTTTTTATCTAGGCCTCTCTAAATCAATCTAATGTATCCGAAATGTATACATCTATAAAGTGGAAGATAAAAATTTTTAAAATTTGAATACAAGTCTATAAACATTAGATGAACATTTATAGGTTAATCATTTATAGACCATTTTATTGTAGTTAATAATTTTCAATGGGAAAAAATTCACCAGTAAGATATGTCTAGATTTAGAAATAAAAGTACATAGTTTGACATTTTTTCTCATATTAGTCAAAAGATAATTTAAATTGTAATATTTTAGTTATTGGACGCCAGAATAAATGGAATCTTCAGAATATGGAAGATTAGATTAACAAATCGAAAACCTATTAACTTTATCATCTATGAGGGAGAGAGTTCATACTATTTCAAGAACTATTGAAATCAATAAATTACCTATTGTACGAAACAATTCTTCTCATGCATTGCATGCACTTTGAAAAAATCTTTAAAAGTTACCTAAAACTCTAAAAATATTAATTATAAATTCGAAGTTGCTGTAATATATCGTAAAACCATTAAATTCTATTTTTATCTATTGAGCGAATGTATAAAATGTATTGATAAACTTTCTATAGCGATTTTTTAAAAGTAAGCTAAATTGTCTTTGGGAATATTATACATACATGTAAAGAAATTTTCAAAAATTTTTTAGTAACTAAATTTTCATATTACATAGAAAAAAAAGAAAGAAACATTTACTCTGAAAAAAGATTCTAATACAAATAGAGTTTAACTCTGGAGTTTAACTGGTGTAACAAAAATTGTCGCATAACTACTGTGAGCGGACTGTGTCAGCTTTATCGAAGCATGTGTAGAAGGTTAGATTGGCTCATAGGATACAGTTTCTGTACTAAATTTTATGTATAGGGTTATTATGATTAAAATTTACCTATTTAAACGTCTATCGATAGTACTAGAACTCCAAACGAAACAAAATTTCACTAGTATCTAGAATTAAACTCAAAATTACGTTAAACTATGAAAACTGAATAAAGCTGAGGTCTGAGAGTCCGCCAACACCAGTTAAGGGTTAATAAATTATAAGAATTAAAAAAATTAAAGGACTGATGAAGCCATTTCGATAAGAGAAAAATCACGTATTCTTAGTTTATTAGTGCTATTTTTTAATCAAAATTAATAAGCATTTTTATAAACTAATACAATTAATTTATCGTCGATAATATTTAGCATAATAAAAACTCAAACAAAAATTAAAATACATTCTCAAAAAATTATTACTTACAGAAAGTTTTGCAGAAATACCACCTTTCAATAGGAATTGCAAAGAGACGTCTAGTCAACACCAGGTATAGGGAGTTTCTACAGAGTAATATCTCCAACGAAGTTCGGCCGTATAAATGCACTGCAACATTAGGATACAACGTTGATGTTCCGACAGTAGTAAAATCAAAATGCTTGCTGACTGAACAAAAGGGTCATTAAAGGGTCGTTTACACGGAGCGAGTTTACTAGCTACAAGCCGGCGAATTCACTAGCTGCTAGTAAACTCGCCCCGTGTAAACACGTTCGCTAGCGAACTATCTGGCAGCTCAGCGAGTGGGAAAAAAGTTGAAAGCTCGGCTACTTTTCTCGCTACTCGCTGGCGTGTTAGCTACCTGGCTAGTAAACTAGCTGTGTGTAAACGGTGTTGCTAGTGAAATCGCTGCGAGTATTCAGTGGTTTCGTGGTTCTGCATATGTAAACAATATCGACTGGAGTAGTTCGTGCCGGCGTGAATGAAACAAAATAGATTTTTTCGAACAAAATTAACAAATAGGATACCAATAAATAAAATATTTTTGAGAATTATTCACTGTTTGAAATAACTACCATAATTATCACAAGGTGAATGTTATAATTATTTTAGGTAGATATTTTAAAATACTAATGTCGGGGAATTGCAGTTATCAAATTATTGAGACTGTACAGGGTATTTAAAGGGCAATAATTGGAAAAAAAAGTTTTGTATCAGTGCATAGATTCGTATATTTTCCACTATTTTTCACAGTTAATATTCCAATAAGTGCAATTTAAAAATTAAATGTGATTAATTAGATTTTCAGTTAAAAGATTTTATGCCCTATTAAACATCATTGAAATTGCAGTTTTACTTTCTTCTATCTTTACAAGAAGAAAGTATTGGATTCGTAAAAATTTTCGACTTTCGGTTTTCGACGGATTTACACGTTTTAGAGGTCAGGGATTCCGAAAAACATGTTTTTACAAAATGTGTGTCTGTATGTGACACAAATTTTGTGGGCGCTCTATCTCAAGAACTAATGCACGGAATTTAATAGAAATTTATATTCAAGTAGTCCCTAATATAAATTGGTGCTGATTAGTTTTTGGTGTAAATCGCCCAACAGGTGGCGCTGCTACGCTGCATTTTTCAGAATTTCCCCTACAGCTCTATCTCAAGAAGTAATGCACGAATTTTCATCAAACTTCAAATTCAGATATGAAATGGTGCTATATTGATGTAATTTCTTGTACTATTTAAGTGATTTAATTGACATGATTTATATAGAAGAAAGTTTTGTGATGGCCACAACAAACTAGTTAACAGTGATTTCATGGGGTGTCCATTACTGAAAATAGACAAATGAAGCGTTACAATAATGGACACGGTTCTTAAAACCTTAAAAATTAATGAAATTTTATAAATGAGCATTAGAATATAAAATTCAAATTTCATCTTTTAATTTCGTATTGCAGTAATCTGTGTGTTTTATGTTCCATAACACAGTGTACTCTCTATATACATTTAAAAAATCAGCAATATCATTCGCGTTCCACTTCATTTTTCCAAGAACACACACACAAAAGAAAAAAAAAGCAGGAAAACTCTGCACTTAATATAAAAACAAACACTGTTTACAGAAAACAAAACATAAAAGAAAGCTTTAGAACGCAGCAAGTGATGCAATAGCGAGTTGGCTACTGAGCGAGTAAACAAGTTCGTGTGTAAACGACCACTATCTCGCTAGCTGACTCGCTCGCTTCTTTTCCCGCCGGCTTGTAGCTAGTAAACTAGCTCCGTGTAAACGAGCCTTAAGGCATTTGAAATATCTTTCGCCAACTATGATTATCGCCAAGATACGTTATAACACTGCCAAGAACAACAACCAATCAGATTGCGAGCCACAGTTAACGAATGTTAAACATCAAACTTGGGGGCAAAATGCATTAATGGTCAATACGAGATTCCAGAAATAGGATGTCGATATGAATGGATGAAGCGAAATTAAAAAATTAAAATGAAGCTGGGTGGAAATAAATATTTCATCATTATTTTAAGATCTCGTAGCTCCGTAAATTTTTACTGTTATATTTTGAAATATTTTATTAAAGAAGCATGAGCGGTAGGTGACAACGGTTTCAAGCCTCCAGAAAGAGTTTTTCTTTTATATATTTTTAACAAGCTATAATACACTGCTCAAAACAATTAAAGGATATTGCAGTTTTAGGTGGATTTTGTATCTGGTAAACTGTTTAGCTGATTGATACATGGTCGACAGACATAGTAGGTTATATGAGAATAAATTACGCATGTTTGGCAGAAAAAATGCATTTTATTGCGCATTTGTGTAATAAAGGAAAAAAACACAATTTGTGCATATGAGAAAAAAGAATAAGAAAAGGTGTTTTCTTCAAAGAAAATCATTTTCAGTAGGGGGTATGGTTTCCACGGGCGGCCAGCAACGTTGAACACCTTTGAGGCATGGACTCAATGAGGCTATTAATGACGAGTTGGGGTATTCTGCCCCACTCTTCCAGAAGAGCTCTTTCCAGTTCTTGGAGAGTTTGTGGGGGTTCTTGGCGGCCAGAAACTCGTCTTCCTAGAGCGTCCCAAACGTGCTCGATTGGATTCATGTCTGGAGAACACGCTGGATATTCCATTCGAACGATTCCTTCCTCGAAAAGGAAATCCTCCACCAGGTTTGCACGATGTGGCCTGCAGTTATCGTCCATTAAAATGAAGTTATCTCCGATTGCTGCAGCGTAAGGGACTACAATAGGTCTGAGGATCTCATCCCTATATCGGCGACCAGTCAGAGCTCCATCTCGAATGATGTAGAGGTCAGTGCGCCCGTCAATGGAGATGCCACCATACACCAACACTCCTCCACCGCCAAATCTGATACTTTCGTGCACGAACGCAGGATTATTCCTACTGCCACGTTCCCTCGAGATGAAAATAAGCCTATTATCCGGATGCACAGGAAAACGGGACTCGTCAGAAAACAGAATATTGCTCCATTCATTTCTTCTCCAGTTGACATGCTCGGTTGCCCACTCCCTGCGGTCGCGACGATGCCTTGATGTTAATCTAACACATACCATCGGTCGGCGAGCATACAGACCTACAGCATGGAGCCGGTTTCGGACAGTCTGTGTTGAAATCGTGGTGCCTGTAGCCGAGCGAATGTGTTGTTGGAGAAGAGTAGCGTTCATGGTTCGGTGTCTCCGAGCTGTTAACGCTAAATACCGATCTTCATTGGGCGTTGTTGCCCGTCTACGACCTTGCCCTGGTCCTCGCCCTGCACATCCACTCTCCAAAAAACGGTTCCAGATCCTGGAAATGACACTTTGTGACACTCCAATGGCTTGCGCTACTTCGGTCGAGTTTGGCCCCCTTCTAACCTACCAACAATTCTCAAAGCTTCTGAATCTGTCAAATGACTTCGCTGAGACATCGTACTCATCGAAACAAAGCAATCACTGAATGCCGATTATCCTTGTCTTCATTCTCTTTTATCCAGTTGAAAGTCAAATTTTCGCTGCCGCTGAAGCGACGTTTTTGACGTCGAACTCAAAATTTGCATACTCCACAGTTTGAAAACCAGAAAAATTTGCATTTGTGATTCTCTTCTTCTATTTTCGGCAAAAAAAATTTCGTTTATATCTTTATTTTATATAAAACTTCAAATATCCTTTAATTGTTTTGAGCAGTGTATTTAGAATCTGACACAGCAAACATCACGATATTATTCATATCAGAAGCTTTTAATTAGAATTTAACTGTACTTTAACACAGAGCCGAATTTTTTTTTTTTTTTTTTTTTTTTTTTTTTTTTTTTTTTTAATTTTTCATGCCTTTTTGTCAAATTTCTCTTTTTGATATTTTTCTAGACTATAATTTTCTAGATATCAAACAAAATTCGGCTTTAAAGCGTTATAATAATATTGTAGATAAATGTAATTTACTTAACGTTCATTTAACAATAACCGTGTATTTTAGTACAATTTTGTAGAATTATAATTTTCTTGAATTTGTTCTCTTGTAGAATTTTTCTTATAATATAAATTAACTTTCATTCATTTCGCATTAACCCCTTGAAGGGCGGTGATGCCGTCACGGCATCATATAATTTTAATCCCAAATTGACACATTGGTACCGGAATTTTATGATGAAAATGTCATCTTTATTAAGTACACGAAAATTTACTTTTACTTGTTTACAAATAAAATATCTTGTTAATACTGGTGTCAATAAATTATTTGAACATTTTACGAATACAAGTACCTTGCCCCTGAAAGGGTTAAAAAAGACTGATTTCACTTCAAGTCGGTTTCAGTTTAAAGTGCGATGAGTTCGTGTGTGCTTCAAATAGAATTTTTGGGTTCAGGTTGTGTATAAACCTATTAGGGAGAGCTGTTTCGGGAAGAACGCTCAATAGCTTCCACAAACTCTAATGTTAATAAAATAATCTTAAAAAAAAAATATTAACCAACTTCAAAAAAAGCTCTAAAAAGAATTAAATAATTCTTTAAACTTCTCTAATGACGAAGCGTTATCCAATAACTGCACATCGGATATCATGTATCGGCATAAAAACGTTAAATTTAATGTATAGAATTTAATATCTACCAAACATGGATTTTCTAGAGAATATTTATTACAAAAGATTAATTTACATATTTGTGATTTAATTTACGAATATATACATATAAAAAATAATCATTTACTTTTTGAAGTTGGTGCCAACCTATCTTAAGCATAGTAAAATTGTGAATATATTGTAGCTATTACCATGAATAAAGTGATGATGGAAAATATGATAAAAATTTTAAAAAATGCTCTATTTCTTCAGCAAATTATTTGTTTAATCATTATCGATTGTGAATGTTTGGCACCAACTTCAAAAAGTAATTGATTACTTTTTATATGTATATATTCGTAAATTAAATCACAAATATGCAAATTAATCTTTTGTAAAAAATATTCTCTAGAAAATCCATGTTTGGTAGATATTAAATTCTATACATTAAATTTAACGTTTTTATGCCGATACATGATATCCGATGTGCGGTTATTGGATAACGCTTCGTCATTAAAGAAGTTTAAGTTTAAAGAATTATTTATTTTTTTAGAGCTTTTTTGAAGTTGGTTAATATTTTTTTTTTTTTGAAAAGATTATTTTATTTCCTACTTTTTAGTTATTCATACCGTAACACATAATTATCCGGATTGTAACATCTGCTAAATAAGTAAATAATTTGTCAAAGAAATTATAATTTACAAAAACTATTTATTAAACAAATAGTTTTTAATAAATTCTTTATAATTTTTTTAAAAGAATTGATTTTATTAGCATTTAATACTTCTGATTTTTTTTAAACAAGTACATTATATTCACAACAGTCTGCATTCATTTATTTATTGATCACATACACCTGACTTGTATGCTTGACATAAGGGGGGCCCGCTTATAAGTCATCGTTAATATACAAGGACGAAGTAGCACAAGGACTTTGAGCGGGGGAGTCTTAGATAGCACAAGGAAATTTACAACACCAGAGAATTACATCTGGGAGCTCCACAAAGAGTGTGCAACGCAGCTAGCGGGATTTGAACCCGCAGCCCAACTACGCTCTTAAGCGATTAGCGGTGTGGTGGCTTAACCATTCAGCCACGGTCTACATTCAAGAATTATTTTTTGTAAGACTCCGTTGTCAAGAAGCAAAATGCAGACTATGTAGTAATATTTGTATTGACTCTTCAATTTTGCGAACTTGTAATTTTTGTAGAGTGTGTCCTTTTAAATTTCAAAAATTCTTCTGTCAAACAAAACAAAATTTTCTGTACTAAAATACTGGCATCCAAAAAGCTGTAGACTTGTCAGGTTTGCAAATGTGGCCCAGGGCCCACCGTGGCTGAGTGATCAAGGCCTTACACTGCTAATCGCTTGAGAGCGTAGGTGACTGCGGGTTCGAATCCCGCTGGCTCCGTTGCACGCTCTTTGTGGAGCTCCTGGATGTAATTCTCTGGTGCTGTAAATTTCCTTGTGCTATCCCGTTCCTGTATATTGAC
Organism: Maratus speciosus; assembly: GCA_963932465.1. Taxonomy (NCBI): domain Eukaryota; kingdom Metazoa; phylum Arthropoda; class Arachnida; order Araneae; family Salticidae; genus Maratus; species Maratus speciosus. The sequence continues at coordinate 182,611,102 of OZ010796.1, read as the reverse complement.
GATGACTTATAAGCGGACGCTTAACGCCAAGCACACAGGTCAGATATATGTATTCATTAAACCAATCATGTGGCAGATAATTCTACATTATTATTTTCCGATAATCTCCATCAATTGTTTCCTCATGTAAGGGGCCTCTATTTGAGAGTGGTGACATACAATACTCAGACTCTGCTTATACATAAGTGTTTGCCTACACTACGGCAAAACTGGACATTTTCTATTCCAGAACTTGGCGATATTCACTTGGACAAGTTTGATTATACGAGTGGAGGACAATTTAACAAGCATTAGTTTGGCAATAATGGCAAGCACTTCAAGATTCATGGCGATAACTTTTGTCCAGAATCTATCAATCAATAATTTTTTTCCGTTTTTCACCATTCTCATACTAATACTACTCATCCTTAGGCAGTAACGACATCAGAAATGAGCGTCAATGATTAGGCGTTTAGTCTGAATCTGATAACCGAAGACAGTGCTGCTACACATAAGAAGGCACTTTTATCTGTACTGTATATGGAGGCACTTTGCAGTGTACCGACTAATAGAAACACGTTGCTAAACTCTTATATATAAGGTCACTTTGCTATTGAATGGAGGATATTCCATCTACATTTTGATCACGTGGTCAAGGTAAAAACTTCTATCGTAAAGAAGGGAAGGCTCCGTAGACGTGTAATGTAAATCCCCGCTAGCCAATGAAACGGTTCATGAGGCAAAGTAGTAGTATCTTCCCTTCTTATCAGTTAGAAGTTCCTTGGGTAAATTACCGGTATCACTTGACTTTTTTCAGCCTCGAATCCATATTTGGAATATCCTCCATTGTAAGCTTTTTTATCCCCACTTCCGATGTCGATTAGCGTCGTTTTAGCTATTTGGGTTTTTCTGAATGCGGCATCTTTTCTAGACAAGATCTCGCACTTCGGAAAGTTACCGCATCCAGTAAACTATAAGATCCACATCGATACCTACGGACAACGGAATTGGATCTGGAAAAGCTGACAATCCATCAATAAAGTTTATACATCAGAGCGCGGCAAAGTACTTTGAGAGAAACTTATATCCAAACTATAGCAAATTTAGGCATTTTCTATTACATACACTGTTAAAAATATCGTGAAAAATTACCTCTGTTTTTAAAGGCTATCTATTTTCTGACCAATGAGAACGATACTCAAACACTTACGAAGCGTTCTCATTGGCCAGAAAATAGATAGCCTTTAAAAACAGAGGTAATTTTTCACGATATTTTTAACAGTGTAACTACAGCGTCTAGAATGTATAGTGTGGCAATCGGCTTATAACGGCTTTACCGTTATATATTCATTATTCCTCCTTTCCCCTCAAAAAATCAACTTTTAACTTTACTGGTTTATTATAAATTGTCATTATTCTCCCCCCCCCCCCTTCAAATATAATATTTAGTTTAAATTTGACATTTTAGAGTTAATTTCATATGTCTTTATTCATTCTCTTCCCCCCCCCCCTCTCACTACTGTAAGTTTCGCCTTTACTTTTTAAAGTTCTTTTCAAATGCAGACATCATTTATCTCGGTTCCTTTTTCTGTCTTTCAAATTCACACGATAGAAAAAGATCTTAACCGCAGTTATTTTCCATTCAAATAAAGTAAAAGAATAAAATACAAATGAATGTCTTTTCGCTTTGCAGCCGACGATATCTAATGCATATTTTCCCAGCCTCTGGGCTTGCATTAGTATTAAATTCTCACCCTTGTACTTTGTCGGATACAAACCATATGCCCATTGCTGACTAATTTGCAGCTGTAGTTAGATCTGTAACGTGCATATAAAAATCACGTGTTCCTATTCCTTTAAGCCTCCCTGCTTACCGCAGGAATGTTAAGATACGTGTAACCATATATAGCTCGCCATGGCGTAGGTTTCAGTTCTATGTAATACTTCGGGATGCTTCTGATTCCTTTGTCCACGCCACCAATATTCATCGCCAATACAGTACACATGTTCCTATTCATCTCGCCAATGAGTGAGTGATTGTAATGAATATTTTTTCCACTACTCGCTCTGATCTTGAAGGTGAGAAACCTCAGCTCGCTGCCCTTCGGGGTCGCCTCCGTCGGGCAGCCTTCCGTTTGACTTCTCCCGTCCCACTGTACTCTCATGGCCTCCCTTTTAAAGGTTTTATAATAAAGAAGTAAGTCCTCGAAATCTTCGTGTTGGAGTTTTTTTTTCATTCATTCACGAATCTGGAATCTACAATATCTCCTCCATATAAAATTGGCGCCGTTGCCCAGATTTTTTCTCCAACAGTAATAAAAAAGAAATTAAAAAAAAATACGGGGAGAAGTTTCGTTCCGTACCATCCTTTACCAGTGACGCAAAAGGATGTCCATAGACCTTTTTTCCCACGGGAGTTCCGGCTGCCTCGTCCTACTCTGGGTTCGCTCGCCGATGTCAACTTCAGGGGATTTCCCTTGCCTACTCTCGCTACCCCAACGGATTTGGAGAGTGCCTCTTTCTTCCGGACTTTACACTGGCCTAACGAGAAGCAAGATTTAGACTGCGGTGCTCCAACGGGGTCATCGAACGATGTCGCCTCCTGCAGCGGTTCTTTTTTTTCCCTACAAAGTATGACACCGGCATCACTTATTTCCTGGCGTGAAGTCGTGTCTTGATACTCCTACTCATTACTATCGGAAAAATCTGTCAGTATTCCACTCCAAAACAAAAATCACGACAGTTTCTGTTTTTGTGCGCGATATTCAACCTTCAAACAAACATGTTCGTGCTACCAGTGTGAGTGCGAAAGGTTTTGTGAAAAGAAAAAGTGCCTTCATTTAAAAGTCCTTGTTGTATGTTGCCGTTTGATCTACAGCTTAAGTAATGTATGATCCTCAGTTATACAAAAAGTCGGATCAAATTCTATATAAAACATCAGATAGTTGTTTCTAAGATTCATCTGCTACACCTGTGTTTTTTTTTAAATTGTGTTCAACTTCAAAGATGCAAGACCATGGTTTGTGAAATGTGTTTCATTTAAAAAAAGGCTGTGCAGTGATCAAAATATTTTTCTTCCCAGTGTTTACGCGGTTTGTGTTTCATGTGGTACGGTGCACCGATCCAATTCTTTAAAAAAAAAATATTATCCTGCGAACTAGTGCTATTTAATGTAAATCATAACAAATCTACATCTACGTCATTACTGATCAGTTTTCTTACAAGATATGTCTTCAAAAATTTATTAGGTGCTCTTGCAAAGAAAACATGCAATAGCAATTAGTCATAAAAGAATAATGGAAGTATGAAAACAGAACGTTAATTATATTTACTCGTTTTCAAAATTTGCCCATTTCAGTTCGTTACTGAAATCATTTTAATTTTAATTTAAAAAAATAGAAGGCTTTGTTTTTTCATATCGCTCTGTTTTCGTGCTCAAAGATAAAGCTGTATGCTATCTACAAAATGTGACATAATGGATTTTGTAAGTTTACAGTGAAAGAGAAAATTTTCTCACGTTAGATCAAAAACAAAAAGAATTCATAAAGCCACAAACACTTTGCATGAAAGTATGAACAGGGAATACTTTTACATTAAATTATTTACTCTAAATTGTTATCGCCTTCTTTTCTTTCTTTTCAATCTCAGTAAATTATCAGTTTCTATTCATGTTATGGTTCCCTATTCATACTTGTACTTTTACCATTTGTATTTTCATGAGTTTGTTGATTTGTCAGCTTGAACGGAGAAATCACTTCTGAACTATTTTTTTTTATAATATTTTTAACAGTGATAGCATATTTGTTCCTTTTTATCTCCTTCCAAGCTGCGTTTGTTTGTTTGTTTTTTTAAGTACTTTTTGCAGTTAAAATGATAAAATTATTATACTTTTATTAATATTTCACTTATAATGTTTTTATGGTTAAATCATGACATACTTCTCATATTTTTTTTTCTTCCGTGAATTTACATAAACATGCTATGTTTCCATTTTTCGTAAAAATGATTTTTATGCATTCAAAAATCTAGAGTTTAACCCTTTAGCCCCACTGGCATACTTTGAAAGTACACTTATTCTGCCGATAGGCAACAAAAAAGTTCTCTGCTCCAAGTTTTGCAGTATTTGATATTTTTTATATAAATATGTGCATATTTCGCTCACAACGTTTGCACATTTTCACTTGTGTGTGACATTTGCACAATTATTCTCAGAATATGTTGCTCGACTCTGACCTTGTTTGTTTTTTCGTTTCTTTTTTTTGTATTTTAAACCAGAATTACAATTTAATTACCTGTTTTTTTTATTTTATTGAATTTCGGAAACTTTAATCCAACTGGATGTTGACAGAGATTTAACTTTCAAAAATATTGTGATTGATACACTCATATTATTTTTACACTCCCCCCCCCCCCTTCATTTTTTTCTTTTGTGTATAATTTATTTATGCAACTTATTATGTTTTATTTTATGTGCATGCATTTCATTTCTGATAACTAGAGTTTTTGCATACATACAACTTTTTGAAATACTCGTATTGTTTATTTTGCTTTATTTGTTGCTCTCTCAGGAAAAAAAAGAGTTCCTCCGTTTTTTTTTTATTTCCATTTCGGCTGTTCAAAAAGAAGTAAACAACATAAATTAAATAAACACGAGATAAATAAAAAAGTTTTGGAGATAACACACACTGCACCAGTTTATTTTTACAATATGGCAGCACATGATGAAAATTCTATTAGTGATTTAAAGCACCCCATTTCTGTATCTCCATGGGTAGATCATTTCGAGGAGATATTATTAAGATATTCGGATTCCATTAATATGGAAGCCACATCTATTCAAAATTCACTTAAGACCGAAAATGCTGCATCCATGTCTGAAAATATTATAGATTTCCTTCAGATCATTAAATTCAATTTTCATGTGCTTAAACTAAACTTTAATGTTCTAAAAGATGATTTTTCCAAATTAAAACAGGATAAAGACAATTTATTTCTTGTAAATCAGAAACTTATAGAGAGATTACATGAAATCACAGGCAAAGAGAAATGTAAGGCGAAGCGTACTAAATGTAGTAAGACTATGGGTGATCAGGTGGTAGATGTCAACAACAAACTCCCTCCATCTGCCCTAGCTAAATCTACACAAACTGTTCCCTCTTATATGTGTAAACAAGAAAAGTTACCACAACTGGAAAATGATAAAAAAGACACATATCTTAGCTCCGACCTGCACACTCAAGGTAAGCACAATGAAAAATTTACAGATATCAGCGATTCCTCTCTAACGTCCTTAGCCCCTGCTAAACTTAATGTACCTAAGCCTATTCGTGTCATTATTTTTAACCTCCCTGAAAATTTAAATATTCCTGATATCTTATTTGGTATTTCAGATTTAATCCATATACCTGATCCTGATTTACACTTTGTTAAAAAGTACAAACTCCTACATATCAAGTCCTTTAATTGGATCTTTGAGCTTGCACCACAGGCTGCTAGGCAATTATTAATGCATAGGGAAATTATCATACAATCAAAATCGTACCCTGTTAAAGCATATACAAATGTTAGACGTTGTTTTAAGTGTCAAGTATACAATGATCATCTTGCAATTTCATGTTATAATGACATTAGATGCTCTGTGTGTGCCTTGCCACACATTGACCCTCAGTGTACAAATCCTCCAAAATGCATTAATTGCATTAGAAATAATGATAGCAATAACACCAACTTTGACATTTTCCACAGTGCTTTTGCACCTTATTGTCAATCATTAAAAAAAATTCATCAAGCAAATGCGAGAGAAAGTATACAACTGCAATACATTCCCATAAACATCTCATACAGCTTCCTTTTTAGGAAACAAAAAAAAAACAATGTAACATACATTTTACATTTTTCGTTTTTATTTAACACATATTACTGTGAAGGAGTTACTATCTACAGCATTACTTTTAAAATTTCTTATTTTCCTATACATTTACATACATATGTCAGTTTTCGACAGCATTATTTATACTGATTTGAAGTTTGAAATTAACTTAATTCTTTCAAGATATTTTTTATAAATACAAGTGTACAGTGAGTTGCTTTTTCATTTGATTATTTAGCCGGCAAATAGTTAAATGAATCTAGAAATGGAACATTAGTGAAGATTTTTCTGATGCGGGTCATCAGACATCGGGATTTTCACATTTGAGGTAGATGTTACTGAAAGAGTACACATTCATTCAACTTTAAACATTCATCATTACACTAGTTACATTTGTAGATTTATTTTTTTGAAATTTGGATATAATTTCACTTGTTAATCTTAGTTAAATTTATTTAGTTACATTTCATCACACAAGTAGCATTTCTTGGTTACATTTTATCCTTTTTCACTTTCCTTTACTTAAAAGCACTTTTTTTTTGGTTTGTTTGTTTTAACTGTAGACGAAGCATTTTTGTACTTGTGATACAATGCTCTTGGTTCCATATGTACACACTGAGTTTGTGTTCATAGTTCACACAACTGAGTTCATAGGTTACACAACTGAGTTCATAGTTCACTGAGCTCATAGCTCATTGAGTTCATAGAAAAATACACTTTACACGAGTTCATAGCATTGTCAATTCTTTGTGTACTTCAGGGACCAATTGCACGATCATTTTTCTTTCATGACAATACTCAGTTCATAGAATTTTTCTTGACACATATAAGTTCACAGTTTGTTTTCCTTCTTGTGATTTGTTTTGCATTTTAGTTCATACCAATTTTTGTTTTGGTAGACACTTGAGTTCATTGGAATATTTGTTTTTGTTAGACACATGAGTTCACAGTAAGTTTTTTTTTTCACACATTTGAGTTCATCGTATTACTTTTACACTTTAAGTCAGTGAAATACTTGCTCATACTTTGTTCATTGAGGTACTTAGACTGCTGTGTTCTCAAACATACATCTAAGTCGTTGAAATTTTCCTTTTCATTCACTGACATACACTGTTTTAGTTCATAGTGAAATACTTTTCTTTGATTCGTTCATTGAAATACACATTTTTTTTCTTTGGTTCGTAGAGATACACTTACAATTTAGCTCATTGATATTACAACGTAGTTCATTGTTATTACAATTGAGTTCATTAATATTTTGTTTGGTAAAAAAAAACACACATTATACACAATTGAAAATATTTTGTTTCTAGGTTTCAACGTTACACATTAGGATATTTCTTTTTTGTTTTCATTATACCAGGAACTACTTTTGACCTCACATGATATGCACAAATTAAACATTTATTAAAAGGTTAAGTTTTAACACATTCTTAATTTTTCCATTATTATTATATTTCTTTTATGCTACGACATTTCATGTCACCATCACTTTGTTTCACAACAAAGAATGCCCAGTTTACAGGATGCTACCCCTTCACATGCATTTTCTTTAAATTTCAAACTTATGATGTTTTTATTGTTTTCATCACACTTGTTTTGGTTTTCTACATGTACATAATTAAACGTTTTCTTTTAAATTTGGAGATTAAATATAATCTCTGGTTAAGCTTCACTTAGACAATACACACGTCTAAGATATTATGTCGTTCTTGTAATAACATAACTTCACAATAACAAAAAAAAGTTTTTTTTCGTTTGTAGCATTAGTAACCTAGTGCAATTACACTAAAAGTTTAAAACATTAGTTAAAGTCATACAATACACATACAGTTCAGATCCTGCTCGATACATTGTAAGGAATACAAAGTTAGAATTTACTTTAAAAAAAAAATGTGGTTGTTATACTTACCCGATCATGCCACCAGTCTCTCCACACACTCGGATTGTCCTTTTACCTTTGATATGTGAGATAGTTATCTCAGTTTTTTTTTATTATTTTTAATTTATCCCCTCGGAAGTTTTGTTCCCGTTCAAAATTTTTGCCCTAAGGGTCCAAACTTCATTGTGTAGAGAGACAAAACCCTCGAATTGTTGTTTCAATTCAATAAACATAACTTTTTATATGATACATTGACGCATGCTCCTTTGAAGATCAATGTGATCTTTGGGGAGCAGGGACCTATGTGTCACTTGATGTATGGGTCTCATAACTCCCTCCCCCCTAGGGCTGATGTTCTAAACTGACGCCATCACACTTGTTTATTAACAAGATTAAGGGCTACACCCATTCATAGGCATGCTATATGCATCCCGTTCTTTTGTAGTCCTGTGCGGTGTGCACGAAAACCAATTTTCTACTTTTTTATTTTTTTTATATTACTTCATTTAGCTTTTATTCACAGACATGCATATGTCATTTATTTTGTCATGAAAAATGCTGGTACCAGCCTCTTAATCAAATACTAAAAAGATATTTAAAAAGGATCCTGTTAAATCAAAAAAATATTATTTTGCACTTTATTGGTGAATGTAAAGACTAATGAATACCAAGAAAAGAATAAAAAAAGGCGCCATTTATCATGACCTGAAAAGTTTTGCTTTATGCAAACATTTAAAGAATTGCAAGCACACAGTTATATGTTATATATATATATACATGGAGGTTTATCTTTGTTATTATGTTATGTCTGTTTTAAATACTTATACGTATGGGGTGGACAAAGTAATCTTCAAATATAAAAAAAAACTGTTCTACAAGATTCACAGTTTTTTTTTTCTGGTGGTAATGGGTGATATATATAACGGCTTTACCGTTATATATTCATTATTCCTCCTTTCCCCTCAAAAAATCAACTTTTAACTTTACTGGTTTATTATAAATTGTCATTATTCTCCCCCCCCCCTTCAAATATAATATTTAGTTTAAATTTGACATTTTAGAGTTAATTTCATATGTCTTTATTCATTCTCCCCCCCCCCCTCTCACTACTGTAAGTTTCGCCTTTACTTTTTAAAGTTCTTTTCAAATGCAGACATCATTTATCTCGGTTCCTTTTTCTGTCTTTCAAATTCACACGATAGAAAAAGATCTTAACCGCAGTTATTTTCCATTGAAATAAAGTAAAAGAATAAAATACAAATGAATGTCTTTTCGCTTTGCAGCCGACGATATCTAATGCATATTTTCCCAGCCTCTGGGCTTGCATTAGTATTAAATTCTCACCCTTGTACTTTCTCGGATACAAACCATATGCCCATTGCTGACTAATTTGCAGCTGTAGTTAGATCTGTAACGTGCATATAAAAATCACGTGTTCCTATTCCTTTAAGCCTCCCTGCTTACCGCAGGAATGTTAAGATACGTGTAACCATATATAGCTCGCCATGGCGTAGGTTTCAGTTCTATGTAATACTTCGGGATGCTTCTGATTCCTTTGTCCACGCCACCAATATTCATCGCCAATACAGTACGTATGTTCCTATTCATCTCGCCAATGAGTGAGTGATTGTAATGAATATTTTTTCCACTACTCGCTCTGATCTTGAAGGTGAGAGACCTCAGCTCGCTGCCCTTCGGGGTCGCCCCCGTCGGGCAGCCTTCCGTTTGACTTCTCCCGTCCAACTGTACTCTCATGGCCCCCCTTTTAAAGGTTTTATAATAAAGAAGTAAGTCCTCGAAATCTTCGTGTTGGAGTTTTTTTTCATTCATTCACGAATCTAAAATCTACAATATCTCCTCCATACGGCTATCCCACTAATACTTAAAAAAGTGCTAAAATATTGGATTCCTTAAATGTCAAACGATGCTAAAAACCAATGAGTCAATCACAGCGACATCTGCAGGATATTTTTTAAAACTCCAAGGCGATTTGGTTACAGTGTCTAGAATATATAGTGTAGAAATCGGTTATCCCCGTAATACTTAAAGAAGTGCTAAAACATTGGATTTCTTAAATGTCAAACGATGCTGAAATCCAATGAGTCTATTACAGCGACATCTGCAGGACATTTTCTAAAACTCGAAGACGGTTTTGTCTAGACTCTGTAGTAATACGATGTTTACTTTGAAATCTGAAAATATATCGCAGATGTCGCTGCGATCGGTACCCTTGATTTCAGCGTCCATTTAAGGAATACAACTTTTTTGCGCTGCTTGGATAGCAGATTTCCACACTATGTGTTCTAGACGCTGTAATTTGGTCCAGATCTAGATGCTGTAAGCATGTTCACAATGCCTACTGCACTGTTAAAAATATCGTGAAAAATTACCTCTGATTTTAAAGGCTCTCTATTTTCTGTCCAATGAGAACGCTACATAAACACCTATTAAGCGTTTTCATTGGTCAGAAAATAGATAGCCTTGAAAAACAGAGGTAATTTTTCACGATATTTTTAACAGTGTGGGTTCAGATCCTGAACCGTTTTCATTGGTTCCCCAGATTCAGATATCCAGAACATACTGACTTACTATCGCAGTAGTACAGCGTCTAGAATACATGGTGTGGAAATCTACTATTCAAACAATGCAAAAAGTTGTACCCCTTAAATGTGCCATGATGCTGAAATCAAGGGAGCCGATCTCAGCGACATCTACGATATATTTTCAAATTTCAAAGTAAACACATCGTATTGTTACAACGTTTAGACCAAATCGTCTTGGAGTTATAGAAAACATCCTGCAGATGTCGCTGTGATCGACTCATTGGATTTCAGCATCGTTTGACATTTAAGGGATCCAATATTTTAGCACTTTTTTAAGTATTACTGGGACAGCCGATGTCCACACTATATATTCTAGACTCTGTAGCAGTAGTACAGCGTCTAGAATACCTAGTATGCATATATGCTATCCAAACAGTGCAAAAAAATTGTATCCCTTAAATGTGCGACTATACTGCTAAAATACCAAGTGTCGATCGCAGCGACATCTGCGGGATTTCGTAATACTAGTATTGCATCGTATAGACTAGCAATATCTTGCAGTTGTAGAAAATATCCTGCAGATGTCGCTGCGATCTTCATATTTCAGCAGCATCGTTGCACATATAAGGGATACAATATTTTAGCGCTTTTTTAAGTATTACAGGGATATCCGAAATCCACACTATATATTCTAGGCGCTATAGCAGTAGTAGATAGAAAGTACTAAAATATTGCATCCCTTAAATGTAAAACGATGCTGAAATCCAAAAAGTCGATCGGAGCGACGTTTGAGGATATTTTCTAAAACTCCAAGACAACTTGGTCTAGACGCAGTTATAATACAATGTTTACATTGAAATTTAAAAATATAACTCAGATGTCGCTGCGATCGGCTCATTGGATTACAGCAACATTGCACATTTAAGGGATACAATTTTTTAGTGCTGTTTGGATAGAAGATTTTCACAATATTTATTCTAGGCGTTGTACTTGTGCTCTTACACATGAGAAACTTTAAAGATTGATTTTCAACTTTTCGACACCGACATCCGATATCGGTTAGTGTCTATGTGGGCCTTCCTTTGGTGGATGACAGAATGGACGGGATCCAGATAGATTTTTCGCTCTTAGCGAAACGAGATCGACCAATCAGAAGCCTGCATTTTTGCAAACAGCGAAAAGTTCGCAAAAGTGCAGGCTTATGATTGGTCAATCTCGTTTCACAACCAGCGAAAAATCTATCTGGATCTCGGCCCTTGTCCAGCTAAGTTTTCGCACTTTGAAAGATCTCGTATCTCTGTAAGAGAAACAGTATCAAAGATGAGCGCTTATAATTAGGCGACTGCTTCAAAAAGGATTTGAATTTTAAAGTTTTTATTTTTTAGAAAAATTTCTAATCATCAGATTTTAAGGAAATTGGAATGGTGCCAAATGGGGGACTTACCCTTTCAAACAAAACAAAAGAAAATTATTAAAATCGGTTCATGTTTAAGAAAGTTATGCGTGAACATGGGCAAAACATACATACAGGTCGAATTGATAACTTCCTTCTTTTTGAAGTCGGTTAAAAAGAAAATGATTTGATATCTAGTAAAGCATCTCTTATTAATACTTCTGGACTGCTGTCAATTAAAGACGTTATTACAATTTTTTATACAAGTAAATTTCGTATAGCGTTTTTTGCTTTATTTAATTCAAGAATACTTTCGTATTAGTCAAGACAATGATAAAGATAAAAATATTCTGGTACTAAAATTATAAGAAAGAAAAATTATGCGTCAAGCATAGATTATGAAACACTGTCCAACACTTCTAGAAAACTTTAATGAAAATACTCCGTTTAACAATGTAAAGATAAAACATAATTGTAGACTTTAGAAAACATATAACACTTTTCAAAAACATGTATCAACAATGCCCAATCTACTTCAATTCTTTTGCGCCAAGGTACTTCAATGAGTTTAAGCGTTTCTTTCATTGACTAGGGTAGCCTTTTCTTTTGTGTAGCTCTGTATATGTTCCATAGAATTATATTTATTCTACTTAATATGCTAAAATAATTTAAGTTAGTAAACACATAACACAACTGAAAACTCGCCTTTAACATTTTATATCAATATATGGAAACGTACTTGAATTATTTTGTACAGCCGTGCATATTAACTGTAAATTTTTATACGCGCCACTCATCAAGCGGATTTTTATAGCTGGAAAGCTCATGGCTCAATTTTTAAAAAAATCTTCAAGGAATTCACGCTCATTATCATTGATGCTTAAATTTTTGTTTTGTATAGCCATGTATAGGGTTTGTAGAATTTACACACTCCACTTACAAGGGAACCACTTTTGGTGCAGCTCGCACCTAGCATCAAGACCTGGTGCGTTTTGTAGCCCAATACATAAAAATTAGAGAACCGATGAAATTTCTTTGTTAAAATAAGATTTTATATACCCTTTTTTTTTCTTTTAGTTTTTTATTATTACATTTTTAGTTGTTTATTTCACGCCAAACGTGAGTTAAGCCGCCAAATATGGAGCTATATTTTTTCCGCCCGCTTTATCCTGGGAGTAAGTACAGTACATTTTAGAATTATATCAGATTGCGATTTGTTTGACAATTGATAGCTTAAGAAACATAAATTATGTCTTTTCTTTTTTTTTCTATGCAGACGATAAATATATAAATACTAAATATATTTCTATAAATGTTTTCAAGATCATTGAAAACTATTTTTGAGTGAAATACGAAATAAACAAACTATTTTCTTTTGAAATCGAATGGAATAAAGTTTCGAATGTTTAAAATGAAATGTGTCTGTATTAAATGGTCTTTTGGTAAAAGTAATCATAAATTAAATTATTATTTTTACACAATTTAGAAACATTATTGTGGCTGACTAGGTCAGACTAGAGATCTGCACGGGCCGGGCACGGGGCTGTTTTCATTTGTGGCACTCGGGCCGGGTTCGGGCCTTACTTTTTGCCGGAAGAATCGGGCCGGGCTGGGCCTAACTTTTTTTTTTCTCTACAGAGCCGGGACTGGTTTCTTTTCTAGTCTTCACGACCCAAAATTTTCAGTCCTAATTTTGAGCCAGCCCATATGAAAATCATTGTCTCGTTGTGACCTGTCCGTTCAAAGGTCAGTAAAATTAAGCCTGGCCCAAAGATTTTTGCAAAATATGCATACATTTTTGAATCGCCATTATTCTACAACTAAACATTAACATTTATTCTTTTTAAAGAATAGTAAATTTATACGATATGTAAAATATAGTAAAACGTGTGAAAAGGAACCTACCTATGACGGAATCCTGTTTTAAACTGAAAAATGTGTTGATAGATTCGAAATTAATATACTAATACGTAAGAAAATAATATACAATACATTTACATTTGCTAAGAAGGGAACTTGTCTGTAACGCATTTTTTTTCTTTTCTATGTAATTGAGTCTTAGAAGATTTTACTGTATAGCATTTTTCAGATTTTTAACAATTCAATGCATGGAATATGGATTAACAATATTATGATAATTGAAACATTTACATAGAAGAAATAGCGATTCATTAAAAAAATAAATATCGCAGCCTGCGGCACTTCTATAAAAATGAAGTTTAGAAACATGAAAAAAAAGTTAAGATAAATATTTTTGGTCAGAACTCCTCGTAAGAGTAAATTTTTTACTAAATCGACGTAAAAATCAATGTTTTGTAACAATTCCCTCGGGCCGGGCTCGGGCCGAGATTTTAACTTTTTTCCGGGGCGGGCCGGGCCGAATTTTTTTCTCTATGAGTCGGGCCGGACCCGGGCCTGGAAATTTCGACCAGTGCAGACCTCTAGGTCAGACATTACAATTTCTACTGAAGTTCAAAAACCACTCTTCACGCAATACAAACAGCTATGACATTTGGCTAGGGTTGCCGGAAAGCTCTACTTTTGAAAAAAAAAAAACGCCAACGTTTTCCCCGCCAAAAAATATTAATATAATGTTGCATTTTTTAAAAATCAAATTCTTGGGTTCTTGAAGGAATTTTTAAACTTTTTTCAATATTTTATACTTATTATTAACTAATTTGAATTTTTATTTGCTTAAAAAAAAAAAAAAATTCATTTGTAATAGTCCAATAAGTGGTCTCGAAAATTGCATTTTCAGAAAGTTATGCTGCTGTAAAATCAAGAAATATTATTTTATCAGAAATATTTTATCGATTCTCAAACTTCGTAATACAGGGCTTTAAAATGCATCAGGTCTCAATGCTAGGTGCGAGCAGCACCAAAAGTGATTCCCTTCTTAGTGTGCAATAATTTAATTTTTCTTAAAACGCATACCATAACAGAAAACGCAATTTCAACAAACATTCCTAATATACAATTATTGAGGTACAGTATTCTATCAGAAATATTTACGTGCTCCTGTAAATAAACGATAAATGTGATGCACATCAAATTCAACTGCAAGCATCGCAAGCATCTTCTAGTAAACATCAGTAATGTATATTCTTTTCACCATGTTTGAAATGGTGCAACATAATTAAAATTCACTGGGAAGATATTTTCCTCGTAAACCATTATATAACAGAATTCTTTTGCGTGACCCTGTAAATGAATGATAAATGCTTTGCACACCACGTTCTACGGAAAGCAGGTTTTAGTGCACATAATAAAAACATTTCAATTGCACTATGTTTGCAACAGAGTAACACAATTAAAATACGCCGCAAAAGCTTTTTCTACATAGGCCGTAATTTAACGAATACTTTTGAATCCCCCTGTACGTCTACTGTAAGTGCTACACATAACATATTATACGGTAATCATCTTCTTCTGAACCTTAATAATGTATATATATTTCACTATTTTTAAAATTTTGTGACACTGTTAAAATTAACCACAAATGATTTTCTAACATAGACCATTACGTTACGGAAAACTTTTGAGTGCCCCTGTAAATGAACTATCAATGCTAAGCACTTCATTTTCAAAACATGCCATGGCAAACCTTAATAACGTATATTACATGTATGTCAACCGGAATATATTTACGAGAGTTTTACAGCACAGACAGGCAGACGGCAGAACAAACAAACCGAAAAACACTTTCCAAATATGTAGGAAAGCGTTAAAAAATTATACGCACCCTATCTGGAACGTATACGTGATATTTACCTTGATTGGGTAAAACTGTAATTATACTGCATATACGTAGAGTGATTTTTTTAAAATGATCTTGAGATTGAGTGTATGGATTTAAACATAAGCCTTCATAAAATATCATAGAACCATAATTCTGAATTTGGAAATAATGTTCAATAATAAATATTCATAAATCATAAGCACTGTGGGTGGAAAATTATGAATTTTTTTATTCACAGCTGACTTTTATCCCCTTTAAACACGCAACGCACACACCAGCTGTGCCACAACTACTTTAAATTTGAAGAATCGAAGCATTTGATTTTATATTGCAGCACACGCAATAATAATGTCCACAACCACAGCTACATGAGGATGATAAGACTTTTTCCGTTCATTTAGGTGATTGCACCAATAAGAATCAAATCTTTTTTCATGTCTACTGTTTAAATTTTTTGTGAATTTTATTTTCAGTAACTTTTGTTGGCATTATGTTTGGGGGTTCGTTTTAATATGTAGATGGCCCCCTAAGCAAATTTTATATACAGCATTTAAAAGTACACTTTATTTCCAATCGTTCGGAACGAGTAAATTTCTTTTACGATAATTTGTTGAGGAGTTAATAGGGACTGTTTACTTTTTTTCCACGGCTGTACAAAAAAATCACTCTCACTCTCAGCACTGTTTCTATTGTAAGCCGCTATAGTGCAGGCACATTCACTATCTCAAACTGCCGTTAGTTTTTAAACTAGGCGGGGTGGCGTCATAACCCCGAGTGACGCCATTCCCCCGGTCTCCCCTACTTTGGCTTTTGAAATTGGTTCTGAAAGTGAAACTACCCTATATTGAAAAAAAAAAAAAAATCCCTGCCGGCTTGGCCTACAGGCAAGGAAGATTTAAGTTACGTACTAAGAAAGATTAGAAGTTAAGTACTAATTTCATCAATAATAAAAAAGAAAAACTGCCCAATTAAACTGATGGCATTGAGCTCACAGTCTATTCTCAGTAATTGTATATTATACTCTTACTTCAAAGAATAATGCCTTTCGAAAAATAAATTAAGGGGGGGTATTAGACCCGCCCTTTCTTTCACATCTTTATACTTAACCAAGCAGCCCCCAAATCTCATCATGGAAGCGCCTTATCAGAATACACCGGTATACAAAATTTGAAAGAAATCGGATAGAAAATCTCATTTATCTAAATTAAGGGGGGTATTATCCTCCTGTTCCCCCCTTTATACTTAATCAATGTGCCTTCAAATCTAATTAGGGAAGCGTCTTATCATAATAAACCGGTATACCAAATTTGAAGCAAATCGGATAAGAAAACCTATTTATCTAAATTAAGGGGGCGTTACCCCCGCCCCCCCCCTTTATATTTAAACAACGAACCTCCAAATCTAATCAGGGAAGCGCCTTATCAGAATTAACCGGTATGCCAAAATTGAAGCAAATCTGACAATTCTCCAAGAAAAACCCATTTATCTAAGTTAGGGGGGAGTAGCCCCCGTAACCTTGTTTATACTTAACCATTGAACCCCCAATGTTAATCAGGGAAGCACCTTATGAGAGCAAATCAGATAGTTCTATCAAAAGTTATCGCGTTAAGTACGTACATACATACATACGTATGCACATACATACATACGTGCGTACATACAGAACCTGCGGGAACATTAGCTCTCAGGCTTTAATAGCCTGTAAGCTAAAAACTAAATCAAGATTAGAGATAAATCCCCTTTAACTATTTTATCTGGCCGCTTTTGACGAGTTTTTAATTTCATTTTCTGTAAGAGCTTGTTCTATCAGAACCATATTAATATGCCAATTTTTTCATCCACCCCTATTTTATTTTTTATGTTTTTTATTTTATTTTATTTTATTTTTGCTGTAAGAGTTGCTGCTCTAAGAAACATCTTTATATAAAAGTTGTAGATAATATTAAGGAATTTATAATAAATTTAACTGGATTATCTTGTGAATTGGACGCTATGAATTTTTTTTCTTCTTCACCCCTTCTTTTTTTTTTCCTGTAATAGTTTGTCCTATAAAAAACTTGTCAATATAAAAGTTGTAGTTAAGATTTGAAAATTTATAATAAATTTAAGTGGATTTTTTGTTAATTGGCAAAGTTATGAATTTTTTTTTCTTCTTAAAACCATATTTTAGCGCCCCTTCAGTCCATTTTTAATGATATCAAAAATCTGTTATATATAAATTTTTGGTCCTTTCCCAGAATTAATAACATTAAACTGATTTGATATGTATTACGATTAAGAAATTATGTATTTTTTTCTGTTTTCACAAAACCCTCCTTAACCCCCCCCCCCCCTCCCTCCCCCCCTCCCCCCGATTAAACCCATTAGCGAACTTGCCCGAGATTTTCTGCCGAGATTCTGATACCGAGATTTTATGGTTATATATATATATATATATATATATATATATATATATATATATAACCATTAATTAAACATTACCTTTTATTGTAAACATTAGGTACTTAAGATAATTATATCCGTAATCTACATGCATCAGCCCACATTTTCAAGCAACTTGTTGAACAAGTTCGGTTCTTCTTTCGGCTATGCTGGGGTATTTCCGCTATATTGGTCTCTCGGGGTAATGCCCCCACCAAGGGTGACTTTTCCCATTTGAGTTAAATTGTAAGCTTAGCACATTAATAAATCTAGCTTAAGGAACATTTTAATTATTCATTATTCTGCTAAATTACTGCTTTCTAAATATTTTCAGAAGGTTATGTGCTTCCTAGTACCCATTTTATGTATTTTCTAGGTCATTAAATAGTGGCGTCATAGACCCCGATACAGTGGCGGAATTACTCCAGTATCCTGGGTAATCCCGCCACTGTATAGAGTTTGAAAGAAAATTTTTTTATGTGTGCTTACTTTACAGTCATGATTACGGTTAAATTAATACAGATACTAAGGACACTCAGCCGGGACGCGAAGCGTTAGGTTAATGGACTACTGTCCTGGCGGGAAAAATCCAACCACCTACAAGTCCCACAACATCCAAGAGTATAGGCCGAAAGAGCGACAATTATTAAAGAAAAAAAAATCAACAAAACACATAAAACTATATGCACTATAGCTACTTGCTATAACAAAGTACAAAAACGCATGTATAAAGGTATCATGCAACTAATAATAAAAAAACAATAATAAAATGAACCAGAACAATCGAAGGTTAAAAATTCTAAAGCTGAATCATGATACTAAAGATCATGATTCAGCTTTAGAATTTATACAATTAAAAAATGAACATATTTTTGAGGTGAAAAAAATTAAATTATCTTAAGATGTCGCCATTCCAAGGGTCTCCCCTATATTTATCTGATCTACACCATACGACTTTCCAAAAAGTGCAAATGCTGAGTCACACAAATCCTTTATGTCAAAACTCATTAAAAAAAATCTTTATTTTTTAATCGTTTGCAATCTCTGAACATATTTAATCAACGACAGTTATACTTTTAAGTGGTTTTCCGTTAAAAAAAAAAAAAAAAAAAAAAAAAAGTTTAAACTGCACAATAATGTTGCTTTGAGCGGTGTTAGAAGATTCAATATCAGCTTTCGTCAATATTGGATAAGAATGAGAATATCGCCAAATTAGTCAGGTATATCCAAATTGGGTTCATTTAGAGTGATTTATGTTTGGTCGCCAAATTTGACGATATCTTTAATTGCCCACAATTTTAAAACAATATGGTGGATGAAGCTAACCAACTTGGTCGAGATCTTGGTATTTCCTGTTCGCATGCACACTCACACCGAAATCGGTAATCTGTACAAGGGCTGTTGCATGGCAAATATCAGATATTTTTTCAAAATGTCAGCCATATTAGAAATTCAAACTGCTATAGCTCAGGCATTTTCTAAAGATAAAGGCAAAAAAAGAAAATGCTCCAAAATCCTTGTTTAAATGTCAAACAGTTAAGAAAAACGTTTTTCAATTTTTATTTTTTGTACACCTTTTTAATTATAAACTATTTTTTTTAATGGAGGCCATTTTGAAACAAGATGGCAGATAAAGCTTGGTAACGAACTCGGTCATTGTTATGTGCTGTACACATGCTTAGTCACATCAAAATCGATTTATAAATACGCGTGCTATCGCATGACAAATATCAAATTGTTTCAAAACAAGCTGGAAATTAAAACTGATATATCTTAACCATTTTTAACACCTTTAAACATAGAGTAGCTGGCTTTGCTCGCTAGCGGAACCCTTCTTTTTTATAAAATCTCGAAAGAACGAACCTCGAAGCGAACGAACCTCGAAACGAAGGAACCTCGACCGGGGTCAACGCTGCCTACGGCACCGTATAACAGGCGTGCTTCGCGCGCACTGCAAACTCTTTTAAAAAAGTCTTTCGCTATAACGAAAATCGAACCTGGTCCTCGCTGCTTACGGCACTGTATAGCACGCGTGCTACGCAAGCACTGCAAACTCTTTAAAAAAAGCCTATCGCGCTCGAACGAAAGTCGAACCGGGTCCCCGCTGCCTACGGCAACGTATAGCAGGGGTGCTTCGCACGCACTGAAAAATCGTCTAAAAAAGGCAATCTCGCTCGAACGAACGTCGAACCGGGTCCCCGCTGCCTATGGCAAAGTATAGCCCCCACTGAAAAATTTTGAAAAAAGGCAATCTCGCTCGAACGAACCTCGAACCGGGTCCCCGCTGCCTACGGCAAGGTATAGCAGGCGTGCCGTGCACGCGCTGCAAAATCTTAGAGAAGGCCGAAAAAAAAAAACGGAAGCTGAAGAACTCTTAGAGACGTCAGGTACAAGTTGCTCTGAATAAGAATCTAGTTTGAAAAATTTAATTATTAACCATTTATGGGTCTGTAACGTGACCCAGAGCGACGGAAGAAAAAAATTAATACTAGTTTTGAGATGTATGAAGCTTAAGCTTCCAATAGACATGTTGCATCAAAAAATGGAAATCGCCCCCCCCCCCGTCCCTGGCCCCCCATCAACGGTCCTATGGGAAAAGTCGGAAATATCAAAAAGATCGGCGAGATAAAGTTAGCTATGCTAGAACATTTCTCCTCGCTGTAGCTCCCATAGGGTCAAAACTATAGCCTTTTAAATATTGAAATGAAGTGAAGAAATGGTCAAAATTAAGTGAGTAACATACAGGGGGGTACACAGCCCCACGGGGGTGCCTTGTAGCTAAAAACTGTTAAGTAGTGATTGGAGTTAGATTTTTTATTCCAACCTGGCTCTCGCTAGAGTGTCTTTTACTCGGGACGTGGCTGGGGACCTATGAACCTTGCTTCCGCAAAAGAGTCGGAATAAGCTGAAGAATAAAAGGCTGCGGACGATTAGGGGCCGCTCGCCACGGCGGTTGCAACTATTCGTTCGCAGCTATTTAATGTTGCATTAGTTTAATATTTATTAATTAATAACTATTTAATTTAATATCTAATATTTAATTAACTATTTAATTAAATATTGACACTATTCGTCCTCAGGGTGTAACTATTCGTCCGCAGCCCTTTATTCTTCTACTTATTCCAACTCTTTTGCGGAAGCAAGGTTCATAGGTCCCCAGCTACTTCCCGAGTAAAAGACACTCTTGTCAAAGCCAGGTTGAAAAAAAAATAATTTCAAAAATTGAAACCGGGCAAATTTAAAAGGGAAATTACACAAATTAAAGACACCGAAAAGCGGGAAGGGTGGGCTTGGGGCGATGAAGCTACCGAACAACACCTGCTACTTCGAGCCTATTATTAGTCTCGGTCGGCGGTTGGGGGTGGGTGGTGGGTCAACCGCCGCGGCGAGTGACCCCTAATCGTCCTCAGCCCTTTATTCTTCTACTTATTCCGACTCTTTGGTGGAAGCAAGGTTCATAGGTAGAGAATTAAACGAGCGAAATTTTAAGGTGTATGTTGAGGGAGTGCAAGCCCCTCCCAGGAAGGGCCCTTAAAGACTGAACTTTTAAAACCAATGTGTCTAGGCCCCAAAACTACTTACATTGTGGTTAAATTGTATTTTTAATGCAAGTTGACCCCAACAGACCTGGATATGATGTATAATATGCAAAAAATACTTTTAGAAAGAACTGGTTAGAATTTAAAAATCCAGGTTTGGATATAAGATTATTATAGACTGATAGGAGGAACCCATGAGACCCAGTAAAGGAAGATGAAACGGTAAGAAAAAGAAATATTTCGTCAATCCCCCTCCCCCCACCAGCCTGAAATTTCAATGACTATTCGGAAATTGTGGTGACTAAACTTTTGACATTTTTATATTTCCTAATTTTAACAAAATCGCGTTATGTTAGATCCACATGCCACCACCAGGGAGCGCACTCTATTCTTAACAAAAGCGTATCTGAACGAAACTCCTTCACGCAACCTTTCCGTAGAAACATGGGTCGGGATGGTGGCGGTCTTAACCATGTTAGATTTCCCACTTTAAATGAAATCGCGTTATGTTAGTTCCACATCCCACCACCAGGGAACGCACTGTATTTTTAACAAAACTGTATCTGAACGTAACTCCGTTAAACAACCTATCAGTAGATATGTTACTAGTGGTGGTGGCGGTATTAAGCAAGAAATTATGATATTTGCACAAGTTGCTATTCGGAAATAGTGGTAACTAAACTTTTGACAATTTTACATTAAATAAGTTGCATACATCTCGGGACTCTCTCAAAAAAGGCACCCAAATCGCTCAGAAACGCTAATTTTTTAAAAAGAAATCTAGCGCCCCTCACCCCCCCCCCCCCTCCCAGGAATTTCCCGCGCCATTCTTTTTTACACTTTATCTTATGTGTTATAAAATATCTTAAAGTTTCAAACAGATAGACTTGTTAGATTTCCTAATTTTAACAAAATCGCGTTACGTTAATCCCGCATTCCACCACCAAGGAGCGCACAATATTCTTAACAAAAGTGTATCTGAACGAAACTCCTTCACGCAACCTTTCCGTCGATGGGTCGGGATCGTGGCGGTCTTAACCAAGAATTTAAAACATTTGCTGCGGTAACAAACGCTAAGAAATTAAAATTAAATCTAGCTCCCCCCCCCACCCCACCCCCCCCACTACTTGAAATATCATACTCCATTCTTTTTTACACTTTTTCTAATGTGTTAAAACTATCTTATAGTTTCAAACAGATCGAGTGGTGGACTTAACCAATAATTTAAGATATTTGCAGAAATTACTATTCGAAAATAGTGGTATGAATACTTGTAAACTTTCTAATAATGAATATGTTATACTTATCTAATGGCAATGTTCAAAAACCCACGCAAATTGTTAGATTTCCTAATTCAAATTATTTCGTGGTTAAAAAAGCACGTGCCTTCCGCATTTGATAGAAATAAAGCGGATTAATTAAACAATAATTAATATCTCAGCTTGTAATTAAGATAGGACTTAGAAAGAAGTATCAATGAAATCAGCGTGAAATTGCACATCGGGATGCCAAAAACATAATCAAAAAACTTAATATTTAAAAAGTTAAAATTTCGTATTAAAATATCCTACTATGAAAACCGCAAGCCGCTGGTATGTCGGAAGTTGAGCACATCTGGTTTCCCGCCTAAATGAAATCTCTTTTCGTTGTCTTTCCAAATAAATAGGATTGATTTTTATGATCTGTCCAGATTTGTCTTAACCGTCCGATGGATATAGACTAGGTTTTGTTTTTATAAGTTCAAAATGGCGACCATAAAATAAAAATGGCAGTAGAGACGAAAAAAAAATTTTACGCACCATATTGAGTGGCATATTATTGGATAGGGCTAAAAAAATGAAGACGATGTTTCATTGACTATTTTACAGTCAGAAGCTCCGTTTAAATATTACACAACCTGGAAGTTGTGTAGGTAGGATAACTAGCTTTACTGCAACTGTAACCATCATAGACATCTATAGGTCTCATCAAAACAGCGTTTATAGATAAAAACTATCAATTAAACACAACTTAAAAGCCATCAATACAAGTAAATAAAAAAAATAGTTAAGTAATATAAAAAATAGTTTCATATTTTCACATTGATGAGAAAGAATTAGTTCGCTTTTTCGCAGTCGGGTTTAATGATTTTTTAAATTGAATTTTTATTAGAAATTTTGAATTCACAACACAAAAAATTAATTAGTAATTTGCTTTTATATTATTTATGGAAAATGAATTATCTTGTAAAACAAAACTAGGAGTTAAAACTTTCTGGTGAGAATTCGGAATGTCTAATAAAAAATCAGCAATATATCATGACGAACGCTTCGTACGTTATTGTCAGAAATAACCAAAATAGCATGATGTACGCTACGTACATGATAGAGCGCAAGAGATTAAACTTTATTTGACATTTTATAAAACTAAATTCAGCGTAGTATTAAACTTTCCTTTTGACAGTGTAGCTAAATGTAAAGGCTTGTTCAAAGTTTAAACTTGACATTGTGCTAAGCGCGCTTTGAAAGGAGGTCACAAAATTACAACAACGACTTGGTCCGTGCTCGTTTTTTCAGATAGGTTTTTAATCAGCTTTTAAAGACAAGGTAGGCGTATTGCGAGATCCACTCAATGCAAACTAGTCTCGAATCCCATAGTATTTATGTGGTTAATTCTAATTAAATTACTCTGTTTTAAACAATTTGACGTTTATTGCTTTTATACTACTACTGGGCATTGCATTACACAAATATATCATTAAAAGTTGTTATATGGACTTTAAAAGCCGATGGTACATAGAGTACGCCGCCCCTGTCGTTATGTATGTCCAAACTGTCATGTCTTTAAAGGTTAATATCTCGGCTAATTACCGACGATTTTTTTCGAAAATCATTATCAACATTGCTTTTATACTTCTGCTACGATAGGTACCTCAAGGCACTCCTCAACACCTTTGCTGAATGTCTGCATATCGAAATTTGTGTGTAACGGAAGAATACGGTTTTCTCAAAACCTATGTGACCTAGAGTAATCGCTATGATTTTCCTGCAAGGTTTAAATTAGCCTCTACTGCCTTTAATTTTTCATAATTTTGGTTTTAATAGGTTCGGAAATAGATGGGGAGAGGGGGCATACTTTTTCACTACATTTTCGACGATATCTCTGAAAATATAATAGCTAAAATTAAAAGAAATATATTTTTGAGTTTAGCGTTACGAAAACTTTTACACGATATACAAAGAAAATATTTTTTTTCAAGTAACTTAATTAGCCCCTCTTCATTTACCCTAAATAAATTTGTGAATGTATAATAATCTGGAAATATGTCGGTCAGCAGTCTTTATTACTTCCCCCAATTTGAACTTTCCACGCTCCATAGGTTACGAGTAAAATGGCTGTGACAGACGGACAGGTAGACGCAGGAGTGATTTTATAATGGTTCCGTTTTTAATTTTTAAGTACGGAACACTAAGACGACTCGGTGCTGTTTTAAAGCTTAACATGTTTTTCTAGAAGTGGAAAATTTTCTTTTTGTTTTCAATTTAATATTCTTAACCTTTTCCGTCCTTTAGGCCCACTTTAGTAAATCTCTCTATTTCCCCTCATAAAAAGAAAACTGTTAGAATACGTTGAGATTTTTCTTCATTTCTACATAGTTGAATGATTTTGAATTTAAAATGACATAAATAATATGCGTAACCGATTTTCATTTCACTAAAATGTTCCTCAGTTTCTTTTTACTTAACCTTTAACTGATGTCACAGAAATTGTCACATAACTAGTGTGAAGCGGTCTGTGAGACAGCTCCATCGAAAGAGGAATAAAAGCCGCGATTAACTCATAGGATGCTGTTCTTGTACTAAACTTTTTGTACAGGAGTGTTATAATTAATATTCACCTATTTAAAAGTCTCTGGTGTTAGTACCAGAGACTGTTAGTCTAATGTTCCAAACAAAACAAAATTTCAGTACTGTTTGTAGATAAACTGAAATTTGCAAGTTAAACTATGAAAATTGAAAAAAGCTCCGGTCTGTGAGACCGGTAACATCAGTTAAAGGTTAATATTGTGAAAATCTTTAAAATTTGTTTTATTACATGAGATACAAAACAGCACAGAATAATAATTTAGCACACTATTTTAAGTAAATTCACACAGCGATACAGACTCTTTCTTGTCGCATTTTTTTGAATTAATCGTTCAAATATTTCGATATCATAGAAAACGTATTAACTTATTTTTACGCAAGGCTGATTTAAAGCTTTTTTTTCAAGTATGGCGATATAAAGCAATATTGTTCTGAGATTATTACACATTTGTAATCGAGCTCAGAAAAGTAAGTAACAAAGTTTTAGCTTTCATTTAAAAAAAAAAAAAAATTCCACGAAAACTCAATTTTTCCAAGAGTTACAAAAACAATCCAACAATGCGGAAATCTTGTTCTCAACTAATATAACTGAACTCATAGTTCTGTGAAATTGTTTAACTCATACAAATTCGTACATTCCTTATAATTCAAAATGTGGCGTTGGTAAGCAGTATAACGACTGTTTCCTAGAAATTCGCACACTCTTTTCTTGTCTGGAAAGCTATAAAAAAACGAGTCAAAGAGAACAAATTAACTGAAAGGTAACTTTAATAACCATATTACTCTGCAAAATTGTTATTGGGTTCCAATTAAACCATTTTCGTCAGACATTACCGATTTTACTTTTGGTGGTACTTGTTAGACATTGTACAAAATTTAGATCCATGATTTTTAGACAGTACTACTTGATTCCATTGATCAATTTCTGGATGTTATCTGCTTTTCAGCATTTAGCATACACTTTGGACTTAAGATATGCCCAGAACCGCTCAATTCGTTGAATTATGGTAAAGTTAGCCGGATTGTCGTGAAGTGATGCTTTGCTGGCAAAAGTTGTCGAGAATGATTTCAAAATAATAAATGCTGGTCAAGTCTGTCCTGAAGACGTAGTCACCACCGTTGTAATTTCTACCGATGTCAGGAATGAAATGACGACAAATGCACTTATTCAACTGTTGTTGCCCCTTGACAGCGAACTCAGACTTTCGGATGAACAGACGGCTCAAGCCTTTCGGACTCATTGCAATCCAAACATGTCTCGTCATCCAAGATGAATTCCCGATCAGAGAATTTTTTGAAAAAGCGACCACAGTTAGTTTTCGCGGAAACCATTTGCTTTTCTGTTCGTTTTAGTGTGACACTTTTCTTGTGATATTGGATGTTAAGCTTCTCGGTGATGGCTTTATGTAGGTTGCCGGGTGAAAAACTGAATTGGCAGCCGAGGAATGGATTAATACTCGGTCATTTTTGTCAAACAGTCGTTTCAACTGCTGTAACTTCGACTTTGTCAGTTTTTGGGTCTTCCTACCTGACCCGGGTTGTCTTTTGGATCGTGAGTCTTTTCTAGTAATGTTGTAGAACATCGTATATAGTTCATTTGGAGATATTTTTGTCAAAAAAATGGTTCACGATGAACTTGTTCCCATTATGAATGTTTCCTTCATAAATCTTGTACACACGCGTACGCAGGCACGCTTCTTTCGACGCCATTCTCGGAAAACACAGATTATTTAATGAACTGTCGGCTAACGGACGTGCCTTTATATACAGTAACGTAACCACGCGCAGATTTCGCCTCATTCGTATTTCTTTGCCATTTTACACAACAGCAAAGTTTGTACGAATTTTTAGGAAAGAGCCCTTACAAATGAACTTCAAAATGTATTTACCTAATGAACGATTATGTTTAAAAAACACTTTGAATATGGTCTAACAGTGTTGAAAAATTCTAAAAGGTTTAAAAGTTTGATCTAAATTTTTGTGACGTCAATCACTTCCCAAAATGCCAAGCAGAACATGTTATAACTATTACCGTCTTTATTGTTAAACATTGTTTTGAAAATAGAGACGGTAATGTTACAACACACCATATTTCAATCTCCTAAACTTTGGACAAGTTCCTTTCTCCCAATCCTATCTCTAAGGCTCAGTTTAGTCGTTTCTTTTGCCTTTCCTCCAAAACTTTTCCAGGAAACCTATTCTTTTTCACCCGTCTGTAGTTTATTCACAAAATAATGTCGAGATTCAACAATGGTAAGGCGATAAGAAGGAAGTCTACTTGAAGGAATTTTTTCCCGCCTGCAGAATGTCCGACCGTTTCATTCTAAAGTTATTAAAGATGAAAAACTCCGCGTGACCATAAAAAAGACACGGCAAGCTCAGTGATACGTCTTTTCTTACTCTTTCAGGAGCAAGGCATTTCTGCTCCAAAATTGTTCAGATGATTAATTCACTCGAATTCACTCTAAAAATTACTGGTGCTCTTTGGCAGTTTGGACATTAAAATTAACCGTTTTCAGACTGCAAACGATGCCCCTGAAAGGTGTAAGTAAGTAAAAAACAAATGTGTGTATTTTACGAAAGATAAAGTGTTTCTAATACAATTTTCTAAACTTTTTATGAACAGTGATGGTGTTTTGCATAATAAACACGTAGAAGGGTTATTCAATAAATACAAATGGAGCTAATTTGGGTAACTATATAGAAAACGTCGAAACACGATAAAAATTCGTCTGATCATAAAAACAATTATTCTTCGTATGTTAAAAATTAGAACAAGAACGGGAACATCAATCTAAATGTAGTAGAAATTAGTTTATGCATGCTAAAATTTAACTATTAGCTTAGTTATTTCTTATTTTTATATCAAAATTCTTGAAAATATGGATAAGTTTTAAAATAATTTTAGAAAAAGCAGTACTATTATGCCGATAAATTTAAACTAGGTTCCGCATCACCATAAAGAAAATATAATAAATCATTATTAAAAAATTTAGATATGGTATGTCTTATGCGAAGACCATGAAATTTAAAAAAGAAAAGATCATCCTTTCCTATCTAAAAATAAAGGAAAAATCCTTTATACCTTATTTTTAAAATGGGCATAATATTTCAATTAGAATCAAATCTAATTCTTTAATATCGTAATGTATAACGTTAAAGAATATGCTAAGTTTAAACATGTGAAAACGCAGAAAAAGCATTAAAATTGAACAAATTCACCAAAATCCTACTAGTTAATTATTTAAATTTAAGCATTCCCTGTACTAGGGTATTCTAAGTGTTAAAATCATACAAATTATCGTCTTACAATTAATCCTCGAAACTTTCGTAAAAATCAATAAACTTCATTTAAAATAGTCTATTCTTATAAAAAACCGCCATTTTCCTGTCTTGTTTAGTTATTAATATTTATTGAGATGTTGGTTGTAAAAGTGTTAAATTAGGAGTTCAACTTTCATCTAACAGCTCCATAACACTGACTTTTATAATAAAAAGATTGAAATGACTTAAAATAATTCAAAATGAATCTAATCTTTTTTCATTAAAAAGACCATTTTCCCCGCCTGTGGTCATTAAAATCGGTTTGGTCGGGTGGCTGGATGGCTGCACTGGCGATTGGGCAACACATACACTAAAATTAAACTTAAAAAAAATTAAAACATGTGAAAACGTAGAAAAATCAATTGCGAGTATTTAGTTGACTAATTTGCTTCTATAAAATTATCTGAATTTAAATAATTGACTGTACTATAATTACCTAAAGTTTAAACTCATAAAAATTATAGTCTTACAATACAGTAAAACTTTACATCTTATGAAAACTCCTTATAAATAGATAAAACTCGTTATAACGTTCTTTTCCCGCCAGGGGGGTCAAAATTTCATCCTCATCCTCCATGATAACGCGGGGTGTGAGGGGTGTACGGAAACAGGCGCGGAGGAAGGCATTCGGTTGCACATGTTGCAAAAGACGGTATAGTTACGCGGTCTCGCCTGCTGATTTCGTTCTATCATTTCTCCTCTACTTATATAGATTTACGATATTTTTCTGACATTGTTGATCTAGGTAGAAATCTAGGGTTAAACTGAAAATTATATTTTAGATTGATGTAACGTTGTTTTTTCACGCAGATAGATACTTTTAAATTTACGTGGTTTTTTTGTGTTAATTAATAGGGTCTATCATAGCAAATATGAGAAACCAAAAAAAAAAAAAAAAAAAAAAAGTGGGGCGAATGTGAGACACATCAAAAAAGGATCCCTCCTGCTGACCCCGTGCTGTCATTTCTCTTCTACTTATAAGTTTCTCTTTATAATTTAATATATTGTAATTAGAATAATTTTTTCTTCTCTATCTAACTCATCCTTTGACGAAAAAGGCTCGTCACACGATGCAGAAAAATAAATTTTCAGAAGTGTTTTTAAATGAATTTAAATTGTTTCAAATGTTCCTATCCCAGTATACTGGATGCATTCAAATTGCCAATAAAACCTCTATAAAATTATATTTTTTCATTTTGGATAGCTGCCTTTAATTATTAAGTTTAGAAAAAGTAAAAAAGAAACGAATCTTGAGCCTGTTAAAAATTCGTTTTTTAGAGCTGATATTGTTTTTCTACGCGTACTGAAGATATTTTAACGACAGCAGTAATAAAATCAATTTTCTTTCTATTAAAATTCATGCAATAAATGAAAGAAAGAAAATTATCATTCCGTCAGTGACACATGTGACAGGCGAATTTTCAGTCGTCTAATTCGGAATGCCCCACCAGTGGCTGAGAGGTTCTGCTCTCGAATCTGGTAGACGGGAGGTGCTGGGTTCGATCCCAATCGCGCCCGTCGGCCTAATCGTTCGGAGTTTTCGTGGTTTTCTTCGAACCTTGGATTTCCAAGCGTTAATACGGGTTAGGTTCCCTTAGAAAGACCCCCACGAAGGGCACTCCCCCTGGGCCTATATCCCTCGTGCAGATAATTGGCCGTCATAAACACAACCAACCAACCAATCTAATTCGGAATTGCTTTTATGTGAATGGCCGCTATATCTAGCACTTTGTAATTGCATCGCATTTCACAGAAAGCAAAGTAAATCTGTTGAAGAATATGCTATAATATTTTCATTACTTTTACAGTTATAAATGGAAATTCATCTTCATATTCATATGAGGCACCCTGTATTTTTGATTGAATGAGTGGATTGTGACCCCCCCCCCCTTCTCTAAAAAATCTTTTACGTAGAAGGTGTATTGCCACCTCTTACATTTCTGGCCATCGGTTCAGATACACGCAGTATATTAAATGCATTATCCCATCGTATGTACACATACAATGATTTGATCAATCTAATTAGGATTATATAGATGCAGGGTGGTTCAATAAAGATTGCCCACATTTTAAAGGGTGAGCACTATAACGAAAGAATTTTGTATGGAAAATGAGGTGGGGTGCGAAATCTATTTGTTTTGTGGAAAATACAGGGTATCTCACTGTAATCAGAACATATTTTTACTGGAACAATTAGGAAGATCTATTATCAAAATTTTCTATATATTTATTCGGTTTAAATGATTTATCGCTTGAACTGTCATTTGGCTAATAACACCAATATATTACGTGGATTGCGTTACGAAATGGGAATGTTTAGTACAGCACTGTTTGGGTGTAGTTGGTAAACAATTTCACTTTTTCTCATGATGTCTTCTAATTTTACACAAGGGAAGGTGAAACTGTAGTTAAAATGGTTCCAATTTTTGTTAAATTTATGAGGAAAATCTCGGTTGAGATTGGAGTGACAGAAATAATGGATTCCGCCGTTTTTTCGTATACAAGAATTGTTTGTGGTATTATGCTCTATCACTAATAGTCTAAGCTTTTTTTCTTTATACATCACCTTGTACAGTAGATTCGAGTTACACCACAAGTTACGACTAACTCCACGGGAACGCTAAAATATTTCGTTGTATCGGAATTATTCAATATTTATCTGATGTATTACATATGCACGTAAATTTACTATGTAAGAATGAGTCGCATCATAGAGGATATAATGGGTGATTAGTTGAATTCACATAGGAAACGTAAGTGGAAAAAGGATTTAGCTAGATGACGATCTTTCGTTGCAACGTAATTGCTAAAAAAATAGCTTTCGTTAAATCGAAATTTTAATTACGTCCTAGTTAAAACAATTTTGTCAAGTCACTTTTCAAATTACATTTCATAGTAAGGGGATCTTCCGTTGTAACGGAATTCGTTATAACGGAAATCTACTTTATACATATATCAGGAATTTAAATAATTATATCGTAAACGGTTTCATAAGTTTATTTGGATAGTCAGGCTGAAAAGCGAACAATTTACAAGCATTCTATTTTAATTTTAGATCTCTGAACGCTTTTAAAATACCATGCATAAAAAAATAATCATTCAAACTAAATCAGAGTTAGAAGGTGATACAACGCCAACAATAGACGTCCCGATTTTTTCCCAAGCCAATCTTCTTCTAAGCTTTGATTGACTTACAACCATCAAAATCTTCCTTTAAGAGCTAATTTGGCTACTGGCGAAAAAATTTAAAGCCAAGTTTACTTGATTTGGATGTCAACAAAATTAATTTCATTCGTATCATTGCTATCACTTTAAATGATCGTAAAAATTATCAAATTATCAAAAAATTTTCTAATTTCATCTGAAAGTCCAGAAATTTTAAATTATTTTTCTTACTTACTTCAAGTCGAAGATTTCCAATTTTTTTTATATTATATCTTGAGTGAGTTCTTTTTCATTTCTATAATATTTTTATGATGTTTATTTATAAGATCAGATCTACCGGGAAGCAACGGGAAACACAACTTTCACCCCCCCCCCCCTTTTCGGATCAAAATCCTATTTGAATTTATTGTTTTCAGTTTATTGCAAAAGTGTAAAATAAGAGGAGTGTTTTTATAATGCTCGCTTGTACGGAGATCGTTTCTTCCAAACATGATTACGACATGCCCATAATGCCCTGTTGTCAAAAGCGTTGAAATTGTAACTTCAAATTGTTAAAAAACAGTTTTGCATTTTTTTTTTTAAATATTATTTACATATGTCGTAGATCTAGAACCTATGAAGATTAAAGCCAATATATATATTTTTCATAAGGGATGACCAAGCATATGCAAAAGATAAATTAGAAAAATGTGTGATATTTTTTATTCCGCTCTCATCCCAACAGAACTGTAACGTGATAATATATCTTATAAACCATTTAATTCAACGAGCAATCTCCGATCATTATTTTTCAAAGTCAAACGCGGTAATAGCATAATGATTTTCAAAGTTTGACTCCCTACACTTTTTTTCTAGATCGTTATTTTTCGAAATCTCGACTGAATTTCTTTTCTATATTAGATAAAAGTAGCAAATAAAATAAAATAAAATAAAATAAAATAAAATAAAATAAATAAATAAATAAATAAAAATCAGATCATTAGATTTCGGATTGTAAACATAGTTTGTTTTTAAAATTCGTCCGCCCCTCCTCATATTCCTAGTTGAGAAGGGAACGTTCAAAAACAGTTAATATCTATGTTAGTAATGATTTCATGAGGTTTCCTGAGAGGGGGACATTCTCTCGAACCTTCAAATTATTACCAAATGCACATTTAAAGATTTTCTATTTATTAAGGGACAAAAGGTGTTACTTTTTCTCCCCCCCCCCTTCATAGCAGGGTGTTGCAGAAATCCCCCCCCCTCCCCCCCGGAGAAAAATGTAATCATTCAACACTGTATATTTATAATTAAAAGAATTAATAAACTTTGTATTATTAAGGATTTCGGAGCATAATTTTTAACTTTTGTAATTTCAAATTGTTAGAAAACAGTTTTGCAGTTTTTTTTTAAATGTTATTTACATATGTCGTAGATCTAGATTTACATTATAAGACAGAATTCTTGAAAATTAAAATCGGCTCAAAAATAGTGTAAATATAGCTACGGAATTGGAAATAATTTTTCAAACTTGTAGGTAGTATATAGTATGGAATAATTTCAGCTTTAAATGATTTTGTCATGACATGACATTGTCGACTTTTGTCAATCCAGCGAAAGTTTTTTTATGGGATATTTAACTACAAAAAACTTTAAAATTCGTCCGCCCCTCCTCATATTCCTAGTTGAGAGGGGAACGTTCAAAAACAGTTAATATCTATGTTAGTAATGATTTCATGAGGTTTCCTGAGAGGGGGACATTCTCTCGAACCTTCAAATTATTACCAAATGCATATTTAAAGATTTTCTATTTATTAAGGGACAAAATGTGTTACTTTTTCTCCCCCCCCCCCTTCATAGCAGGGTGTTGCAGAAATCCCCCCCCCCTCCCCCCCGGAGAAAAATGTAATCATTCAACACTGTATATTTATAATTAAAAGAATTAATAAACTTTGTATTATTAAGGATTTCGGAGCATAATTTTTAACTTTTGTAATTTCAAATTGTTAGAAAACAGTTTTGCAGTTTTTTTTTAAATGTTATTTACATATGTCGTAGATCTAGATTTACATTATAAGACAGAATTCTTGAAAATTAAAATCGGCTCAAAAATAGTGTAAATATAGCTACGGAATTGGAAATAATTTTTCAAACTTGTAGGTAGTATATAGTATGGAATAATTTCAGCTTTAAATGATTTTGTCATGACATGACATTGTCGACTTTTGTCAATCCAGCGAAAGTTTTTTTATGGGATATTTAACTACAAAAAACTTTAAAATTCGTCCGCCCCTCCTCATATTCCTAGTTGAGAGGGGAACGTTCAAAAACAGTTAATATCTATGTTAGTAATGATTTCATGAGGTTTCCTGAGAGGAGGACATTCTCTCGGACCTTCAAATTATTACCAAATGCACATTTAAAGATTTTCTATTTATTAAGGGACTAAAGGTGTTACTTTCTCTCCCCCCCCCCTTCATAGCAGGGAGTTGGAGAAATCCCCCCCCCCCCCGGAGAAAAATGTAATCATTCAACATTGTATATTTATAATTAAAAGAATTAATAAACTTTGCATTATTAAGGATTTCGGAGCATAAACACATTATAAGACAGAATTCTTGAAAATTAAAATCGGCTCAAAAATAGTGTAAATATAGCAACGGAATTGGAAATAATTTTTCAAACTTATAGGCAGTATATAGTATGGAATAATTTCAGCTTTAAATGATTTTGTCATGACATGACACTGTCGACTTTTGTCAATCCAGCGAAAGTTTTTTTATGGGATATTTAACTACAAAAAATAAAATTTTCCTTCTTTAAAATTTTAGAATTTAGCAGATAAAGGTTTAAAAAATTAGAGGAAAAATACAATAAAAGTTGAAAGATAAAGCATTTATTTATTGTAAATCAATACAAAATTTGCCTTTTTCTACCAAATAATGTATTTTAGAATATTTTTGTATTCAATGCTGTACAGCGGAACACCCCAATAAGAGGCTCAGGGTGTTAAACATTTATGCTGATTTAATAGTAACATTTGAAATAAAACATTTAAAAAGATACAACAATGATTCTTCCCTTCTTTTGAAATTAAAATTTTAGCTAAAAAAATTTTTAAGTGTATATTTTTATCTATTTTGTCTGTACACTAAAAGAAAATGAAAAAATAGCTGTTTTGCCGGAAATAATTTAAAAACGATTTAAAAATTAAATATCTAAGTAAAATCTTTTCAAATATACTTCATATAATGTCGTTGTGCACAAAATTTCTTTTAAATGTTTTTATGCCTTGAAAGTCAACCCGTTCTGACGCTTTGCTAATTTATGTACTGAAAAATAATACCAAAGATTTTTGTTGAAAAAAATGAAAAACATTAAAAGCAATCCACTGAATCTCATATTCCACAATATTTTTTCAGTCAGGGAATATTCAGTCAAAATTTCAGTCAGGAGGATAAGGAAGTCAAATTTCGAAACATTTTTTATTGTTATTGTGCTTAGAATTGAAAGCTACTATTTGAATTAATAAATTAAAAAGTACATTTGATATTATTATAGCTCGTTCGATAGGGGTGGAAAGAATATTAAGAAAATTATTTATCTATCTTATTAATATATATCCGGAAATCGTTTCTTTAGAAGTATGACTTGTATTTAATTTCCATATCTTCTATTTCTACCGACTAACTATTTAACTAAATTTTAAAACTGTAGTTAAGAATTTAATATTTTTATTTTAAGGATTTTAATCAAAAATAATATACTGAACATTTTGTGGTCCTGTATCAAAGAAACAATCTCTGTAAGAAAATAAAAATCCACAATTTTACACATATTTGTCCACATAAATAAATTCAATAGGGGGTCTGGTTGCATTGTTACCACTACTTCCTTCGTTCATTTTCGAGATTATTTATTTATTATAACTTTTAATATCTTTCATGTTTCTTTATATTTAAAAAAATTGGCTTAATTGGGAGGAGGGTGATAAGGGTATTCTTTAACAATAAACGAGAAAAATTACTCTTGAATTTTTAGTACATATAAATTGTTAAACCTCTGTTACTCCAGACAATAGAGACCGTATAGGGACTCTACCTAGCAAAATTAATGGTAGTACTGGAAATCGGCTTTCTAGATGTTTTTTGGGTCGCTGAATGCGAATTTGTAACTTCCCACCAAAATTTCCCCCGGCAACACCCCCAAATTTTGGTAAAAAGCCCCCCCCCCCAAAAAAAAAGGTTTTTATTAAAAAATTCCACTTTTTTATTCTTTTAGGGGAAAAGTAGCTAGAAATTCTGAAAGTAGACAAAATTTGCAACAAATTAGATATATGACATTATGACTTAGGATGAAGGGGAAGGGGGGATCTGCCTCGGAACATGCGCCGCAGTGCTGTGTGGACTAAGTTGCGCAATTCCACTTAACCACTTATACGTTTACATTAGCTTTCCCATCTTCCCTCCGAACTTTCTCTATAAGGTTTACTTTAAGTTTTTTGGGTCGCTGAATCCGAATTTTTATCTTACCCCCAAAAATCCACCCCCCCCCCCCGAAAAAACCCTCAAATAGTTGTTTTTAACTTAAATTTCTTATTGTTTTAGGGGAAAAGCATTACGAAATTCCGAAACTAGACAAAATTTGCAACAAATAGGATACATGACATTATGACGTATAATAAACGGGGTGAGAGGGGGCTGCCTCGAAAAATTCCCGCGCGCTTTTCTCAAAAACCAATTTTTTAAAAAAAATCAATTTTTTGGGGGGTTGCCTGGTGAAATTTTGGCGGGAAGTTACAAATTCGAATTCAGCGAACCAAAAACATAAAGTGAGTTGAAATCCAGAACTAGTATTAATTTTGCCAGATAAAATCCCCAATTGCCTGAACTTCATAATTTAGTGCACGTAGAGCCGCAGTGCATGTTCAGAGGCAGCCCTCACCCTCCCCGTTCATCCTAATTCATAATGTCATATATCCTATTTGTTGAAAATTTTGTCTAGTTTCTGAATTTCTTAATGCTTTTCCCCTAAAACAATAAGAAATTTAGGTTAAAAACAACTATTTGGGGGGGGGGAATTTTTGGGGGAAAGTTGAAAATTCGGATTCAGCGACACAAAAATCTTAAAGTAAACCTTATAGAGAAAGTTCGGAGGGGAGATGGGAGGGCGAATGTAAACGTGTGAGTGGTTATGTGGAATTGCGCAACTTAGTTTACGTAGCACCGTGCGCATGTTCCGAGGCAGATCCCCCGTTCCCCTTCATCCTAAGTCATAATGTCATATATCTAATTTGTTGGAAATTTTGTCTACTTTCTGAATTTCTAGATACTTTTTCTCTAAAACAATAAAAAAATTGATTTTTTTAATAAAAACCTTTTTGGGGGGGCTTTTTACCAAAATTTGGGGAGGTTGCCTGGGGAAATTTTGGTGGGAAGTTACAAATTCGGATTCAGCGACCCAAAAAACATTTAGATAGCCGATTTCCAGTACTACCATTAATTTTGCCAGGTAAAATTCCCTATTGCCTGGACTATGTATTCATCTGGACATGAAAACGTAAACTAAAGTGAACCTATTTAGTATCTGTTTTTAACCCTGGGAACATATGTAAATTGGAGTACTAAGATACTAAATTTGTAGTTTGTGTTTTAAAAATGAGCTTTCTCGAGTAAATATAAGCATTTTTACAATTTTTCAAGTTTTTATGGAGGTGGAAAAATTGTGCGAGTGATCTGAAATGATATTTACTTTCAAGTAATAAAGTTACACTAAACCCGCGAAGGGGTGGGGAGGGATGTGTTATTTTACCCGCGTAATGAATAGTCATATTCTACAAGTGAATGCCGCTCTTATTTAGTTAAGAAAGTATTCTGCCTAGTTGTGAAAAAAAATTACAGATTAGGAAAATTACAACTGTATGCCTATTTATATCCAAATAAAATTTCAAGCATTATAAAGGATAGTTATTTGATTATTTTTTATGTAAAAAGTGCATGGTTATGCACTTCAAAGCCTGATTATGAGTCATGCCTTGTCTTGAAAAAAGTACCAGCATAAGAAAATTCTAACTTTGTACACTTTTTACACCCAAATAAGCTTCTAGGCATTGTAAGTCATACTTATTTGATTATTTTTAAAGATAAAAGTTCAAAACATCACATCAAAGTTTACATTATGTATCGTGCCTTGTTTATTAAAAAAAATCATAGCTTAGAAAAATTCTATCATTATTTCATATTTATGCCCGATTAGATTTTGAATCTTTATAATTAACTCCTTATTATTATTATTATTGTTGTTTTTGGTTTTATATTAAAAAAAAACTAAACAAATTTTGTTCGTAGATTTTGTTTTAACTTAAGAGCAGTGTTCAACATTTTTCAGCTAGAACTGGAGGAAATAAGATCCATTTTACCAATTGGCTAACATTTATGACTAAAATAAAAATGTAAATGGTATTTTTATTTATTAATTATTTTAAAAATATATTTTTAAAAATTGGAATTTTAAGTAAGACTAGTTAAATTTAAATTAAAGATTTACCCTTTTTGGTTTAACTGTATTAAAATTCTTCAGGATTTGGAATTTGTCCCTGAACTACGAACTGTGGAAATCTACTTTAGCTCAAATAATAGAAAACAGTCGTGAAATAAAAGCGTTGTATAGGTTAATGAAAGATGGAGCACAGTGGAACGTTTTAAGCTTTTTTTTTTTCTCTGAATATAACTTAGCTTAACTTATTCTATTCGCAAAGAATAAGCCATAATTGTTTTTCGAGAAAAAATATTTTATATCTAAAAACGTGAACCCCATGTCTTCAGTACAATGACACGCCGATCCGTGCCACATTGGGCACTTTGGACCATATACAGTAAACTGTACATTAGAATCATTATTCACATTGAAAGGACAAAGTGCTACTTTAGAATTTCTGTAGCTATTTTTTATTCAATTTATTCATAAACACAGAACGCAACAATCTGTTGATTTCACATGAATAAAAAAACGCTAAAGAATTTTCGTAGACAATAACATTATGTCCATAAATATATATTCAAGATTTAGTAACACATAATATAGGCCATTCCATGTCACTTGCGTACAGCTTTTCTACTTATTACTGCTGCTTTAACAATGTTATTATATTCTCAAATTTAAAAAAATCTATGCTAATATGAAAATCAAGAGCTTTTTGTTATTTTTAATGTATGGTTTATATTCTAACAACTTATAAGTTAATAGATATAGCTATTTATGTACGCGTTGCGTACAGAACATTTTATCAGTTTCCCATGCACTGTTTTCCCATATACAAAATGTGAAAATAGTATTCAAAAACTTTGTGTATTGCTACCTGCTCAAATTTTGACAGAAATAGATTTCTAGAAGCTCAAAAAATTCGAATTTTAAATTTAAGATAATTTTACTAACAAGGAAGGTCTCCATACGGGCATATTCAGATAAATCTGAAAAAATTACAGAGTGTTCTTCTGATATGGATATATATGTTTATAAAGTTTTTTTTTGACGGAACCTCGATGGAACGTTCGTAAAAAAATAATAAAAATTTCGTTTATTTGGCGATTTATCATCGGTTGGCGATGAAATGAAATTTCGAAAATTACTTTTTTACGTCGAATACTCTTTAAGATAAAAATGTTTCATATTGAACTTGTTTGTAAATAACTTTAGTTTTGCCAGTTTTATTTTAATTTAACTATAGTTTTGTCATATATATATATACATATTTATAATGAAAGTTAAATATCAAATTTTATGAATTAAAACAAAATTAAAATACATTAAAATTGTTTCAATATCTCAAAATTAAATCCAATTGAGCACTGTTGATTCAATTTTGTTGCTATGGGAACGACGAATTCTTTGATATTGAAATGAATATCTGGTAAATGAATCTTGCCTTTATTTTGGAATGCGCTTAAATATATGAAATAATTTTTTATATATGAAATTGTTTTTAAAGTAATAAAATTAAATAACAAGCAACACAAACATGTAATACGAAAAAATGTATTTATTAAACTCTATCATTGTATATGTTTAAATTCATTAAATATTTTTTACACGTATTCTAAAAATCAATTAACAATTTTCAGGTGCATTAAAATCGTTTGCTTTTGGCGAGGAAAAGTTCTGTTCGCCAAATCGCGAGACGCTTTCGTCTTTTCGCGCCAAATACTCGAAAGTATTTTAATTTTTACTGACTTTCTACTGTAATTCCGTCGCTAAATTTCACTGATTCTTTATTACGTACATAAGTAATTTAATTGGTATTTTTTTCAAAATATTCTGAGTATGCCCAGTAAGGAGACCTTCCTTGTAAGTACTTTTTAAAATTATGCTTAATAAAATACTGCATTTTGTAATGAAACAATTAGTAATGAATTTTACATTATGATTTCAAAACTTTACTTAGGAATTTTTTTTTTTTTCAATACTTAACCAAATGATTCTCATTTGGTATCAATAGGTGAAAAGTATCAAAGAATTAAAATATGATGTCATAACTAGACGTTGAAAATTGTAAAAATCATTTCTGATTACACAAGTCCATTAAAATTCCTACACAATTACAGAAGAAAAAAAAAATCTCCAATCGAATGGTAACTTTCAAGTTTCTGTGTGATAATTTTGTAATTAAAATAATAGGAAGGTTCCTTATTTGACCAAATTTACACGTATTTACCACATTAATGGAATATTTACGCAAATATTTTTCCATTGCAAGTGGAATTTCATTTATGCATACAGTGAAATGAAATAAACAATTCGGAAAAAAAAGTCAGTTACTGTTTATCAACGATAATGGACAGGAGTGCTACTGTGCAGGCTTGTATAAGATATACAGGGTGTTTCAAAATTATATGTCACAAATGTAAAGGAAGGTAGAGGGGACCTTAGTAAGCAGATTTCGTATAGGAATGTGGGTGCGGAAATGCAGCGTTTAGGTGGTAGAGGGCGCTGTTTTGTTCAATGGATAAAAGCATTTCGCTGGCTTGAATCGTCATTCTCCGCACGGATTTCCAGCAACATGCGCCGTTACACCAATGCGGAGCTTGTCGACATGCCTTTCATGTATGAGGCTGTGCAGGAAAATGGAGCGACTTTTCAAAGGATATTCATGGAACGATTTCCAAGTAGGAATCTGCCGGATCTCCGAACATTTGAGTGTCTTCATTGGGCGTTGTGAACGACTGGATCATTTTATGCCTCGAGGCGTGATCCGGGAACTGGAAGATATCGCAGAATTACTACAGTGGAAAAAGCAATATTATGCACATTAGAGGAATGTCCTTCGAAAAGCTCGAGAACTGTTGGGTGTGAGCAATTTCCTTGCGGAGCCACATACATGAAATACATGTCGGCATGCTCCGCATTAGTGCAACGATGCATATTGCCCGAAATTCGTGCGGGGAATGACGATTCAAGTCAGCAAAGCGTTTCCATCCGTCGAACCCAACAGCGCCCTCTACTGCCTCAACGCTGCATTTCCGCACCTACATTCCTATTCCTATAGCAAATATGCTTACCAAGGTCCCCTCTACCTGCGTTTACATTTCTGACTTATAATTCTGAAACTCTTTGCATAAATTTTTATGCATACGAGATAACGAAACTAAAATTATATTCATCTAGAAAATACTTTTTTCGGAGTATGATGCCCAAATATCAATATATCTTTATCATTTTATGCAGCCTTGTATAAGAATTTATTTATGTTATGCTATAGAATAACAGAAAATACTGTAAAATTTGCTTAAGCTGAATGACGGGTAACGCAATTCAAAATGTACTCTTTGGGAATACCGTCTATAGAAGTTAATCTTTTGATATACGTAAAATTTATACAAACCACACATAATATACTAACCTTTATTTCTGTTAGAAAAAATCATTACACAACCTATCCAACATTGGACTTCCAGCAGTTACCAACCATAGAAGGCAATGTATCTAATTTATTTTGCGTAGCAATGTGCATGAATTAGGTATCTTTTAATATAATAAATTATAGTGTAGCAGAAAAATGTATAAGCCATATAAGAAACTTGTACAAGCAATTCAGGTCCATAGACTGCAATATTTACGAATTCTTTTATGCTCCTTGTATATGATCTATAGAATTTATGGAAACCACGTAATTCTATTTAGTTAAGGCTGTTCTTATCTGCTATGGTGAACAAGGGCAAAACGTTCTTACACATTTACAATTTCATTTTTTAACGGAAAGATATAAAATTAGAAAGCCTGGCCATGGAAGCGGTTTGGAATAGAACTATTTTTTCCATTTTTTGATCCATCAATTACCCATTGAGTTATAAGCGATATCGATCACGTGACAAACCCGTTTTTCGCCCGTTCTTGAGTGATTTTTCTACTTTCGTGCAGAAATTCGGTTCAAAAGGTCCACTTTGACATTATTTTCTGAATGATCTATTTCGTTTGCAAAAAAAATGGAAAAAACAGCTTGATGACATAGCTTCTGAACAGCAACACCAACTAGTTTCATGTCTTTTCGAACAAAAATAAATTAAAACTTATGTCAGGAAGTTGCCCTTTTGGATTTGAGAACAGCCTTAAGCTCTAAAACGTACTTTTAGCAATTATAGTTCAATATCGGTACCGAAATAGAATTATTTCTTCCGGTCCTGTAAACGAATTTTAAATTCTAGTCGCTCCAAATTTTACAGAAAAGTCGTTGTAACCCACCTCAGTGAAAAATATAGATTTTATTGAATTTGAAGTAGCATAACTCCATTAAAATGCATCAAAAACAATTTCCCCCTCACGCCATAATTTATTGAAATCCCTTTGTGTGTCCTTGTAAACGAACTGTAACAGCTACATAATTCATATTCACTAGAGAGCGTTCTGTATTAAACTTCAATAAGAAATATAAATATAGTAGAAATCCACACATATTTACAAGTTCTTAAATGCGGAAAGAGAGACAGTCGAACCGAAGTCATAAACACTTTTAGTTATACTAAATCAATTTCAACACAATTATTCTAATTTGCAAATTAATCAGATGAGATATAAATTTCCAACTGTGCAAAAATTTTCCGAACCAGGATTCACACCAGGGATCTCTTGTCCGAAGCCGCTAATGCTCTTACTATCTGAGCTATCCCAGACGAATCTGGTGGATCCAATTCACCCAGCTAACCTTATATATTATAGCATCTGGTCTGATATCTGAATCAGCTCAACAGAATAAAAGAAAGTTATATATTCTGTTGAGCTGATTCAGATATCAGACCCGATGCTATAATCAATAAGTTTAGTTGGTGAAATAAATCCTCCAGATTTGGACGGGATAGCTCAGATGGTAGTGCATTGGCGGCTTCAGCCAAGAGATCCCTGATTCGAATCATGGTCCAGACATTTTTCGCCCAGTTGGAAATTTATATCTCGTACTTTAAGTTATGTTTGAAAGTACCGGGTGTCCCAAAGATGACTGATGAATTTTAAAATTCAATAACTTGCAAACGGTAACATATATTAAAAAAAATCTTGCAGGAGGGTTATGTATGATGCCAGGGTTTTTTTTTACTGTGACTCTTGATTTTAGTTCTAATTTCCAACAGTGGCGCTGACAGCAATAGGTGCTCGGTCCACACCGTTTTTTGGTACTTCGGGATCCATTTTAATATCCTTTTTTCGCATGGAAGAAGAAAGAGGCCGAAAAATCGAGCCTGGATTTAGCAGTTATTGCTTGCAGCGCCATCTATCGATGTTTTTTGTAACTAAAACTGAGAATCGCAGTATAAAAACTCCTGACATGTTACATAACACTCGTACAAGAATTTTTAAATATCTTTCATAGTTTTCAAGTTATTGAATTTTAAAATCCAACAGTCATTTTGGGGACACTCGGTATTTGCGATTGAGAAAAAATCTAGTAATAAAAATAAAATAAGCCCTTATGGTGAAACTATCATTGATCTAGTATTTTGAAGTTTAAATGTTGGGAGATTGTAGATTCAGGAAATATTTGAAACATCAATGATTCTCAAACGAATAATGATACGGCCTTAAAGTTTTAACAAGTATATGGAATGTTATAGCGGTGTCAATTAAACATTGATTTATGTAACATCCTTTACCTAGAAAAGTTAAGTAAGTTTACTTTTAAGCTTTATGAATCACTGTAATAAATAGGATTATTTTACAGATTTATGAAACTCCACGTATGAATAATTATTCTTGAATATTATTAATGTCTGTAAATACGATTATTTTGATTAAACTGTTGTAGCTTTATAATGATGACGTTTAAGGGATGTAAAATGCATACATTTAGCAGAGTTTGCAAATATATATATCACTAAATTGTATACAACACGGCTGTCGAACGTGGCGGGCGTTATAGCGTTCTTCGAAGGTCTTCTAGGTACTCTTTCGTATATCATTAAATTTTTGTGATGATAAAAATCCATTTTAAAGAATATAATTAAAAAAATAAATAGTATTTGCATATTTTAATTAATTTTTATTACATCATTTAAGTTTCTGCCCGTTCCCTTACAAAACCTTTTACACACTCCCCCTTCCTTGCTCTAAAGAAAAATGTCATTCTAAATCTACAACAATTTATGTTATCTCTTCAAATAATTTTTACATAGAACTCTTGAATCGTT
Source organism: Maratus speciosus (assembly GCA_963932465.1). Taxonomy (NCBI): domain Eukaryota; kingdom Metazoa; phylum Arthropoda; class Arachnida; order Araneae; family Salticidae; genus Maratus; species Maratus speciosus. Next base: position 182,566,756 of record OZ010796.1, on the reverse strand, counting down.
GATATCTTATGACTCATTAGAGATCTTATCCATGTACATCGTATTAAACATGCGACGAATAAGACTACACTCTAAAACACGGAGATTCTACAGGCAATCGAGACGCGCCAGTACTTTTTCCGTATTTTAACGAAAATCCCCCCCCCCCCCCCCGTAAATTCCAGAAAAACGGAAAATTTAAGGTAATTTATTGGGAAAAATTTCCGAAAAAATACGGATTTCAGGAATTTATGGTGGGAAATTTCCGTTAAAATACGGAAATAGTACAGGTGTCTCGATTGCCTGTAGAATCTCCGTTTTTTAGTCCGTTTTTCTTTATAGTGTACCATTACTCAGGACTTGATTACCCCAGGGGAAAACTTCCGAACAGTATTTCCGAATAGTTAATTTTCGCCACATTTATGACAAAAATTCTGAATTTAAATCAAGAGACAATTACTATGCAAAAATACTGGTGGAAGTAAGCCCATGGGGTAATCAAGCGCTGCCACTACAACTGTGAGATAATATTGTTGCACATTTTAAGTCACGTGAATAACGTAGCCCTTCATTGTTTAAAATCAGTTGAGTTTACTGAAAGGTTGGACAGGCCTGGTATACATTATCCGTTCATAGAATATCATATATTCCATTCCTTTTTTGCGAGTTTGAAAATGAACAACAAAGACTAAAATGAACGTTTTCAAAAATTTCTGAACACTATAATACTTTCAAGAACTTACTGGATAGAATGATTGGATTTTAATATGTATTTGTCTGTCTTACGATAACTTCAGTAAAAAGTTTACGATTAGCTAGAAATCTGTTTAATATGTTGGTGATATATTCGGAATTGTATAGCTTTTGTTATAATGTCGTCGATTCGATCGTAAAATTGTTTTATGCCAAAGTATTGTAGGGAAATTTCGATAATTTTATCAGTCACAAAAAGTTTCCACATATCAATGATTCATTTAAATGTAAAATAATGAAAGCTACATTTTCACTATGCTTGTCTGAAATTAATCTTATCACTTTGAAATGTTGTCGATATACATTTGCCAGACTTTAAAAAAAATAATGTCTGGGGGAATTTAGTCTATCTGTTCATAAAATGTGTAACATTTTAAGTTTTAAATTGTTTAAAACGTTGAGTGCCACATCAGTCACTGGAGACTGGCACTGAACTTTCCGTTTAGGCCGCGTTAGTCACCGGTGACTGACAGTATAAAATATGATATAAAACGAAAAAAAAAAATATATTCTTTTAAGTAATTACTGAAAATGAATTTAAAATTTACATAACTTTTATTTATTACAGGATTATATTTCTATATATAAATGAAGTAAATTTCGATCCGTTAGCAGTGGATTTGCAATACTATACCGCAATACCATCGCTTTTAAGCAATGCGCGCAGCCTGAACAGGATTTACCTAAGCATTCGTGTGGCACTCAACGTGTTTATCATATTTCTATTTTTTTTTTTTCGATTTAGCCGTTGTTTAGCAACAATTTCATGATGTAACAACAAAAAAAAAAATGAAATCCACTCAAAATCTAAAAAAATTTCAGTAATTTGTCTATAATTAATGTCAGCGTCAAGTAAATAGAATATCAATAAAAATATAATAAAATTTTCATTTAATAAAAACAAGTAACATTTAGAATAATAATAACATAAACATAACATTTTGCACTTTAATATTCACTTTGTTTTGCACTCATATTCGTTTTGTTATCAGTAATACTTAAGGGAATACTTTGAGAAATAATACTTTAATTAAAGAAATGAAAATGGTACCATAGCAACAGAAAATAACGATTGGAAATATAACTTTTGTAATTTTCATATGAAAAATTGTTTCCATCTACAATAAAAAGGAAAGAAGTTTGTGTGTGTGTGTTTGTCATCTACGTTCTGAAGAGACCGCTGCACATAGAGATACAAAATTTGGTGAGAAGATAGCATATGTAGTTTTATACAGGGTGTGCACGTATTACCTGACCGACATTTATTTTCGAAACCGTTGGTCCTAGATGCATACTTCCAATTACAAAAGTGGTCAAAATTAGGTGCAGACAGAAAAAAAAACAATTTAGTGAAGAATTACAGTATGTGAATTTTTATACGGTCCCTAGGTCCTATAAATTATATTTAGTAAAATTTTCCAGTTACACTGACAAGTAAGGCAGAAAAAAGTCTGGTTATTCTACGATTAAAATTGACCGAGTAATAACTGTTTAAAGTTGGAGAATATTTTTTGCATCAAATTAGGGGTCATTCACTAATTTAGTAGAAATACAATTTCGTCAGATATGTTAAATAAATGGTTAAGAGTAAAATTAGCATTACAATATAAATTTGAAATCTCTAATCATTCTGACATATTACTGAAAATATGCAATTTGAACTGAACATATAAGAGGATAAAAATAACAGAATTTTTGTTAAATAAAAGGATGAAAAATAACCTCAATTCTTTACAAAATGATACCTATTTTAAAATGCTGCACTGTCTTTCAAATTTTGGGTTGTGCCATGTTTTTTAGATTTTGAAAATTTATTCCTATGTATATTTTAGCGCTGAATCCGAAAATGACCTTCATTTTAAACCATCACGTAAGGATTTTTTTCAAATCGCAAATTTCAAAGTTAAAAAGCTCAAAGCTCAAATTGATCCTCCCTCCCTTCCCAACCTCATCGGACCCCCTGAGCTGTTTAGCTGTAAGAAACCCAGTATAAGCCAAAAAATTGAATAAATTATTGAATTAAATAAAATTAAACTGAATAAGAAAGTCTTACATCTATTTTATAGTATTAGATTTTTCGCTATTTTTTAATCTTGAAATTTACGATTTGCGAAAAATCCTGACATTATGGTTAAAAGTGAAGGTAATTTTTTGATTCAGCGTTAAAAAATACATAAGAAGTTATTATAAAAGTTAAAAAACACAACCATCGCAGGTTTATGTTGTCTAATCTAAAACTCTTTCTTGAACTTGTTGATGGTAATCTATCCGATTTTTTTTTGTATTATCCTCTAATATAAGTATGTATAACATGGTAAGCGTCGAAAATCATAATAATATTACATTGTCATCGGATTTAACCCTTAAACGGAAACGTGAAAATCCCGTGCACAAACAGAACACTTAATAATTTACCAAATAATGAACTTAAACATTTAATCTTTAATAGTAATACATTAACAGGACCAATTCTTTAATATAACAGCATAAAAATAAGTTTTGAATGTCGGAGAGAGAAAATATTAAGGCCAGATATGTAGACGCGACCGTCTCACAGACGGTACGTTTCCGGTTAAGGGTTAAGTCAGTAGATCAAATTTAACTTCGATCGGACATTTGAAAGTGAGAGTTAGAGTACAAATTTTAAACTGGAAAGACGATCGTTGCAAGTTAAATAAGACCTTATGAAAATAACATAATTTTTGTTAAATCAAAGCCTCAAATCCTCACAAAATAAAACATATGTTAAAGTATAATTATTTTAACTAATCTGAAACTTAACTAATAAAAGTTAACTCAATCGTAATAGTTGTACAATTTCTTTCAAAGCGCAGACACCTTGAAATAAGTTTAAGTACTTTATATACGATCTCTGAAAGCATGTCCAAAATCATCTGTTTTGAGATGCAAAAAAGTGGTATAACTCATGCATTTCAAAATTTCATAACTCGGTCAATTTTAATGTGAGTTGAATGGAACTTTTTTTGTCTTACTTGTTAGTGTCACAGTAAATTTATACTAAATATCACTTATAGGACCGGGGGACAGTAGAAAAATTTAAATGTCGTAATTTTTTAATAAATGTTTTTCTTGACCCAAGTCGCTTTAAAAATAATTCTTTACCTTATTTAAACAATTTTTGTAATTGGAAGTATGCATCTAGGACCAACGGTTGCGAAAATAAAGGTCGGTCAGGTTATGCGTGGTCACACTGTATATGTAGTCTATATATGTAATTTTGAACCTAGAAGCCCGATTTTGGATTTTTTAATTAGCCATTTTTTAATTTAATTTTTTAGGAGATTTTTAGCACTTTTTCATGTTCGAGGTGATTTTCCTACATTAATAAAAATAATCTGGTTTAATTTTTTCAGCCCAGTATCGAAAATTTCGTCCTCTTTTCAAAAATGTTTTTTTCTGAAAATACGCCAGTAATTATTCTAGACATAATTTAAAAACTCATTAAAAGAATCTTCAAAAAAGCATTTTTTCCCGGAAATGGCTCAAAATGACTCAAAAACTGGCCTTGATTTGCAAGTATAAATGATAGATAATGGCAAGTTTTTCAAATTGGTTAAAATTAATCAAAATAATAAAGATATTGATTTGAAAATTTCTGAGCAAATATAAAAAAATTTTGTACATCGGAACTTCCATTTTTTTAAAAATTTGTAATTTTTCTTAATTTTTTCAAAAAATTACGGCGGAAATACAACATTTCCTAGAAACAATAAGATAGGAAATTAAACGTGGCCAAATGCTAAAAACATAATTTCAAAGCATTTTATCAATTTAATCAAAAATTATTAGCATGTTCTGTGGCAAGGTTCACTTGATATAAGTAAGAGTTTCTCCATAAGATATTCTCCCATTTATACAAATGGCCCCCTCCGCCCTCCGTCCAATTCGCCTTACCGTGTGGCACTTTTCTAACTTTTTACGATCCCTCTCAAGATCTAAAAATCATGTGTAAAGCAAAGGTTATGAAAAACTTTCCAACATATTTTGAATGCTGTAAAACCCACCAATTTCATCCATCTGAAGTATTTCTATCATCAAAGATACGTAGACCGTAATTATAATGAATACTTTGAGTTACCTGTACGGCAATTCTAAATGCTACATATAATATATTGTACGGTAATCATCATCTTGTGCACCTCAATAATGAATATAAATATCACTATTTTTAAATTTTGTAACACTGTTAAAATTCACCTCAAATAATTTTCACCCATAGACCATAATGTTATGGAATAATTTTGAGTGCCCCCGTAAATGAACTATCACTGCCACGCACTTAATTTTCATTGCTTAAACAATCATGGCAAACCTTAATAACACATATTAGTTACATGTGAATTGGAGTATATTTACACGAGTTAGAGCACAGACAAACCGAAATCAACATCCATGGCAAAGCTTAACATGTTGGAAATTGCACGTCAAGCGTGGCAAATGAGGTGCGTTTGTACTATAATTAGTTGTAGAAGTATTTATTGACAACATATTGTACTGAATGCACATTTTAGTGCACTTCATCAGTGCATATCAATTCCATTCTGTTCGAAAGGCTGCAACATCATTAAAATGCACTTGCAATAATTTTTCCCTTTAGCCATAATATAACGGAAAAAGTTTCACTGTCCCTGTCATTAAACTATACACCTGATTTTCATAAAATTTGAAATGACTCGACAAAATTGCGCAACAATTATAAATTTAAAATTTCAAACCATTCGGTTGGGTAGTTTTTGCTCTGTTATATGTGGACAGACAGACAAACGGACTGAACGACGATTATAGGTGCTACGTACTTATATATTTACAAACGCACCTAATAATGTATATTAGTTATATGTCAATTGGAGTATATTTACACGAGTTAGAGCACAGACGTAGGCAGACAAACCGAAATCATAAACGCTTTCCAAATATGTTGAAAGGCGTTAAAAAATTATACGCACCCTATCTGGAACCTATACGTGATATTTAACTTCAAAGAGTAAAACTGTGCTTATACTCGATATATACAGAATGACCTTTTTTAAATGAACCTGAGATTGAGTGTACGGATAAACCTTTATAGAAATATCTTAAACCATAATTCTGAATTTGGATGAAAGTTCAATAATAAATGTTCATAAATCGTAAGCACTGTGGGTAAGAAGTTATGAAATATTTTTATTCAGATCTGAACTACATCACCCCTTAAACACACAATGAACACACCAGCTGTGCCACAACCATTTTAATTTTGATCAATCGAAGGATTTGATTATATATTGCAGTACACGCAGTAATTTTGTTAACAAGCGTAGCAACATGACGATGTTAAGAAAAATTCCGTTCAATTAGATGATTACACCGATACTGTTAGTAGAATTTTAACTTTTCAAACAATACCTTCGTTAAGTTCGTTTTCCTCAGAGGTTAATTATTTATTTCTCAATACAAAAACAAAGCATAGGTTAGATAAAATTGGCTTACCTTGTATTTATGTTTATCCGTAATCTGTCTGGAATCCAACATCGGCAAGGGTAATTCCATCTATAGCTTCTCGTTGTATGTCTGTTTTAATCCATTGATAACGATGCGTTATTCGGTGTCATCTTAAAACATGCGTAATTATTTTTTGACTTGTGAATTTAAATATGTTGGGAACGTTTAAAGAAAGGAAAAAATCTTTTAATTCAGCATAAAATCACATCTCTCCTTTGGAGAGTCTAGTTTACAAGTGAATGTAGAAAAACATATATACTACATTATTGATTATAAAAAACAGGAAATTAGTGCCATTTATCTTAATATTACATTATTTATATCAATATTTATACTTATAGCAATTTAAAAGAAGTTTATTAATGTTCGAATGACTTTAATTCTTGAATATGATGAAATGTATATATTAGAGTGTTCATTCAGGATTGGGCAGTCATTTCATTGTTCACTTTTCATAATTGCTTTTATAAATCACATTTGACTGATGAAAAGCAATTTACTTAGTTTGATTAGTTTAATGTCTTTGATTTGGAGATTATATTTCACAATAACTGTCAACAGATACGAATAAAATCTATTTTCATGTCCATTGCTTAACTTTTTCGTGACTTTTATTTTTAGCAACATTTTTGTTGGCACATGCAAATGTTCTGTTTGCGGATATTGAAAAGCAAGAAGGACATTCGTACAATCCGATTTTTTATAGTTCAGTTATATTTTCCCCCGACTTACAGTTCGCTATTATCATATCAATAAAATGTAAAGTCATAGTGAATATCAAACATAAAGCTTTGTAATAGTGGAAATATTTAGCTTAAATAGGCAACTATTTTGGAATTGCAACGAAATATTATCTAAAGCTACATTTTTATTATTTTTACCATAAAAAAAAAACAGCGAAACTGGGAATACTCAAAGTATTACGACTCACAAAAAACACGTATATCTAAAATATTTGTAACCTATTAAGATAAAGGATTTGTTAATCATTGTAAAATGTTTGTCAAAATTGCTGTGTGGGGAATGTTTGCAAGAAAGACGTTGGATTGGCATGGGACTCGAATTATCCCCCTTTTAATTAAAACCTAAAGCACTTGCATGACCTCTCACTACAAATTGCGTTGCTAAGTCCAAGCTATTCATTTTGTGACCACCATGCTAACCTATGTGCTGATATCGCTTTTTCAAACTAAAAAGATAAATATTTAAAAAAAAAAGTATTTTAACTAGTAGAGTCTTTCTTAAATCTACCTGTGCCTGTAGGCCAAGCCAACAGGGTTTTTCTTTAATATGAGGATAGTTTCACTTTTAGAACCCGTTCCAAAAACGAAAATATCCACATATAGAAAAACTGTAACTGAAGTCGAAAAGGTATAGGGGAAACCGGGGAAATGGCGACACCTTAAAGGAATTTAATTTCTTTCACCTCAAAAAAAAATGTTTATTTTTTAATAGTAAAAATTATAAAGCTGAATCGTTATCGAGCCACACCAGTGGCCGAGAGGTTCTGCTCTCGAAGCTGATAGACGGGAGGTGCTGGGTTCGAACCCAATCGCGCCCGTCGGCCTAATCGTTTGGAGTTTTCGTGGTTTTCTTCGAACCTTGGATTCCAAGCGCAAATACGGGTTAGGTTCCCTTAGAAAGACCCCTACGAAGGGCACCTCTCCTACCACGGGCCTATATCCCTCGAGTAGATAATCGGCCGTCAAAAATCAACCCAACCCTGAATCATTATCTTTAGTATCTGTATAAATTTAACCGTAATCATAACTGTAAAGTAAGTACGCATTAAAAAATTTCTTTCGAACTCTGTACAGTGGCGGGATTACCCAGGATACTGGGGTAATTCCGCCACTGCATCGGGGTAATGACGCCACTCTTTAATGACCTAGTAAATACATAAAATTGATAGTAGGAAACACATAACCTACTCTCTTAAAAAATTCAGCGATTTTAACTCCGACTGAGTGTATTTTCACTCCTTTTCAGTATTGAAAATGCACTTATCCTATAGGAGTGAATTTCACCCATCTTGCGGAGTGGTTTTTTTTCATTCCTTTTTGACTTTTTGATAAACTGTGTTCGCTTTTTTTTTCGACTAAATTAATAGACAAAACGAGTGACTACACTCATTATTGACAAGTTATTTTTAAACCCCCTTTTTTTGTCAAATTTAATAGGCAAAATAAATTATTTCCCGCTTATTTTCAGAATTTTTTTTATTTTGTTTTTTAACATATATAACTCCCTAGTTTGCAAAATGTATTATTTTTAAAACTCCATTTTGTTTTATTTTAATCGAAATGCAGAAGAAATTTTGTTTTTCATTTCCTAAAGATAAATAATAATAATAATAAAAGATAGTTCGCGCCATAACAAGACAAGATTTTCTACCTTGTCAATATCCTGAAGTGCGCTGCGTTTACTTTATCTTTCTTATTATAATTTTTTTTCTTTTTAATATTTTCACATTGTATATATAATTTTAACGTTATTAGTTTTAATCCGGAAATGTCGATTTCTTTAATTATTTCTGATATTATTATATCTTAATAATATATTTTGCTTATGACACAGATAAATAATTATGGAATATAGAATTCATGTATTACATAATTGCAGACTTTTTTTTAGTTAAACTTTTGAATATGAACAGAGCGAAGTATAACACAAAAACAAAAATTCACAAAATCATAATTTAAAAAAGGTCAAGCTAGTTGTGTCATAAAAATAAAATAAATTGATAATATTTTTTACTAATCTATTATTTTCTGATACTTTTTTAAAATTATCTTTTACATTTCGTACTATTTACATAATACTGTGGCAATTAAAAAAATAATAAATTAAGTGTAGATGTGTACAAGTATATAAATGAACACAATTTATTAAATACTTGTACTTACTGAAACATAAAAAAAAATAGAACATATATCATAAGTTAATAGTAATTTAATAATTTTTATAATCATGGGTTGTGTTCCGCAAATATTTCTGAGTGTCATGAGCAAAGTAGTATATTAATAATCAATAATATAAGCACAAAATGATATATGTTTAATAATGTAAATACCAATTAGCGAAATTTTACACAATTTGAATACAAGAAAGCTACATATCTAAGTGCCTTTTATTGATTATAAAAATTATGGAACAGACGCATTAAAAAAGAAAAAAAAAGTAATTTAAGAAGTTCATGTTTCCGGTTTAAAAGTAATAACGTTAAATAACGCAAAAAATCATATATACAATGTGAAAATATAACAAGGAATGGCGAAAGAATTACAAGAAAGATGAAGTAAAACAACGTACTTTACCTTAGAATCTTCAGAATCAGTAAAATCCTAGAATCGCCGGTAGCCATCTTGGTTTTAGCTGGGAAATAAAAACGAAATTTATCCAGTTATTTGTGATGACTGCTCCCCCCCCCCCCCCCTGCTTTCGTGGGCATAATCCATATATCTTATTCTATACCATTTTTAAATCAATCAAATTATAATTGTAATATTGTTGTTTTAATCATGTAGGTAACGCTAAGCTTTGACGCTTGAAATAAACAAGCGAATCCCTTTTCAAAACGGTTCTCCCTCTGCCAAACTAGTATATATCGCGTTGCAGGATTTCAACCAATAGGGAAGCTTCTTAAACCGCTCTTTTAGAGACATTTTTCTGTTCCGATATAAAATGAGCGTCCCTGGGATGCTACTCCTAAAAGGATGATTTGGCAAACCAGTTTTTTGTGGAAAATGACTCTTTTTGATAAAACAGATACTCAGAAAGAACAAAAACACGCGTAAAACTTTTCGTTCTTTTGTTGAGTTAATAATTCGTTCTTTTGATTTAAGAGTATACTGAAAATATTTAAAAAGCAATAATTTAGCAAAATAATGAATAATTATAATGTTCCTGAAGCTAGATTTATTAATGTGCTAAGCTTACAATTTAACTCAAATTGGAAAAGTCACCCTTTGCAATGGAGGCGGCATTACCCCGAGAGGGCAATGTACCCGAAATCACCCAGCAAAGCCGAAGGAAGACCCGAACTTGTTCAACAAATTGCATTAAAATGTCGGCGAATGCATGTAGATTACGGATAATGTTATCTTAAGTGCCTAATATTACAATAAATCATGCTTACTTCTACTCATTTGAAGCTCCAAAATAAGAAGCAAGATGAAAACTAAATTTTTCACTAGAACAAACGAACGATGTACAACAAAATCACTCTCACTCTAGGCACGGTTTCTATTGTTGGCCGCTATAGTGCAGGTGCATTCACTATCTCAAACTACTGTTAGTTTTTAAACTAGGCGGGGTGGCGGCATAAACCCGTGTGGCGCCATTTCCTCGGCCTCCCCTAAGCACACAATAAAAGTTTTTGACCTCAGGTATTCTATGCGAAAAGAATAGTTTAAAACTATTAAAATGCGTGCGAAAAATCTGCAATGAACGCTCCCAGAAGATTAATATTAGCTTATAATTTAATTTTTCTGTAAGAGCTTGTTCCATCAAAGCCATATTAATATGTTAAATTTTTCATCAACCCGTATTTTTTTCTCTCTTTTTGTTGCCATAAGAGAGTTGCTCCGCTAAAAGCGTTCTTTACAGATTTTTCGCTCGCATTTTATAGTTTTAAATTATTCTTTTCGCATAGGATACCCGAGGTCAGTAACTTTTATTGTGCGTTTATACTTTTTCGACTTCAGTTACCTGTTTTTTATATGTGGATACTGTCTCTTTTGGAACTGGTTCTGAAAGCGAAACTATCCTCATATTAAAAAAATTCCTGCCGGCTTGGCCTACATGCACAGGTAGATTTAAATTAATTATAGTAAGAGAGATTAGAATTTAAATACTAATTTCACCAACAAAAACTAAATCAAGATTAGAGATAAATCCCATTTAACTATTTTATCTGGCCACTTTTGACGAGTTTTTAATTTCAATTTTCTGTAAGAGCTTCTTTTATCAGAACCATATTAATATGTTAAATTTTTTTATACATTTATTTATTTATTTTTGCTGTAAGAGTTGCTACTCAAAAACATCTTAGTATAATAGTTGTAGATAATTTTAAGAAAATTTATAATAAATTTAACTGGATTATCTTTTGAATTGGATGTTATGAATTTTTTTTCTTCTTCAACCCCCTCTATTTTTCCGGTAAGAGTTGGCCTTATAAAAAACTTGTCAAAATAAAAGTTGTAATTAGGATTTGAAGATTTATAATAAGTTTAAGTGGATTTTTTAGCGAATGACGAGGTTATGAATTTTTGTCTTCTTAAAACCATATTTTTTGCGCCCGTTCAGTCCATTTTTAATGATATCAAAAATCTGTTATACATAAATTTTTTGTCATTTCCTAGCGTTATGAGTTTGTCAAATTGTTTATTTAAACCTTATGTTCCCCCTTAATAAACTGTGAAATTTTGTTACTGTACTCTCAATCTGTTGGAAAGTGTTACATAATCTTTACTGAAAGAAAGATTTTTCATTCTTGTTTAAAATGAAGACGAAACTAAAAATTCACCGGAATCCTTGTATGGAGGTGAAACATTTAAGAAAAATAAATTTTTCAATTTCTTTCTTTTTTTTTTTTTTACCTCTTTTTAAAATTAAAATAAATTTTTCGAAAATTTGTGTAATTTTGAAACAATATGGTAGATAAAGCTGACTAGTAAATTTGGTAGAGGCATTAGTATGTACTATACACATCCCTAGTTTTCATGATCGACGAAAATATACCAAACTTTTTTGGAATTGTTTTCCTCCAGTTTTCTGCTATACGTAGTTTTGTAATGAAAGCTAACTTATTGTCCTGTATTAAGTTTAGTACAGAGACCACTCACGGTAGATGTAAGGAAAATTCTGCTAGAGAAAGTAAGGTAAAAAAATATCTTGCAAATCAAATTTTAAGATTTGAATTTATACCTCGGTTGTTGAAAATCGATCTATCTAAAAGATGAATTTCAATCATTATTCTTGCATGAAGCCTTATGTATTGATTATTTCAAAATTAAAATTTAATGATTTTACTGGCATTATTTGAATTATTAGTTACATTCACCAGTACGCGATAGACGCAAGCTGATGTTAAAACAATGGAAGTGTTCTGTACAAATATCTCATTTGCGTTTCCATCTATTTTATTTGTTTAATTTTGCACTGGATATCTAAAGTCGGATGCTTTTGTTCTACTTCATACAATAATTCAAAATTGTGATGTTGCGGATTTTCCAAAAGTATAAATTAAATAAAAACTCCATCCTCAAGAGGAAAATAAAAATTCTCCGAACTCTCACGTTTGCTTTCACTATCAGACATCATATGCAAAATATACAATTTAAAAATATGTATAAGCAAACAAAAAATGTGCAAAATAGACGTGCGTTCATTTGTTTTGAAAATGTATGAGTATGCTTGCACGAGTTTTTTGTTGACAAAAGTAAATCTACTAATTCTTTAAAAAACAAATTTAAAGATAAAATTATTTGCCTGCATAGAAAAACAGTTTTATATCTTAAGAAAATGTATTTTCAGTTTACCCACTTTTGGTAAGCGTGAAATGATATCTACCTGAGTCAAAAATATCAGAAATATGTCGTAAATCGGTATTAGCTTCTTTCAAAATTCAATGAGATGTAATTAGAATTATCTTTTTCTTTTGTGCCAAACACATCCTCTGACGACAACATGCAATATATATTCAAGATGATAAATTAAAAAAAATTATGAGAAATGTTCTTGAGACAAAACAAATAATTTGATTACATATCTTGAGACTTCATTTAAATGGTTTGAATCTTAACTGTCTATCGCAGAATATTGGAACATCTAAAGTGCCGATAAAATTTCTATGATATTGTACTTTAGCCTTTTAGATAGAGCTGCTTTTAAATTTATATAAAAAAAGACTCGGTGCTGTTTTAAATCTTAATATGTTTTTCTAGAAGTTAAAAAATTTCTTTTCGTTTTCAGTTTAACATTCTTAACCTACTTATTTAGTAGGCCCACTAGAGTCAAGCTCTCCATTTCCCCTCATAAAAAGAAAACTGTTAGAATACTTCAGATTTTTCTTCATTTCTCCATAGTTGAATGATTTTGAATTTAAAATGACATGAATAATTGGCGTAACCGATTTTCATCTCACTACAATGTTCCTCAATTTCTTTTTATTCAATATTGTGAAAATCTTTAGAATTTCTTTATTACATGAGATACAAAAAAAAGATAGAATAATAATTTACCACACTATTATAGGTAAATTCACACAGCGATAGAGGCTCTTTTTTGTTGTATTTTTCCGAATAAATCGTTCAAATATTTAGATATAGAAAATACATTAACTTATTTTTACGAAAGGCTGATTTAAAGCTTTGTTTTTCAAGTAAAGCAGAATAGTTCTCAGATGATTACACATTTATAATCGAGCTTAGGCAAGTAAGTAACAAATTTTTCGCTTTCTTTAAAAAATTCTTCCACAAAAAATCCATTTTCCCAAGAGTTACAAAAATAATCCAACAATGCGGAAATCTTGTTATCAACTAATATAACTGAACTCATAGTTCTGTGAAATTGGTTAACTCATACAAATTAATACATTCCTTATAATTGAAAATGTGGCGTTGAAAAGCAGTATAATAGTTCTCAAATTATCAAATTTTCTCAATCGAACTGACAAATATAAATAAGATATTTTTGGCTTTTTTATAAATAAAAGCGCTCATCCCGAAAAATAAAATAAAAAATAAAGTTTTCTAATGTCACGAGCTCCACCAGTGGCCGAGAGGTTCCGCTCTCGAAGCTGGTAGACGGGAGCTGCTGGGTTCAATCCCAATCGCACCCGTCGGCCTAATCGTTCGGAGTTTTCGTGGTTTTCTTCGAACCTTGGTTTTTCAAGCGTAAATAAGGGTTAGGTTCCCTTAGAAAGACCCCCACGGAGGGCACTCCCCCCTAGGGCCTATATTCCTTGTGCTGATAATTGCCCGTCATAAACACCACCAACTAATGTCACAAGAAAACACTCAACAATGATGTATTGTTTTACCAATATTACTCATAATATTGTGAAACCATTTTTCTAAAGAAATATACTTAATTTATAAGTCAATAAAGTATGACGTTGAAAAACATTATGTTCTTAAATAGTTCATTCACACATTTTTAATTGTTACTGATAGAGATAACTTACAATATTTTGACGTTCTTATCAATAAAAGCTATCACATATATAATCAAAATGAGAATTTTCTTCTTTGAAAAGTTAAAATTTTGCCCAAGAGTTGAATTCATTGAAACAATATCCGAAAAAATTCGGCATATTTCATAATGAAAATCATTTTATTCGTTCATAAAAACGCTTTATCTTTCCGTGAAAAAACATTTGTGTGTAGAAAAAAACAGCACATTATTTTTATTTCCGTTTTCTTTTGACGTTCTAATATGTATTAAAAATCTGACCTTGAAATTCTACTTTTCAATTTGATATATTCTCCATCAGATCGGGGCAGAAAATTACAAAGATTGTCTGAATGATACTATGCAGTGTTAAAGAAGATAAAACATATAAAGGAAAGGTAAGCACGGTCGTCATTTACACTGGTGAAAACAATTAAAGGGACAAATGGTTTTTATGCAATTAAAAAAAACTAACAAAGCAAATAAAACCAAACTTGGCCAAAATATATTATTCGATATAAGACCAATGTATGGGAAAACAAAAATGGGCACAACCTGCCCCCTAAATAAGGTAACTTGTCACGTGTACAGCACAGCAGGTGACCGACACCCTGTCACTCAGAGAAAAACATGTCTAATAGAGTGTATAATCATCTGTAACAGCTACACAACTCTCGCATCGGCGTTTCATACTGCTTACCAGGGTCCTTATCAATCTCTGTGGCAACTGCACCCGCTCTTGCACCAAGACACCCTTGAGCTCATCGATGGTCGTTGGAGCTGGTCCTCGAGCTGCAATTGATCGTCCCAGGGCGCCCCATATGTGTTCGATGGGATTAAGGTCAGGGGACATCGCAGGTCACTCCATTTGTTGAACATCCTACGATTCGAGGTATTCGTTCACCAACTGATCCCTATGTGGACGGCCGTTATCGTCCATAAAGACGAGATTTGGTCCATTTTCTCCGCGGAAAAGTCTCAAAGAGGGTGCAAGGATCTCGTCCCTGTACCGCTGACCTCTCAGAGTACCTCTATCAAACTCATTGTGGTCGGTACGCCCGTCTGCCTTGATGCCTGCAAGACCATCAGACCACCTCCAGTTTAGACAATGTTAGGGGGCCGATATCGACGCTCGGGTTCTCTCCAGATGAGAACACGTCTCGAGTAGCTGTCCAAACTGAATCGCGACTCATCTCTGTACAGAACCGCCCCAAACTATCCTCTGTCCAAGACAGGTGTTCTCGGCACCATGCTAGACGGAACTTTTTGTGGTTCACAGTCAAAGGAATGCAGACTACAGGGCACCTGACATACAGGCCACCTGCATTAAGTCTCTTGGTGACTGTTTTCCGTGAAATGGATGTTCCTGTAGCATTATACAGGTGATGAGACAGTTGTGTCGCTGTCGCGGACCTATCCCTTTTAGTTAAAAGTCCCAAATAATGGTCTTCAGCTAGCGTTGATGCCCTTTTAGGCCTCGACTAGGTCGGGGGATCACTGTTTCGGTCCCTGTGAACTGTTTCCACAGAGTAGACACCACATTTCACGAAACACCGAGGTCCTTACAACAGGTAGTCTGTGATTGGCCGGCCTCGAGTCTTCCAAAAAATTGTCATCTTTCGGCATAATCTAAACGGTGTCGACTAGCCATACTAACGTTGGGTAAACAAAGAAATTCAAAAAACAAGGAATGGGTTATGCTACGATGCTTCAAAATGTCCTTCCGCTACAAGCTTCGGCGGTCAAATGAGGCATTTCTGCACAAATGCGATCACAGCGCCACTGCCTTATGACCACACATACCACTGCGTGGCAGATGTGTCTGCGACGAGCTTTACTATCATCTGATACCTTATTTGCGTATAGGGATAACTTATTTTTTTTTTAAACTGTTTGTCCCTTTAATTGTTTTCACCAGTGTATTTATTCCATGGAAAATACAGATGTCACACCAAGCCGAAACAGAATTTCCATTCACAACTCTACCGCTATAATATCTTCTTTATTGTTATAGTTAGAAACGAAAATTCAAGTTCGGCTTCATGTGAAGCACCTTGTAATTTCGATTAAATAATTGGTTGTGACCTAGCTCCCCACACGAGCAAATATATCTTATCTTGACACATATTCTCACCTTTTACTGATCTGATACGCACAGTGTAGTTAATAGACCAGGAGCCGGCAGCACAGACAACCACCTCATCGAGTTCACGGATGAAATTCTAGGATTAGTTAAATCTTGATTTGCATATTAAAACGCGATCGGTCTGCTAAGTCATATCTTGGTGGATAACGCAAGAAAACCCGATTTTAGCGGCTGGCAGGTAGGTTTATCATTGTGTTTTCCTGCTCCCAGTTTTCCATACCTTTTGGTGCAGGAAAACACAATGGTAAACCTATGATTCAGCCGCTAAAATCGGTTCATGTGTTTTCCACCAAGATATGACTTGGCAGACCGATTGCGATTTAATATGCGAATCAAGATTTAACTAATCCTAGAATTTTATCCATGAACTCGATAAGGTGATTCTCTGCGCTGTCTGCTCCCGGTCTATAATTCATATATCACAAAGTGTATAAACTTGCAAAGAATTAATCAATGTATTGAGGATTATACACATTGTGATTCATAAAGATTGGAATAATAGTCTATTTCCTTAAACACAAACTTCCCTAGACACATACTTCCAATTGCAATGCTTTATAAAAACTGGTGAAAAATTTGATGACATAAGTCACAATACCACGGGAGTCTATTTAAGAAAATACAAAACTAAATTTTTATACGGCCTCTGTAAGGAAATATTTCAAATTAGGAAATTCCATCCTGATACTTGCAAAACTCATAGAATTATGCCCATTTTAAATAATTCGTCAGGTTTTAAGGGAGTAGACATAAATTAAAATACATGTAATTCAAGAAACAGTGTTAATTTAAGGGGTCCCATTTAAAAGTCTTTATTCTGCCGGCCCGGGCATTTTAAGAGTTTGATTTAATTTTGCTTGCCCAGCCTCGGGTCGGAAATTTCTTTCGAAGACATATTCATCAGGCAGAGACCCGAAAAAAGAAGAAGGCTCTTTTTCTAAATGCTCGGGCCAATCTGTGCCTAAACATTACTCTTTCCCCGCGAGCTGAAGGATCGGGCCGGGAAGCAAATCCGAAATTTTTGCAAAAAATGTATATATTTTTAAATCGCCATTATTCTAGAATTAAACTTTAAACTTTATTCTTTTTAAAAAATAGTGGATTTCTACGCAATAAAATTAAAATACAGCGAAACACGTGAATAAGAACCCGCCTATGAAGGAATTCTGTTTTAAACGGAAAAACATTTTTGATCAATGTAACATGAATCTAGTGATTTTTGGGAAAAGATTAGAATACATTTTATACATTTTAAAAGCAACGTTAAAAAAGGCAGAATAAACAAAATTTCGCAAACTAGTTTCGGTAGCGTTTAGAGTACCGTCCTCAGTGCAAAGGGTAACGGAAACTTGCTCATTTATATAGAGGAGAAGCGGATTCATCTGAGAAGTTCATTACTCAATGGGGAAACAGGAAAACCTGGGTACCAGCCAATGGGAGACTAATGTAGGAAATGCCACCAGAAATGAGTAAAAAAAAAAAAATCACTATCTTAAAGCTATTGCGATTGACAGGGGTTACAGCCCTTCTATTATCGATACTGCTTTGTGTAAACTACAGCAACCACGTCCCACTAACTCAAATCAGTCTTCTTCTCTCTCCAGAAGCAGCATTGTGTTACCTTTCTTTCCTAAATCCAGCTTTCCTATTGCCAAAATTCTTTGTTTCCAAAATTCTTTGACAGCATGACTTCAGAATAATTTTTACCCCTACGAATAAGCTCACCCTCTAGAAACTCAAAGATCCTATTGTGTTATACAACTCATGGGGTATCTATAGTATTAATTGCCAGTGCGATCTTTCCTACATTGGACAGACCAAACGGGGTTTAAAATTTCGTATTAAAGAACACCAACAATATATTCAAAAACAGGAAACCAATAAATCTTCAATTGCTAAACATTGCTGGGAGATGAATCACTCTTTTGATTTTAATTCAGCCAAAATCATCTCTAAACCCACTTCTGTACACGAACTTAACTTTCTTGAAGCATTTCATATCTACAAAAATTATGACAATATTGTTAATAGTGAATTTGCTATTCCCCCTTTATCAGATTGCTGGAAATATTTCATAAAACCCTCTTTTGCTTAATCATTACCTTTTTTTTTTTACTCATTTCTGGTGGCATTTCCTACACTAGTCTCCCATTGGCTGGTACCCAGGTTTTCCTATTTCCCCATTGAGTAATGAACTTCTCAGATGATCTGCTTCTCCTCTATATAAATGAGCAAGTTTCCGTTATTCATTGCACTGAGGACGGTACGCTAAACGCAACCGAAACTAGTCTACGAAATTTTGTTTATTCTGGCGTTTTTAACGTTGCTTTTAAAATGTATATCATTCTGCGCCATGCAGCATATTAATAATTAATTAGAATACATTTTACCTGCTAAAATACCTGCTGAAATAACTGCTAAAAAGGGAACTTGTCTCTGACGCATTTGCCTATCATGCAACAATATTTTTTTTCTTTCCTATGTGATTCTTCATTAGAAGATTTTAGAGTATACACTCTAAAAAATAAATGTGTAAATTTACACATAAAAACAGGTATATCGATGATACAAAAACGATTTGTCTATATGTGTAAATTGGTGTGTAAATTGCCAAAATACACACCTAATGTGTAAATTTCAAAAATAAACATTTTGATGTGTAAATTGATAACAATAAGTGTGTAAAAGTTGTCTGATCACTCTTGAAGTACACTTTAATGTGTAAATCGCACAAGAATACACATTTATGTGTAATATTCTTACACATTTGTTTGTGTAATTTTCTGTACTTACACGTATTTTTGTGTATTATGCAAAAAAGACACATATTTTTGTGTTCTATGTCAATTACACAGTTTTTTATGTTAATGTGTAAAATACACATATATTTGTGTAATAGGAAAAATACACAGGTGTCAGCATAATATGGAAATCACAGATTTGATTAGTATTTAAAGTACATATATTTTTATTTAATACGCCAGAATAGACAAATTTTTATGTACATAGCTTTCTTTACCTTTATACTTTGATGTGTTTAAATTATGAACTAAATGTTTTTATGATAGAAAAAATAATTACATTAAGAACAATCTCATATGCTGTGTATGTTTGTTCTTTCTAGTAGGTTTGTTTCGCGACTACAAAACAGTATACACACATTGTAATTTGGCAATTTACTTTAAGGACAAATCGTTTTCTTATCATCGATATACCTATTTTTACATAAAACAAGATCATCTGAAATTATACACTACAAACCATATTTCTGTTAGTGTTGGTTTGGGAGTCCAAAAATCGTGCAATCACAATTTATGCGCGGAACCTATGTAATCTGAATTCCACATACAGTGTGGAGACTGTTTTATAAGTTAAAAAAAAGAAACAATTTCCCTCACTCAGCCTTACAACTAAAACCGCTCGTGTTGTTTTTAATATTTTAAAGAATTTTTTTCAGAAATATTTATACATTTCCGCAAGTTTTATTTAAATGTACATTATATATAGATATACAGGGTGTCCGGTCTCAACGGTGTCCAATGGCTAATTCCTAAACCGTTAGTCATAGACATATAGTTCCAATTAGAAAAATGCTTTAAATCAAAGAAATATTTTAAAAACGATTTGGGTCAATAAAAACATTTCTTAAAAAATTACGAAATTTAAGTTCTTATACGGTCCCCCGGTCCTATAAGTTATATGTAGTAAAATTTTCCTATTACACTGACAAGTAAGACAAAAAGAGTCCCATTCATATGACACTAAAATTGTGCGAGTTATGAAACTTGAAAAATGCATGACTTATGCCACTTTTCTGCTCTGAAAACAAATGAGTTCGGCTTGGCTTTGAGGGGTCATATTCCAAGTGCTTAAAGTATTCGAAGATCTTATTTCATGTGTGTGCGCTTTGAAAAAAATCGTACAAGTATTACGATTAAGTTAACATTTACTAAGTTTCAGATTGGCTGAAATAACATATGTTTTATTTTGTCATGATTTGAGACTGTTTTTTTTATGATTTCTTTTAATAAAATTATGTTATTTTTATAAGTTTTTATGTTACTTCAACGATCTTTTGTATGTTTTTCCAGTTCAAAATTTGTATTCGAACTTTAACCCACTTTCAAATATCCGAACGAGATTACATTTTACATACTGGCTCAAATCCGATAACAATCTAATATTATTATGATTTTCGGTGGTTACCATTTATACTTATTTTATAGGATAACACAAAAAATTTCGGATAGATTACCGCCAAGAAGTTTATGAAAAAGTTTTAGATTAGATAATACAAGACGGAGATTGTTGGGTTTTTTTACTTTTATGTATTTTTTAGCACTGAATCCGAAAATTGCCTTAATTTTTAACCATCATGTCAGGATATTTTGCAAATCATAAATTGTCGAATTTAAAGAATAACAAAAATCGGATACTATAAAGTAGAGCAGATGGTTGTATTTTTTAACTTTTGATAATTGATTTTTACGTACTTTTTAGCACTAAATCTGAAAATGACTTTCATTTTTAACCATCACATTAGAATTTTTTTGCAAATGTGTAAGTTAAAATATAGCGAAAATCTCATACTATAAAACATATGTAAAACTTTTTTTATTTTATTTGATTCAATAATCTATTCGATATTTTTGCTTATCTTGGGATTCTTACAGCTGGGTGGTGTGATGAGATGGGGGAGGAGATTAAATTTTAACTTTGAACTTTTTAACTTTGAAATTTACAATTTGCGAAAAATCTTGATGTGATGGCTAAAAATGAAGGTCAATTCCGGATTCAGCGGTACAGAATACATAAGAATCAATTTTCAAAAGCTAAAAAGCATGAAATAACCCAACTTTTGCTGGCTAGTGTAATCTAATAACATTTTAAAATACGTATAATTTTGTAAAGAATTGAGGCTGTTAATTTAGCATCATTTTATTTAACAAAAATTCTGTTTTTTTCTTTCTTCTTAAATGTGTATTACAAATTGTATATTTTGCATTAATATGTCAGAATGACTAAAGATTTCAAATTTATATTGCAATGTTAATTTTACTCTCAACCATTTTTTAATATATCTGACGAAATTATATTTCGACTAAATTTGTGAATGACCTCCAATTTGCAGCAAAAAATATGCCCCAACTTTAAACAGGTATTACTCGGTCAATTTTAATCGTAGAACAACGGGACTTTCTTTGTATTACTTGTCAGTGTAAAAGGAAAATTTTACTAAATATAACTTATAGGACCGGGGGACCGTATAAAAATTTAAATTTCGTAATTTTTTAAGAAATGTTTCTATTGACCCAAATCGCTTTTAAAATATTTCTTTACCTGAGATAAAACATTTTTGTAATTGGAACTATATGTCTATGACTAACGGTTTAGGAATTAGCCATTGGACACCGTTGAGACCGGGCACCCTGTATATAAGATCTTCATTTCTTTCTATAAGTAAACTGAAATCTTGCGACTCGAATTGAGCGTCAGATGCATTACAATGATCAGAGATGTAGTGATAAGTATACGGAGGTATAACACTGCATATTGTTTGCATTTAAAAAAAGGTTCGTATACTCTCTGCTTCTCAAATAAAGGTACAGCATGTACTCTAAACATGAACTTTCATGACTCTATATTAAACCTTTTGGTTGTTGTTATTTACAACACTTGTAAGGATAAATCTAATATTTAAAATTGTTATATGAGGGGTTCAGAGACTGAAGTGGATCAAGTCCATTTCTTCTTTCAACCGAAATTAAAATATTGCTCTATAAACAATAATATGTTCGATTTCATTACAAACCAAGTCCTAAAATGAAATTTTAAGCTACAAATAGTTCTAATCTTATATCATTCTAAATTTAAGTAAATGGAGCTCATTACCTCAAATAAAGTCTGGATAATATTTTATGGACGTGGTCTTACTTTGGCACTGAACACCTCATATTTCATTACAATTCCCACCAAATTATTCTTCTTATAATCCACAAAATAAATAAATAAAAAAATTACATTTATAATAGTAATGAAATAAAGAAATGTGCAGGTCAGGTACCACAAATGCCAGTTCTACAGTTTTGTTTTGAAACCGTTTTACTTATTATGTAAAATATTTAACCCGCAGTTTCATTTCCTTCGAACTTGTATTACTATACAGTAAGTAATATTTCTTATCGTTTTAAATTTTAACTCTTAATATTTGCAACAGGAAATAAGATCCAATTCGCTGATGCTTCAAGACATATTTTTGTTCTTCTTCTTTTTTTTTTTTTTTACTAGCCCCCCCCCCCCCCCCCCTTTGTCTCAAAAATGATACTTCAAGACAAATTTTAATGATTTTTTTTTTTACTAACCCTCTTATCCCATTGCCTCAAAAATTTTTAAATTATAAGTAAATGAAATGTAGTATATTTTTAATTTTCTATTTAAAATAAATAAAGTGTCATCTTGTGATATTAAAGATAAATTATTTGAACAATAAATATTCTCACTGCCATTGGTTTACCATTAGCTGGCGTGTGTTTTCGCATTTTTTATGTAGGTACTTTAACTAAAAACTGACTTTTTCTACGAAAAATTCGAGTTTTATAAAACATACGTATTAAAGAACAATTACATTATTATTATATGACTTACTGCTATGAATAACTGTGTTTGCATCTAGTGGAACAACTTCTGAAACACGAAGTTATGTTTAATACTATATCTCAGATGTGTTTTATAAAATTTCCCTACTGTTCCACTAGATACAGTTTTTCATAGCAGTAAATCTCATTTTGATCACTAGATGCCCTACCGTTTCTCTAAAACGACGATATGTAATATATAATTAATTAAAGTCGTTTATCTAAAAAAAATCGCCAAAAAAAATTGCCCGCAAGATTTCTATTATAATTTACTCCATATTTTTAAATATTTTTGCTATAAAATTTACGAGTTTACAGATTGCATCTGTATCTTAAGCTTGGGCTAAAATTTGCTTATGACTGCAAGGGCCGGGGGGGGGGGGGGGTTGCATAGATAAACTCCAAATAGAAAAATCGAACATGTTCAACTTTATAATAGATTTTTTTCTAAAATATACACAAATTTATGGTTCAGTCGTAAGACAATAAATTGGCCAAGATTGGAGGGAAAAACATTAAATAATTTAACAGAAATCTTGCATGTAATTTAAACAAAAAAGAATTTTAACTTTTTGGGATAAAGAACTTTAAAGTAGCTTTTTAATCATTTCTTACGTGATAATAAGATACCAAATTTTCCTCTAGAGAAATTCGATTTGTTATATATATATATTTTTAAGATTAAACAGCTGTATGCCCTTTTAACTCTTATCTGGTGTGACAAAAATCATTGCATAACTACTGTGAGCGGTCTCTGAGACCGCTTGATCGAAGCATGAATAAAAGATTCGATTCACTCATACGATACTGTTTCTGTACTAAACTTTATGTGCAAGGTTATTATCATTAAAATTTATCTATTCAGAAGTCTCCATCGATAGTACTAGAACTGGCAAACGAAGCGAAATTTCACTAGTATCTAGAGTTAAATTGAAAATTACAAGTTAAACTATGAAAACTGAATAAATCTCGACAAAATAATAAAAGAGATGTTGCAAGTTTAAAATATACATTTTATTTTTTAAAAAAAATTCTTAGTACCTTCAGGCTTCCCAAACAGGGTTGGGTTGGGTTGATTTTTGACGGCCAATTATCTACACGAGGGATATAGGCCCGGGGGGAGTGCCCTCCGTGGGGGTCTTTCTAAGGGAACCTAATCCGTATTAACGCATGGAAGATCCACGGCTCGAAGAAAACCACGAAAACTCCGAACGATTAGGCCGACGGGCGCGATTGGGATCGAACCCAGCACTTCCCGTCTACCAGCTTCGAGAGCAGAACCTCTCGGCCACTGGTGGGGCGGCTTCCCAAACAGAGAATATTATAAAAACTCGGGAAGTTATGAAGAAAGGGAATCAAGGTGAAATATTTCGTTCCGTCTCATTATTTTATTATTATTCAGTATCAGTTACATTTTCTATTTCATAAAAATACATCCTACTAGAAAACTCTTTATGTAAGTTTTCGCAGTATCTAAACTTAGAAGTCAGTATATTAACTCAAAAACAATTATACGGATCAAGCTACTTTTAATTCCTCTGTTCCTTAATTTTAGATTGTAATGTTGTAAACTTAAAACGTAAAAAAAGAAAAATTCCCTGTGAAACATTTTTATAAAATTTTTGATTTAAGTCTTTTATTAGAACGAAATTATAGCATACCTGTGTTAATGGGTATCCAAACTTTTTTCCGCCAAGGAACGCAACGTATGATCATCAACAAAATTCGACAAAACAACACATGAGAATTTTAAAATAGTATTTGAAAAACAATTATACCCCTTGCTTATTATTATAATAAATTAGATTAAAATATTTTTCTAACATTTCCGTTCCTAAAAGAAAACTTGGACAGCTGCATGAAATGGCGACTTTGATACAGAGCAGATGTTTTTTCGTTGTTTACGGTTTTAAAAAGTGCAGACGATTTTATATTCTAATTACGTTTTCGGGACTGATTTTTTTTTTTTCGTTTTCCTTTCTGAAGTGAACCAATACATTTTTTTAAGCTCAGTTCAATTGCATTTCAAAATATATGTTCATATTACAACTATACAAAGTGCATAGATAAATATGTGTAATATGATATTACATATTTATATAGATATATAGACACATTTAGATAATATTATATTTAAAATTCCCCGTTAAATAAAAAGACTTTTAGATTTAAAATCTCAATAAATTTCCAATTTTGCATATGAAAGCAATATTTAAAAATTGCATTAATTAGACCGGCATCAGTGTGACGCAATCTGCTATCGGAATTGTTAGGGGTATGGGTGAACACGTAGACGATTGCGCTGGGCGCAAAATTGTTGAGGCACAGAAAATTTTCTAAAATATATATATATATATATAAATTTTCACAGTTTTTACCAGTATTTCAAATCAAAAATTGTCGTGATAGACTTCTTCAACATCTACAATAGAATTCCACAATAAACATTATAGTTTTAAAAGTGCGAAAATTTTAGGAACGCTGCGAACCCTGTATATAACATAATAATAATTATTATAAATACTAATAAGCACTAAGGAAGTGATCGGAAAAAAAAAGCTGCGCTAATGTTAGGCGAGGACATTGATACTTTGTAGGTATGTCCTCTTTCCATAAGACGAGGTCTTGGGTTCGAATCCAATCGCGCCCGTCGGCCTAATCGTTTGGAGTTTTCCGTTATTTTCTTCGAACCTTGGATTTCCTTGCGTAAAAACGGGTTAGGTTCCCTTAGAAACACCCCCACGGAGGCACTCCAGCCCTTAGGGCCTTTATCCCTCGTGTTGGTAATTGGCCGTCCTAAGGACACATCCACAACTCTTTCCATCAGAGCGAGCAAGAAAGCAAAGGGGAGAACTATTGCCTATCCTTCGATTTTAAAATTTATTTATTAAATTTTCTTCATGTCTGATTATTAAAAAACTGATAAAATCTAGTCTTCCAAGTGACGTAGAATAATTAAACGTTAAAAGAAACTGGAACTAAGAATTGTTCGCAATGTGACCCCCCCCCCAAAAAAAAAAAAAAAAAAAAAAAAAAAACTACTACCATGGCTAAATCCCTTGTAGAACATAATTTTTCAATCTGTTTTCTTTTAAATATTCATATGTCCCTATTTATGCGAAACGAGTAAGTATGATGGGGAGGGGGAAGGAAATGCAATTTAGATTTAAAATCTCAATAAATTTCCTATTTTGCATATGAATGTAATATCTAAACATTGCATTAATTAGACCGGCATCAGTATGATGCAATCTCCTATCGGAATTATTAGGAGTATGGGAGAACACGTAGACGATTGTGCTGGGCGCAAAATTGTTAAGGCACAGAAAATTGTTTTCTTAAAAAAAAAAAAAAAAAAAAATACAACTTTATAATTATTATAAATACTAATAGGCACTATGGAAGCAATCGAAAAAAAACCCCAAGCTGCGCTAATGTTAGGCGAGGACAATGATACCTTGTAGGTATATTCTCTTTCCACAAGGGGGGGTGCTGGGCTCGAACCCTACCGCCACTACACAACACACAACCGCTACCATGGCTAACTCCCTTGCAAAACATAATTTTTTATTCTTTTTTTTATGTTCATATGTCCCTATTTATGCGAAACAGGTGTATGTGATGGGGACGGGGAAGGAAGTTTAAACGTTTCATTTGTTTGTTTTGAAACTGCTGTTACAGTACTACAGTACTATAGCTGTGCAACCCTTGCTTAAGACAACTTTTAATTCTGTTTTCTTTTAAACGTTCATGTGCTGCTAATTTAGCTGAAACAGGGGTGGAAGGGGGGCAGAGCTTCTTACAAAAGAAAAAGTAAACGTTTTAGTTCTTTATTTTGAAAGTGCTGTTACGGTACTATACTTATGCAACGGATTTACTGAAATAAAATGTGCACACCTGAATTATATTAAAGACACCCATCACTTTTTTAACATCTACACACTTTAAGATTTACACACTTACAATTATGTGTAACACTCCAATTCGTGTAAATCCAGGTATTTTTTTATTTACACACTTATCTGAGTTTATCAACCAAAAACAACTTACAGAGTTAATATCATAAACTAAATACACACAAAAACGGGTAATTTTTTGTACAAAATGTGTAATTTTTATGACAAGTGGGTCATTTTAGAGATTTACACACTTATCTGTGTATATATAATTTTGGAAAAATTACAATAACATACCAATTCGTGTAAATTCAAGCATTTTTCTACATTTACACACGTATTTGTGTTTTTCAAGCGATAATAAATTACACTCTTAGTTTCATAAGCTAAATACACATAAAAACAGGTAAAATTTTGCAAAATGTGTGTAATTTTCATGACAAGTGTGTAATTTTAGAAATTTACACATATATGTGTGTAAATTTGACTAATTTACACATTTATTTTTTAGAGTGTAGCATTTTTCAAAGTCTTCAATACATGGAATATGAATTAACGATATTAATGATAGCTGAAACATTTACATACAAATAGAGATTCATTAATATAATAAATATCACAGCCTAAGGCGCTTCTTTAAAACTGAAGTCATATTACATGAAAAAAAAAGCTAAAATAAGTATTTTTAGTCAGAACTCCTCGTACGAAACAATGTTTAAATATATCGACGAAAAAATCCATGTTTGTATAAATTCAGTCAGGCCGGTCGGATATTTAAGTTTTTTTTCCGTGTCAGCCAAGTTTAGGGGTGAACACCGGTACCGGGCCTGCAAATTTCGATCCGTGAAGAGATCAATTTTCAAAAATGTATAATTTGTGGATGATCCCTATCTTTCATTCCAAATGCTTCGATATCACGTCACTCAGATGGTATGCTTAAATGGTGTAAGTCACAAATTTTGAATGTTAGTATGTCTCTGAGTTTTCCAGATATCAAGATCTAATTTTTTGCGTTTACTTCAGGAATAGAGAGGGAAGATTTTTTAATTTGAAATTTTACCCTACGGGAGCAGTACAAAAATTTAGTTTTTCTATTATCTCAAGTAGAACAGCACCCCCCCTCCCCTGCCCCCATGAAGTTGCAACTTATCTCATAAAATTTTATGCTTATTTTTATGAAACTATGCAATTGGAAGTATGTGCTAGGAGCAGTGTTTAAGGAAATAGTTTATTGTTTCGATCACTGTATATGTTCATATTAATCTTTTTTCCAAATTTAAAATTTATAATGTTTGAAACTTATTTAAAATTTCATTTATAAGTGTTGGAATCATGTCACACCCATTTTACTCGTACACTATGGAACGTGGAAAGTTCCAATTTGGGGGAAGTAATAAAGACTATCGACCCACATATTTACCGACAATTAAGCATTCACAAATATATTTAAAAACAATGTACAGGGGCCAATTCAGTTACTTGGAAAAAAAAAAAAAACTTTTATTTGCGTATCATGTGGGGGTATCGCTTGAAAGATTTCGTAACGCTGAACTCAAAAATACATTACTTTTGAATTTAGGTATTACATTTTCAGAGATATCGTCGAAAATGTAGTGCAAAAATATGTTCTCCCCCATCTATTTCCGAATCTACTGAAGCTAAAATTATGAAAAAATTAGAGGTAGTAGAAAAATTATAGCGATTACCTTAGGTCACGTACTTTTTGAGAAAAGTATATCTTTCCGTTACACACTAATTTCGATTTGCGGGCATTTAGAATAGGTGTTGAGGAACACTGAAGGTACCTATCGTAGCAGAAGTATAACAACATTGTTGATAATGATTTTCGAAAAAAATCGTCCTTAATTAGCCGAGATATTAACCCTTAAAGACACGGACGGTTTGGATTTACATAATGACAGTGGTGGCGTACTCTATGTACCATCGACTTTTAAAGCCCAGATAACACTTTTTAATGATATATTTGTATAATGTAATACCCAGTAGCAGTAAAAAATCAATAAACTTCAAATTGTTAAAAACAGACTAATTTAATTAGAATTAATCAGATAAATACTATGGGATTCGCGACTAGTTTGCATTGAGTGGATCACTCAATGCGCCTCCCGTGTCTTTAAAAGTCAATTAAAAATCTATCTGTAAAAACGCGGCAAGGACCAAGGCGGCATAGCAACTTTGGGACCTCCTCTCGAAGCGCGCTTATCACAATGCCAAGTTTAAACATCGAACAAGGGCTTTGTTTTAGCTACACTGTAAAAAGAAAAGATTATTACTACGCTGAATTTAGTTTTATGAAATGCCAAATGAAGTTTAAATATGCAGTACTTTTATTTTCAGTACCGAATTAAGTTCATCATAAACAAATTAGGATAAAATAAAAAAAAGAGAGTTATACAGAACAGCAATATTTCACATTATTTAGGCTTCATATCTCTTTCAACGTTTATGGTATACCCATTCATACTTTTCTAGTACATTCAGCTGTGTATATATTTTTTATAAAGTCTTATTATTCTTTTAGCGACAAATTTTCTATTAATAGAGTTAATAATTCATATATTTATTGTACGGAACCATCTGAGCGCGAGTCATACTGGCACTTGACCGTTTATTTTAAATTCGAGAGAATTACAAAAATTGTTAAAAGTGAACTGTCATTCGACTAGGGATACCATATGTAATGTGAACTACTTTTCCGAAAAAGTAGTGTCTAGTTCAGTTTTGTTTGGATTCAGATTGTGATACTTTTGCTCTTTCTGGTAATATCTTCACATTTCACACAAAGCAAAGTGCGAATGACATTTAAAATGTGCTAATTAACCCCTTGGATACATATTTTGTTTTTCGGTGCGATCACTGGCGTTTTTTTTTTTAATGTAAATTCCATCTAGCACCCCTTTCTCAAGACAAAAATCTCTCATATACCATTTGACAACATGCACAAGAGAAATAAACTACAAAAAAGTTTTTCTTTAAATAGTGGTAAGAATAGAATATAAAAAATAAGCGCCAGTGGACAAATGCATGACGAGTCTCAGTCGTCAAATGTATCCAAGTGGTTAAAATATCGTTAAATTTATCAGAAAAAATCTGGGTTGAGATTTGAGTGATGTATTTGTGACAGAATAAATGGATTGCGCCACTATTTTTCTGCTCAAAAATTGTTTTTTGTACTATGCTCAACCATATTTTGAACTGAACTTTTTTCTTCTTCAATTCCCTTTTATACATACACTATATGGCCAAAGGTGACCAATCACTTGCGATTTTAGATGTTTTGTTAAATATCTAGAAAAGTACATGAGGAATTAACCTGAAACTGCAGGTGTATAAACAGTATAGTATAGGTCATATATTTTCGCGAAGATTTTTTTCCTGAAACCCCATAGGGGTTCGTCAACAAATTGAAAAAGAACGAATATCTTTTGGATAACCCTGTAAAAACTGATGTAGCAAAAGCGTTCAAAATCGAGATTATTAATAAGAGGCCTATTGTAATATACTGTGTTCATTTTTATGAAGATAGCATGTATACTCTTAGAGAAATTAAGGTTTTTATAAAAATAGCCCCAAATTTCGCCAAGTTTTTTGCTTGTAATTTGCAGAGTTCTTAATATAAAAAAAAGTTCTTTTTAGAAGATATGACAAACAATATTGTACAGAATACTTTTCAATCAGATTTAAAAAATAATAAAAATTGGATGAAAAATGAGCAGGTTTACTAAAAAATGTTTCACTCGCATGCGCGAATGTAATCAAAATATAATGTGCATAATGTGTTAGCTAGATGTACAGTCGTAGAAAAAAAAAGTAAACACCCCCTACTAACTCCGCAACAAATTATCGTAGAAGAAAGTTACTGGTACCCAAGGATTTTAAATAAAGTCTACTTTTAAATGATGTATATAAAATTTGCTTAGGGGGCCATCTACATATTAAAACGAACCATAACTTCATTTTTTTCAATGGCAATACCCAATTCTGACAGCATAAATGAACTCTACACCCTTCAAATAGCCTAAAAACAAATTTTTATGCAATTCTTACCATAAGTTTCCGAGAAATTAATTATTTTAAAACGAGCGTATTTTAAGGGCTGTATCCAAATTGAAGTTGGGTTCTCGTTGCTAACCGAGAGAGCCGCCTTCTTGATCAAGGCCCCTTAAGCAGTCAATGAAGTCTGTTAGATAACAAGCCAGCAGAAGAATTTCAAAATATCTACTCACTTCAATCATAGACGGCCCCTTAAACCATCATTTTGCCGTTTTTTACGCATAATTTGAAAACTACTTGGAAGAAAAATGTGAAATTTGGGATTTTCATAAAGCAGGACTTAATAAATCTAAATCCATCAAAAAAATTGTAGGTTGCAATTCATAATTTTTTCGAATATTAATTTCATAATTCATATCATAAAATTATAAAAATTGCAAATTCAGCGTATCTATGTTTGGGCACATTAGTTTTATTTCTAAACAAAAAATTAGCACATTAGGAGCATAATTTCAGAAGATATAAATAAAAATATGAAAATGTAATTTAACATTAGAAGCACTAAATTTTGAATGTTTATAATTCAAAAACTTATCATTCAAATGACTTGAAATTTGGTGTCTAGGCATAGTTTGAACCGAAGATTTGAGATATCTCGTTAAAATTGGGTATTGCCATTGAAAAAAATGAGGTTTGGGTTCGTTTTAATATGTAGATGACCCCCTAAGCAAATTTTATATACGTCATTTAAAAGTAGACTTTATTTCAAATCGTTCGGTACCAGTAACTTCCGTCTACGATAATTTGTTGAAGAGTTAGTAGGGGTGTTTACTTTTTTTTTCCACGACTGTACAGAGCAACTTTTGTAAAAGACTCAAAAACATAGCTTGAAAATTCTGAAAATAATCATTGATAGAATAAGCTCGAAATCCGTTGTTCCCCAAAATAAGCAAAATGATCAGGGGTTGTATCAAATATCCGTTGATTAGTGCCAAGATAGCGTACACAGTATTGCAAGTACTAATATATTTGGATACAACCCCTGATCTTTTTGCTTGTTTTTGGGAACAACGGATTTCGAGCTTATTCTATCGACGATTATTTGCAGAATTTTCAACCTATGATTTTGAGACTTTCACAAAAGTTGCTCTATATACTTACCTAATACAATATGCACATTATAATTTGATTGCATTCGCGCATGTGCAGTGAAACATTTTTTAGTAAACCTGCTCATTTTTTATCCAATTTTTATTATTTTTAAATTCTGATTGCAAAGTATTATGTACAATATTGTTTGTCATATTTTCTAAAATGAACGTTTTTCTATATTAAGAACTCTGCAAATTATAAGCAAAAAACTTGGTGAAATTTGGGGCTGTTTTTATAAAAACCCTATTCCCGGAAATATATGACCTATACTATACTGTTTACACCTGCAGTTTCAGGTTAATTCCTCATGTATTTTTCTAGATATTTAACAAAAAGTCTAAAATCGCAAGTGATCTGTCACCTTTGGCCATATAGTGTATACAATTCTGAATTTAAATAATTAAAACGTAAATGACTTCAAAAAAAAGTTAAAATCTCGGCTCGAGCCCGACCCGGCCCGAGTAAATTCCTACAAAGGATTGATTTTTACGTTAATTTTCTTAAAAATTTGTCTCGTACGAGGCGTTTTGTCCAAAAATATTTATCTTAACATTTTTTTTTCATGTTTATAATCTTCATTTTTATAGAAGTGCAGCTGAATGCTATATTTATTTTGTTAATGAATCTCTAATTCTTGTATTTAAATGTTTCAGTTATAATTAATATTGTTAATCCATATTCCATATATTGAAGTGTTTAAAATCTGAAAAATGCTATACAGTAAAATCTTCTAAGACGGAATTGCATAGAAAAGAAAAAAAAAAAGCGTTATAGAAAAGTTCCCTTCTTAGCATGTGTTAAATGTATTATATATACTTTTCTTATGCATTAGTATATTAATTTTGCATGGATCAACACGTTTTTCAGTTTAAAACAGGGTTCCGTTATAGGGTTCTTTTCCCCACGTTTTACTATATTTTAATTTAGCTATATTTTAATGAGCGTTAATAACTACTATTCTTTAAAAACAATAAATTTTAATCTTGGAGTGTAGAATAATGGGGATTTAAAAATGTATGCATTTTTTGCAAAACTTTTTGGGCCAGGCCTAATTTTACTGACTTTTGAATGGACCAGACCACGCTGAGACAATGATTTTCATACGGGCTGGGTCAAAACTAGGACTGAAAATTTTGGGCCGTGAAGACTAGGAATGAAACCAATCCCGGCAGTCCAATCTGTACAGAAAAAATAAGTTAGGCCTGGCCCGGCCCGAAAAGAGTGAAGACCAGGCCCCGCCCGTCCCGAGTGCCGTGAATGAAAATCGACTCGAGCCCGGCCCGCGGGCCGTCCCGTGCAGATCTCTAGCTCAACACCATCAAAATCAACGCCTAAAAATATAATCATTTAACACGTTGATTGCCACGGTGACTGACTCTGAAGCTGAAAATTTTACAATGTTTTAAGCAATTCTTAAGAAAGTATAATCCTGTAATAAATAAAAAGTAAATAAATTTTCAATAAATTTTCAATAATTATTTAAAACAATGTATATATTTTTAGTTTTATATCATATTTTAGAGCGTCAGTAATCGGTGAATGACGCGTTTCAAACGGAAAGTTCAGTGTCAGTCACCGGTGACTGACGAGGCGCTTAATGTTTTAAACTAAAACAGAGTAAGAGAGATACTACGCCAACCATAGAAGTCTGGATATTTGCCTATACCAATCTTTTTCTAGACTTTGATTGACGTAAACAATCAAAATCTGCTTTTAAACTCTAATTTGGCTACTGGCGAAATAATTTATCGCCAAGTTTACTTGAGTTTTTTATAAACAACATTAATCACATTCTGATCAATGCTATTTACATGATCAACGAGTTAATTAAAAAGATATATTTCCATTTATATTGTTGCATACTTACTTTTTTTTTTTTACCACAATTTGCTGGCTTATATCTTCTTTTTCGTATTATTTAGTAAGTAATTTTTATATTTCTACAATTTGCTTATGGTTCTAATTTATAAAGATTAGATCTATAGGGATGTAACATAAAACGTAACTCCCACCCCCTTTTTTGTATGTACCCCTATTCCCTACTGTGAATTTATTGAAAATGGAAGGAAATGTTTAATTACGCTCGATTGCATGGGGATTGTTTCTTCGAAACAAGACTACAAAATGTTCCTAATAATAGTTGGGATCAAAAGTATCGAAATCGTAAATTTAAACTCTTAAATGCTTTTTTGAAAGTCTATTCGAAAAAAAAAAAATATTAGTCTATGTCGGTAAATCTAGAATCCATGAGGACTAAGTCAATATATTTTTAAAAATGAGGGATCTCGAGGCATGATAAAAAAAAAAATAAAAAAATAAATAAAAAAATCGTATAATATTTTTAGTTCTTTCCCACATGAACTATCATACCTTATAAAAAATTTGGATTAAAAAATATGTAATAAAAGAGTACATTTCGATTATTTTCGATCATGCACGGTAATGACATAGGGGAGACCGGGGGAATGGCGACACCTTAAGGGAATTTAAATTTTTTCACCTCGAAAAAATCTTTATTTTTTAATAGTAAAAATTCTAAAGCTGAATCATGATTTTTAGTATCTGTATAAATTTAACTGTAATCATAACTGTAAAGTAAGCATACATAAAAAAATATTTTTTAAACCTCTGCACAGTGGCGGGATTACCCAGGACACTGGGGTAATTCCGCCACTGTACTGGGGTAATGCCGCCACTCTTTAATGACCTAGTACATGCATCAAATGAATACTAGGAAAAACACAACCTACTGAAAATTGTTAGAAAGCAATGTAATTGAGCAGAATAATGGTTAAGCTTACAATTTACTTCATATTGCAAAAGTCACTCTTTTGAATCGGCTCCACTACATTGAAATGAGGCCATTTCTCATCCGATTTGCATGGCGGCGGCATTACCCCGAGAGGACAATATGGCGGAAATCCCCAAGCAAAACCGAAAGAAGAACCGAACTTATTCAACACATTGCATCAAAATGTCAACGAATGCATGTAGATTACGGGTCATATTATCTTAAATACCTAATATTACAATAAAAGGTGCTTATCTCTACTCATTTAAAGTTCCAAAATAATAAGCAACTAGATGAAAACTACATTTTTCACTAGAACAAACGAACGACGTACAGCAAAGTCACACTCACTTTAGGTACTGTTTATATTGTTGGCCGCTATAGTGCAGGCACATTCACTATCTCAAACTTCCCTTAGTTTTTAAACTAGGTGGGGTGGCGGCATAACCCGGGTTGGCGGCATTTCCCCGGTCTCCCCTACTCCTTTTCAAAATTTGAACCCCCCCCCCCCTTGCTTTTACCCTCTAGGTCACGGATTTTTTTTCTCGAGTTGTTTCCTGAGTTTCAATAGCAGATATCTTAAATAAAAACAAAACAAAAAAAATCAGTTTAATATATTTTTATTGTTATCCTACAGTTTGTTTTTTAAATTCGCCTATCCCCTTATTAGACTTCCAGTTATGTGAAAATAAATATTTGATCTCTGTGTCTAGTAATGAATTAACCCCTTGAAATGCGGTGGGATATATTATATCCCACCTAATTTTAATAAAGATTTGAACCACAAAATTTTAATTAAATTTTACTTTTATAACTTTGGTAAAATAATTTCAAAATTGCGTTTTCTTATTTTGAAATAAGTTTTTTCCAAAACTCTGGTATGAATTCAACATTACGGAAACATAATTACGTGTCCCTCAAAGAGTTAAGCGGGTACATTCCCATGGAGCTTAAAAATATTTTCAAACGGACGTTTTGATATATTTTAATTTATTTATTGACAACAATTTCCCTCTTCCCCACCTGAGAATTGAGCAAATTTCTCCCAGAAAAAAATGTTTCCATTCAAAAGTGTCAGCATATTTTTGGTCAATTTTTTTTTACAAATATTAATATTACATGTTTCGGAACATAAGCAAAGTATAAGGTCGAATAAAAAAAAAAAAAAGATCATTTAGAGTAGCGTTAGAAAAGTTACGGAATCAGTAGTACTTTTCAAATTTTTGCGATTTTATATATGCTAAACTTTTTTTTTATATATTACTGTTAAACAGAGTATTACTTTAGTTCTTTTATTTTAGAATTATTTGATTTATTTAGCTTAAATATATATATAATATATATATTGAATGCTAAAAATTTCTAAAGTAAAGCTTTCAGATAGAAAAAAAAAAAATAAAAAAAAACGCTCTCTTTTTTCACAGTCTAAAATATTCAATAAGAAATTTTAAATGGTGCTGGTGGGAGTAAGGCGATTATTTGCATTAAATTTTGAAATTAGGCCGGGCATACGCGAAAAATGGGGGGGATGTCCCAGGATTTTGAAATTTCACAGGATTTTTTCTGGAAATCGACGATAAATATTTTATGCCGGAATCAAACAAAACAACCAAAGGAAGATTAAGCCCAATAAAACATCTTTCAATTTTTTTGTATTGTTTTAACTTATTACATTAGTAATACATAATAAGTTATATTAGTAATTATAAATGTCATTATAGTAAGGAATATTTCCAACTTAAATCTTAAGTCTAAGATAGACTTTCATCATTTCAGTGGATATTTGTTATAAAGGCTTATTTTTAACTAAAAAATTAAATTTTTTCTTCTTTCAAAAATAAAGATGGAAAAATTAGAGAAAATTTAAAATCTATAGATAGGCACTTATTTATTGGTAAATAGATGTAGAATTTGCATTTTTATACCAAATAAAATATTTTAAAACATTTTCTCATTCGATGGGGTAGACCGGTACCTGCCCTCTCCAAAAATGGTTCAGTTAACCACTCATTTATGTTGATTTAATTGTGAAACAGATATAAATGTTATACTCTCTTTCATTTAAATTTAAAATACCAGATAAAATTTCTATTAGGGGACAGTAAGGGAATGGCGCTCACTTAAGGGAAACATGAATAGCTAGTCAAATTTAGACAAAAAAATCCATATTTTATTAACGAAGTATAACTCCAAAGCATAAGGAAAAGTTTGTAATCAACTAATTTCCATAAAAGATTAAGAAATTTTTTTTATCGTTTTATTTAAATAACCATCGATTGAGCGATAATGCCCGACATGGTAGGGTAATTGCGCTCAGAGTTTGAATATAACTTTTAAATAAGACAAAAGTCACATATGTAGTTGTGTGGGCTGTTCACACCACTGCAGACTTTTTGCGACTACTTTACACATATTGTGCGCGCACATTATGTTACACATATGTGGGCTACTTTTTTTAAATTTAGGTTTTTTTGATTTTCGCCACTTTTTTGAAATCGTAAAATTCTCCTTGTTTAATGACTTATAATTAAGGCGAAAACAGGGGAATTTTACCAATTGGAAAAAGTGGTGTTAATCAATAAATTTGAATTTAAAAAAAGTTGCCCACTGGCAAAACTTTTTCTGGAATTCCACGTGAGCGCCATGTTGGGTTTTAAGGCATTATAATTGGAGTAACAACGCACTACAAAAATAAATAAAAGCATGAAAGTACAGCTAAATGTACATATTTTGTAGACATAATGAGTAAATTAATATTTGAAAATAAGAGTGTACACTTATTTTCAAGTTAGATGTTGTAGAATCTTATAATAAAACAACTGCAAACTAATAACGTAAGGACACAAAAATACTTTCCTTCCGACGGACACTATATCCTTACTGGGAACTTACGATGAAGTTCGCTAGGTGCCGGTTCCGGTCGCACGTTTTCAATTCTATTCTGTTTATAGAATAATAGTTTATGTAGAATATAGTTTCTAGTCTATATTGGGTGAGCGGGATTGCCCTTCTGAGCGTCATTACCCTACTTTACTCTACTTTTTTTTTTTTTCATTTTCCATTCAATTAAAAAAAAAACAGCAATTCTGCTTTTTCAGTATTTAGTATCGTCTTCGATGTGAGAAAAGAAATATATTATTACGCGTTGGAACTCGTCGATTTTCGAAGAAAGAAAAT
This sequence comes from Maratus speciosus, assembly GCA_963932465.1. Classification (NCBI taxonomy): domain Eukaryota; kingdom Metazoa; phylum Arthropoda; class Arachnida; order Araneae; family Salticidae; genus Maratus; species Maratus speciosus. Next base: position 182,528,533 of record OZ010796.1, on the reverse strand, counting down.
GTTTAAGAGGGAACTGTTTCATTAATTTATCATTAACTTACAAAAATAGTTACAATAAAAAATTCGTCTTATATTGGTTAGTCTTTCTCTGAAACATTTTGTTTTAACATAAAGATCACTGTTCTTCTATAAAGACGCTCTAAATTTCCGTAAAACTTGAGTTTTATCAGTGTGTGATTTCAATAGCGTTATTTTCAAAAATAAGTATTTCCACCTGTGAAGAATTTCAAAGCCGTTGGAGTGAAAATAATGCGCTTCTATAAAATTTATTGCAGTTTTAAGACTTGAAATTCACGCTTTTATTTTATATAAAATGGCGTCATTTGCATCCGCTGAAGAATTCCACATTTACGATCCAGTCTTAAACAACATCTGTAGAAAAGTATGCATATGACATCACTATCGTTGAATAATACAAAAACTCAGCAAAAACAGATGTCGTAAACTCGTCATCGACAAAAAAATCGGCTATCTAATGATTCACATGCCTTCATTTGTTTGTAATATTAATATGGATACTTAAAATTAAATGTAATTTATGATAGCTCCATTTTTTATGAGAAATCATTTATTTATTTTTTTTTTCAAAATACCACGTATTTTGATGGCATTTTTTTCAGTGGTTATGAGAAAATGGCAACAAAGAGATATAGTAATCTACTATTTTCAGCAATTTTCCCTTTACTTTCTACAGAAATGGAGAACTTTAGTTGCCGCCATTACAGAAATGGCATTAAAAACTACAAAGATATTAATATTAAATTATAAATTAAAGTGCAGTTTTCAAACAAATTGAGCTTAAAAGTACTTTTCTTCCCTATACGAAGGTGTAAAAAGTGAAAATAGGCGATGCTTAGAACTTTAAAAAACTGAGATAATAAGTGTGAACCGTACAATGATACATCTTCTTCGTTTTACGGCTGGTTTATGCAACGTAAGGTTAATTTTTAGGGACGACGCGACGCTTTAATTGTTGCCCGAAAGAAATAGCACATCGAGGTCTAAAAAAAAAATACAATTCTTTTTATGTGTTGAAAATTTTAATGACATGAAGACTGTGGCTACAAATTCATATTAACCCTTAACCGGAAACGTGAAAATCCCGTGCACGAACAGAACGCTTAATAATTTACCAAATAGTGAACTTAAACCTTTAATCTTTAATAGTAAGGCATTAACAGAACCAATTTTTTTAAAGTAACAGCATAAAAATAAGTTTGGATTGTGGGAGAGAGAAAATATTAAGGGCAGATATGTAGGCGCAAACATCTCACAGATGTACGTTTCCGGTTAAGAATTAAATTGAAAAAACTTCCTTCTAAAGGATAGGGGAGAGTGGGGTAGAATGGAACAGTGGGAGGAATAGGACAGTAGATTTTTCTCTTTATGTAGCATTCTAAACATTTCATCAATCAGACATTAGATGAAGCAGTGGTACCCCACTCTTCAGTTGAAAAAAGTAGCTGATCTGCATAAGCTTGTGATTGTATTAAAAAATAAAAAAGTTTATTTAAACAATCAAAAGTAAATTTGCTTCATACACTTTTTATGCTTTCTGTATATTAATGACTTGTTTATGCATAGATATAACAGTTTCCCTATTTATGGAACATTATACTGTATATTATCCATAATTTAAACTATGTCTAAAAGCAGCATTTTTGTTTATACAACGAGTTTAACATAAAAAAAAGGTAGAGGGAGGAATGGGACATGTCAACAAAGGGAGGAATGGGACACGTTAATTCCTTCTTTTTAATAAGATTAATGTAAATTGGTAATATGCAAATATTTTTAGAGGGTAGTATATTAATTATAATATTATAAATATATTCCTTTAGTTCAAAATGTAAATAAATTGAACTGATGGCTTTTAATGTCATCTCTGACTAACAATCCTGAATTTTCGTACCAGTGATGAAGGTACTGGAATTTGATATTGTACCACAGACATTATCAACCTACAATCTTTGTTAGACTGTATATATAGCCGACATCAGATTATTTGTGCGCTATCATACATTGTTTTATAGCTCTCCAATACCTCCCTGTTAGTGGGGAGATATGGGACACATTTTGAAATTTACAATTTATTTATAAAATTGTTTCTGCAAGTTATGTTTCTATATTGTTCAAGGACATTAAACGTGTTTCATTTTGCATTCTATATATCGAAATTTTTGTTTTTGGGTCGAACAAATTTTATTTTCTTATTTTTGTAAAAAGTGTCCCATTCCTCCCCACTCTCCCCTATTTGCTTTTTAGTTTTCTTAATAACATACAAATTATGCGCCTTGGGAAATGAATAGCTAAGAATAATTATATATTTCTATACCATCTAAACATAAGTCAACATGATGTTTAAAGGAATATTATTCACATATTAATGCTACATGCTAAATAATTTTCGTTTAAAATTAAATATCTAAATAAAATCTTGTTAAATGTGTTTTATGCATATAGTGTCATTGTACGTAAAATTTTAGTTAATTTTTGTTTAAACATATATTAAAATTGAATTTCAGCTTTCATGATTCCTGATGTACTGTGCACAGGAATCTCATATAATGGGACACATTTATAATCTTGAACACAAATTTTTCTTTAAATATCTATCGTTTCAAAAATGAATAAATGGGGACTGAGATATATATAGGGAATTATTCCTATATTGATCTGTAAATTTCTTAAAATACAAAAAATTAAAGTGTGTCACATCTTTATCTTCTATTTTTTTCAGTCTGTGAAGAGGTTGAGGAAGCCAAATTTTGAAACATATAACTAATAGCATTTTTAAAATAGATTTTCAAAACTGTAGTTAAAACTTTAAAGTTATGATTTTAAGGCTGTTAATTCTTAGTAATATAATGAGCATTTTTCAGTCATTTTCAATGAATTATGAAGAATGAATACAAGTAAAGGTAGATAAGAAAAATGCGATTGGTTGCATGTTTGCCATTTCTACCCCCTTATACTTTAATATTGCTTATTTAGCATAATTTTTAATTCAGTTTTATTTTCATATGTTTAAAAAGTATCTTAAAGGGACAGGGGGATATCAGTAACGTACTACTTGACAGGAAACGAGAAAAGTATTCTTGAATTTTTAATATTTATAAATTGTTACATTCCTCTGTTGCTTTTTTTGTTAATATATTTTTAAAAATGTATGGTGCGTAGGCACGATAGGTTCTAACAAGAAATTCTTAGTTTATTTCCTTGTCATATTCCCTTTATTCTCATACTGTAAATCGTGGCAAAATTGTGGTCTAATGAGAAAAAGAACTTAGAGGTCTGTACAGGCCGGAATTTCCAGGCCCGGCCCGAACAAATGTAATCTTGGCCCGATGCAAAAGTTAAAAGTTCGGCCCGGCACGTTTAAATTTCCACAGTTCACGGCACAGCCCGACCTGTGAAAAAATCAATTATATGAGCCCCGATTTAATTTCTAGAAAAAATCCAATTTTTTTCAAAACATACAATTAATATTCTTTTAGAGATGAATACGGCATACATATTTATGGGATAATTTTACATTTTAAAATTACTATCAATTCGCAAGACATAGAATACACAATATCAACATTAATGGTTACTTAGGGTCTGAGATGTTTCAACATTCAAATAAGGATTCATTAAAAAAAATAGTGTAGTTTAGAATAAAGGGAAAAATTAGAGGGTTAAAAATATGATAAAATTTGAAGCTGTATAATAAAAAGTAGATTTGTAAAAATATTTCTCTGCCATTAAACAAGGCTTTTCTGAAATCGAAAGGAGCTACTTTCTGATAAATTTCTGAATTCATTTCTCTTTGGAAATGCATAAGATTGGCAGGTGTTTTTATTCAGAAACTATGTAATCGAATAACGTTATCCATTTTTGATAAAAGCAATATGTCTCTTGGAAAATACTATCAAAGTTAAAGTTTTGAATCGAATTTGCAGAAGCGATAGCACGGGAAAGGATAAAAACCTGCAGTCACGTGACAAGAATATCTTATTTCTCGATAAGTAATTTATTTATAAAAATCGAAAACGCTGTTCGATTCCAAATCCCTTCAATAGTCAAGCCTGTCAATTTTATGTCTTTACAGTTAAAAATGAGTCAGAAAATATGTCAGAAAATTTTTCATTGTTGAAAGCAATGAATTTGAGAACCACCTTAATGTATGGGGCATTCTCATAATCGTTTGACTTTTAAGTCCCTGAATAATAATTTTTATTTTAGTACACATTCTTGTTTTTATTTTAATTTTATATACTGGGGAACATCCCATTGTATGACTGTATAACAATATTAACGAGATAAATCAGTTTTGGACGATGTTAGGGGTCCAAATATGCCAGGAAATTCCTATAACGTTCTGTGTCCCTGATGCTGATTTTGAAGTTTGGAGCTGTCTGTATAAAACTGTTTCAATAAAAGTAGTTCCATGTAATTTTTTTTCCGAAACTGGGATTATTGTTTTACATAAATATGTAGCAAAGAATTAACCTGCACATATTTTTACGGTTGTTATTGTTTTTTTAAAAAACTATGTCCCTAGGTTTTATATTCCTTACCGTCCCTCTTGCTAAAATTATACAGAAAATTACTTCAAATGCAGCCACAGAATTTTTTTTCAACTTTTTTCTCATGCAGAAGTATGCTAGGAAAAGAACGGCTAAAATTTTTTGACAAGAAATTTACTGCAGAATTTAAATCGGCGTTTAAATATCAATTTCAACCATCGTGTTTTTATTGGTAATCTTACCGTCCCCAAGGATTATTCCTGCACTTTTCGAGATAAATAATTTTTTTTTAATTTAATCCAATGTAGGGGAGAGGGGGCGGGGTACCTTTGAACACTGTAAATATTTTCCTTTAAATAAATATTTTTTAAATATATACGGCAGCACAGTACTACTGCTTCAATGAAACAAGAATACTAAGCTTTACTATTTTGCATGCATACTACTGTCTAAGCAAGATATGTACATTTTGCTTTCTTGTATCTAAACTTAACAAAATAAAGTTGTAAGCTTTTTGTTGATAATCTTGTATCCCTAAAATTATAATTTACTATTTAATACCTAAATAAAGATGTTAGCTTTAACTTATAAGGTTTGATTTATTCAAATTCTCAAACCTAATTGAGTAAATAGTTGTAATGCTAAACTCCATGTGATGGGGCACCATTGAACGGAAAAGTTGGGGCACCATTGAAAAATGAAAACTGTAAAGTAAAGAGTTATAGATGTATCTAAACATTATCATTGTTGAAATTTTCTTTTAAATATGAAAATTAAGAAATTAAGTGTTATTATACTTAATATGAGTGTTGTACTGATGCAGGGCTTCAACTACAGGCAAATTCGGGACGCACAACAATAATTCTTGATTTAGAAGATTTGTCTAACAAACCCTATACCGTTTCATTTACAATGGTACACATTAATTCTGGATTTCATAAAACAGGGTTTTATCCATTTTCTATAACAATTTGAATGAAAATGATTTCATTTTAGTTCAATTTCATGCAAAAAGAACTCTTCATTACTCAGATTAAATTGCTTCATGTCAGGTTTCTTCGCAAAACGAACAAACTATATACTTTCCAGAGGCATCAGTTGTCAGTTTGGTCGATTTTAAGGTTATTATATAAAAAAGTTACCACAATTAAACATTATTGGAGGGATCCTCCGTTCTGTCTCAACAATGCCCTTTGATGAATACTAATTTGGTTAAATACATACATGTGGTTTTCCCTTATATTCTGTAACTCGGGAAGACCGGGTCGGTACTTCCTGTAATATTAAAAATGAATCTAATGTAAAAAAAATCTTCATCACTGTAGAAATTGTAGATAAAACTTTGAAAAATAAAACAGCTATAAATGTAACATAAATGCACAGGTTTTTTATCTAACGCAAATCAAGCTATTTTGAAACAAATTAAGATTACAAGAATATTGTAATTTAAATAGCTAATCTTGGCCTGATTTTGCTGTACTTTATCTATCGAAATTGATGAGGATTTATTCAGCTAACAGTATTTTTTAAATATTATAGAATGATGAGCAAAAAAAAAAAAAAAAAAAAAAAAAAAAAAAAAAAAAAAAAAATGTAGGCGCATTTAATTCCTTGAGGGGCGGTGAGATATATTATATCACACTTACGTTTAATGAAGATTTGCACCATAAAAATATTACTAAATTTTACTTTTCTAGCGTTAGTAGAAATAAGACGTAAAATTGCTTTTCCTTATTTTGCAATAAATTTTTTTTAAGATTCCGGCGTGAATTACAAATTTCAAAAACACAATTACATGCTCCTGAAAGGGTTAATTTGATAGTTAAATCTGTAAACAAGATTTCACTCTTGTTAGAAGTATTTTATTCTATGCTTTTATTATCATGTGGATTTTACGGCAAGAGATTTTATTCTGATTTCCTTTTTTGAAATAGAAGCAGATATTTTCTGTTTTGTATATGAGTATTTTTACTAAGGTAGATTAAATTTCTTAAACAAAAAGACGCTACTCTATTAAAAAACAGAAGTTTTAATGTGCTGCAGTTACTAGATCTAAATATTGTAACAATAATTATTAATGTTAGAAATTGTATTTTCAATGAGGAGAATTCTTATTTAATAGGAAGAGCTAACTTCTGAAAAAGCACCATTTGATAAAAATGTACACAAATGAATACATATATGTCATTCTACAGTATTTTTTTAGCAGTTTTTTCACTTGTATTTATTTTTATTCCAGAAACATTTTGTATGTATTAAAAATGCAGCTTCAGGGACGGTCTACCATTTTAAAAGCATTTATTGGCAACCACTTTACAAGGGCCTCTCACAAATGGAATTCAGGCTCATTTTTCACGTTACACAGTAAAACGCCAAAGAAAATTGAAATAGTATATAATGTTATATTTAACAGTTTACAATATATTCATTACATTTAGGTTGACGCTGTAATCAAATCATAGAAGCTATGATGCTAATGTCACACGAACGTATTTTTGCACGCTTTATTCGCTTTTACAGCCTCCCTACACATGCTAGAGAAGGAGTAGGGAAGCTGTAAAAGCAAAAACAGCCTGCTAAAAGACGTTCGTCTGACATTAGCCTAATGATCCTTTTCAACGGGGCGGTGCCCCCCCCCCCTTAGGGCCTATATCCCTCATGTTGATAATTGGACATCATAAACACAATCAACTGGGCGCTTACTCTGGTTGACCTCAGAGAATAAATATCTAACAAAAATATACAATATGTCCCTTTCCACCTACTAAAAACTACTAAATACTAATAACTAAAGTCCTTTGCCACCGTCTTAACTTCGGAATGGCTGCTGCCGTATTCATAAAAGTGGTGCCTAGGTACAGTAAAGTAGCCATGCGCTACTGAATGAAATCGCCTACGGCGCATCCTGGTAGAAGACTGTGGAGTTACCATTCCTTTCTAGAAAACGGAAAGAGATACGGAAAAAAGTGATTTACAAAGTTGTAGAGTATCATCAATTTAGTACGAAAAGACACCTTGTGGACATTAATGCGAAGAATAGAACGATTAAAACGCGCATTCGATTTTTCGTGATTTCCTACACCGTGACGTGACAAAACGTTCTTAGAAAAAAAAAAAAAACTCGATATAACAATATACCTTTATTTTGAGATGTTCAAACTTCTCACCGTCAGCTGCAATGGACATTTTGATGCACTTTTGTCCAAAAGATAATCATTTCTGCTTCCATACAAGTTTCGTGCCGTCACAGTGTAGGAAATCACGAAAAAAAAATGCGCGTTTTAACCGTTGTTTTTCTCATTAATGTCCTCAAGATTTCTTTCCTACTAAATCGATGATGCTCTACAGCTTTGTAAATCACTTTGTTTCCAAATCTCTTTGCGTTTTTGAGATAGGAATGCTTACCCTGCAGTTTTCTTCCATGTGGCGCCGAAGTCGGCTTCATTGAGTAGTGCATGGCTACTTTAATAAACTTAGACACCACTTTCATGAATACAGCAGATGCTGTTCAGAAGTTCAGAGGTTGGCAAGGGACTTTAGTGGGCATACTGTATATAATGCGTATAATGTGTAAACCCTGCAACAGGGTTTTTACACTTTCAGCTGAAATACCAGTGTTTTTATGAAAAAAGATGTTCAGCGATTGAAAAGAGATTGAAAAAAGAATTTGTGTTCAAATTTGCATAAAAATCAAACAAAATGGCTTGCCGGAGTGCGATTTGCAAAAGAAGATTAGTTAAAAGTCTGCTTTTCTGTAGTAATTGTATAAAATGTCTATTCACATTTCAAAATTTTATAACATTTTAACAGATTGTCGAATCGGAATGCGGTTTGCTCCTTACTATTTGTAAAAATGTCTGAATTACTATGGCAAAAAGCAGTTGAAAGATATTTTAGACATTGTTTTTGATCGTTTCATAAAACCCCCCGAGAACGTTGAGAAATCTTATATTTCAAACTATACTCCGATACGATTTTTTTTTTTTTTTTATGGGAATGTACTTATGTCCCACCGTACATGTAAAGTTTAAATTTTCTCAAGTTCTGAAGTTGTGAAACCATTTCTTTAAATTGTACAAATGAGATTAAGAATGCTTCGAATTATAGTATATAGTATTCGAATTATAGCATTATAGTATTTACTTATTTTTGATATTTTAAAGCTGACCACATGGCAGAGATTGCGTATCTACCCTACATATATATATAAAATCCTCATGAAACGAATTTATGAAACGAATGTATGAAACGGCTGAAATGTGTATCGATTCTTTGAATCAACTGATTATGTTTCACGGCGATATCTCCTAAAATATGGAATACTTTGCGATAAAATTAACACCAAAAATCCGTATTGATCCACAGATCTCAAAACTGGTATTAGAATTTTTAAATTCGAATTAGTTTTCGAAATATTAATTTTTTTCTAATTTTAAATACATTTTTCTAATGATGGCAACTCAAATTTTAATCATAGCAGATATTTTTTTTTTCATAATTCAGAAAAGTTTACTATTTTAAATTAATTTGGAGACCAGTTTGGCCTCCTTTAAATCTATGCTAAGAACAATGCTTTTTTTTATTTCGTTATCATTTTATTTAATACAAAATTTTCATTTAAAAATGAAACATTTAAATTGATGGCTTTCACTTCTTTCTTTTTTTAAAAAAACAAAACGGAAAGAAAAATATTAGGCAAAGATGTCATATAAGCACTGGGGTACCTAATTGGTGCAGAAATGGCATTATTTTGATTGACATGGCTATTGTCATTTATTTAATAGTAAATGTTTATTTACTTTTATTTATTTTTTAATTTATATAAATTATTTTGTTCTATAGTTATTAATTATTTTTTTGCTATTTCCTTTTGAAAATAATAGAAAATAATTAAAAAATACGGTACAACGTAGTTATTCCGTCAACCAATTTCGCAAATTATATAAATCGCCAAACCACTCGCCAAATTGTACAGATTGACAAAATTTTTATTTTAAATAACGAAAGAACAAATAAATTAGTATAACATTAATAAATATAAAAATAAAACGTCGAAATAAAAATCACTTGATGACGTAAACATGTGTAACTTGCTAAAAGTCAAGTGAATGTGACATTTTCGATCAACCGTTATTGACATTTAATCTTATAGTTCGCGATAGGTTTTTGGTCGACGGGATAACTAAGTAGTACCAAAAATACATATGTAACTGGTATTCGAAAACGAGGTTTTTGACAAATTTTCGTAAAAAAAAAATCATGCCAAACATGCGGTGCGTATATGACATCTGACGAAATATTAAATTATGTAACAAACCATGACATTTAATTTCAACTTCAAATCAATGTTTTAATTAACACTCGAAGAATAAAAAAATTCTAACTGGCGAGTTGCAAAAAAGATATTTGCGAGATTTGCATCCGGCTTTTTTTCTTTCGGCACAGATGTTATATACGGCCCCATATTGGCGCGATTTTTTTCTGACGCAATTGTCATATACGCAACGGGTACTTAACTGGCGCCAAAGTATCGTTATTTTGCTTGATATGGTAAGTCGGATGTTGTTGTTTATGCTGTTGATGCGTTCCCCAAATTGGCGTTGGAAAAAAAATCGCGCCAATATGGGGCGTATATGACAATTGTGCCAAACCTTCATATGAAAAGCGAAGGGATCAGACCGTATTTGTTTATGGCATTTGATGACTTGAACTATTATAATATAGATGAAATGATGGGGATAGAATAATATTTGGCGACTTATCACCTGTGCCTGGATTACATTAAAGTATCAAAATGGCACCTAGAGTATAAAAAACGAAGTGTGACGGGAACTGTTGATGATAGTCACATGATTTAGGCTATTGTTATAGAGATTGTTTTAAAATATCGGGAGACAAAGACTCTGAATAGTTAATTCATTTTATTTTAGCTTCTTTTCAAATGTTTAACTGTGATCCTCTTTAATCAAAAACGAAAACAGCGATTGGATGTCTTAACAGCAACTGATTCGCCCTTAAATTTTTGCAATCAAAGGGAATTGAATGGAAACCCGTTTACAGGGAGATCTGCACAGCTTTTTTCAGTATAATTTAATCGCCTCTAATATTTTTAAAACCCATCAGATTAGCATGTTTTTTTTTTATTTTTAGGTTCTGTGGTGTCTGAACGGGGGTTGACGAGCGTAGCTTGAAGGGGCAGAGCCCCCTAGTTAAGCTATAAAAAGTGTATTGAGTAGATCAATTATTAATATCAAAACTGTAATGAACAAGCTTAATAAAAGTCACTCAAACTGCTCTTAAACTACTCTAACTGCCCTGGACCTCCTTGGCTACGCCACTGGGTCCCGTATAGGGCCCCTTAAATTTTTTGTGTGCCATGCATTTTTCACACCCTAATTTTCTCACCTTCGCAGTGCGTCATTTTAAAGTTGAGTCTTGGACTCTTCTCCTTAAACCAACACTCACATATTTTTATTGGGGCCCTAGGGCCCTTTTTTAAGCATTTCCCCAATTTTTTGCACATTTCTTTTAAATTATATTCTAATGATTAATTCATACCCTACGCTTAATCTCGACTAATCAAAGATCTAAAATGCTAAGTACTAAAATGTTTTAACATGTTATCATGTTATGGGCCTGTTCTCAACTATTAGTTGGCCCCTTTTGGACCCCATATTATAACTCCCTTAAAAATAGTCCGATTCAATAACTTTTTTTCTAACAATATCTTAGGTTCTCCAGCTATTACATGAACGACAAAAAAATAAATATTTCAGACTTCAACTACTACCAATTTTGAATATAAATAGTCTTCTTGGGGCACTTGGTGCATCTTCTTTAAAAATGATCCGAATTCCTTACAATTTTCTTTACCATAGTTCTAGAGTCCTCTGATTACATTAAAAACTACTAAAAAGTGTATTTATACCAAACTACATGCCACTTAAGTCCCTTCCCCATTGTGGCCCGGTACAAGGACCCTTGAAGCTTTTGCACCATAAATTGTTAATAAATTGCCCCTCTTAATCCAATCTTCATTTTTGGAAACATTTTTCCATTTAGTTATTCTCCAGTTTCTATATTACAGTTAAAATCCTGGGGCTACTTAGGGTCCTGTATGGCCCGATATGAAGCCGATTGAACTTTTTGCGTGCTATGCATTTTTTACACCTTAATTTTCTCACCTTCTCATTGCATAATTTTAAAATTGAGTCTTGGACTCTTTCCCCTACACCAACACCCTTATATTTTTATTGGGGCTCTAGGGCCCCCTTTTAAACATTTACCCCATTTTTGCGCATTTCTTTAAAATATTATTCTAATGATTATTTCATACTCTATGATTAATTTTGACTAATTGAAGATCTAAAACGCTAATTACTAAAACGTTTAAACATGTTTTCGTGTTAGGGCCCTGCTCTCAACTATCAGTTGGGCCTTTTGGGCTTCCTGTTATAGCTCCCTTAAAAATGGTCCGATTCACGAACTTTTTTTCTAACAAATTCTTAGGTTCTCCAGCTACTACATGAACGACAAAAAAAAAAAAAAAAAAAAAAAAAAATTGTAGACTTCAGCTGCCACCAGTTTTGAATATTAATCTTCTTCTTGGGACCTTTGTTGCAGCTTCTTTAAGAACTATCCTATTCTATTGCAATTTTCTTTAACATAGATTTAGCGTTTTCAGCTTCTTTAAAACCCCTAAAAAATTTTCTTGTACCCTACTACATTCCAGTGAAGACCCTGGCCCCCAGGGCCCGGTCTTTCTTTATACCCCAGCTATCACCTTTTTCGAACATTAATCTCCGATTTCAGCATCAACTTACGTCTACTCCCTACAGCCGTAAAATAAAAATCGCGTTACTTTAAAGGTAACTTTAGATAAGGGATTTCATCCGTTTATTAAATATTGTTTTAATGCTAACAGTATTTTATGAAATTTACAAGGTGAGAAGGCAATCTTCCACCGCTTGGTTGCGCGTTATTTCCTCGTGTTTAAGGGCCCAATTTCAATAGGATTTGCTTCCTTCAACTTAGATTACAATTCAGCTACTTTCTATATTATGAAATTTTATCTTAGACTTTAGTTACCATCATTTTCTAACATTAATGGTGCATACTTATTTTTTTTTTTTTTTTGATTCTGTTGTCTTAATTCCTACGAGTTTTGGCACACTCAACTTGGTTTTCGATTGTCTCCGGCACGTGTGGGCACTTTCGGTAAATGCTGCCATAGGTAGTGGGGATCTAGATTACAGGTTCGTTTGGAAAGAAGTTTGATAGGAACACATTAGACGCTACGGAAGGCAATGGTGCCTCCGAAATAAGGTTCATTTAAAAGAATTTCCAAAGATATAAAATCATACCAACTGAAGTTTTGTTTAAGGTTATTATTTAAAAACCCCGGGCAACGCCGGGCGGGTCTGCTAGTCAATTATATATTGATTAAAAGATATTAATTAAAAACCTAAATAACCTCTCAAAATTGCGCGCCACACTTTTGTCTGTGACAAACGACCTTTCTGTGAAACTTAAAAAGAAAAGGAAAGATGTTAAAATGTTCTATTTAAATTTTCATAGAAAAAAAAAATTTTCGGTTACTTTCAGGGTGGTAACAGTAATTTTTTTATGCAAAAAATAGGCAATAATACTTTTATTATAAATTTGTCGTGTAACATCTTATAATTAGTTACAGGTTCATTAAAAGTGTTCAGATGCATTATTATCTATGAACGTTAATAACGAGAACGAGTAGAACAACGCACAAGAGAAGCGTGTTTGTGATTGTATTGAGCATTTTAAAGATGGCTCAATTTTCGTGTATTATATAGTGTGTTTCAATACTTGTATTTTGGATAAAGATTGAAAAGTGCTTTAATTTTTCATCAGATATATATGGTACAGACGTGTAACAGATATAATAACAGATATATACGGTACAGATATCTGGCAGATGTATAACAGATACACTATGACGCAAAAGTTTAGACAATGACGTCATTTAGATTTAAAATGTAGAATTATGACGTCAGAATTACAAAAACCTGTAAATATATTCAAAAACTGATTAAAAATGCTATGTACAAAAGACAGTCGTTTTATTTGCTATAATACTAATTTTTTTCATAAAAATTCAAATGTGCTTGTCGCAAAAGTTTAGACACTATTCTAAATTTCTTTGAATATTCGCTGGCATATGCAAATTTAGAATCGATGATGTCACAAATTTGGAGTACTTAAGTTCTGCAAACGATTGCGCTTCATAGTCGACATGCCGAGAGCTAAAGAAATTCAAGTGAATGAGGTTTCAAGGATTTGGCAGTTGAAAGGTGAAGGGAAGAGCGTTTCTGAAATTTCTGCTATTATTAATAGGTCAAAAAAATCTATTTATCGAGTTTTATCGAGTGGTTTCGAATATAAAGCAAAATGTCGGTCTGGGAGGCCACGTGTGACAAATGTACGAGAGGATCGCCTGATACAAAGACTAGCGAGTACTCAACAAATGAGCGTACGTGGAGTTCAAAGCTCATCGGGACTCTCTGTATCAAAGGATACGATTCGTAGACGAATTTTGGAAAAAGGAACAATCGTTTATAGCAAAATGCAGAAGAAACCAGCTCTGAAACCACATCATAAGTTACAAAGACTTATGTGGGCTCGAAAGCATATGTCATATGGAGAGAAATGGCAGTCAGTCATATTTAGCGATGAAAAAAAGTGGAATCTGGATGGTCCAGATGGTTGTTTATCGTATTGGCATGACTTGCGGAAGGAACCTCGACGTTTTTTTAGTCGCAGACAAGGAGGGGGCTCGGTGATGGTTTGGGCAGCCTTTTGCTATAATGGACAAGTATCTCTGACCTTCACCAGTAGTCGTCAAACTTCACAACATTATACACAGACATTAGAAGAAAACCTACTGCCATTTGCTGAGCTTCTAAGGGGTCCTCAGTGGGAATTTCAGCAAGACAATGCTTCAATTCACACTGCAAAACATTCAAAATCTTGGTTTAATTCCCATAATATAAGAGTTCTCGACTGGCCAGCATGTAGCCCAGATCTTAACCCTATAGAAAACCTTTGGAGCATCATGTGTCGCAAAGTTTATAGCAACGCTAGACAATACTCTTCTGAAAAGGAACTTAAGACATCTATTGAGAATGCATGGTACGATATCGATCCACAAACTATGCAAGATTTAGTTTCTTCCATGCAATCTCGTGTATATGACGTAATACATAAGCATGGATGCGCAACCAGGTTTTAAAAATTGTTTATTTCGATTTTATTTAATTTGTGTCTAAACTTTTGAGACAGCAGTTTATTTTTGTTACCATTTAATTTATTGCAATATGCACAATTCCACTTTTCTTTGTTATAAATATTGTTTATATGTAGAGCACATTAATTTCAAGCAGTGATTTGAAAATTGAATAAATATTTTTCAAAGTATGTAAGAATTTCTTCATTGTCTAAACTTTTGCGTCATAGTGTATAACACACACATATATATATATTATATGTAGGGGAGACTGAGGATTCTTGATCTCCACTTTCTGTTTTTATTTTTTTCTCAGATGTCATTTGACTTTTTCAAGAAATTTTTTTACCAAAATAATTATGTGTCCATTTCTTATACAATAAATTTTTTTTCTTGGTAAAAAAAACCAAATTAATTTCAGAAAATTGCATTTTTCAAAAGGGAATCATGTATCCCCACTTAAGGGGTTACTTGATCCTCGTCAAAAATGAAGCTAATATTGTCTCATTATGCATACATCGCAGTATTATAAGTTAATAATAAACATTTAACTTTATTTCTTTCATTTATACTATAAGATGAATATTTAAGCACTTTGTTGATGACTTGACGTGTAGATATTTATAAAAACTATAAACACAATTTAATTAAAAAAACGTTAAAATGAAAACTTTAGAAACAAAAGCTACAAAGAAATAAACAAATAGTTAAACTTTATTTTAATAAATAATACAAGTATACAATAATACAAAGTAAAGGTAATGAATAAAGCTTTCAAAAAATGTTACAGCCTTCATTATCAGCAGGTATTTTGAAACTTTGAAAAGTCAAATTGAAAGGTTATAGTTGTTGCAGTTCTTAAGGTTCCTGCTATACCATAAGTGGATTAGGCAACTTAATAATATAATCTGCCTCACCAACTATGCTTTTATCAACTTTTTCCGGGAAATAGAATTAATTAAGCATGCTTTTTCTTCGTAAAAATTTTATTTCATATTCAAGAAGTACCAATTGTAAATTCCGTTCTTCTTGATCTACTTGACCTACGCAATGCAAGATTTTATGGGTAGTATTTTAAATAAATTAAAGTATCAGAAACACCTTTTGCTAAATTGATGCTAATGTTCTGCATTTAGTAACAAAACTGAAGTATTACTCTTTGTATTAAAAGTTTAGCTATTTGGGGATACATGATCCCTAGAAAAAGGGGGATCAAGAATCCTAATTTTGTGTTTAGACATAAATGTATATTTTAGGTGGTAAATAAACAAAACTAATTTGCTAGAGAAGTTATATTGAGAATGGTAAAGTTTATACTTTAAAATGATACACAATTCAATTTATCAAATTTCCGACATTAGAAAATAAAAACAAAACTTTAAAAAGTTGAACTTGCAACAATGCTGAAACAAAATGGCTGTAAATGATTTTATGTTGCTAGATTATCTGAAATAATGCATCTTACAATGTGTTGCCAAATTTCAAAACTCTACATATGGATTTTAGTATACTTTATGATCAGGGATCAAATATCCCCAGTCTCCCCTATTATATATAACATATATAGTATCTATAGATACGTAGGCAATATAAATGTAAAAACAAAGGCTGAGTTAACATTACTTTCAGGAAATAATCCGGCGATTAATTTTTAAAAATTTACACTTTATAAATTTTCTTATGTTCCCGAATCTTATAAATAATATTTACAAAAATATTATCCATGCCCTTACTTTTAAAAGAGTAAAAATTCCATTCATTCCGCAAGATATTTTTGAAATTTTTATACGAGTAATTTTATGAATTCTGAGCTTTTCGGACCTAAAGATAAACAGATATTCAGTGTCGGAAAGGCCTGCAATTTCGTAAAATTTAACATATTATTTACTGGGTGGCTTTTGATTGTACAAGAATGAAATTTTTACTGTTTTACTTGTCAAAGAATGAAGAATTTTATTTTAATTATAACTTATTAGATTCATGGACCTTATAAAAAATTAAAAAGTGGAACTTTTTTTTTTAATTAGTGACAAAATTATTTCGTCAACATAATCTTAACGATAAACGCTGGTACAGAGCATAACGGGTGCAACAGCAGCAATCTTTCAAAATTTCCCAGCGTGGAAGCAGACCCGATAACGGAAGATCCCAACGAAAAAAATTAAAAGCTAATTTTCTAACTTATTTTGAACACTTCAGTAATTTAAATTGCCTATACACACACACACACATATATATATGGGGCATTCTCATAATCTTTTGCTTTCATGTCCCTGAATAATAATTTTTATTTTAATACACTCTTTTGTGTTTTTTAGGTAGCTTTCTTTACAAAAAAGCTACCTATTGCAGCCGTTCGGAGGAAAGCGATTTCAAAAAATTTTGGTATATTTTCATCGATCATGACCCCCAGACCCCGAAACCACCCTCCGTTCAAAATTGATATATATATATATATATATATATATATATATCTGACCTATGTCACACTGTAACTCCCGTAATTATGAACCGATTTCGATGTAATTCGGTGTGTACATAGTACATACCAATGTCTCGACCGAGTTCGTTGGCCAGCTTCATCCGCCGTTTTGTTTCAAAATGGCGGCCATTTAAAATTTTTAAAAACTTTTAAAACCTGAAATGTGGTACCAAAAAATTAAAAATGGAAAAATAATATTTTTTTCTTATGTATTTGACCTTTATACAAAGATTCCGGAGCAGTTTTTGTTTCGTCTATATCTTAAAAAATGGCTGAGTTATAGTATTTTGAATTTCTAGCGTGGCTGACATTTTGAAACGTTCTGAATTTTGTCACGCGATAAAAGGCGTATTTATGAACCGATTTGGATGTAATTCAGTGTGTACATAGTACATACCAATCTCTCGACCGAGTTCGTTGGCCAGCTTCATCCGCCATTTTGTTTCAAAATGGCGGCCATTTAAAATTTTTTTAAAAATTTAAAATTTGAAATGTGGTACCAAAAAATTGAAAATGGAAAAATATTTTTTCTTATGTATTTGACCTTTATACAAAGATTTCGGAGCAGTTTTTGTTTCGTCTATATCTTAAAAAATGGCTGAGTTATAGCATTTTGAATTTCTAGCGTGGCTGACATTTTGAAACGTCCTGAATTTTGTCACGCGATAAAAGGCGTATTTATGAACCGATTTGGATGTAACTTCGTTTATACATAGTACATACCAATGTCTCGACCGGGTTCGTTGGTCAGCTTCATCCGCCATCTTGTTTAAAAATGGTGGCCGTTTAAATTTTTAAGAAAAATTTAAATTTGAAATGTGGTACCAAAAAATTGAAAATTGAAAAAATATTTTCTTCTTATGTGTTTGACCTTGATAAAAAGATTCGGGAGCAGTTTTTGTTTCGTCTATATCTTAAGAAATGGCTGAGTTTGAATTTCTAGCGTGGCTGACATTTTGAAACGTCCTGATTTTTCTCACGTAATAACAGGCGTATTTATAAACCGACTTGGATGTACCTTGGTGTGTACATAGTACATACAAATATTTCGACCGAGTTCGTTGGCCGGCTTCATCCGCCATCTTGTTTCAAAATGGCGGCCATTTAAAAAATTAAAAAATAAAAAAAATTAAATGAGATACCAAAAAATTGGAAAGTGAAAAAGATTTTTTTTGTATGTGTTTGACCTTAATACAAAGATTCCGGAACAGTTTTTCTTTCGTCTATATCTAAAAAAAATGGCTGAGTAATAGCATTTTGAATTTCTCTTGTGGCTGACATTTTAAAACGACCTGATTTTTGTCACGCGATAACAGGCGTAATTATGAACCTATTTGGATGTAACTTGGTCTGTACATAGTACATACCAATGTCTCGACCGAGTTCGTTGGCCAGCTTCATTCGCCATCTTGTTTCAAAAGGGTTGCCATTTAAAAAAAATTAAATTTAAAATTCAAAATGAGGTATTAAACAATTGGAAAATGAAAAAGATTTTTTATGTGTTTGGCCACGATACAAAGATTCCGGAGCAGTTTTTGTTTCTGAAAATTTGTTCTTTTGTTTGTATCTTAAAAAATGGTTGATTTATAGCACTTTGAATTTCTAGCATGGCTAACATTTTGAAACGATCTTGTATTTGTCACGCGATAACACACGTAATCGCCTATTTCGATGTAAGAAGGCATGTGGATAGTATACATCAACACCTCGACCGAGTTCGCTGGCCAGATACATCAGCCATCTTGTTTCAAAATGGCGACCATTAAATTAAAAAATATATATATATTTAAAGTGAGGTGCAAAAAAATTAGAAATTGAAAAAGGTTTCTTTCTTAAGTATTTGACCTTGATATAAGGATTCAGGAGCATTTTTTGTTTGTCTTTACCTTAAAAAATGGTTCAGATATAGCAGTTTCAATTTCTATTGTGGGTGACATTTTGAAAAATCTGATTTTTTTGCATGCGACAGCACTCCTATATATTAACCGATTCCGATGTGAGTGAGCATGTGCACAGCAATTACTAAGGTCTCGACAAAGTTCACTGCTTAGCCTCATCCACCATGTTGTCTTAAAATGACAGGCACTTTAAGAAATTGCCGAATTTGGCAGCCAAATATATGTTACTTTAAAGAAAAGCAGCTTGGATAAAGCTGACTAATTTCGCGAAATTCTCATTCATTATATTGATAAAAATTAGTATTGAATCTCCTATATTCGATTTCCACTAAATTGAGCTTCGTGTGTTTGAATGATATAATTTGGCTTTTTTTAAATAAGGATTATGAAAGCTACCTCTTCCTCCCGGCACTGGCCGGAAGGACTTTTTTTAATTTCATATACTTGGGAACATCACATTGCATGATTGCACAACAATATTAACGAGATAAATAAGTTTTGGACGATGTTGGGGATCCAAAAACATCGAAAACCCCTATACCGTCCCGTGTTCCTGATGCTGATTTTTAAGTTTGGAGCTGTCTGGATAAAATTGTTTCAATAAAAATAATTCGATGTAATTTTTTTCTGAAACTGGAAGTATTGTTTTGTATAAATAAGTAGCTAAAAATTAGCCTGCACACATTTTTAGGGTTGTTATTATTCTTTAAACTCTGTCCCTAGGTTTTACATTTTTTACCATCCCTCTTCTAAAATGACACAGAAAATCACTTCAGATGCAGCCACAGAATTTTTTTCAAGTTTTTCCTCATGCAGAAGTATGCTAGAGAAATAATGTCTAAAATTCTTTGGTAGGAAATTTACTGTAGAATTTAAATCAGCATTTAAATATCAATTTCAAGCATCGTGGCTTTATTGGTAGTCTCACCGTCCCCAAGATTTATTCCTGCACTTTTCGAGGTAAATTATTATTATTTTTTTTTATTTAATCCAATGTAAATAACAGTTTCTAAAAATCAATGAACATTTTGGCTACCACTTAGTCTTAACATGATCTGCCAAAATAAGTGGTAATGTTCTTTGCTGTTCCATCCTTACCATCCATTTTTTTCCCATTTCGCCCCTTTTTTCCTATACCATCCCCCTTTTTTACATTACCGTCCCTTTTTTAACACTACTTTAAGACAATGTTATACCAAAATTTTGTACTAAAAATACTACATTGTCATTATTTCTTATTTGAATGTCCTGTGGGTACTATGCAAAGTCATTATAAGTAAAAAGTTAGAAGAAAATAAAAAGTTTTAGTGGTAAAATGGTAAGGAAAATTAAACTCGCAAATTTAACTTAAACCTCAGTTAAATAAAAAAACTTTTCGCTGCTGACCATTTTTTCTTTATTTTGAATCCTTAAGGCATTCGTATATCAGATTAAAATGTTATTTTAGAAAGTTTAATTTCGCCAGATTTTTTTCCCCAAAAGTCAAAAGTTTGTTAGAATGCCCCATATATATCCAATATGCAAAAAAAAAAAAAAAAAAATTAGCGCGTCTAAATATTTTTAGGGACAAAAGAAATCGTATTGAATTATTTCTACGGACCGGAGATGCTGAAATTGAATTTTCAAATGTGTTATGCGATTTACAGCTGAACTAAATTTCACTATACTATGCCATGAATGTATAATAAAAAAAGCATATAGTACACTGGTGTCCAAAATTAAGGACCAATCACAAAATGCTAATTTTCAGGTACGCGAATACTCAAAAGGAAATAATATAATTCGAATAATTATTATCTGTACAGCACAATTAGTCCATATAACATCTCATTCACGTCACACATGGTCACAAGTGTCACAGTCACTACGGTGAAGCAAAAAAATAGGAAACATTATGAGTCTTGAATGATCATTATATGTGATTCCACTGAGGCGTCACTATGACTGCTGTGTTGTGATGAGTCACCGTGTGACTTTACAATGTAGTTACATTGTGACTCTCATGTGACTGTCATCTGTAGACTCAATTTCAAAGTCATCGTGAACGCTGCAGTGTGATAAGTTACCAAATAATGTCACATTAAAGTCACATGATGACTTTCAGGTGACAGAGAGACTACACTGAAGTCACCATTGTGCTCTTTTGTAAAAAGTCATCATGTGACTATAAGTGATATTATTTGGTGATTTATCATAATGCAAATTTCATGATGACTATGAAATTGAGTCTAAAAATGACAGTCACATGAGAGTCACAATGTAACTACATTGTAAAGTCACCGGGTGACTCGTCACAAAGCAGCAGCCACATTGACGTCTCAGCGGAGTCGCATATAGTGATCATTTGAGACTCAGAATGAGACGTGTGAAATTTCCTATTTTTTGTTTCACCGTAGTGACTGTGACACTTGTGACCATGCGTGACATGAATGAGATGCTATATGGACTAGCTGTGCTGTACGGATAATAATTATTTCAATTATATTATTTCCTTTTGTGTATTCGCTTACTTAAAAATTAGCATTTTGTGGCTGGTCCTTAATTTTGGACACCAGTATACTTTGCTGTATAGAGTATACGGATAAGTTACCGTTTTTGATTGTGATTGCCATAAAAAGCCTTTTCAGATTTAGTTATGTGTTTTCCAGATGTAAAATTTAGTACACTACGTGGTTTGTATATAATTGTATCGATTGATCATTTACAGGACTCCACAAAACACATCGAATACATTACCGTCTACGGGGGATATTTGATAAAGTTTTCACCAGTGTTATTGGTCTTTAATTTGTTTTTACTACATTTTAATTATCACCTTACATTGAAAGAAAAAAGAGATGTTCCCAAACTGTATTTGGATAGTGTTAAAAAATGATTTGTAATAAATGCTTAATGTATGATTTTCATTCTTCTGTATTTTCATTTTACCTGTCATAAATTGAAATATAGTAATTGGTTATAATTTTTATTGCAGTTTTTTTCCAATTATGGCTAGACGCAGACTGTTCCCTGATGATCCTCCAGCTCGTAAGTTCGATAATTATTATTATCCTAATCTAGATGCTTAAAAATGTGTTTCTCTCTTTAAATTTTTTAATTGAGTTTGCTAGTCTGAACCAGTATTTTTATATGAAAATAAATATAAAAGTAAAAATATCTTTTTCAAATGCACGCTGTCCTAACCATTAAAATTTTATTTTAAAAGTCACGTCATTTCAGAACTGCAATTCATATTGCTCCAAAAGCCTTCGTTACAGTATGTGAATTTGACGTGGATCCAGATTATGAAAATTTCGCTGCTTTCGTTTATGCTTGGTAGAACAACTAAATAATTAAATTTATATTTAAAAAAGTACTTCTTTTCTCTTGATTAATAATATATATATAATAATTGCTAATTAAATTTTGACTCGATTTTCATAAAATTTGAAATGACTCGACAAAATTCTGCAATGATTCTATATATTAAATTTTAAAACATTCGGCTTGATAGTTTTTGCACAAATTATTGCACGTTATATGCGAACAGACGGACAGACACACGGATAGGCCGGATAACGACTATAGGTGCTACGTATTTGAATAATTACGACATTTCCCCATAGACCATAATGTAATAAAATACTTTTGAGTGTCGCTGTAAATAAACTATGCACGTTACATACTTTATTTTCAATTCTGAACATGGCATAGTAAATTTAAATAACACATATTAATTACAGAACAATGCAACTGTATTAACGTAAGTTCGAGTTCAGGCATCCAGAAGGACAGACAAACCGAATTCACAAACACTTTTCAACTATGTTGGAACGTTTTAAAAACGCAAGATAGTTTTAAACTTCACTTTCACCAATTTATACCAACAGACGGAAGCACACTTGAGTACTTTTGTACAACCCTGTATATTACCTACTATCTTTAGGTACACGTCACTATTTAGCTAAAATTTATTAAGACTAAAACACGTTTGAAACTACTGAAATCACACTTAAAGAGATTACATTTATTGATGGTCATGTATCCAATTCTTTATTTGACCGTGTATATCATTTTATCTATATTCTATAAAGATATTTTAGGTAGTTCAACGTAAAAATGCACGACATATTTAAAAACCACCTTTTAAGCTCTTTTCGTTCATAATCAGTAACCATTACAAATTATTTTGTGTAACCCTGTATATGATCTACAGCATTTATACACACAACGTAATATGCAAATATTTAGTTAAAAACTCATGTTACAACTAAAAATGCACTTCCAGCACTCATCGCTAATATACAGAACTTCGGATACAGTATAGTATCCGAAATCTTTTGTGTGTCCCTGTATATACTATGCGCTTTCTATTATACAGGAAATAACTTGTACTAATCATCAGCAACATATATCAATTTCATTATATATGAAATAGTTTAAAATAATTAAAACACGCCTAAAATAATGTTTCCCCCTATACCATTACGTAATGGGATACGTTTGTGTGGCCCTGTAAATTAATAATAAATATTCGTTGCTCCGCATATTCTACAGAATATATATTTTAGTGTACTTCATAAATGCATATCAATTTCGTTATGTTCGAAAGACTGTAACATCATTAAAATGCACTTGAAACAATTTTTCTCAATGGCCTTAATGTAACGGAATACTTTTGACTGTCCTTGTAATTCAACTATTGATCATATTCATAAAATTTGAAATAACTCGACACCATTATGCAACAATTATATATTTTAAATTTCAAACCATTCGGTTGAACAATTTTTGCGCTGTTATATGCAGACAGCGATGACAGCGATGACCACCTCGGGAACTCAGCTTTCGCTTTAGAGTGTTAGTGCAATCCCGAGGGGTAGACCACATCCACTCCTCCCGACTCTCAACCAGAGTCTGAGAGGGAGCGTCGGGTCCCTGATCAAGCTGCTGAGATTTATTTCGGTTACTGTGAGATTTACAATTACAATCACAATAGACAGACAGACACACACAGACAGACGGACGGACGGACCAGACGGCGATTATAGGTGATATTACGTATTTATATAATTACGACCGCATATAAAAAGAAATTTTAAAGTATTGAAATGAGATGAAAACGTTCAGAAATGAATATTATTTTTAAAAAATTGAAGCTAAAACTTTATGTGTCATATAATAATTTACTTTACGACCAAGGTTCTCACTAAAACATCGTTTTGAATCTATTTTAAAAGGTTAAAGCGGAAACACACATTAAAAAATCGCATATTTCTGCAAGATATTTTAACCTAGAAACAGCACTTTTGGTATAGATGTTGCACTCTCAACATGGTCATGTTAGTTAGAATTGTTTTTATTCGAATTTCAAGCATTGAATCGATATATAAAACAACTTTATTTCCGCAATAATAGACATAGGTTTTCTAAAAAAGTAGCAGGCCTTTGGTAGAGAGAATTTAAATGCAAGAGAATGAACGAGAATTTGGATAGATATAACTTTGGTGCATTAGAAAAAATTTGATATCCTTTACTAAATTAATGTTTAGTTAAGTACCTATGAAACATGTACAAATCAAATAGTGTAATTTGTAATCAGGAAAACGTATATATTATAAAGTGTATTTTTTGGAAATTAAAGAATCGAATATTGCGTAATATTTAGATTATCTCAGATGAGAAATACACTCAATACAAACTAGTCGCGAATCCCACAGTATTTATGTGATTCATTCTAATTAAACCTTTCGAGGGTGGTGTCCTTAAAATAAAGGACACCTAATTTTAATTCCAAAACAGACTATTTAATTAAAATTTTCCTTTTATCAGGTACGTGAAAATAAGCAAGTTCGTATTTTCTAATAAATTCGTTTATAAATTCTAGTGTCAGTCCATTATTTCATAATTTTATAAGCAGAATTACTCCGCGCCCGAAAGCGTTAAGTGGTCGCAGGACTCTTAAAGCTTCAAAATTTTAGAAATTTAAATTTTTCTTATGTTAAACTCCTATCTTTTCTGAACATTTTGATATAATTGTTTTCCTGAAATTCCCATTAGAACAGAAGTTATGGCTTTTAGAATTATACCCGCCCAATAGCTGAAGCGGCGTTTCCAAATCTTTGAAGTCACTTCTCTCCATATGTCTTTTTTTGGGTATAACGCGCTGGATACCTCAAAAACTTGTGAATATTTTTTCTTGAAATTTTTAAAACATGTATTTCATGTTAGTCTGTATAAACTGAACCTAAAATTTCCTTTTTATTGTTCAAAAAATATTTTTGTAGGTGGTTATACTGTTGAAATTTTCAAAATTTTGTATTAGCTAAATGCAACATTGCATTAAAAATATAAAAATGCTTTAAATAAATATTTATTTAAGTTCAGGATAATTATTATAATCTGATGTATAAGTAAGCACCAAAATTTTCATTCTAGTTGCAATATTTATTTTGTAATCCTGCAAACTGTTATGCCAATTTTCTGTTCGACAAATGTCTAACAGTTTCTAGCCCCCTATAAATACTAATTCTGCATCTTACAATTTTTTAAATACATGAAATTGAAGAACATACTTACATCTTTCATCCCAATTAAAATTCTGTTTTAAAATCATATACATTTTAAGACATAAAATGTTGAAAATGGTCTTTTTTTTAAAATTTTTTCCAATTTTTAGAGTCCTGAGACACCTGAAATTAGTATGTTTTTAACAATTTGACATTTATGTGCACATATGTGCAACACACATATATATCATTAAAAGTTGTTAACTAGGCATAGAGTACGCCGCCCTTGTAATTGCGTATGTCCAAACTGGCCGTATCTTTAAGGGTTAATATCTCGGATAATTACCGATGATTTGTTTAGAAATTTATTGTCAACAATGCTTTTATAGTTCTGCTACGATAGGTACATCCAACGATGCTCAACAAATTTTCTGAATGCCCTTAAATCGAAATTTGTGTTTAACAGAAAAATGCATATATCTCGAAAACTATGTGACCTAGGGTAATCGCTATAATTTTTTGGCAAGGTTTAAATTAACGTCTACTACCTCTAATTTTTTCATAATTTTAGTTTCAGTAGATTTGGAATTAGACGGGAGGAACATATTTTTGCGCTACATTTTCGATAATATCTTTGAAAATATAATACCTAAAATTAAAAGAAATGTATTTTTGAGTTTAACGTTGCGAAAGCTTTCACTCGGTACCACACAAGGTATACAAAGAAAAGTTTTTTTTTCAAGTACTATAATTAGCCCCTATACATTTTTATTAAATATATTTATGAATGTTTATGGATCAATCCATTTCAAGTGGTACAGAAAATCATCAATTCGTTGCTCGACTATTTTTAAAAAATCTGAAATTTTTTGTACAACAACCCTAACATGATGGAAGTTCAAAATGACTATTATTTTAATTTTATTAATTTTTGTTTGTGCATGGCGGCCATCTTTGTTTCATCGTTTGCAGCAATTTTCTCACAAGAAGGGTTTACGGAATTGTAAATAATTCATCGTTCATTTATCCAATTCAACTGCGGATTTAAGCAATTTTTACAGAATACATTGGGCTAAAAATTTGGTAATGGAGTAGTTTCCGAAACTAACTGCTTATTGGTAAAATTTAAGCATAAAGTTTGTTTTTTTCCAAAATTTGTCCGTTTACAAGAGGAAATTATTCTAGCAGGGAATACTGTCAACATGACATAATTTTTTTTACAAATAGGCCGAAAGTTCTTGTACTCACACGCCGAGTTCCAGATCTGGGACTTGCTTTCTCTTCGCTAAAAAAAATCCCAAATTTTTCAAAAATGTCAAAAAATCGCACTTTTCAGGCTTCGATATATCTGGTGGGGCACGAGATAAAAATCTGAAATTTTTTTCTATAAGAGTATTGTATGGTAGTGTTATGCACAAAAAATTTCAGGATGGAGATTTGACTACAAGCTGAGATATGGCAAGGGCAACATGCCAAAACAATACTGCCAAACTATTGTTTTGTTGTAGTCACAGCTAAGTATTTATCTCAGAGTATCATTTAAATTTATGGTTTTGATTATCTTTAAATAATAGTAACAGAAAATAAAGCCCTCTGCAAAGCTTAGCAATTAATTAAAAAAATAATTATGCCTAAGGCCATAGATTTTGTATGGTTTCAGTAATTTTTGTAACAAAAAGAAACCTCAGAACTTTTACATAAAGAAAAAAAAATTATTTATACAAGACATGAGACAAAACAACATAGGGAAAAAGAAAAGCTGTTAATGTTGTCATACTTGTTGAGACATGATCAAACGTGACAAAACATATTCTTGATTGTTGGTTCAAAAACCACAATTTTGATCTTTCTCAAAATTTTATTTGTAGGAACCAAGTCTTGTTATCTCTTGATAAATTGATTGAAGATCTTGGTCCTGCAGGCTTATAGAAATATACTTTGAAATCACTATGTGCAAGCCTCAATTCATTAATAATTCCAGGCTTACTTCTTATGCGAAAATGTGATTTTTCTGCAGTATAAATTTTGGAAAGGCTTTGGGTATCTTTACTTTCTGAAAATTACTTGAGGCTGATGCATGGTAACATCGCATAATGTTTCATTTACAGCAACATACTTATGGTAGGAACAAGTTTCAGGGACAAGTATGCCAACATTAACAGCTTTTCTCTTTTCCTATTCTGTTTTTGTCTCAGGTCTTGTATATATATATATATGTAAAAGTGTTGAGGTTTCTTTTAGTTACTAACATTACAACAAAAAATTACTGGAACCATACAAAATGTAAGCCTTAGGCATAATTATTTTTTAAATTAATTGCAAAAGGCTTTATTTTCTGTTACTATTATTTAAAGATAATCTAAAAAATAAATTTAAATGATACTCTGAGATAAATACTTAGCTGTGACTACAACAAAACAATAGTTTGGCAGTATTGTTTTGGCATGTTGCCCTTGCCATATCTCAGCTTGTAGTCAAATCTCCACACTGAAATTTCTTGTGCATAAAACTATCATACAATACTCTAGTAGAAAAAAATTTCAGATTTTTATCTCGTGCCCCACCAGAGATATCAAAGCCTGAAAAGTGCGATTTTTGACATTTATGAAAAATTTGGGATTTTTTTTAGCGAAGAGAAAGCAAGTCCCAGATCTGGAACTCGGCGTGTGTGTACAAGTACTTTCGGCCTATTTGTAAGAAAAATTATGTCATGTTGACAGTATTCCCTGCTAGAATAATTTCCTCTTGTAAACGGACAAATTTTGGAAAAAAACTGAAGCTTTATGCTTAAATTTTACCAATAAGCAGTTAGTTTCGGAAACTACTCCATTACCAAATTTTTAGCCCAATGTATTCTGTACAAGTTGCTTTAATCCGCAGTTGAATTGGATAAATAACCGATGAATTATTTACAATTCCGTAAACCCTTCTTCTGAGAAAATTGCTGCAGACGATGAAACAAAGATGGCCGCCATGCACAAACAAAAATTAATAAAATTAAAATAATAGTCATTTTGAACATCCATCATGTTAGGGCTGTTGTACAAAAAATTTCAGATTTTTTAAAAATAGTCGAAGAACCAGTGCTGGACCACTTGAAATGGATTGACCCTTATTAATCTGAAAATATGTGGGTTAATGGTCTTTATTACTTCCCCGAATTTGAACTTTCCACGTTCCATAGTTTACGAGTAAAATGCCTGTGACAGACAGACACAGGAGTGATCTTATAATGGTTCCGTTTTTACTTTTTAAGTACGGAACCCTAATAACAAAAAAAAAAAAATAAATAAATGGGATAAGTCGAACAATCACGTCGTGCTTTTTACGACATATTACTGGATTAGTACCATATTTTAATGAGCCATTGGTGAGGTGGTATAGCAGTCGTAACACTTAGTGCAAGCATAACTATTGGAGGTGTCAACACTGTGGAAATTTAGCCGCTGTGGACCGATATTCTATCGGTTCAGTTGACTTATTTAATCAACTCTATCGATTATTGATAGTGATAAGTTTGGTAAACTCCAATCAAACAAGCATTGATTCATGATGAAGACAAGGCAGATTAGGCCAGCTTGAGTGGTGAAAAAAAGCTTATGAAGAAATGTAGGGTTTTCCCAATTAAAACATAGAAACGTTGTCATCGGAAACTGTTTATTCCATCAGAACATGTCAATGTAAACAATTCCCACAGGATGAGAAATCAGAGCCATCCTGCTTGAGCACTAACTAGTTATTCATGCGAAAAAGATGTTAAATAACGAATTAATATTCTACGTGACTTAGGACACCAGGTAACAGATTAGGTAAACAATCAAACAGCACAAAAAATCTTCTTCTAAGCTCATGCTCGCGCAATTTATACGCGGAGGAATTCCGATTGAAATGTAAACTTCAGGCTAACCAAACAAATTCATGAGCGAGACTCGAAATGAAACTGCGATCCGTCACCCAACCAATGGACAGCGATCGAGAAACTTCACAGAAATGAATCCCGACGGTTCTGATGGAAAGATGCCGATGTGAGTAGGCTGACGCTCGCCCAGCTGGCGGGAAAATGAGCTGAAATATAATAAAATGTAAAAATGGCTTTTATAAACATTCGAAAAATACAGTAACTGCGCTCAGAATTTCACAGTTTAGTAGCCGATAAAAATTAATGAAAGAATTAAAAGTTTAGATTGAGTTTTTGAATAAAACTATTATAAAGATACGCGTTTTAAACTTATAGGAAATAAGTAATGAAAAAAGGAAATAATGAATATGCCGGCAATTTAAAATAATTTAAATGAATAGTAAAAGTAAAATTTTTATTTAACGTATATATATAATATATATATTATATAAGAGTAGTGTAGCGATAGGTTGAAAATGTGTAGACATCATATAAGTAATATTTAGAAAATTTTCAAACGCGCTGTGACATGTAAAACATTTAAAATGTCATTCTTCCACGACCAAATTTCTCCGAGATATACTTTTAATTTTATGAAATTCCGTGGCTTTCGTGGGCTAAAAAATCGTCTGACCGCTTCTATAGGTTCATTGGTAAGCAGACATGCCAAGTTTGGGGAATACTGGTAATACGCATAAGCTTTTGTATACAAATACTTTAGTTCAATGTGAAAAATATATGGTGTCTTTTACTAAATTTAAACGAGTAGGATTAAGTTAAGTTCTACATTAAATTTACTGGGCTAAAATTTGTTTGATATTTAACTGCTGAAGCAGAATATGTGTTTCTTTATTATTGTTATAGCCTTAAAAGAAAATGAAATGAAATATTAATTTTAAATCTTAAATATGGGTTTCTAGTTTTTTTGCATCCTCAATTTATACAATTGAATAGAGCATATAATATGCAAATTCCATGCGTAATTAAAAAAAATAAATGGGGCATTCTCAGTCTTTTGACTTTCGGGAATAAAAATCTGGTAAAATTAAACTTGCTAAAATAACATTTTAATCTGATAGACGAATACCTTAATAATTCAAAATAAAGAAAAAATGGTCAGCAGCGAAAAATCTATTTAACTGAGATTTAATTTAAACTTGGGAGTTTAATTTTCCTTACCATTTTGCCACTATAACTTTTTATTTTCTTCTAAATTTATACTTATAAGGAATTCGCATAGTACCCACAGGACATTCAAATAAGAAATAATAACAATGTAGTGCTTTTAGGGTTTCGTACTTAAAAAGTAAAAACGGAACCATTATAAGATCACTCCTGTGTCTCTCTGTCTGTCGCAGCCAGTTTACTCGTAAACTATAGACCGTCGAAAGTTCAAATTGGGGGAAGCAATAAAGACTATTGACCCACATATTTACAGATTATTAAACATTTATAAATATTTTTTGGAAAAATGTAGTAGGACTAATTAAGTTACTTGAAAAAAAAATTTTTTTTCTTTGTATATCGTGTGAAAGCTTTCATAACGCTGAACACAAAAGTACATTTCTTTTAATTCTAGGTATTATATTTTCAGAGATATCGTCGAAAATGTAATGCAAAAATACATCCCCCCCTCCCCCTCCATCTATTTCCGAATCTACTGAAACTAAAATTATGAAAAAATTGGAGGCAGTAGACGTTAACTTAAACCTTGCAGGAAAATTATAGAGATTACCCTAGGTCACATAGTTTTTGAGTGAATCGCATTTTTCTGTTGCACACAAATTTCGATTTTCGGGCATTGAGCGAAGGTGTTGAGGAGCGCTTGAGGTCAGTGGCGTGGCGTGAAAATTTTCGGTGGTCATCGCAATTATTTAAGTTTGTGGTGAAAAATTATTAACTCTAAAATTCAATGGTTGAATGTTCAAAAAAGAAACTTTAAATCTTACCTTCACTTATACATGAACTCCAAATGTTCTGCTAAAACTGGATCGTAGAGTTTTAAAAGCTTATTAAGAGTTTTAAAATATTGCTTGGTCATCGCCGCATCCAGCGATGACCGGACGCCACGCCACTGCTTGAGGTACCTATCGTAGCAGAAGTATAAAAGCATTGTTGATAATGGTTTTTGATAAAATCGCCGATATATTAACCGTTAAAGACAGGGAAAGTTTTGACATATATATAATGACAGGAGCAGCATACTCTAGGTACCATTGGCTTTTAACGCCTAGATAACAACTTTTAATGATACATTTATGTAATACAATGTCCAGTAGCAGTATAAAAGCAAGAAACGCCAAATTGTTAAAAACAAACTAATTTAATTAGAATTAATCACATAAATACTATGGCATTCGCGACAAGCTTGCATTGAGTGGATCTCCCAATACGCTTCCTGTTTCTTTAAAAGTTAATTAAAAATCTATCTGGAAAAACGAGGCACGGACCATTCGGCGTTGCAAATTTGCGATCTCCTTTGAACAATGCCAAGTTTACATTGAATAAGGGTTTTGTTTTAGCTACACTGTAAAAAGAAAAGTTTACTACGACGCGGAATTTAGTTTTATGAAATTCCAAATGAAGTTTTAAATATGCACTATTTTTATTGTCAATGCCGAATTAAGTTCATCATAAACAGAATAGGACAAGATTTAAATAAGAGTTACAAAGAATAGCAATATTTGATATTATTAGGCTTCATATCTCTTTGAATTTTTACGGTATAGCCATTCATAATTTACTAGTCAATATATACAGCTATGCCAAACCCTACGTTTTATAGTTTTTTTACAAAGTATTATTTTTTACTTTCTTCTATCTTTACAAGAAGAAAGTATTGAATTTGTGAAAATGTTCGGCTTCCGTTTTTCGACGGTTTTACACATTTTAGGGGTCAGAGATCCCGAAAATCATGTTTTTACAAAATATCTGTCTGTGAGTCTGTCTGTTTGTGTGTGTCTGTATGTGACACAAATTTTGTGAGCGCTCTATCTTAAGAACTAATGCACGGAATTTAATAAAAGTTTATAATCCCTAACATAAATTGGTACTGATTAGGTTTTGGTGTAAATTGCCCAACTGGTGGCGCTGCTATGTTGCATTTTCACGATTTCTGCAACAGCTCTATCTCAAGAACAAATGCAGAGCTTTTCAGCTATGTTTAGATTTAGTTAGACGTTGATACAAGTTGTTACTGATTCGGTTTTAGTATTATCGGTTTGGTATTTGGTATTAATCGCCCAATAGGTGGCGCTGCTATGCTGGAATTTTCATGATTTTTGCAATAGCTCTATCTCAAAAACTTATCCACGGATTTCCCCCAAACTTCAGATTCAGTTAAACGTTGGCATAAACAGTTGCTGATTAGGTTTTCATGTAAATCACCCAATATGTGGCGCTGCTAGACTGTATTTTGCAGGATTTACACGATTTCAGCGATAACCATATCTCAAGATCTAAAGCACGGAATTTCATATCTTTAGAATCTTCATGATTGTCATAGATTGCCATTTAATTTTGGCAGTTTGATACCGAATTTTGAAGTATTAACCTGTATGAAATAGAAGGAAGTTTTCTGATT
The DNA here is from genome assembly GCA_963932465.1 of Maratus speciosus. Taxonomy (NCBI): domain Eukaryota; kingdom Metazoa; phylum Arthropoda; class Arachnida; order Araneae; family Salticidae; genus Maratus; species Maratus speciosus. The sequence continues at coordinate 182,495,415 of OZ010796.1, read as the reverse complement.
GGTACATTCTACTAGTTCTTTTAACGCCCAGATAGCATGAACATTTGCAGCAAGTTTGATTTTTTTCTGATATTATCTTGCCGTGACAAATTTGAATTGAGAAATTCGCAGCATTTCTCCCGCAAGGTATACCATCACCCACTTGCATGAGTAGTTTGTTTTGAAACTGATGACAAGACTGTCTTTAATTCACGAAAGTGACGAAAGCAAAAAATCCCTCTGTTGAGAAAACAGACAATCAGCACATACGCAGAAATTTCATTCGGTAGGCACCGCTTTTTCTAAACGCTAAGCTTATCAAATACCAAAAAATGCTCGAATTGAAAAGTACGAATATTACCTTAACCCTCTGTCTACCAGAAGGGTCCAATGGACCCGACATGTACATTCAAAATATTTATTCAAACCAGAAATTTCTTCAAAACAAACTAAATTTATAAATCAGACAATAATAAGTTAAATAAACAAATTAAATAGTTTTAAGTAAAAATTCTGGTGTAGAATGTTTTTATAAAACTTGAGTAAAATTTTCGGTAGTTCTAGGGTTAACTAGTTTATGGTGATAAAAAAGAAGATGCATCTACCTTCTGACGGAGCGTTCGCTTCAACAGACCTGATCAAAGGGGTTAATCTCTTCAAAGGGGTTAAACTCATAGTGTGTCATGGAAAGATTACTAGTTTGCAGCATATTTGATTTCTTGTTTGTAGTTAATTTGCAATAAATTTGATATAGCATGACTTTAATTTGCACGACAAGTTAGCTGCAAGTACAAAGTGTGGTGAATTCGGCGTTTGCGTTACTCTGCTACAGTCTTGTTATGAACTTTGTCTTGTCATGCTGGGATTACTGCAACTTTGCAGTTTACAAAGCAATACTGTTCCAGATTTTCTGCAAACTAAAAATGCTATGTGGGCGAATTTTTTAATAATACAGTTAATAATTCATATATTTATAGTACAGAATACTCTGAGTGCGAGTAATACTCGCACTTGACCGTTTATTAGTACAAAATTTTGTTACAACATTGTCTTAAAGGGGTGCATAAGAAGGGGCGGAAGGAAGAAATAGGGTATGGTATAGGAAAAAGGGATGGGATGGTAAAGAAAATTACCACCTATTTTTAGACAAATCATGTTAAGACTAAGTGATAGCCACAATGTTCATTGATTTTTAGAAACAGTTATTTACATTGAATTAAATTTAAAAAAAAAATATTTACCTCGAAAAGTACAGGAATAAACTTTGGGGACGGTAACACTACCAATAAAGCCATGATGCTTGAAATTATTTAAATGCTGATTTAAATTCTGCAGTAAATTTCCTGGCAAACAATTTTAGACATTCTTTCTCTAGCATACTTGAAAAATGAGAAAAAACTAGAAAACAAAATTCTGTGGTAACATCTGAAGTGCTTTTCTGTATAAGTTTAGCAAGAGGGATGGTAAGGAATCTAAAACCCAGGGACAGAGTTAAAAATTAATATCAACCGTAAAAATGTGTGCAGGTTAATTTTTTGCTATATATTTATATAAAACAATTGTCCCAGTTTCGGAAAAAAAATTACATCGAATTCCTTTTATTGAAACAATTTTATTAGACAGCTCCAAACTTAAATATCAGCATCAGGTTCATAGGACGGTATAGGTGTTTTCCTGGTGTTTGAATCCTTAGCGTCGTCGAAAACTTATTTATCTCGTTAATATAGTTATGCAATCATGCAATGGGATGTTCCCCAGTATATGAAATAAAAAAAAACAATATGTACTAAAATAAAATTATTATTCATGGACTTTAAAGTCAAAAGCTTGTGAGAATGTCCCACATATATGATGGTGCGAAAATGATGTAGTTTCTACATTTAAGTGCATTCGGAATTAGTATTCTTACATGTATAAATATTTCTGTCCTATTCAGAATATCAAATTAGAAAATTACGCCATTGAGAAGCAGTTATAGCAGACATTATTTGGTTTACGGAATAAAAAAAACGTAAGATTTTCTAACTATAGTGTCACGTTTAAAATCATATATATTTCATAAGGATTTAAACAGGGTCTGTAACAAATAAAACTAGTCGTTGGGAGTCACCGTAATACTTACTCATGATGGATATGCATAATATAAAATATGAAAATAAAACACGTGTAAACTATTTATAAAATGCATATCCAGGGATAACTAAGGTTACTGAAATTTATGTGTGTATTGTGAATGTCTTTAATTATTACAGTCTAAGTACATACCAAATTTCAAGCCTCTTAACCCAATTTGTTTGGTAGATACATTGTTAAAAATTTGCAGCATTCTGGCAGGTCATTTGACCGTTTTTTCCGAAAACGGTTACACAACCGTAATTTTAACACTATTCTGACCATATTTTTGGCCATTTTATGGTCAGAATATAGTTAAATTATGGTTATGAAACCGTTTTTATAAAAAACGGTCGAATGACCTGCCAGAATGATGCAAAATTTTTAACAGTGTAGAGTGTTTAAAATCGTGGCTTGATGACGTCATCAACTTTAAATGGTCTTTTACTGAATTGCGTAAAAGAAACATTTTTATAACTTCAGAAATGATAATCATGTCAACTAAGAGTTTACTGCGTCGGATTAAGCGTCTCATTTTCAAGTAAAATATACATATCTTTGAATTGAAATTTGAATGAAATACAGTGTCATGGAAAATCGAAGAATGTGCAAAACATCATTACAAATAACTTGACAGCTAATTATCCGATCAACTTCATTTTTATGCAAAATTTGTGCTTTTTTTATTGTCTTTCATATTCACTCCTTAAAATAAACAATTTCGAAAAATTTTATATACCTTTTATCAGAGCGAATATTTCGAGAGTCCGAAAAAAATAGTTCCGGATAATCGAGATTAATGAAATTCAATAGGTTTCTTCTCATTCTTACGTACTAAGTACACACGAATTTTCAAGTCTCTATCTCAATTTGTTATCGATGTTGTTAGTTATTTGATAATCGAGATTAATGAAATTCAATAGGCTGCTGCTCATTCATACATACTAAGTACACACCAAATTTAAAGTCTCTGTCCCGATTTGTTCGGGAAATAGAACGTTTACAGACACACGCACAGACAGACAGACTGACGCCATTTTTTTTTTTTTTTCTAAAAATATGTTTTCGGAATCTCCAGTGTCTGAAACGTAAAAATCCATCAAGAAAGATTTTCGATTTTTAAGACGATTACAAGAGTTACCCTATACTACGTATGATGGGTCAGTAAAAAGGTAATAAATGACACCCTTTTGCTGCAGGCTGGGTAAATATAAATATTTCTGACTAGAAATATAAATTTCCATTTTAAAGCGGCATTTTTTTCGTCAGTGGGAATCTCTTACTTCTTTGAAATGACGATCATTTAAGATGTAAAGAAAATATTTTATTTATAAGTCATGTGATGTAAAAAATGAATACATGTTACGTCACATAGATGCATTTAATGTTTATCTCAGGTTTGAAAACCTATATCTGTTGTACAATATTTTGTTGTTAAAAAGTCTTAATTTATAATAAATAGTATAAAGTTAAGAAATTATTTCAAAGATATATATAAATGTATCCCTTTTTGTTGTATAGGTAACAATAACTTATAGGTAAAATAGCATAAAGACAAAAGGTTTTAACATATTTTTATATTAAATATATATTAAAGGCGATTCGTTTTGTGTTTGTTATTATTATCCCTGTTTCTTACAATCATGTTCTATTAAACATACAATCTATACTAATAAAAGAAGAGATTTTGGCCTATATGTGTGTGTATGTGCGACGGTTATAAAAATATACCGCGTGTGAAGTAGAACATTTGGTTGAGCATAATAAAATGTAGGTCTTCTCCTTTTGAGTCTCAGGATGCTCATTTTTTGATAATTAGGCAAGATTAATTAAACACCTCAATTGAAAAAATCCCTGCTGGCCCGGCCTACTGGCGGAGGTAGATTTCGAAGTTAAGTATACTTATTTCACCAATAAAAACTAAATCAGGATTAAAGATAAACCCACTTTAACAATTTTATCTGGCCGCTTTTGACGAGTTTTTATTTCATATTTATATAATAGCTGGTTTTATCAGAATCATGTTAAGATGGTATTAAGGAAAAATACTTTTACATGCTCAACAACTCGAAATTTTCTGGCACATTTTCAGATTCATTTTTAATAGAAAAAATATGAAACTTGCTGACGTGATTTTTGAAGACATTTATAAGCGACTTGTGTTTTTATTTTTCGTTCAATTAATTAAAACTTTATTTATAAACAATTATTTTCTCAGTGGGACAATATTTTTCGTTTTCAACACAATCGCTTTGGGAAATTCTGTTCAAAATGCCCACTTTGACATCATTTTTTTATATACTTCCTCTATCAAAAAAATCAACCATTACAGTACATTATATAGCTTCTGAATAAGAGAATCTACCAATTGGATGTGTTTGAGAGCAAAAATTAATTTAAAAAATGAGTCAAAAAATAAGCAGTTTGGATTAGAATACACCCTTAATAAGATGTTTTTTTTCTTCAACCGCTATGTATTTTTAATTTGTTTTTGCTGTAAGTTGTCTGTATAAATGTTGTAGACAATATTAAGAAGATATATGATAAATTCATGGGGATTTTATATCTTATGAATTGACGGAGTTATGGATTTTTTTCATCATCCTTTTTGTTTTCGTTTTTATTAATTTTTTTGCGGTAGGAATTGGTCCTATCAAAAACTTGTGAATATAAAAGTTGTAGATAATATAAAGGCGATTTATAATAAAATTAATTGGATTCGATATCTCGAGAATTGACGAAGTTATGAGTTTTTTTCTCCCAAAACCCCCATTTTTTGCGCCCCTTGAGCCCATTTTTAATTTTATCAAAAATTTGATACATAAATTCTTGGCCCTATTTTTAAAAATAATAAAATTCTTAAACTGATTTGATATGTACAAAAATTAAGAAATTATGGGGGTTTTTCGGTTTTCACAAAAACCCTCCCTATTACCCAACCCCTTGTTCCGATTTTGCCCATTAACGAACATGACAGAGATTTTGTGCTCCTTGATTTTATGTATCAGTTTGGAAGAGATTTATGCAGAATTGCGAAAATTATCGTGTCCAGAAGAAAGTGATAGATAGTTAGATAGATAAAGTTTTTTACTGAGGGTGGTTTTGGGTTCTGGGGGTCATGATCGGTGTACATCTGCAAAAATTTTTCAGAAATTCCAACATAGGAGAGAATGTAATAGGTAGTATTTCATACGAAATCTACCTAAAAAATCAGAAGCAAAGAAGATCCTGCCCTCGGTGGGCGCTATTTTGTTCGGGCTCTTTCCTAAGTGCGCATCGGGCGAAGCCGTTCTTAATGTTAAAACACATTCTTAAATTTTGTGCATTTTACTTTCGAACAAAAACAAACGAAGATATTTGATTTTTTGGGGTCACTCTTCCCCTTCTTCAATTTGAAGTGGACCTCCGCCTGAATTTTCGAGATACCGGGAAATGGAAAATATCCACTTAGTTCTCATATCTTCTTCTTTACGGTGGGTCAATTCGGTTCGAAAAATAAGAAAATTTATTCTTTCAAAAAAAAAAAAAAAAAAAAAAAAATCGCGACCGGAAGTTATTTCGTGCCAATCAGAGATACTCTTTTTTTACGCTAAATGTATCTAAATGTCGATATTTAACATAATCTTTTAGATCATTCTTTGGACGTTTAATTTACATCAAGTATAAAAATCTCAAAAAGTTAAGTATTTTTATTTCTCTTACAGCACTGTTGAAGCGTATTAAAAGAAATACTTATGCTTAAAAATATGTAAACTTTAAATATACGTATATTTAAAATACCCGTTTAAAGGATATAAGTATCCGATATGATTAAACGTATTGTTTAAGTATACATATTTCATACGGTCGTACTATACGTATATACCTATACCGGATAAACACATAACTGAAATAAGTATCGCGTTGGAAGCACTACTATAAACATCTTAAGAGGTAGGAGATTTTCGCCACAGGAAAAATCCAAGAATTCAGTTAGGAATATCACGGCCAATACCTGGAATAATTACCCTTGATAAGGCCATGACAAACTTAGCGTACGAAAGGAGGGTAAAGGGATTAAACAATTATGAAAAAAAAAAACAGTATAGAGCACTAACTTCCGGAAAAATACAGGCTCTACCAGGATAACATAAAGGGCATTTCAAAACTTTGGGCATGTCGGCACCCGAAAAATCTTATAAATATACCTTTTCATAATTCGGAGTTCTAATTTGCCAAATAAGAGATATGCATAATAAGAAATTTGCATAAAAAAATGTGCATAATTTGCCAAATGTGAAAAAAAAATTCAATAAAATGCACATATGTTTCCAGACCGTAAGATTACTCGTACTCTAAATTTAATGAAATGTTACTGGGTACTAAACTTAATTTTAAAGGTTTGATAACAGATGGCATAAGTAGTACCGCTTGATTCGGCGTTATGATAGCCAACTTCATACGAAAGCCCTATTATTTGACTTTAAGATGCAGTATATTTAATTTAGTCAAACTGGACACAACAAATGGTTTTTTTTTGTGCATTTAAGATGCAAAAGTTTGTGCCAACGAATTGCAATGTCTACAAGCGTTACATTTTGTTTCCATTTGATAACAATTGATGTAATGAAAACATAACAGGAAGGGTAAAAGAATACTTAAGAATCAAGAAAATAAAAATTTATCCCTTGACGCGACTTCTTTTAGAAAAAAAGTTCAGAAGTATTCGTGGCTAATATTGCACATGTAATTTCCCATCGCTGGAACAGTGATGATCCACATAAGTCTATCTTTCTGAGTACTCTTTGTCGGTTTTTGTCCCCGACCTTTTGTTAGCTTTCTCAGCTTTCTCAATTTCTTAGTTGGCCTTTGCTTCTTTATTGTCCGTCTCAGCTTATTTTGTTGCCCAATTTAGTATTATTTCACCCTGTTTTACTTCTTTTTGTTTGGCTTTCTGTTTCTTCTGTATCTTGGATTTTTACATCTCGTGCCAACTTTGTGCTTTAAGGATAAAAAGCATGCTCTTGGATCGCCTATTTCCCTTCTTTCAGGACTGTGTGGCAATTCAAGGATTTCGTTTCACCGATGAGAGAGTTCTTCAGTTGTGGAGCGGGAAGTGTCTGAATCTTCAGATTCTGAAAAACATTCTTCGTCGGACGCTTTCGGCTCCTGATGAAGAAATCTTAGATTCACTGGAGTTTTTTAGAAATTTCTGCTGTTACTGAACATCGTATTTAGTTTGCTTGTCATGATGTCCACTCAGTCTGGGTAATCTTATTCCGCTGAATCCATCGCCCTTTTCGTAGGCCAGGACTGAATGTTCAATTTCTTCCAATAGAAGCTAATACAAGGTGCCCTTATCTGGAGAATGTTTGAAGTTTGTCTCGTTAGAACTGAACAATCTGTTTGAATCCAGTAAGGTTTCGAAAATATTTTCTTCCTTCTCGAAAACCTTTTCTTCATCGGGTGACTTGCGATAATTTGAGGAATTAAGGCATCATATGGCAGTCGAAATTTCATTTTATCACACATGATTGGCACATCAGTTCGAATGTTAAGTGTATGGCTTCTAGCGTCTTCGTAATATTAAATAAGCCAAAGCTGGTGTATAGGCCGTCATTGGGGATCTTACGCGATGTGTTAAAAACATTTTTTCATTCAACATTGTCGCAATTGAATTCAGTAGTGTATTTTCATTTAAATAATTAATGTAATTATTTATATGTATTTACTATAATTATAGGTATCGTCAAAATCGAAAAACTTTTAATCGTTTGGCGTCAAGCATTTTCATTTTGGCATTGATAATATTAAAAATCGATTTTTCCGCCAAATGTCGACAAATGTCGCCAATATTTTGCCAAATATCGCCAAATGTGACCAAATATTGCCAACTTTGCGACTTCGTTGCTCTTAACTGTTCAACAACTTAATAATCGTTTCAGCCTTCATTCCTATTGAAATGCAATGATCCGTAGTTACCCCAAAATAACCCGCTAATGCAATGTTATCGAACAGGTGACCTAGTCCAATGGACTTCTCGCACCCCCAAAACGGTAGGATACGAAATTTTCTCAAAATCGTTAGTGCGCTTTTTTAGATAAAATTTATAATTATACACAAAGGGGGACTCGCATAATCACAAGATTTGCTAGTATTACATGATGTACAGTCGTGGAAAAAAAGTAAACTCCCTTACTAACTCTGCAACAAATAATCGTAGAAGAAATTTAGTAGCAAAGGATTGGAAATTAAGTGTACTTTTAAATGATGCATTGAAAATTTGCTTGGGGGCCATCTACAATTCGAAACAAACTCAAATTTTGTTTTTTTCTAAGGCAACACCCAATTTTGACAAGATATTTTAAATCTTCTGTTCAGACTATGCTTAGGAACGAGATGTGATGTCATTTGGACAATTTGTTTTTGAATTATAAGCATTCAAAATTTAGAGTTTCTAATGTTAATCTACGTTTTCATCTTTTTATTAATATCTCCTGAAATTGTAATGTGAAAATCTTTTTGTGTTGTTATATTACTAAAAATCCCAAGCATAAATCCATTGAATTTTTAATTTAAAAATTATAATATGAATTATTAATTATGAGATTAATATTTAAAAAAATATGAATTACAACCTACAGTTTTTTTCATGGATTTATATTTATTATGTCCTCTTTTATGGGAATTCAAAATTTCAACCTTTTCTTCCAAGTAGTTTTCCAGTTATTCTTAAAAAACTTCAAAATACTGGTTTAATGGCCATCTATGATCTGCAGAAAAGCATAAATTGCAAAATATATATATATATTTTACTCATGTTATTGAAGCATTTGGGCTGGGATTGCGGTGCCTCACTTAAGATCAACTTAAAGCGTAAGTCTGTCTTACGATGTAAACAAAGCGTAGATTTTATTTCAGTATCTCACGATCTTATGTTAACCTGAATCCTTTCTGCGTTCATGCAATATGCAAATTATCAATAGAGTTCCTGATATTGCTAACGATCTCATTGAATCAAAGACATGGACATTACAAGAAATTCTTGATAAAATGGTTTCCATACATCATATTAACAGATCCTCTCTTTTAAGTTTAAGCAAAACATGTGGCTTGTTGGGAGGGGGAGGGATTGGAGGGCATTGAGATGTTTATACTTATTAATTTAATGTACTCAAATCTTGTTAAATTGTTCCCTGTATTAAACTGAATATCTCTTAAGTAAAATATCCCCACTAAAGTATTTTATTGTTAGTTAAAACTGCTAATTTAGTCTTTTACTAACTTGTGTATATCAATCCAAAATTTTAATCTTTATAAATAAGTATAGATGTAAAGTGTTTTTAACTGATTAATAAAGAGTTTTAAATAATTAAACCTTTCCTTCCATAGCTTGAAATTTAGATATTATTCGAGTGCACATGCTAATTTAAAAACATTTAAAAAGTTATTTTTATGACTTTCAGATAGGCAAGTTTTCTTGACAATTGGAGGTAGTGTTCAAAAATATCCAAAATCTGAAGAAAAAGAAACTTTGAATGGCAAGTGTTTTTGAAAACCGGCATTAATGAGTTAATTTTAAAATTTCAAATGGAATAGCAGAATAAGTTTAATCATAGAATTGTTAACCCTATTTTAAATGAGAATAACGAATTTAAAGTTATTCTGATGTCTTTTTTAAAAAAAGATTTAATTTTAGTTCTTCAAATATATCTGAATGTAAACTATGGGAACATATCTAAAAAGATCCCATACGAATCAATCCCTCCCACTCACTCATCAAAAACATTTTTTTTTTCAAAATATGGCATTATTAATAGCCTTGGGGTTGATTTTCAAGCAAAAAAGCAATTTGTCTGGTTTTTTCTACATTCATTCCTTATACTGCTTTATACGAGGGGCAGTCGGAAAATAAGATTCCCCTGGCTACTGTGGACAGAGGTGTGTATGAAAGACAAAAAATGTAATGAGACATTAAATATATAACATAACTTTATTTTTCCACATAAGTACCAAGTACATTGAGACATTTATCATACCGCTTTATAAGCATCAAAAAGCCTTCCAGGAAAAAATCAGGGCTTTGCATACGGACAAAGCGTTGAACGGCTATGCGAGAAAGACGACACAGCAGGTGTCTGCGAAAGTGCAAGACACCGATACACCATTGGGTAGAGGTCGACTGGATTGTGAAGGGAAACGAAACGTGGGTCCACCATTTCACGTCCGAATCGAAGGCCACATCCATGGAGTGGAAACATCCGTCATCGCCTGTCCGAAAGAAGTTAAAAAGAACTCCGCCTGCAGGTAAAGTGCTCCTCACCGTTTTCTGGGACGCCCAAGGAGTTTTGTTGCTGGACTTTTTGGAGGATGGAACCATCAATGTTGCACGGTACTGTGACACTCTGTCGAAAAGGAAAGAGGTGATTCGGAAAAAGCGGCCTGACTTTCTCAGATCTGGCGTTCTGCTGTTGGATGACAATGCGAGACCGCACTCGGCGACGGCAACGCAAAACCACATTGCAACTCTTGGTTGGGAGCGCCTACACCATCCGTCATACAGTCCGGATCTCGCACCAACTGACTTCCATCTGTTTCCAGCTTTGAAGAAGAATCTCGGCGGAAGGCGTTTTGGAAGCAATGCTGAAGTCAAATAAGCCGTTCAACTCTTCTTACGTATGCAAAGCCCTGCGTTTTTCCTGGAGGACTATTTGAAGCTTATCAAGCGGTATGACAAATGTCTCAATGTACTTGGTAATTATGTAGAAAAATAAAGATATGTCTTATCTTCAATGTAGCATTCTATTTTTGGACTTTCATACACAAATCTGACCTCAGTTGACAGGAGAATCTTACTTTCCGACTCCCCCTCGTACTATTTTTTTTATTCTAAATTTTGAATTGGCTGATATTCTTTACATTTCTGCCAATAATTAAAAAAAAACTGTTAGTTAAATAAATTCAAAATCTGAGAAAAAGCATTATAAAAACAATTACAAAATTCCAATCGCATTAACATATTCGAAAACTATTATAATTACAGATGACTTATATATTTTTTAATCGGATAACGCAACACTTATAGGCATTATAAGGTGAATATTGAAGAGATTTTTACGGTATATAACAATAGCCGACGCATATTAAGTGAGTGAAATGGTCATATTGGAAAGAATAATACATTAATAGAAGTGAATTAGTCAATCTGTAGCTTTTCAACATCCTTCGAGTGCCGAACTTCAATTTGGATACGGCGCCTAAAATAATCCCTTTTAAAATAATTAATTCATCTTAAACCAATCTTACGAATTTCATGCAAATTTATATTTATGCTAATTGAAGAGTGTAGAATTTATTTATGGTGTCAAAATTGGGTCCTGCTATTGAAAAAAAAAAAAAAACTTTGGGTTTGTTTTGATATGTAGATGACCCACTAAGCAAATTTTATATACATTATTTAAAAGTAAATTTTATTTCCAATCGTTTGATACCAGTAACTTTATTCTCTGATAATTTGTTGCAGAGTTAGTAGGGGGTGTTTTTTTTTCCACGACTGTAACATAAAGTGAAAAATACCATGGCTATTCGCAGCTAACGAAAAAGACAGGCTTCCATCCTTTTTGGCTGTCAGATAATCAAGGTAGGATGCTTTCCACCAATTGTCGGTCATTTAATCAAATTAGGCTGAAAAGCAACCGAAGTTGGTTGAATACCTGGCCCGCCATCTTCTTTGATCGTTACTCTTAACATTAAATTCTAAAATTAATGTCATGTTTCCGACATTTTCCTTTCATTAAATAAATATGTCAAAAGAAAGAAAAAAGCTACTTTATATAATAATAAATTGTGTTGAAAATAAAAGTAAAATGTTTTTAATGATTTTGAAAATAAAACTAATTATTAAAATCTGATTAAAAATGTTTCTAGTTACGTAAAATCCCATGCTCGAAAACAAAACTTTTCTGTAAATAAGGAAATTTATTCTATTTGTAAACTTTCCGGAAAATTTAAATGAAATTTCAATATCTTTTATAAAAAATATCTTATTGATATCTCTTTTTTTCAGATATATGTCTATTTACACATTTATGTTAAGTATCATAAATTGAAATCGATTATAAGTTATTGATATCTCTTTTTTTCAGATATATGTCTATTTACACATTTATGTTAAGTATCATAAATTGAAATCGATTATAAGTTATTAATTTTTGTATATTTGATTTCAGGGAGTCGATCACGTCATGAGGAAGATGACGACGAAGAGCTCCCACCGGGAGGTAGGTTTTGCAACTAATTATCTGGTATATTAATAAAAGAAAGCTGTAAGTGGGTCTATTTGACTGCGCGAGAAGGCTAGGGAAATCAATCGCACGTATAGGTCTGAATAATTTGAATAAGGTTACACGGAGACAGATTCGAATTCGCTTGAGACTTTGATTTTTCATTTCTCAATAACCAGCCGAGTTATTAATTAAAAATCCTCATCGAACATTAACGAATGAGCTTTAGTTTTCCCAGTTTGCCAGAATTACGATTGCTTCCATGAATGTACGAAGAAAATGTAGTTCTTCAAGCGCATAGTTAGTTTAAAAAAATGGAGAATTCTCAGCTACATTTATTCCGGTTGCAGTAATGTTATATTTTCGAAACGTCTATTCTTAGATCACTTATTGTCCTATTTATTGCGCATATAATGCCTACTGGCATATTTTTTAAAATTAAAATAAACAATACATTTGCAATTTGGATAGCTGTTTTCAATTTTTTAAACAAAAAATATTTTTCCTTTATAGATGTAAAACACTTTCAACTCCGAAGGTTATAATTACAATTTTAATGTAAGGTTACATGTAAAGTATTCTTTCATTTTTAATAAATTAAATTTGCGCAATTTAATCGCAGAAATTCTCAATTAAAAAGGCGCAAAAATTCTATTAAAAATTAGTGGTCCCAAAAATTGTAAAAGTGTGTGTTTATATAAGGTAATCTAAGGTTTGGTCATATTTAAGGCTAGGTAAATATTTTTTGGAACCTTTTGGCACACGAAGTGATTTTATTTAAGAGTATTAGCAAGCATATATATTATAAAAAGAAAATCGTTTAAAATATAACGGGATTTTAAAACATACAAAAGCGAGGGAATATATATTTCGATAATCTATTTAAAAAATTTAAAACCGTAGCAAAATTTTGAAATTCCTTTTATTATTCATCCATTTTTTCTCATTATCCTAAAATCTATTGCCTTTATTTTTAGATAAAAATTTTTAAAAATGATTCCTTTGCAAATTTTTTCAAGTCAATTGATTCTTAAAACAAATGTATGTGTGTACATCCAGATATTTATAATGTAAAATTTTGATGAATTTCTATGTTTTGTATTTTAAAAAATAATCTCTAATTCTAATTTTGTTGATCTTATTTTTCAGTCTCAAGGAGACGTCGCCCACGACCCAGACTAAGTGATAGTAAGTTTTTTCTGCATTTTTACGCCTCTGTTATGTCTTTGAATGTAAATTTAATCGAAAACATAAAAAAAACAAGTTAGAAAAATCATGCGTAGAGCATAGATTATGAAACACTTTTCAACACTAGCTGAAAGCTTTAACGATACTTCGTTACTTACGGAAAAAAGGTAAATAAGATAACTAAGTAAACATTTAAAAATCTGATTTCAGTAGTTACCGCCCACAGCCAAATATGTATTCCAATTCTTTTGAACAGCCCTGCATTCGATCTGTATGTTGATATATATACTATATAATGGGAAAATTTAATTTAGTAAGGAAATGCATAATAGGTTGAAAATCATCTTTCAGCAATTTATACTAATAGATGGAAACATACTTGAATACTTTTGTACAGCCCTGTAGTTTACCTAGTATCTTTATTACATGCCACTATTTAGATAAAATTTAATTCAAACTAAAACACGCTTAAAACTACTGAAATTACATTTCCAGAAATTATCACCCATGGACGGCAATGTATCCAACTCTTTGCGTGGCCCTGTATATCATTTTATCTATATTCTACAAATATTTCTTAGTACACTAAATTCAGTTCAGCGTAAAAATGCATAACTCCTTTAAACACACCTTTTAGCAATTTAAGCTCATACTCAGTATCCTTTGCGAATTCATTTCTGTAGCTCTGTATATGAACTGAAGCATTTATACGCACTTTATAGTATGCATAATTATAGTGAACAAGTAGGTAAGTGTGATCACAGATCGCACAGAGGGTTTCGTTTAATATTCCTTTCAAAACACTTTATCCTTTTCAAAAATCTGTTAGTTCCACATTTCGCATAGAGGGGCGCACTCTATTCTAAACAAACCGATAACCGAACGAAATTCCGTTTTATATACTATCCGTAGATATATTAGTCGAGGGGATTGGGCCGATAGCACCCGAGATAAGTAGTCGCCCCCTGGCGGTAAAAAGTGGAACTAAAATATATAAGGCTATAGTGCATAATATGAAAGAATGGTCAAAGGGGTGTCGGCAAAAGTTGGAAAAGTGCCCTCCGGGTGAAAAGGGCGGAGGTTAGAAAAATTGCTTAAAATACACAAGTTAGAGCCCGGAGGAGTAAATAATATAAGACATTTTGAAAATTTTATGATTTGGTGTGTGGTCTGAGGTATTCCGCTATACGTATGCAAAAATTCATGTCTCCAACTTAATTAGGGGCTCTCTTAGAAAGAATTGCTTAAAATAAATATGTGGTAGCTCAAATGGTTAAACATAAGACTTTTTCAAGATTTTATGATTTGTCGCCTGGCCTCAAGTGTTCTGCTATAAGTATGCAAAATTTCAAATCTCCAATTTAATAAGGGGCTCAGTTAGAAAGAATTGCTTAAAATACGCATGTGGGAGCCCAAAGGGTTAAAGGTACGATTTTTTAAAATTTTTATGATTTGTTGTATGGTATGTGGTGTTCAGCTATAAGTATGCAAAATTTCACGCCTCCAATATAAATAGGGGCTCACTTAGAAAGAATTGTTTAAAATACACATGTGGGAGCTCAAAGGGTTAAAGGTACGGCTTTTTCAAAATTTTATGGTTTGTCATTTGATGCGAAGTGCTCAGCTGTAAGTATGTAAAATTTCACGCCCCCAACCTAATTAGAAGCTCATTTAGAAAGAATTGTTTAAAATACACATGTGGGAGCCCAAAGGGTTAAATGTACGACTTTTTCAAAATTTTATGATTTGTCATATGATGTGTGGTGTTCAGCTATAAGTATGCAAAATTTCAAGTCTCCAACATGAATAGTTTCTGAGAACCGGGCTGTGGGACAGACGGACAGAGGAGCGAGACGAATAGGGTTTCGTCAGATGAACGAAACCCTAAAAAAGCGCATATCATAATTTAAAATGCATTTCGAGCAATCATTACTAATATACAATAATTCGGATACAATATAGTATCTGAAATCTTTTCATATACACCGCAAACAATTTCCCCTATACCATTATGAACGGAATTCTTTTGTGTGGCCCTGTAAATGAATAACTATTCTTTGCATCATATATTCTACAGAATGTATATTTTAGTGCACTTGATAAATGCATATGAATTTTATTATGTTTGAAAGCATGTAACATCATTTAAAACCATTTTAAACGTTTTTTTCCCATAGGCCGTAATGTAACGGAAAACTTTTGACTGTCCCTGTAAATGAACTAAACATGCTAGAAACTTTATTTGAAACAGGGATCGTGCTATGGTAGAGGTCACTAACATCCAAAAATTTCAGAACAATCCGACTATATTTACGAGAGTTAGAGCGCGGCCAGACGGACAGACAAACCGAAGTCATAAACACTTTTCAACTTTGTTGGAAAGTGTTAAAAACGAAATAAGGAACGGGCCCTTTATATAAAGTGCATATGCGACTAAGGGATAAATCGGCAATTACACTATAAAAAATGGACTAAACTACAGAAATTTTACTGGCAATCGAGACGCCAGTACTCCCGTATATTGCAGAAAAAATTCCGTTTATTTTTTTAATTTACGGGGGAAATTTTCCGTTAAAATACGGAAATAGTACTGCCGTCTCGATTGCCAGTACAATATCCGTATTTTAGTCCGTTCCTTTTTACAGTGTAGCAGCGACAGAAGGTGTCAAAACCAGAAGAATTTAGAGAGAAAAGAAAGAATATAAAAGACCCCCTAAAACCGGAATCCATTCCCGAATCAGAAAGCATAACACGCTAATTTCAAATATTGTATTTTTTCTATTTCCCTGATAACTGGAGTTAGCAACGCAAGGAAACTTCAGTTTAATCTGTCCTAACTATTTTTATCTTTGGTTCGATTGCCATTAAAGAAATAGTGAGTAATGAGATAGATTAAATTAATCACGACTGAGTTAATTATGAAAAAATATTTTATGTGTAATTATTTTTTTCAATTTTCATCTCGGTTCTATTTTGTAGGATTGAAAATTTAGTCGACTAATCAATTAACTAAAAAAGGAAGTAGGAATAATACATAATGAGCGGGTAGCACGCCAGGTAATTCTCGATGATAAAAATGACGAACTTAGCAAACAGAATGAGGATAAAAAGGTCTAATAATTCTGTATATGATTCATATATTTTTACAGTTTCTACATACTATGCTAAAATTTATTTTTGTAAGAACATACAGCAATTTCTACCAATAGACCAAAACGCACTTGAATTCTTTTGCACAGCCCTGTATATTACATGCAGATTTTTATACACTTCGCATATTAAGCTGCATATAAGCGCATAATATTCAGGCAAAAACATGCTTAAAATTATTGAAATCACACTTCCAGGAATTACTTTCTATAGACAGTCATCATTATATTCTTTGCATAGCTCTGTATATGATTTTATTTATATGCTAAAAACATCTCTTAGTATATAGTTAATGTAGTTGAGCTTGAAAATAGATAACTAAAATTAAAAAACCCTTTTGAGCAATTCATGCTCATTCTCAGTAGCGGTTATGAATTCTTTTGTGTAGCCATGTATATGGTTTATAAAATTTATCCACACCACGTAGTATGCAAAAATTTAGTTAAACTTAAAAACACATTCTATACCTGAAAACGCATTTTCATCAATCATCCGTAATAGACAACACGTTGGATATAGTTTTGTATCCAAAACCATTTATGTGCCTCTGTAATTAAATGATAGATGCAATGCAAATCGTATTCTAATGGAAGCGTCTTGTAGTAAATCTCAGTAATATATATGCAGTTCGCCATGTTTGAAATAGTTCAACATAACTGAAATACCTACGAACAGTTTTTCACCGTAGACCATTATATAACCAAACTCTTGTGTGTGACCCTATAATTTATTCATAAATGCTTTGCACCAAATATTTTACCGAGAGCATGTATCCTCACAAATTCATATCAATTTCATTATATTTGTATCAGAGTAAAATAATTAAATACGCTTCAAAAGACTTTTCTCCATAGACCATGATATAATGGAATACCCTTGAGTTCCCCTGTACGCGTACAATAAGTGCTACACATAACATATTCTGAAGAAAACATCTTCTAGTGCAACTCAATATTTCATAAAAATTTTATTATATTTAAAATAAAGTATCACTATTAAAATACACCAAAAATTATTTTCTCCATAGATCACAATGTAACGGAATACTTTTGAGTGCCCCTGTAAATGAACCATTAATGGTACACATTTCATTTTGAATACCGATCATGCCATGATGATTCTAAATGTTATATAGCAATTACATGGCAATCCGACTATATTTAAACGGGTTAGAGCACGGACAGGCACACAAAGAAACCCAATTCATAAACACTTTTTAACTTACAAAGAAGCCAATTTTGGTGCAGCTCGAACCTATCATTGAGACCTGTTGCATTTTAAAGACCTATATTAAGAAGTTTGGGAATCGATAAGTTTCTGTTAAAATCATTTATTTTATTTATTTATTTATTTTATAGCAGCATAATTTTCTGAAAATGCAATTTTCGAAACCACTTATCGGACCATTAATCTTCCAGCAGGCGCGCGTATGTCATAGATACGCTAGAGATGAATTTCGTTTTATATATTAAATCCTGCGGGCGCTCTGAACACCTGACCTTGGCTACTCCTCTGCTCTCCCTTTGACCTACGTGGGTGGTTTAATAATTATTTCCCCCAGTGTATATAAACTATTTGTACAGCGATGGTTGTTGTGGAATATCGAAGCATAATGGTTTAGATGCCTATATGCTCAATTTCAGAAGCGTAGTTGCTATATTCATATAGTTTTGGGGGGAGGAGTGAAAGGGGTGAGTGGGGTGGGAATGAAAGGCTGATTTTTAGCTTATGGAGCTAGCTTTGGGACAGTGGATGAGACGTAACTACTGTCGTTTGGATTCGGGATCATAGTGATGTAGCCACATCGCATACACTGCCACAAATGTAGCCTCATAAGCTCCAAACCAGCATTTCACCCTCACACCCCTCCTTAAAAACTCCCTCAAAAATAGGTCTTTAAAACTTCACCCCTTCCTCCAAAACTATGTTAATATAACAGCTACGGTTCTGAAATTGAGCATATAGGCATTTAAGACATTAGGCTTCCATATTCTACATCAGCCATCGCAGTACAGATATTTTATATACTATATTGACAATAATTATTGAACTACCCTCGTACTTTCAGTTACATTTTACAATAAACATTTTTAGTAGCATTTAAAAATACAAATTAGTCAATAATAAGTATAAAATATTGAAACAAGTTTAAAAATTCCTGCAAGAATCTACGAATTTGATTTTGAAAAATTGCAAAATTATATTCAAATTTTGACGCGGAAAAATGGCGTTGTTTTCAAAAGTAAAGCTTTCCAGCAACCCTAGCGGAATGTCATTTCTGCTTGTCGTGTGTGAGCGGTGGTTTGGACTTCACTCGAAATTGTAATATCCGACCTAATTAGGCACAGTAAATTTTCTAAATTGTATAAAACTTTAATTTACTTTATGATTACTTTTACGAAAAGACATAAGATTTAACACAAAAACATTTTATTTTAAACATTCGAAAACTTTATTCCATATTACTTCAAAAGAAAATACATAGTTTGAATTTCACTATAAAATAATTTTTAATGATCATGAAAGATTGTAACAGAAATATATTTACTATTTATACATTTATCGTCTACATAGAAAAAAATCCTCATTCTAGTTTCTTATGCTATCAATTTATCAAACAAATCATAATCTGATGTAATTCTAATACATACCGTATCATATACTCCGGGGATAAAGAGGGCAAAAAATTTGTATTGCCATATTTGGCGGCTTAACTCACTTTTTGCATGAAATAAACAAATAAAAATCCAATAATAAAAAAATTCAAAGTGTAAAAAACAATATAAAATATGATTTTAACAGAGAAATTTTATCGGTTCTCTAACTTTTATGTATAGCGCTACAATATGCAACAGGTCCCTATGCTAGATGCAAGCAGCACCAAAAGTGATTCCCTTGTTAGTTGGAATTTGTTAAAAAAATAGATGTCAATAATTTTAAACTTAAAGGGAACTTCGTACTCTTCCCTTTGCAAAAAATAACGAGTATACCATTTTTTTTTTCATATTTTTCTGCGAATGAATATGATATATGCATCATATTCTGGCAAACATTCGTAAAGATTCTAAAATTAAATATTGACGAAACAGACTTTTTACTGTATTCATTTCCCTGTAACTAATTTAGAGCCGCAATCGTTAAATTCATTTTTCTCAAAAACGTTTAATGGACTATCGCTTGCTTTTCATACAGTTGATTATTTTTTAAAATAATGATGTTACTTAAGAAATCATTTTTATTACGTTTTAAAAAAAATGCATAACTTTTTTTTTTTGGCGCTGAATTTACTTTTTAAAAGGGGGCTGGTTACATTTAAAGAGGATACTTAAAAAAACTGTATGAACACAAATTAATGCAAAAACTCAAAATTGTAGATGCGTGGTTTTAAAATTTTCTTATTTTCTTAAACCTTTAGCTTTTCAAATTTAACCATATGAATTTTATTTTTCCTTGATAAAATAATTTTCTTTCAAAATATCGTTAAATAATATGTAAAAAATTTCTTATAAAGAGCTCATATAACATAAAAGAGTTCAGATGATAAGGAATCGCCTTAAGGTAATACTAGGTTTTACTCTCAAAACCTGTAGGGTGTTTTTGATTGATATATCTTTAAATTTGGCTCGTATTTAGGTCGTAAGGAAGGTCTTTTAGCACATATAAAGGAAAGAATCTTAAGATATTTAATTTATAATATTACTAGGCCCCCTGTGATCTACGCCCACGAACGCTAGTTCAGGGTTCACAGCCTCTAAAAATATAGTAATGTTCCTTGTTAAAAAATATTACCAGGTTACGAAAGATTGAATGATATTATTACAATAACGGCAGCTATCATCTGTAATCGGGTTGCCATGATTTTCCGTTTGAATGGGGGTATTTTTCAGTTACCATGGCCTCATCCGTCGTTGTCTAACATCTCAACAGAAAAGGCTGTTTTGGGGATTGGTAAGTAAGATCAATTACAACTTTTAAAATCAGATTGTATAAAATGGTTAGGTTAAAAATGTTGTTATTCTTCTGAATTATAACGACCGTATGGGTTATTCCATGTCACGTGTGAGACAGCTTTTCTACATATTTATGCTATTTTAACAATGTTATTATAAGCTGAAATTAAAACAACCGTGCTAATATGAAAAATCCAGAATTTTTTTGGTATTTTTAATGTATAGTTTATGTTTTAACAGCTTATAAGTCCTTACAACAACTTATATATGTATTTATGTAAGTGTCGCGCGCAGGACATTTTGTCAGTTTTTCAAGGAATGGCCCTAAAACAGGTAGATTACTTAGGTCTAGGATTTAATATGTTGAGTTTTTATTATCTATTATTTTTATTATTTATTTATTCTTAAAAGCACGCAGCTTACTAATGTTTAGGGTTTAAAATGTGGAGATTTTTAAACCTATTAAAGGGCTATACCATATCACGTGTGGAACAGCTTTTCTATATATTACTGCTGTTTTAATAATGTTATTGTATCTTCAAATTAAAACAACTATGCTAATATGAAAATACAGGGATTTTTTGTTAAATTTAACGTATAGTTTATATTTTAACAACTAATATGTTAATAAATATAAGTACAGCTCATATTCAAAATATTAGAATAATTGAGAAAAAATAATAAGAAAACATTATTTATCATTTATTTATTTTTGATACTAAATAAATGCAATTAAATTTCTTATAAATTAAATCTGGAATGTTTAGATAAGATTTTAACATTTACAAAATATAAAATACAGTACAATAAATTAGGTATACAGTTTTCTGAAACACATCAAAATATTAGAATAAAATTTAGATTGGTTCAAAATATTAGAATATTTTATTTTACGCAACAATATTATCTTATGAATAAGAAGTAAAGAATATTTAATACAGGGTGATTCACAATGAATAGGCCAAAAAGAATAGCGCAGTGTGACTGCCGTAATGGATTTATTCAGCCGAAACAAATTTATTCTGCAACTACAATTATACAAGTTTTATTTGGCAACAGGAAAAAATCATCGAATGACGAACTCGCCGCTAGAGGCGCTGTTAAACAAAATGTCGTCCATGCAGGAGAAAATGTACTGTGTTTTAGAATATGCCAAAAAACCTCCTCGGTAACTTGTCGCGTTGATTTTGTGGAACTCCGTAAAAACGAATCACGAATTCTTTCAACCACTTCGGGTTTTGTTTCTTTTCGTCCTGGGCTTTTGTTCTTGCATAAGCAGCCGGTATCCTGGAACTGCTTCACCCACCTGCTTATGTTATGCCGATGCGGTGGTGATTTACGAAATTTCGTGCAAAAATGACTTTGCACAACAGTTCCCTGTAGCCAAATAAAACATGTATAATTGTAATTGCAGAATAAATTTGTTTCGGCTGTATAAATCCATTACGGCAGTCACACTGCGCTATTCTTTTTGTCCCATTCATTATGAATCATCCTGTATTTTGTAGCATCCCCTTTAGCTTTCATAACAGCGTACAATCGATCTTGCATACTGTATACAGGGTGTTTACAAACATTTCTATCAATATTAGCCCAAATATACTTTATATGTGTCGCTAACTCAGTTTTTCTTGAAGGAGAATTTTTTTTTGAGTTTTTTCTTCACTATACACCATAAGTTTGCGGCGGGATTAAGGTCTGGTGAGTTTGGTGGCCAAAGAAGTACCTTAATGTTGCGTTGGTGGAACCAATTCTTAGTTGACACCGAGGTATGCGGTGACGCTAAATCTTGTTGGAAGAAATCTTCTTCAAATAAATCTTCTGATGATGGAATCATGTAATATTCCAAAATTTCTTGATATATCTGAGAGTTAACCTTTTCGTAGACGATGTATAACTTTCCAGATCATTCTGCACTCATGCAACCCCAAACCATGACACTAGCTGGAAGTTTTACGGAACTTTTAAGTCATTCTTTATCAAATGCTTCTTGATTCATTCTCCAAACTCGAATACCGTGATTACCATATGAAACACAAAACATACTTTCATCACTAAATAATATATTTTTTCAATCATCTTCGCTCCATAAGCGTCTTGATTTACAGCAATTCAATCTTATACGCTTTTGTTTTGTAGTCATGAGAGGTTTTGTTTTCGGTACACGAGATTAAAAACTTGAATTTATTGAGACGACTTAATGTTGTCGATGTAGAAAATTCAACTTCTTTCCATTTTCGGTGCAAGAATCGCACACTTTAAAAACGGTTTTCTTTAAGTATACGTTTCAGTTTCCTGTCATCTCTGGCAGATGTTTTGGGTTTTCGGCCGCCATTTCGGCGAATATTTTGAAATTTTCCATTTTTTGAATATTGTGTTAGTATTTTACTAACGCTTGTTTGCGAACAATGTAAATAATTCGCTATATAACATTGATTTTTACCGTGCCAATACAAATCAACCATACGAAGTTTAATAGATTCAGGAATATCACTCACACGATCCATTTTAAGACAAAAAAGCAAACAATCTGCAAAAAGAATCCTGATTTTAAATAAAATCGTCTGAATTTAATCAATGATGCCACCAGTTATGAACTGGTTATAATTAAAGGAGAATTATTGTGAAATATTCTAATATTTTGAACCACTTGAATAAATATTCTAATATTTTGACTTAAATTTTTTTTTCAATTAATCTTTTCAAAAATGATATTAATTTTAAGATAATAATTAAGATTAATCAACAATAAGTTCTTAATAAAAATATCTTTTGCATATTTGCATTAAAAGACATTAAATTATCAAACGATATTTTCAATTTGTAAAAAAAAGTAATTATTCTAATATTTTGAATATGAGCTGTATTTATTTAAGCGTCACGCTCGGGAAATTTTGTCCGTTTCTCATGGAATGGCCCTATTCAGACAACAGCCTTCGTTTAGTTTCGAGGTTAAGAAAGTCCTTCTGGCCGGTGCCGGGAGGAAGAGGTAGATTTCATATTCCTTATTTTTTAAAAACCAGCTTATATTATTCAAACACACGTAGCTCAAATTAGTGCAACCCGATTATAGAAGATTAAATACTAATTTTTGTCAATACTGAATAAGAATGAGAATTTTGCTAAATTTGTCAGCTTTATCCAAGATGTTTTTTTAAAGTGATTTATATTTGGGCGCCAAATTGGGTGATATCTTGAAGTGCCCGTCATTTTAAAGCAACATGATGGATGAAGATAACCAATGAACTTGGTCGAGGCCTTAGTAATTCCTATGTGCATGCTCGCTCACATCGAAATCGGTTGATATATACGAGTGCTGTCGCAGGCAAAACATCAGACTTTTTAAAATGTCACCCACATTAGAAATTAAATCTGCTATATCACAGCCATTTTTAAAGATAGACAAAACAAAAAATGCTCAGGAATCTTTGTATCAATCTCAAACACATAAGACAAAAATATTTTTCAATTTCTAATTTTTTAGCACCTCATTTTAATTTTTTTTTTTTTTTTAATTTTAAATAGCCGCCATTTTGAAACTAGATGGCGGATGAAGCTGGCGAACGATTTCGGCCGAGAGATTGCTGTTTACTAACTAAAAACGTGAAACTTACTGACGTGATTTTTGAGGAGATTTATAAGCGACCCTGTATTTTTATTTTTAGTTCAATTAATTAGAAATTGATTAATAAACAATTATTATGCCTTGTAACATCCAAATCATTTTAAATCCCAAACCTATTTTAAATTTTAATTAAATGTCCAAGCCCATTTTAAATTTTTATTTATTTTTTATTTTTTAAATGGCCGCCACTTTGAAACAAGATGGCGGGTGAAGCTGGCCAACGAACTCTGTCAAGACACTGGTATGTACTTTGTATACACCGAGGTACATCCATATCGGTTCATAAATACGCCTGCTATCGCGTGACAAAAATCAGGACGTTTCAAAATGTCAGCCAATGTATTCAAAGAGCTATAACTCGCTGTAGCTAGAAATTCAAAGTGCTATAACTCAGCCATTTTGTAAGATATAGATGAAACAAAAACTGCTCCGGAATCTTTGTATCAAGGTCAAACACATAAGGAAAAAATATTTTTCAACTTTCAGTTTTTTGGTACCACATTTCAAATTTTAATTAAAAAAAAATTTAAATGGCCGCCATTTTGAAAGAATATGGCGGATGAAGCTGGCCAACGAACTTGGTCGAGACATTGGTATGTACTATGTACACACCAAGTTACATCCAAATCGGTTCATAAATACGAGAGTTACAGTGTGACAAAGATCAGATATATGTATGAAAAATTAACTATGGCTTTAAAAAATAATATTTCTGATTTGGCTTCTATTACCACTAAGCATTTTTTCCAACAAATTACTAAATTACAAAAAAACTACGTTATTACATATGTAGACAAACCTCCTAATAATTATGCAATCATATGTAAATCTTATTATCACCAACTTCTTACAACCTGTATTTCTTCTAATAAATATTTTCAAAAAGCCAATGAAAATGTAATTGTAAATAATCGTAAAATTCAAAGTTATTATAAACTATTAAATATTCTATCTACTAACTTTAATTATCCTTATTTAGTTCTTATTCCCAAATTTCATAAAACTCCAATTAAATTTAGGACTGTAACTATTGGTTGCAATACGTATAATAATAAAGCCAATAAACTTCTATTAAAAATTCTTAATCAATTATATATACTTACTACAAACAATGATAATACACATTGTATAAAAAATAGCTATCAGCTGGTCAATATTTATAAAAAAATCTTCATTGTGTATATAATATCACGACATATGAATTCGAAGATCTTTTTAATAATATAGACTTATTAGATTTACATAATATTATAAATGCATTATTTAAAAAGCATTATAAAAACTGGAATTACCATCTACTATAGATATCGTTTATTTTAAATCTTTAACAAACTTCATTATCTATAATAATTATATATTGTAAGATAACACATTATATTTAAGGCACGTCGGTATACCACAAGGTGGTTGTACATTTAGTTTATTATCAGACTCATACTTATATCACTATGAACGTACTTTTACTAATAATAATCTCCATTTATATTGTTGACATAATTTTAATTGCCATTGATCAATCTAAAATTTCTCAATTTCCAGTTTATTAACCCACTAATTTGGAATTAACGGAAAACCTCTTATCTAACAATACAATTAACTTCTTTGATCTTAAAATTACAATAAAAGACAACAAAACAATAACAGATTTATATGATAAACGTAAAGAATTTTAATTCAAAGTTAATACATTTACAAATTTTAAATCTTGTCTTCATCATTCTGTATATCGAAATATAATACTTAATCATTTATATAGAATAAAAATTTTATGGTCTTCTCAGCTAATTAACAATAATATTAAAAAACCAATTTATGATGCATTAAATCATGGTTTTCCAAAAAAATTCATATATTCACTGATATACAATTAGTACTTACATGATCTTAAAAAAAGAAACAAATTAACACATGCGTAAACAAAAACTACAATATATATATATATATATATATATATATATATATATATAATAAAAAAATATTTATACAAAAATTAAAAATTGTAAAATAATAATAAACAATTACTATAGGATGGTTGGGTGGGTAGATGTTAGAGTACGGAAGAGGGTGGAGCTGTCTCGATAACAGGTAATGGTTAATTTAAATAAATAAATAAATAAATAAATAAATAAAATGATGGGGCTTTTGTATTATAACTACATTTCTAATACGTATTTTATATGGATGTTGATTTGATGTTTTATATGTAATTGGTGACATTTCTTTTTTCTTTTTTTTTCAATTCATATTAAATTTAGCTTATTTAATCAAATTCAAAATTAACTTGTTTTTAAATTTTAGTCTACTCAGGACAATATCATATTAATTAATAATAGTATACCATCTTTATAGTGATTAATATGCATATAAGTTTATTTGATATAACTAATGTTATACTGTATGTATTAAAACTGGGTAATTATTTTTTATTATTATTCCTCTATACTTTTTAATATTGTTTTATTTTCAACTTTGTATTCCATGATTAATCATCGGTTTAATGTGTTTGATTGTCACAATCATATTTTTAGCTTTTTTATGGCTAATATGAAGATAATCCACACACTATATTTGTGATCTTTAGGCTATTGGGAATTTTAGAATTTGACAATCTTCTATAAATATCCATTTTTTTCCTGTTCATTTTATTAATTTATTATTTTTTATATTTAATAGTAATTATTAAAGTTTTTTATATTTTTATTATATATAATTTATTTTATGTTATAGCATATAGCTATATTCTATATATTATCAATGTTATAAAATTATTTAATTTCTCAGTGTAGATTAAATGGGTAAGGTAATAGAATATATTGAAAGAATTTTATTAACATGTAATTTATTTAATTTTTTAGAATAATGATATATAGTATGGTATTATTTATATATTAGGATTTATGTGGTAATGCAGTTGATATATTTGAAATTCAATAGCGTTTATTAGGTTCTTCTTGTGACATTTGAATAATAATAATAGTTTTAAAATAACATAATAGATGGCAGCACCAAAAATTTTGTCTTCTAATACTTCTAATAAAGTAATAATTTTAATTTTTTTACACCAGGTGGTATTGAACACTGAATATCGGCAATATTGTAAAATTGAAATTAAACAATTTAAAAGTGTTTTTAGGTATTTTAAATAATGTAATTATTTTCTATTTTTACTATATTAATTGAATTTATCACGGTATTTCAAAATGAATTAACTGAATCCATAGGTTTTAATTTCTGTGTTAACTTAATTGTTTAATTCACCTTAATCTTATCATGCTTTTGGATACATGTGCGGGGGGATATTTTGAAAATCAACTGGGATTTTATTCGGTATGTTGTGTAATATTTCTATTTTTTATGCTATAAATTAAATATTTAAAGGGTTGTATTGTTTTTTTCCATTACATGCCATTTGATAATGTTCTGTTTTCATTTTGAAACTATTATCTTGGTCATATTGTTTGTTTGAGTACAGGAGAAAAAAAATTTCAGCTTTTAGCTTTTTTTCTCACAGAAAAGAACCGATTTGCTTATATCATTGAATTCTGTACTCTTGAAAACGTAATTCAATATATAAGTTTTTCAATTTTTTTCGGTATCCATATTCTTTTTTTCTTCCATATTAATTCTTGTAATTAAGTATAAGGCACTTTATTTTATACATACAGTTCTATATTATAGGTTTGTGGTATCCATTTTTATTGTCATTTCATTTACAATATTGCGGTTTTTGATGATGGTCGGTAATGTTTAGTTAATGGTTATATATATATCAAATTTGAACGGAGGGTGGTTTCGGGGTCTGGGTGTCATGACAGATGAAAATATACCAAAATTTTTTGAAATCGCTTTCCTCCGAACGGCGGCAATAGGTAGCTTTTTGTAATGAAAGCTACCTAAAATGCTCCGGAATTTTTGTATCAAGTTCAAACACATAAGAAAAAAATCATTATCAATTTCTAGTTTTTTGTACCTCATTTTAAATTTTAAATTTTTTAAATGGTCGTCATTTTGAAACAAGATAGCATATGAAGCTGGCCAACGAACTCGGTCGAATCATTGCTATGCACTATACACATGCCTTGTCATATCCAAATCGGTTCATAAATACGCGTATTATCGCGTGACAAAAATCAGATCGTTTCAAAATATAAGCCACACAAGAAATTCAAAGTGCTATAATAAATATTTAAGAGATGGACGAAGTAAAAAATGCTCCGGATTCTTTGTATCAAGCTCAAACACATAAAAAAAAAATCTTTTTCAATTTCTAATTTTTTTTTTACCTTATTTTAAATTATTTTTTTTTAATTATTAAATGGCCGCCATTTTGAAACAAGATGGCAAATTAAGCTGGCCAACGTACTCGGTTGAGACATTAGTATGTACTATGTGTACACCAAGTTACATCCAAATCGGTTTATAAATACGAGAGTTATAGTATGACAAAGATCATATATATATATATATATATATATATATATATATATATATATCAACATTTGAATGGAGGGTAGTTTCGGGGTCTGGGGGTCATAATGGGTGAAAATATACCAAAATGTTTCGGAATCGTTTTCCTCCGAACGATTGCAATAGGTAGCTTTTTGTAATGAAATCTCCCTAAAAGTCTGACTGCTTGATAATAGCTTTCAGAACCACGGTAGTGAAAAGCATTGCATTTTGAAATTTTTAAGCTTATATTTTATGTTTTATATATTTTCAGGAACAGGTACAGCATATTTTTGAATTCTTTTCTTTATTTATATGCACCATTATGCATATTTCACAATATATATTGTTTATATTAATAAGAATATCCGAATTTTCTGAAATATATTTATCGAATAGTAATTTGTACAAAATAAAACGAAAGTATTTTGCACATACATTTACCTGTATTTACGCTGCATCAAGTAATTTAATATATAAACAAATTTGCTAGTCGCACTACTTTTATACCATTTCACATTAAAATTCTCCGGAATGAAAAACGTTTTAAATGTATCATTTTAATATATGACATAATTTTCACTGTTAAATGCATTTCTCATATAATATTTTACTTATTTTAAACTTTTTTCTCTTTTAAGATTCACTGGTACTTATATTATTTAATTTAAAAGTGTTTGGAAATATTATTTAAGCTTTTTAAATATGTCCTATATTCGCCATTTAAAGTTTCTTGCGCGTAATACTTTAATTATTTAAGGCACTTTAAATAATACTTGGGATTTTACATATGACGTAAATATCACTTTTAAATGTGTTTTCCGTGTAATAATTTTAAAGTTTTCGTAATTTTTTAATATTTACGTTTAAATATTTTGACGTAATTTTCCCAATTTTCAGCTTTTAACACGTGATCATTTAATTCTTATTTAAAAATTTCCCTTCTGTTTTTAATAATTTCAATTTCAATATGAAATTGACGACAAAAAACGAATCTAATGGTTGTTTTTTTTTTTTCAATTTTTTTTAAGAACATAATTTAATCACAATATTGTTTCACTACCAATTGAAATAAAAGATCATTTCAATTTCATTATGAAAATGACGTAAAAGTAGAAATCTAATTATCCCTATAGTTTTTTCCTGTTCTTCCCTTTTTTCCAGAAAAATGGATATGATCATTAGAAAAATGTCATTAAAATTAGAAAAAAAATAATAACACGAAAACTAATTCAAATTTTAAATTTCTAATACCAGTTTTGACATCTGTGAATTAATACGGATAATTTGTCTTAATTTCTCCACCAAACCTTCCATATTTTAGGAGAAGGATTCATAAGGATGTTATACATATAGGGTATATGTTTTTGTTTTCTATATGATCAGTATTCTTGCTTATGGGAATTCATTTGTTTGTTATGTAATAAATAGACATAGATTTAAAATTTGATGAATTTAGTACACTTTCCTTTACATGTTATTCCTTCGTGCCAAAATTCAAGGTTCTGGGTCAACTAGAAGTACCTTAAAGGTTTTACTCTTAAGCCCTATAATATAGCTGCCAACTTTTACGGGTTTTTTCTGACAACTAAAATTTTATAGAAAATTTTGTCATAGTTAATCGTCCAATATAAATAAGGTAAAAATTTCTATGAACTTTTAGTGCTAACAGAAAACGTAAAACAGGGATGAGAGCGCTCCAACCCAAATGGTTGATTTTCACCACTAAATTTTAATAGTATTATTTGCTTTATTAAATCACAGAAATATTTTCATAAGATAACCCGTGAAATACCATTAAAATTTAGTGGTAGTTGGTAGTAATCAGTCATTTGGGTCGGAGCACTCTCATCCCTGGTAAAAGTTGGCAGCTATGCTATAGGGTACTTTTGCTTGACCTAGAAAGTTTAAATTTTGCGTGAAGGAAGGTCTTACAGCATCTATAAAGGTAAAAATCCGAAAGTTATTAATTTATAAATTTATGGTAGTTTATTACGTGATATTCCTTAATCTGAATTACCAAAACGAGACTATAAAGTTTCCGTTTATTCGTATTGAGATACGGAATTCTAGAACTTGAATCGATTGCTAGAAATGTATACCATCTAAAGTTACATTTCATGTTTTAAAGAAAATCCATCCACCCCTTTCCCAATGAACTGACATGATGTTCACTGTCTAATGCGAAAACATATCTTTTCGCGTAAAATTAAGAACAATCTGCACATGATCTGGCCCGTGAAAAATGGAAAAAATATTACAATGGATGAGGCTTGGATATATTTATCTGACTGATGTCGAAAGGCTACGCATTTAGATTCAAATACAGCCGCGATTGGTTGAGTGCTGCGTCCTACTTCCTTCGTTTACTACGTGGTAAAGATGGGAAATAGTTACTTTTGGTTAACAGGTTGCATCGTTCCACATTTGCACAAGTAACAGGTTTCAACAACCTGTTATTTTTGTAACTATAACTAATAACTGTGTATGCTGCCAACGGATGTTTTAATTAGAAGGCCTTTAAACAAAATGCTTGAATTAATTTTGGGACGTAAGGATAGACACTGTTTTTTGTTGAGATGAATCCACATCGTTAAAATCAATTTTTGGTTAAAAACTTAATTTTTACAGGACAAAACTTACCTAGTTATGGTACTTTTACTTTCATGCATTTTCAGCTTTTCTGGCACTAAAATCACGTTTTCCGTTTATGGTGACTAAAACGTCGAAAATTTATAAAATTCTAAGTATGATAACTAGCTATAGAATAATACATTTTTACTGTTTTGGTGATTAAAATATGGAGAAACTTTTTTTCTGAATGAAGCTTATAGGACCCAGTCATAAAAAAAAAATTAACTTCTTCACTATTTAAAAACCATCTATTTTAACGTAAATTGGATTTAAATGATGTAAAACAAAATGTGAAACATTTTTGCAAATGGTACAATACCGCTAAAACTAACGGTTAAGAAATTAAGTTTTCATAAACCATAAGAAGAGACACCCTGTATAAAATTAAACACAGTTTTAAGAACATGATTTGTAAAAAGAATGAAATTTTGTCCCCGACGTCATTGCTGTCATATGTATCAACGTATATGCATAGCGAACAAACACCACAAGAACATGAAAATATTATTTATACATTTTTTAATCAAATGTAATTTATCAATGCAATACAAAAAAAAAAAATGTTTTTCCATATTTGGTGACTAAAAATCTGAAAATTCTTTAAAATGCAAATATCGTAACTCAGTAAGTTTTGGTCATAGAAGAATGAGTTTTTTTCTGTTTTTCATTTTAAAACATTCAGAAACTTATAGGACTCAGACATTGTAAAAAAATATTTTTTTAAGTCTTTAAAAAGCAATTTTAACGTAAATCGATTTCTATATGATGCAAAACAAAATGTGAAGCATTTTTTCAATTAGAACTATACCACTAAAACTAACGGTTTAGAAATTAGCTTTTGACAAACGATAAGAAAAGACATGCTATATAAATATAAACACAGCTTTAATAACATGATTTGTAAAAAAAAAAGGCACCTGATTCCCGACTTCATTGCAGCCATATTTATGAACTTCTATCCAAAGATAATCCACAAGAACCTGAAAATGTTTTTTATACACTTTTAATCAAAATCAGTTTATCCAAACTGATTTTTATTACGTTTTTCAAATTAGTTACAATTTTATTAAGATTAAGTGTTCGCAAAAATAATGCGATGCTATTGTCTTTCTTTTATTTAAAATGAAATAAAATCACAGAAATAAAAATGTTTCTTGCTTTTATTTTCTAAAAACACAGTATTGCGAAACTAATAAATAAATAATAAAAACACATGCGCCCCTTTCTAAAAAAAATCTAGTGTCAAACAAAAAAAGAAAAAAAATGTCCGACTCTATGAGCAATATCCCTTTTAAATATTCAAATTCAAAGATACTGCTACTCGATCAAAAATGGCTACCGCAATAACTGTGTCAAAAATGCAACGAAATCAAATTTATTTCTATCCTCTGAACCCCTTTCAACATTAAAATTCAAAGAAACCGCCACCAGGTCAATAATGGCTAACGAACTAACTCTGCCAATGCAACAAAGTCGGAATTATTCCCATCCTCTTATGCCCTTTATTAAAAAGCACGTTTTACTTTTCATTACAATAAATCTTATCTACTAAAATGATTTTATGCAACACTATTTATCTGCACAACAATTACAAGAGTTTAACTTATATCAGTGTGATGTGTTAAAATGATTTTGTCTTCGTATTGGATCAATAGTATTGAATATTTGTAATAAAATAACTGTCAAGATCTATATACTGTTTCCCAGAACATTTTAACAGTCGTAGCATTTTTTCTAACGAATGGCCAGGTGTTTGCCAGTGAATTGGACTCTGGTTGGTTGTTTGGGAATTGCTTCATAGCTACTAATCTTTACTTATTTTTCTGCTGATATATTCTTGATAGCCATTGAAGGCTACTAAGTCATGAAAGGAAGATTTTTGACAGTCTGCGGTTGTTAATGATTTCTTTCTATTAGCTTTGGCGAGCCATAATAAGCATTTAAAATAGGACTTTTTTAAAGTACTTTTTATGCTCTTTTTTTTTATTAATATCGAAAACAAATTTTAGAAATTTTATTTTTATTATAATTTTAATATGTATTTCTAAAAAGCTATTCTTTTCAGCTTTTACTTTTTTTTTATATAAACATTGCAGGTAATGCGTTCCAAATTTAACAGGGACTTTCCATTAATCTGTGACTAAATAATGCACTATAAAAGAATAACATTGTTATTTATCTTAATACGTTAAATAATGTCCAGTTCTACTACGTAGTTACGCTTGATATGCAAAGCTGGAAAATAAAGGGCTTTATCCGAAATTTCTCTTTCGTGAAAAATAAAAAATGACATTAGATAAGAAAGAAAATCTCTCTGTATATTATTAAACAATGTACAAAATAAAGATAAATGCTTTCAATAATTATAAAAGTAAAAATTAATTATTAAAATACGTGTAAATAAAAAACTGTCATCTTATTTAAAATGTCATATTTTAAAACAAAAACATTTCTGTACGTTATGAATTTCGTGCTCCGTGTAAATTTTCCGAAATATTTAATTAAAAGGGTGATTATAATTAAAAATATATGTACTTTTTCTTCTTTTAAGACTAGAATTACCATGTTTCTTGCATGCCTAGAACTACCGGGGTGGGTCATAGCTGGAACCACGGTGTTCAGTAATGTTATTATTGTTTTGTATGGGAGATACTGACGCACATAAAGGTTTGATGATTAATACAACGATTTTTAAATAATGATTAATAGGATTTAGCTTCTTGAATATTACGTAATATGATAATTCTTGAATACATAACACCAAAGAATATTTTAATTTCTAATTTAATAGTTGATACTTTGAGATTTTGACAGTTCTTTCAAATAGTCCAAGAGCTGTTAAACATTTTAGGGAAGGTATTTGAGGCACCCTGAAAATTTGTGCAACACTTCTTTTGTAATGCCTGAATACAAAATCGAATGTCTGGCTGAAGGATCGTGGCCCAAAACCTGTGCCAGACAAAAAATGGCACTTGACACGTGTCTGGCACAGTTTTTGTGCCGACTAAAGTGTCTGTCATTTTCAAAATATTTTTTTCTAAGCATAAATATTATTGTGCTTCAATCTCAGCGTGCCTCAAATACCTTTTTTGGGTAGTCAAAAAATGGCACTTGACACGTGTCTGGCACAGTTTTGGGGCCGACTAAAGTGTCTGTCATTTTCAAAATATTTTTTTCTAAGTATAAATATTATTCTGTTTCAATCTCAGCGTGCCTCAAATACTTTTTTGGGGTAGTGTCAAAAAATGGCACTTGACACGTGTCTGGCACAGGTTTTGGGCCACGATCCTTCAGCCAGTCATTCGATTTTGTATTCAGTCATTACAAAAGAAGTGCTGCACAAATTTTCAGGGTGCCTCAAATACCTACTCAAAAATGTTCAACAGCTCTCCTACTAAAATAATATATATATATATATAAAATTACGTTCCTACAGATTAATAAATATTAAAACACGATCAAATTAAATTTATATATATATCCGCGATTTTTTTGCGTGCATTATGCTATTTTCCAACCAGTCAATTCACCTAAAATCTATGGTTTATTTTCTGTACATATTCAGACAAATAAAACACACATTGTAAAGTTTCCACACACAGTCTTAATTTTATTGTCTTAGCATTGCTTTATCTGGTAAAGTTTTCATTTGTTCGAATCTTTTGGGGTGATCCGAGGATGGATAACTTCAAGCACTTTTGCGATATATTTATCTCTTAGATCCTCTCCTAATTTTAAAATATACACTCTTCTGCTTATATTAGAACCTCTTGTCTTCTTGAAAAAATAACCAAGCATCTTGATGCACTAAATTTTTAATAGTTAGATCTTGAACCGGTTGATTTTGAATAAGTAATCGACCTAAAGGTGTTGAGCATTGATGCTCTAACTTTTATATAGCATCCAGTATCTTATCTTCTTTCAAATCAGATTGAAGGGGTAAGCTATTTTGTATCATTCTCTCTTTTTTTTTAAATTCTCTCTTTATTTTGTGTTTTCTTGAAAACACGATTTATTTGTGTTTCATGACTTCCTCCCCTGCATTTACTTGGAATAGATTCATACAGCTCGCTGTAACTTGAACTGTATTAGAACGACTTGATTTTATGGACATTTTCACCAAAATTTGTTTCGTCATTTATTTCAAAATTGTCATCATCATCATATATAATTTCGTCGCTAAAACCATTTTATGAAATTTCGATTAGCAATTGCAAATTTTTCCTCATTCGAAAGACCTCCGGCTCACCGACATCTTTATAAATGTGCTAAACTCGAATACCCCTAAAATAATCTTTTATTTCCACCCGTGGAAGTTACAGCAGACAAAATATTCTGTTTACTTAGTTTCTAAAGTGTAACAGAGATAGCAATAATCCGCATTATTCCAACAGTTAGATACAATAGCTTGAAATAAGATAAAAACTCGCACATTTACTTTGCAGGTGTATGACAGATATGTGATCACGAAACCACCCACCCATTTCTCCCCTTTCATGAAAAGCAAGTGGAATATATCTTCTTATATCATCCATCTGTTGTTGAAAATACAGTATTAAAAGCTCTGTTAAATGAAAAGAAAACGTCATTATTTTGTTCTGGTCAGCGATGTCCCAGCGCCGTAATTCTAGGTATACAGAGCTATAGATAAAAAAGTTTTCTTTGGATTTGAACTAAATTCGTGTTAAGGCATTATACTGAAAATTTAGAAAAAGTCAAAAAGTTTCAAAATTTTACTTTCAAAAACAATGGTGATACGATCGAAAAATCACGTTTTGGGTCACAGATGACGCGCCTCGGTAATTTTAGTGTTAAACATTTTCCAACATAGTTGAAAAGTGTTTATGACTTCGGTTTGCCTGTATACCGTCTGTCGATCCGTGCTCTAACTTGCGTAAATATAGACGGATCGCGATGACACTGATATATGTTATTGATATTCCCTATGACATGTTCAGTATTGGAAATGAATCATGTAGCTGGTACAGTTCCTTTTCAGGGACATTTAAAATATCCCGTTAGATTACGGCCTATGGGGAAAATAGTTTGCAGTGGCTTTTAATAACGTTTCACAATTACAAACTTTGTGAAATTTATATATACACTATATGGCCATTAATGACCGGCAACATTCAATTTTAGACATTATGTCGAATATTTAGAAATATGCTCGACAGATTCTTCAGGAATTTCAGGATTAAAAAGAACAGGTATGACCTCATATTTAGCAATGTCGATTTTATAAGGGAGGGGGGCAATTAGGGGGCCAACAAAAAATCAAAGAAAAAAAATACTTGGGATCACCCTGTAAAATGAAATGCACGAAATGATTTACCGCTACCGAATATAAATAAACAGACATTGTGCAATATACGTATTCTTTTGTGTAAGAATATCACGTATATTAATAAAAATATAGCGATTTATTTAAAATAATTAAAAAATTCTTGCATGTTTTTTGCTTATAACATGCAGGTTTTTCAACCAAATTTAACGCGGATTTCAGAAAAATTGACAAAATATAGTAGAAAAAATATAGTGCAATTGTAATATAAATAAATTAAATATTTTAAGAAATATGAGCAGTTGTATGAAATAATTTTTATCTGCGCATGCGCGAACGATAACAAGGATCATTTTACATAATTTAATAGTCAACTCTATAGAGCAACTTATTAAACAAAATCTTGTCAAATATCGTAAAAATTCAGAAAGCTATCGGCAATAAAGTGAGCAAATTTTTAGTTGTTCTCCAAAAACCGGCTGAATGATAAGGGATTTTACACAAATTGTCATTTTTTATTAACTGACTTTCAGAAAAAAGTCAGTATTTAGTGAGTATCAACGAGTAGATTTGGAAAAAATGCTTCGACTTTGATACTTCTTTTGATCATGGTACAGGTTCGTTCTGGTGAATATCCAAGAAGAACTAAAGCATCAATAAAAAATGAAAATAAATAAAAATTAAAAATGACAATTTGTGGAAAATTCCTTATCATTCAGCTGCTTTTAGAGAACAACTAAAAATTTGCTCACTTTAACGCCGATATCTTTTTGAATTTTTACGATATTTGACTAGATTTATTTTAAATAAGTTGCGCCATAGAGTTGACTGTAAAATTATGTAAAATGATCCATGTTATCGTTTGCGCATGCGCAGATAAAAATTATTTTGTACAACTGCTCATATTTCCTAAACTATTTAATATATTTATATTTCAATTGCACTATATTGTTTCTACTATATTTTGTCAATCTTTCTGAAGCCGGAGTTAAATTTGGTTGAAAACCCTGCATGTTATAAGCAAAAAACATGCAAGAATTTTTTAATTTTTTTAAATAAATCGCTATATCTCTATTTATATACATGCTATTCTTGCACAAAAGAATACACATATTGCGCAGTGTCTGTTTATTTATATTCGGTAGCGATAGATCATTTCGTGCATTTTATTTTACAGGGTGATCCCAAGTATTATTTTTTTTTCTTTGATATTTTGTTGTCCCCCTTATCAAATCGACATTGCTAAATATGAGGTCATACCTGTTCTTTTCAATCCTGAAATTCCAGAAGAATCTGTCAAGTATATTTCTAAATATTCGACAAAATGTCTAAAATTGAAAGTTGTCGGTCATTAATGGCAATATAGTGTTAATCTCTTAAAGTACACTACAAGGTGATTTATATAGAATATGGTATGGATAGTATTCATCGTTCATTTACAGGGACACTCAAAAGAATTCTACTACATCACGGTCTACGGCGAAAAATTGTTTTCAGTGTGTTTTTTCACGTTACATATTTTAATTGAGATATATCTTTGAGGTGCACTGCAAGATATTTATTATAGAATATGCTCTGCATAGCTTTCGTCATTGAACAAATATTCATTCAAACATAAAATAAACTAAACATTTCAAACATAAACTAAACTAAAATAAAATCTGATATTTCTGAGCGTGGATTAATTTTTACTGTTGTTACTAAAATTGCATATCATCTCTTTCCAAATTTTAGGTAAATCAACGGACACTGAATCATTGCAAATATCTCTATTGATTCTCGTATAATGGATGGTAAATAAAATCTTGATGGAATCAGTGTCCGTTTATTTACCTAAATAGAGATATTTTTATGCAGCGAGAATATTTGCAATGATTCAGTGCCCGTTGAATTATCTAAAATTTGGAAAGAGATGATATGCAGTTTTAGTAACTATAGTGAAAATTAATACACGCTCAGAAATATACGATTTTATTTTAGTTTAGTTTATGTTTGCACTGTTTTTCACGATGCATCATGTCTCGTGACACTGTTTACCAATTTATTGTTTTTAAATTTCGTGAATGTATTTCTATTATGAATGATTTTGAAAATGTCGCCGTTTGTGCGATGAAACTTTCGTCAATCTAATTAAAGACATTTTATCCTTTTTTATAGCATTATTTAGCTTAATCTGTTTATAAGTGATTATTATACGTGTTGTTATGTATTATATGATAAATCTGTAGAACATATACAGGGCACAAAAGAAAATTTAGATTTTTTTTTCGTCTTTTGATGGAAATGGACGAAATTAAGTTTTTAAATGTGTTATGTGTTTTACAAATTCTTTATTTAGAAAACATTTTTCACTTTATTAAACTGTGAAGTTTTATTATAGTAATCTAAACGTGTTGGAAAGTGTTTCATAATCTATGCTTAATACATGATTTTACGTTCTTGTTTTAAATTTATATCCGTTATTGCCTTCATATAAGCTATCAGAAATAGAAATCAATAATTAGTTATTAAAGTTTATACATTTGCTTTCAGGTCTGGGTTTAGGACTAGACGAAGATGTCCCCTTGCCTATAAATGGTAAGTTTTTTTTACTAATTATCCGGTTTATTAAGAAAAAAGGTTAATGTGTCAGTCCGTGCGAGATGCCTTGAAAAATATTTTGCACGTATAGATTTGCATAATTTAGAGAAGACTATATGAAGACCAGCCCCACCAGTGGCCGAGAAATTCTGCTCTCAAAACTGGTAGACCGGGGGTGCTGGGTTCGAACCCAATCGCGGCCGTTGGGCTAATCGTTCGAAGTTTTCTGTAATTTTCTTCGAACCTTGGATAACATTGCGTAAATACGAGTTAGGTTCCCTTAGAAAGACCCCCCATGGAGGACATGCCCCTTCGGGCCTCTATCCCTCGTGTAGGTAATCGGCTGTCATAAATAACACCACACCTATACGGAGACCAATACAAATTCCACTGTTGTCGGCTCAACGTTTCACCAAAAGATGGTAGAAGTATAGCTGCTACCATAAGATGGTAAAATCTTTCACCATTCGTTGGTGCTTTGTTTGAACCGCAGTTTTTTGTTATAGGTTAAACTATGATTTGGTAAAAAGTTGAACCATGGTTTTGGCAATAGATTGAGCCATAAACCTAATTTGGTTGAACCATACATTAAAAATAAACTCTATTAATGACAATGCTCATACATTTTTATGGAGATAATCTGAAATGTTTGTATCGAAACTGAAATCAAATAAATTATATATATTTTTAACTTAATGATAAATTCATATCAATGTGCAAGGAAGTTAAAATGTCTACAAACACAAATCCAGTTTGAAAGAATCTGTTTAAGCATTTTGTCTCCCGGCAATTTAACTATTTTTGCACACTTTAAAAATTTATTACTTCGAATTTTATAAGAATATATTTGGTTTCAACTTCAAATTATGAACTTTGCTGATATTTAAAGTGTAGTGTTTAAAACTTATGTGACTGGTTGCCATAAATCTCAAGTAGTAATGTTTTTGTGCACCATTTAAAAAATACATATCAAATGTTAATCTTATACTGTTTAGTAATTTATGATTGTGTAGTTTCATTACTAAGATTCTTGAAATTTTGTTTTCAAGACTAAGAATAAATAATATTAATTTGCTAAGCTTTAAAATCTAGTCCGTTTGATCGAACAAATTTATTTCATAAACAGAAATTATTATCTAACAAGATACTGAAAATTCAATACTCAAATTTGAGCTTTGAATTAAATATCTGGCATTTGTAATGCAGTAAGTAAATCAAATATATGTAAGTATATATCTGAGCTCCCACCTCTTCTACGTACGAATTTTTAAAGGCTACACAATTTTTTTCATTCCTTTTTCAATCTTTCTGTGCTGACGTAAGCTATGCTCAGATCCACCAATTCCATTGTCAGCAAAAATAAGAAAATTTTGAACTTCACTTGAATGCTTACGAAATACTTGAACGCTAAGAACTATTGTATTAACTTTGGTAAAAGGTTAAAATAATTTTAATTATCATGTTGTTTTTTTTTTTTTTACGTATAGTTTTAGTTTACGCTACAGATGAGCGAATAACACTTTTCTCTAATGTCAATGATAACTAGCTGACACACGTCTGATCAAACAACGTTCTAGCATAATACATTTCAAACCCATGTTAAAATGTAAACACTATTCAAATTCTTGGCGAATCCAAATCGTAACTTGACAATAACTTCACGCTCAGCTACTTAGCAAACCTCATTCACAATATTAGTGCCTACTACAGAACATAAATACTAAAATTAATATATGATACTCAAGATATAAGGAATGTAAATAAATAAGTCCAACAACATATCGCTCAACTAGGCCTAATACATACTGACGCATTGTAAAATTACATTTTATCAACATTACACAAGCGTGAGATATAGGTAAGGATTAATAAGGAAGCATGCTTTATTAGTAAATTATAGTTAAAAAGTATAAAAAATTACTTATATATCGTTAAGGTTAAATGCAACAAAATTAAAATGCCTAGTTATCGCTGGTATCCTACAGGTACACGGTAGATTCAATGGCGGACGATCTGTGATTGGCTGCAATGTTTTACCATAGGATGGTGAAAGCTGGAACCATACTCCGGGATTCACCAAAAACAGAATTTTTAAAATAGATTGAACCATCTTTTGGTACTTTTGCTGATTTTGAACCATATAATGGTTCAACATTCAACGGAAATTTTTGACAGTGTTAACTTGACACTGTTTTTTCAATTTTTTATAACTTCGCCGAGATATTAATGAAAAACCCTCATCGAATGCTAATTATTTTGAGGGTTCCATTTTATTTCTTAAATTCTGGTAGTGCTATTTTTAATCTATTTGTAATGCAACCATCCCAAACTGTTTGTTAATATTATACTTGTATAAATTATTTAAAGATTACTATAATATATTAGATCCATGCTTTCTAGTTTCTAGTTATTTTTTGTGGTGTTTTTTGTATAATTTGGGTGTGTCAGTAACTGGTTCCAGTAATTTCATTTCACCAGTCTCCGACAGCGATGTAAATTACTGGTCACATTAAAGAAAAGAAAATCAATTATTTTAATTGTTTAAAAACACATACTAATAAATTAAATTTATCTTCTTGTCAACACCACTAAAATTTAAGTTGTTCTATCAGAGCCTGGCACCATTTGTTAGTACTGGTCATAAATGTCAGTTAATATATAGCAGCATTACTAGTAGTTTGAAACATTAAAAAAAGTACACATGCATCTATAGTATGATATCTTATATATAAATAAGGTTTAAATACATTGTTTTTATAAGAAAGATTAAAGTATTTTTAACGCATAAATTTCTTGAAATATAATATAACTTTTTTTTTTTTTTTCAGTCTACGCGAATAAAGTGTCACACATCGGTCCACGTTGTGTTTGTTATTGGTTTTCAAAATAGAGTTGATGTCAATTACTGGTGTTATACCATATTTGTGGAAATAATTTTTTGTACTACAATGTATAATTTTGGAGAATTTGTTAGCAATAATTTTCTAATGTATTTCTGCTATCCTCTTAAATTAAAATAAATAACTATAAAATGGATTTAAAATTTTGTAATTAGTAATTTGAAGAAGAAAGAACTTTTAAGTTGCCGGTTACAGGAAATTTCACCCTATGTTCGCGGAAAACGTAGTTCTTTCAGGACAGATTTACTCGACGTTTTTCTGATCGCGATCACCCGGGCTGAAAAAAAAAACTGAAAACGGTAAAATTAAACCATTAGCTGCATTCTACTTAGAAGATTTTAATTTGAAAATTTTGGAAATTTTATTTTTCCTTACAATTTTCACTCATTTATCTCATTTCTTTTTAAATTCAATTTAAATTTAAGGATGAGTATATATTAAAATAAATTTTTATGAATAAAACTGTAGCATTTAGTTGAATATATATGTATC
The DNA here is from genome assembly GCA_963932465.1 of Maratus speciosus. Taxonomy (NCBI): domain Eukaryota; kingdom Metazoa; phylum Arthropoda; class Arachnida; order Araneae; family Salticidae; genus Maratus; species Maratus speciosus. Next base: position 182,452,813 of record OZ010796.1, on the reverse strand, counting down.
GTTATAAATTAAAACACATTGATTCTAATTGAGTTGTTTTTATTTTCTAGTGGTCGGTAGGCGTCGAAGACGTATCAGCCGACCACGAGACCCCCCAGGTAAGTGTTCTGCATTCTCATTTCTGTGTCATGTCTTTGAATCGAAAATGTGTTAGAAAATTTGTTTACTATTGTTTAGTATGTTTCCAGCTGCTTGCTACACTCCACTATCAGGAGGCAATGTTAGACGGATATTTGAAATATTTTAGTTTGTGAAAGATTTTTTTGTTTGTGTAGATTTTAGTATGTGTAGAAGAAAGTTTATGTAGATCTTTTTCACTGTACTGTAATGATAAATAAATTATCGAGAGAGTTCCTCCACCTATGTCTTAAAACTTTTAATTTTTTTAAAATGTATTATAAATCATATTATTGTTAAATGATTATTAAGTGTAGAAGGAGCCCAAGAATTTGCTAGGAGGGCTAAGCTCACCTTGCCCTGATCTGGTTAGATGCCCTGATCTGGCCTTGATCTTGCCCTTGGCAGAGCCCATTAGTGTTAGGGTTCGTCGCTCGTGGATTGTGTTTTAAAAACAAGTTTATGTATCGATAAATAAGTATGTATTGTAAAAAGAGGGTCGCAGTATAATGAGTAATGTTTAAAAAATTAAGAAGTGGTAGAGCACATTACAAAAAACAATTTTTCTATATAAATCCAGATTTGAAATCTACACATTTAGTCAAAATTACTCGGTGCTTTACTTCAGTCTGAGCCCGATTTTTTTTTTTTAATCATCCTTTTAACAATAATGTAGATATTTTAAAAGTTCATATACAATAGAAAAAAAACTGTTGTAAGCAAAATGCAATGAAATCCTGAAAACTGCTTGAAATACACATTAGTTCGATCGGTGCAATGTATGTAATGTTATCTGCATTGTAAAAAAGGGATCGTCTAGTTTAGCGTTCATTTTGATCACTGTTCTCTATATTGTCTCAATTAAGGTTATGCAGTGGACAAACTAAGGCGTCAAGGACTAGACAGTCATCTATTTTAACATGCTTCCTGTCCAAAGTTGCAGGATGAGCAGTGATTTTTTTGGTTCAAATTGCTTCATTGCTTTGAAGTAGTCATTCGTCTCATTTTCACATTATTCATTATTTTACTCAATAAGGCAAATATTACTATTTTGAAAAAACGGTTGCAATCAAGAAATTTAAATAAAAAAGATCTGAAGTAATTCCACTTGATTTATCGAGTATTTTATACACTAAAGTGGATTCAGTTAAAATTCCAACACAGTGGAATAATCTGAATTCGAACATTTAAAATCCGGTTTCGAAACTGAGCCACTCTTGTTTGACTACACTGTCAAACATTTGCAGCAAACTGTCCTGTCATTCAACCGTTTTTATAGATATCTGCTAAATAACTGTAATTAAAGTGTATCCTGGCCATAATACGGGCAATATTAAGGTCGAAATAGCGTTAAATTAAGTTACGTAACCGTTTTCTATAACAACGGTCAAATGACTGGAAAATTTGTTGCAAATTTTAACAGTGTAGTTCGGCGAAATATTTATTATACTTTGTCATAAGCTTCTTTGTAATTTTCCATTAAACATCGGTCGCAAAATGACCTAAAAAATGTTTTCAATACCTACGAACATGTTTCAATACTTTTGTACATAGTCGAAAAATGTTCTTTCTACAGTGCTCCATAAGATATTTGCTATAACACGTTCAGGGGCGGTGATGCCGTTACGGCATCACATAATTGTGATCCCTATTTGCCACATTGGCACCAGTTTTATTGAATGAAAACTTCCCTTTTATTAAATAAGGGAACATATAGCTTTACTTGTTTACAAATAAATTTTCTTTCAAATACTGGTGTCATTCAATTATTTCAACAGTTTACACACACAAATGCCTTGCCCCTGAAAGGGTTAAGGGCGCTCAATCGCAAATACCGTTTAAAAGCTATCATGTTCTCTCTGACACACACCGTGATTACAATACTTTCTTTATAGTATGTGGACGGACAGTGGAAAATAGTCTCATTTGTTTCATATGGCAGCTTTCATGGAATTGTGGGGTACACACTGGTTAACATCGAAGAAAAGGGAGTCCAAAAGGCGCATTTTTCAATAAAAAATAATAGAATTATGATTTTTGTAAGTTCAAAACATATGCTTTATATTAAAATATCTACATATTTCAACCAAAATCCTAAACATTAAAACAACTTCATGAAATAAGCACAAAATTTTCAAGCCGAAAAATTGCTCAACTCCTTAAGCCATGACCAGGTATAATAAATAGGACCAGAAAACCAACCTAACAAACACAAAACTTTGAAAAGCTTCCTGTAAACACTATGGTCAAAGAGACTTGCGGTCATTTGTAATTTGTATCCCACCACCGTTGTATTTTAAAAGAAGTTTAGCTATATCCCGAAACCACTGCCTAAGTATGCATGGAGATCACATTTCAAAATTTACGACAGAAGTCATAAGTTATTTCACTGGACTTTCATTTCAAAAGGCTTTCTTGTCAGTTTGCATAGTCAATAAACAAATTTCCCCAGGACAGGTGCTAAACATGTCCTCCACAGAACTCTCCTCACTTGCAGCGCGATAGAAGACTAAGCACATCGAAGAAGGCAAAAAAAAAAATAAAATAAAATAAAAATAAAGAAAAGTGCCCAGCTAAACTGATGGCATTGAGCTCACAGGCTGTTCACACTAATTGTATATTATACTCTTATTTTAAAGAATAATTCCCCTCAAAAAAATAAGTGAAACGGTGATTAGCCGCCGTTTCCCCCTTTATACTTAACCAATGAACCTCCAAATCTAATCAGAAACCGGTATATCAAATTTGGAGCAAATCGAATAATCCTGCAAAAAATCCCATGTATCTAAATTAAGGGGGCTGGACTAGCCCCCTTTTCCTTCTTTATCCTTAACCAATGAATCTCCAAAACGATTCAGGGAAGCTTCTTAACAAAATAAACCGGTATACCAAATTCGGAGCAAATCGAATAATTCTGCATGAAAAAAAATATCTGAATTAAGAGGGGTGAACTAACCCCCTTTTTTCCCCTTTATACTTAACCAGTGAACCCCCAAAACTAATCAGGGAAGTTCCTTAACATGATAAACTGGTATATCAAATTCGGAGCAAATTGAATCATTCTACATGAAAAACACATTTATCTGAATTAAGGGTGGGTGGGCTAACTCCCCTTTATTCTTACCAATGAACCCCCAAAACGAATCAGGGAAGCTCCTTAACATAATAAACCGGTATACCAAATTTGGAGCAAATCGAATAATTCTGCATGAAAAACCCATTTATCTGAATTAAGGGTGGGTGAACTACCCCCCTTTTCCCCCTTTTCCCCCTTTATCCTTAACCAATGAACCCCCAAAACTAATCAGGGAAGCGCCTTATCAGAATGAAAAAAAAATTGAAGCAAATGGGATGTTTCTATCAAGAGTTATCGCGTTACGTACATACGTACACACGTACGTACATACAGAACCGGCGGGCACATAAGCTCTTAGGCTTTGATAGGCTGGGAGCTAAAAAAAGGACCACGGCGCAGTGGGCCAAAATTGTAAAATTCATTGGTATGACTATCGCAGATAAAGAACTGATTGTTTATTTATGGCATTGGCATAGTTATTACATTCATTTTCACAGTGGTTAAGGGCTTATCGGCTTCAGATGTTTAATATCTTTTAAAATTTTATGAATAGTCTATTGTCACATTCTATTTTCAAGGTGATATATTCGAATGTAAACAGACTGCATGTTGACAATTTATAATTGGAATGAATGTCTACGTAGCAGGGGTGCCGCAGCTATTATTGAAATGTTTTTTCACTAGAATGCAACTAGATTCATGTACCAAATGTGAACATTTTGACAAATTAAAGTATTTTAAATAAATGGCGGAAAAGTAATCGTATTCGATGAAATAGTCGAGGAAATTATTCCAAATTTACCTTAACAAGAAAAATATAAGTATCAGTTTTTTTAGCGAAGTGTTATTAAAAATCTTCCTCAATATCTTTCCGGAATCTAAAATGGATTTTAATGATATAACATATTTTGCATTAAAACCAGAATTCACCTTCATTCCAATAGGCTAAATATTGAGGCGAAATTTTCTGATAATCTTATAGTGTTTGTTCATACATTGCATTTAAGAACAACATTAAATGGTAATGCAAAAGAAAATTTACATGTTCATCAATGTCCAAGTTTTTATGGTGTTTGTTGCACTGTACTATATCACATATTGGGATTTGAGAGCATCTTAAGTGATAACGCGCGAGCGAGGAGAAAACTATTTCCATGGGAAAAGAAATACATTTGTCGTAGCCAATAGTCACTGAAGTTAATATTTGACGGCGACATGTGAGAACCTTATCCGTCGGAGTTTCTTTCTCCAGTTTAGTCAAGCAACAATCAAAATCTGTTAGGCACACTAGCATCCAGACTGAAACCTCATTTCCCCCAAGTAATTTACCTGTAACACCATTTTCCAATACTTCAAAGAAAAAAAAACATGATGCTACCTCTGCCACTACTCTAAAACTTACACCAAAACTAGAACTTTGGTCACCATCTTCCAAACCTGTCAAAATAAAGTACCTAAATAGTCATTGCAGAAATCTTCAAATCAAGTAAAAATGTCATTCAAACATGAGACGGAAGTACACCCTGTTTCATCTGCACCTAAATTGAAAAAACCTGACACTAGTCAAACTGTGAAACCGAGCCAAAAAAACTTGCGTACAGAGAGATAGGAAGAAAATTCGGGGCTCTTCACATTGGCAAACTGTGAAGAAAAAAAGCAGGAAATCATCTCCTAGCCCATCGTTTTCAAATATAAAAGGATCCGAAACAGCTGCAGAATTATGTTCAAGAGGCTATGGAGTCGGATTCGTATGACTCGAGTGCAGATGACAATAATATTGTCTTTGAAGAGTTTGTGCCTCATTAATTATACATTGTTTTTAAATTCAGTTATTTTTAAACATGTCTTGTATACAACATCTTATACCTTGCTATTTTAACTATACTTAATCATATTTTTATTAACATTTATTACTTCACTACATTCTTTACAGATGTTTTTAATTGTAACAATTTTGTGTCTTTTAATTATTGTCAATTTTGTGTCTTTTAACTGTTGTCATTTTGCTTTTAAGGTGATTTTAATTATATATATATCGTTATTGCTTTTATTTAATTAAGTTGTTTTTATATTCCTATTAGTTATTTTTACCTAACTTTTTTGTTTGTTTCTGACTTTATTTTGGCGCAGCATGTCCCTATAGGGAGCTTGTGCACTTAAAATTCATTCAACCAACCAATCAACCAACCCCACGGCGACTTGTGGATATTAAACTTAAATAATAGATAGACGGGAGTCGTAAAAATTATACTGACTAAAGGTGGCTTTAAAATGCATTTCGTAGAAAAATGAAACGACAGCAATTATGGCTACCTGTCACTTAAGTAAATCACATTTAAAATGCACACATATATAAAATACAAAAAAAAATACATTTAAAATATATTTATAAAACTAATTTAACGGGAAAGTTGCAAAACGATAACATTCCAAATATATGCAAAATGAACTGATATAGTTTAATTAATAACTAATAAATTACCAGTATTTTCTTTATTTGTAGAAAAGAAGTCTCATTTTCTAGCTCTACAATTGAATAATGTTGAACATTTCTCTAAAATTGATAGTTTTCTTTAGATAAATGTTTTTCGTGTGACCTCAACATTTACATGAATTGGAGTGTTATTCGGTTTTCCACTCACCCGTTCAGTTGTAATAGTAATTTTATTAAATTGATTAACTTAGTAATATATCCTTTTTACAATAATTATATTATTCATTATTTTGTTATTTTTATTTAGGTTTCATTATTTTTTTTCAAAAAATTTAATTACATTTATTATTAGTGTGCCTTTTAATAATTAGAGAGTAGTAATTGACCTTTTTTCACAATAAAGACATTTATTGTTTTATTATTTTTTTTTAGAACGCAGGCAGGAAGCAGACCTGGATGCTGACCTCCCTCCCCTGCCCTTGCGGAGAACACCTCCTCCTGATATACAAAGGCCACTTATGGGGGTTGGTGAGTATCTTGTCCTCTCCATTCAGCTAAACTCCGTAAATGAAAATTATGAATAATACATTTTTAAAAATATACTGTTCAATATGCCAGGGGAAAATATGGTAAAATCGCACAGAATTATTAACAGAAAATTTGTAACTTTGCGCATATACTCTGCACTTATCTTTATACTAGAAAAACATTTTAAATATAGGATGAGTTCATTACATATTTATTAATAACTGCTTTTTTGGAAAATGGTCAAATATTCGATCTTACATCACCAGCGTGATTATACCGCGCATATATGTTAATCTTGCGCGAAACTAAACAGTTTGAACTGTTTTTAAAAGGATCGAGGAATTTCATTTTAAAATTCTAACTAAAAAGCTGAACTAGAAATATTTTAAATAAAAGTCTAATACTATAATAGTTAAAGATAAAATGATGATAATTACAATTTGAGGTTGAAGAGAGGGTCACCTCTTTTAGGAGCTTTCGAAAAATTATGATCTGCCTTGTCCTTGTTGTTTTTGCCACACTTTCATAAAACATTTTTACCGCTTTTTCAACAATTTTTTTCCAATATCTCTCTTAGGATATCCGATTTCATAACAAGAAATGAAGGTGTAAAAAACAAATGGTAAAAAATATTTTAATCTGTTAGTAATACTTTTGTTGTTGGAAATGAATCCCTATATGCTATATGCTATACGTAACAATATAAAAATTGTCAATAAATCTAATTGTGCTAACATTTAGGAATTTTGAAAACTAGCACACTAAAAAATAGTAAAATAAATGGCGACACACGATTCCAACTTAGAGAGGTCAAAAAATACCTGTATTGAAACTGTAATCGCTGCTTCTTTTTCTTGCCTAATGGTAAATATTTGAACCACTAACCGCTAGGGTGTTACGCAAATCTATTGAAAAAGAAGCTATCTGGTTTTATCTGTTTCTCATGAATTAATTGGTAAATTTGAAATGCTATTCGATGCTTCAACCAAATACAGCATAGGAAAGTTTCGATAGCTCATGAATTCTTCAAAAATAGTTCAAACATTGTTCATTTGAATGCAATTTTCATTAATAAATATGACATAATATAAATATTGTCATTTAGGTTTCGTAATAAAACAAGAACAAAAAAATCCCAGCCAGCTCGGCCTACAGGCGCAGGTAGATTTCAAAGTTAAGTACTAATTTAACAAACACTAAATCATGATTAGAGATAAACCCACTTTAACAATTTTATATCTTACTTTTGATGAGTTTTTAATTTAATTTTTATATAAGAGCTGGTTTTATCAAAATCATTTTAAGGCAGTATGCAAAAAATATTTCCATGCTCAATAACTCGAAATTATATGACACATTTTCTGATTCATTTTTAAAAGGAAAAACATGAAACTTTCTGACGTGATTTTAAAGACATTTATAAGCGACCTATGTTTTTATTTTTCATTCAATTAATTAGAACTTGATTTATAAACAATTATTTTCTAAATAGGGCCATATTTTTGCTTTCCAACAGAATCGCTTCGAGAAATTCACTTCAAAATGCCCACTTTGATATCATTTTTAAAAATATATTCGGCCTCTATCAAAAAATCAACCATTACGGCGCATTATATAGTTTTTAAATAAGAGAACCTACCAACTGGTTGTGTTTGAAAGTAAATGTGAATTTAAAAACTGGTCAGAAAATAAGCAGTTTGAATTTCAGCACATCCTTAATACGATATGTTTTCTTCAACCTCCATGTACTTTTAATTTGTTTTTGCTTTAAGAATTGGTTTTATCAAAATCTTGTCTATATAAAAGTTGTAGATAATATTAAGTAGATATGTAATAAATTCATGCAAATTTTATATCTTGTGAAATGGCGAAGTTATGGATTTTTTCTTCTTCAAACCCTACCCCCTTTTTGTTTTCGTTTTTAATTTTTGTTGCGGTAAGAATTGGTCCTATCAATCACTTGTCAATTTAAAAGTTGTAGATAATATTAAGAAGTTTTATAATAAATTTAATTGGATTTGATATCTTGAGAATTGGCGAAGTTATGAATTTTTTTCTCCGCAAAACCCTATATTTCTCGCCCCTTGAGCCCATTTTTAATTTTATAAACAAATCTGTCATACATAAAATTTTGGCCTATTTTTTAGAAGTAATAATAACTTTAAATTAAGTCGATATGTATTATAATTAAGGAGTTATGGGTTTTTTTCGTTTTTCACAAAACCTCTCCCTGTATCTACCCCCTTGTCCGATTTAGCCCATTAACGAAACTGATCGAGATTTTATGCCCCTTGATTTTATGTATCAGTTTGGAAAATATTTGTGCAGAATTATGGAAGTTATCGTGTTCATAAAAAAAGTGATATACAGAGTGCAATATGTTATCTATCGCCGACCTTTAATTTCTCAACTTTTGATCGTAGACATATAGTTCCAATTACAAAAACGATTCAAATGAGGTAAATATTCATGTTGTGGCATTATTTAAATTAAAAATTCAATTTTACAAAAATTACAAAATCTAACTTTTTATACGGTCCCCCAGTCCCTATAGTTACATTTAGTAAATTTTGCGCATATCATAACATATATAACACAAAAAGTTTGACATCTGTCCTACAAAAATTGACACAGTTATTAAATTTCAAAGTTTGAGATTTTTTCACATTATTTTATCTTTCAATGAGGGATCAGTTAAAAGATGAATTAAAGTAATTCGTGATCAAAATCAGGGTGCAATGTCCTTCTTACGGCGAAATCACCTTTAGCCGGTATCGTCAAATTAGGGTATGACCAAACACTGTTATTTCATTTAAAAATTTAGGCCGACTTTTAGGGGTCGTATACAAAGCGAAGAATTAAATATTGAGATTACACAGAAAAATAAATATCAATTTATTGTAATATCAAAAAACTGTCTATTATAAAAAATAAATACATAAAACTCTGAAATGTACTACACATACTGCTCAAAGTGTTCTCCCTTGGTGGCAGTGCACAACTGAATGCGTGACAGTATTGAGTCCTGGACACATTCGAGCATAGCAGGTGTGCAAATTGTGCGACAATCAAGGATAATGCGCTGCTTCAGATAAACCAGAGAAGTGGTCTCAGTCACATAGACCTATGCCTTGATGTAACCCCACATGTAGAAGTCCATGGGAGTCAAGTCCGGCGAACGCGGTGACCACTCTACCGGACAACCATATCCAAGGATCTTTTGACCGAATTCGGTGGCCAGATACGCCCGGACGTTTGATGTTTTAAGCGGAGAGGGCCCCATCGTGTTAAAACCACACCCTACATGCATGTCGGAGAGGCAGCTCTTCATACCAGTCACGTACCGTGTTTTGTAGCAGATGCAGGTAACGATCGCCCGTTAAGGTCTCATAATAGAGGATGGGTTCAACAATCTGGGCTCCCCATATACCGCACCACGCGTGTCGTACTGAGCGGCCGACGTGGAGGTTTTCCAGAGACCAGTAATGCACATTGTGCACGTTCACAATGCCACCCCGTATAAACATTGACTCATCCGTCCACAGAATATCACAAAGGAACGACGGATTTTCCTCTAAGGTGTTGAGTGTGAAATTACAATAATCAAATCGCCGTGCGTGGTTACCCAGCTTAAATGCTTGCACCAGTGTCAGATGGTATGGATGCGCATCGTGTGCATCTAACAAAGGCCAGACATGCTGACCCATATGCCTCGCTTATTTCCGCCGTGTTCAGTTGTGGAATTAAATGGGCGAATGCTAGCATATCCTCCGTTGTTACTCGAACATTACACCTTGCCCGTCTACTTGTTCTGGGTCGTGGTGAAACAGAGCCGGTGTTTCTAAGATGTTGCAATGCATCAGTTATAGTTTCATGCGTTGGATGTAGATCCTTAGGGAAACGTTCTGAATAAACACTCGCAACCTCGCTGGCATTCCTTTGACATTCACCATAAATAAGTATCATTTCGGCATACTGCATATATGCGTTGCTTGCCATCACGATCTCAGCGCTGACTAGCATGTCCACTGCTAGATGGCTCGTGTTTTATCCCGAACGTGTGACGCTGCGGTACTATTGTAATTTGCATAATCCAAATTTTCATGCTCGTTATAGCTCGGCTGGTCGTTTGCATTCCGCTGCTATTTATATAGTTCTTAGTGAGTATGTTTTATTTTCAGATTGTCGATTCTACCTACTTTGATGTTTGAATGTTGTTCGACCCATAAAAGTGTTAGACAAAACTTTGAGCAGTATCTCTAGTAGATTCCGTCGTTTGATGTATTCGGGTCAATCCATTTCAAGTGGTCCAGAAAATCCTTAATTCGTTGCTCGACCATTTTTAAAAAATCTGAAATTTTTTGTACAACAACCCTAACATGATGGAAGTTCAAAATGACTATTATTTTAATTTTATTAATTTTTGTTTGTGCATGGCGGCCAACTTTGTTTCATCGTCTGCAGCAATTTTCTCACAGGAAGGGTTTACGGAATTGTAAATAATTCATCGTTTATTTCTCCAATTCAAGTGCGGTTTACAGCAACTTGTACAGAATACATTGGGCTAAAAATTTGGTAATAGAGTAGTTTCCGAAACTAAATGCTTATTGGTGAAATGTAGGCATAAAATGTCCCAAAATTTGTTCGTTTGCAAGACGAAATTTTTCTAGCAAGGAAATCTGTCAACATGACATACTTTTTTTTTACAAATAGGCTGCAAGTACTTGTACTCACACGCCAAGTTCCAGATCTGGGACATTCTTTCTTTTTGCTAAAGAAATTCCCAAATTTTTCAAAAATGTCAAAAATCGCACTTTTGAGGCTTTGATATCTCTGGTGAGGCACGAGATAAAAATCTGAAATTCGGGCTCCTGAGAGTATTGTATGGTAGTGTTATACACAAGAAATTTTAGGATGGAGATTTGACTACAAGCTGAGGTATGGCAAGGGCAACATGTCAAAATAATACTGCCAAACTATTGTTTTGTTGTAGTCACAGCTAAGTATTTATCTCAGAGTGTCATTTAAATTTATTTTTTTATTATCTTTAAATAATAGTAACAGAAAATAAACCCTTTTGCAAAGCTTAGCAATTAATTTAAAAAATAATTATTCCTAAGTAATACATTTTTTAAGGTTTCCGTAATTTTTGTTGTAGTTTTAGTAACTAAAAGAAACCTCAGCACTTTTACATAAAGAAAAACATATTTTTATACAAGACCTGAGACAAAAACAGAATAGGGAAAGAGAAAATCTGTTAATGTTGACCTACTTGTTGAGACATGATCAAACGTGTCAAAACACATTCCTGCTTGTTGGTTTAAAAACCACAATTTTAATGCTGCTTGACAGTCCCTGAAACATGGTCCTACCATAAGTATGTTCCTGTAAATGAAACATTATACGATATTACCATGCATCAGCCTCAAGTAATTTTCAGAGCCCTTTCAAAATTCATACTGTAGAAAAATGACATTTTTGCATAAGAAGTAAGCTAGGAATTATTAATGAAGTGAGACTCGCACATAGTGATTTCAAAGTTTATTTCTATGAGCCAGAAGAGCGAAGAACTTCAATCAAGTTATTAAGAGATGACAAGACTTGGTTCTTACAAATAAAATTTTGAGAAATATCAAAATTGTGGTTTTTAAACCAACAAGCAAGAACGTGTTTTGACACTTTTGATCATGTCTCAATAAGTATGACAAAATTAACAGCTTTTCTCTTTCCCCATTCTGTTTTTGTCTTAGGTCTTGTATAAAAATATTTTTTTTTCTTTACGTAAAAGTGTCGAGATTTCTTTTAGTTGCTAAAATTACAAGAAAAATTACTGAAACCATACAAAGCCTTAGGCATAATTATTTTTTAAATTAATTTCTAAGCTTTGCAAAAGGCTTTATTTTCTGTTACTAATATTTAAAGATAATAAAAAAAAATAAATTTAAATGACACTCTGAGATAAATACTTAGCTGTGACTACAACAAAACAATAGTTTGGCAGTATTGTTTTGACATGTCGTCCTTGCCATATCTCGGCTTGTAGTCTAATCTCCATCTTGAAATTTCTTGTGCATAATACTACCATGCAATACTCTCAGCAACCCGAATTTCAGATTTTTATCCCGTGCCCCACCAGAGATATCAAAGCCTCAAAAGTGCGATTTTTGACATTTTTGAAATATTTGGGAATTTTTTTAGCGAAGAGAAAGAATGTCCCAGATCTGGAACTTGGCGTGTGAGTACAAGTACTTTCAGCCTATTTGTAAAAAAAAGTATGTCATGTTGACAGTTTTCCTTGCTAGAAAAATTCCTCTTGTAAACGGGCAAATTTTGGGAAAAAACTGAAACTTTATGCCTAAATTTCCCCAATAAGCAGTTAGTTTCGGAAACTACTCTATTACCAAATTTTTAGCCCAATGTATTCTGTACAAATTGCTGTAAACCGCACTTGAATTGGAGATATAAACGATGAATTACTTACAATTCCGTAAACCCTTCCTGCGAGAAAATTGCTGCAGATGATGAAATAAAGATGGCCGCCATGCACAAACAAAAATTAATAAAATTAAAATAATAGTCATTTTGAACTTCCATCATGTTAGGATTCTTGTACAAAAAATTTCAGATTTTTTAAAAATGGTCGAGCAACCAGTGCTGGACCACTTGAAATGGATTGACCCATTCATTTTTTATAGTAGACCGTTTTCTGATATCATAATAAACTGATATTTATTTTTCTATTTAATTTCAATATTTCATTCTTCGCTTTGTGTACGACCCCTAAAAGTCAGCTAAAATTTTTAACTGAAATAATCCTCTTTGGTGATACTTCAAATTGGCGATACCGGCTAAATGTGGTTTCGCCGTAAAAAGGACATTGCACCACGATTTTGATCTCGAATTACTGTAATTCATCTTTTAACTGATCCCTCATTGAAAGACAAAATAATATGAAAAAATCTCAAACTTTGAAATTTAATAACTGTGTCAATTTTTGTAGAACAGATGTCAAACTTTTTGTGTTGTATCTATTATGATATGTGTAAACTTTTACTAAATATAACTACAGGGATTGGGGAACCGTATAAAAAGTTACATTTCGTAATTTTTATAAAATCGATTTTTTATTTTAAATAATGCCACAACATGGATATTTACCTCATTTGAAACGTTTTCGCAATTGGAACTATATGTCTACGACCAACGGTTAAGAAATTAATGGTCGGCGATAGATAACATATTGCACCCTGTATATATAGAGAGATAGATAGATAGGTAATTTTTTTTAGTGGGGGTAGTTTTGGGTTTTAGGGGTCACGATCGGTGTAGATCTGCAAAAATTTTTCCGAAAGCCCAACATAGGAGAGATCCTAATATCTAGAACTTCATACAAAATCTACCTAAAAACCCTGTGCCATTCACAGGTTATAAAACCTTTTGCAGCATTTCCTGAATACGCAACAAAACCTCATCGTCTCATAAGGTAAAGTAAAGAATTCTAAAACTCACATTTGAAACCAATCTCAAGAAGTATTTTTCATAGTCGGAAAAATATTCAAATACTTTTGCACATCCTTATATATCATTTAAAGATTCGTATATATGCTACATGTATGCTAAAATTTCGTGCAATTAGAAAACGTATAGCACAGTTCAAAAGTCCCCTTCAGGGGGGCCATTTCCGTCCATAGATGGAATGTATTCGAGATCTTTTCTGTCTATAATCTATAGACAGAAAATATACACGCCAAGTAATAGACAAAATAATAGCTAAATTACAAACTCGTACATCTAACAAACCACTTCCATTCATTTTTATTAATAGACAGTATCGTAGACGAACTTGTTTATGTATCCCTGTAAATGAATGATCGATGAATGTTATGCTCCCCTATTCCATAGTAAGCCTTTTATTGTGCATCCCAGTGGACAATAAAATAAAATACTCAAAATTTTTCCTCATAAACAGTAACGCAACGGAATTATTTTGAGTATTGCTGTAAACGAATTATAAATGCTAAGATTTAATTTTGGATACCAAAAATGCGATAGCAAACATCAATAACATATATAAATTGCAGGGAAATCCCTGTATATTTATGCGAGTTGGGGTATGGAGAGACAGATAGACAGACAAAAAGTTTTCAACTGTGTTGGGAAATCCTAAGAGGTAATAAATGATCACTTACAAAGCTAAAAATAATTAGAATACTGAAAGGTTACGTTGTTATTTTTTTTTTCAGGAAAACTATTGATATATTTTATAAACATAAATGAAATATAGTATAATAGTATATGAAGGTCATAGAAAGAAAATTAACAATGTAATGTTGCTCTCTGCTACCTTGCTAGATATTGTATCGAAATAACGTTTCAAAACCTCGGTTAAAACGATAATGCATTATGGTGTCAAAATGACTTATATTTTCAATCCCTGGCATTTATGATTCACATGTTTGTATCATTAGCATTCGTTAAATTTTAAATAATTTCCCATATGTCCAAAATCCATCTAATGTTTTATTTTCTTAATTCGTAAAATGCTATTTCATAAAGTTTAATAATTATTTATAGGTTAGTATTCTATCAAATTTTTCGCAATAATTAAGTAAGTCGCTTGATTTCTTTTTAGAGTATATTTTTTAAATAGGAAGTAAACTAAAAACCACGTATTCGATTTATACAAACAAATGTTTAACTTAACACTTTTAATGAAAAACTGCATCCGAAACTAAAAAAAAAAAAAAAAATCTTTATTTTTACTACAATGATGTGATCTAGTGGCCATCGCTACAAAAAGTTAATTAAAATTCACAAAAACAATATATTGGAGAATAATTAAAATTTCGAAATTTGTCAAGTTATTCTATTGTCATCGAATCCATGCCTGTTATTGATGTTTCATATCGCAGTTTGTGATATCTTCGAAAGTGTATATCTTCTAAACGCAACCAGACAATCCATTTTTATATAATAGTTGAAAATGTATTATTTTGTATAAATTAAAAAAAAAAACATTTAATTAGCATGATTTTTTTTTTCTTTAGACGCAGAAATGTATAGGGGGGAGATTCAGTTGCTATCAACGCCTGAATATCCAGGTGAGTGTACTATCCACTCGTTTTTCTTGCTTATATTAATATTTTGAGAACTTTTATTTTTTTATCTATGCATAATGTTTTATCTTGATTTAAATATAAATTTCGTTATACAGTTAACTCATTTAATTGAAGCTTGAAATGATTATTGACCACATTAAACGATCATTTGAATGTTATAAAACGATAACGAAAGTGATATCTTTTTCGTTAAATAAACTGAATTCAGCTTTTCAAAATAAATAAATAAATAAATAAATAAATAGGTTACCAATTTAAAGCTAAAATAAACAACATTTTCTTTAATTCATTAATTTTAGTTGAGAAGCAAGTTACTGAAAATTTTTTATATAAAGAATAAATTACTGACGACAAACAAAGTAGGCAAATAAATGGCCGTACTTTCATAATTTTCCATTAAAGTAATTTCCCACTTTTCTTTCTTTTAATTCAATAAATAAACTTTTTATCAAATTATTTTCCAGTTTTGCGTCGCATTCGAAAATGCGATTTGCTATAAAACTTCATCAAATATTTAGAGAAACTTTTAGCAGTTAACATGGATTTCTGATGTGTCGATGTTATTTTGTAGGTTGTAGTTTTGTATCTCATTTCTTATCCGTTTCCTTAAAAAAAAAAAAAAAACATTGAATATTAAAGATAACCATTTTGTTTTTTCTTTCTGTGTGTGTGTTTCATAAATGACGGACGTAATATTTTGGAATTTGGTATTTTTTCTATAAGAGTATGTATAAAATTTTTTTTTTATTTCGTAGGTTGGGCGCCCTCCCCTCTTAACGTACATGAAAGCATACTTTTTGGATTCCCAATCTTCCTAAAAACATTTTTCTAAATTTCACTATTTATCTATTTCTTATACTTAAATGAATAAACCGTGAAACCCTCTTTATATATATTGGACGCCCATGATGTGTTTTCAGCTGTAAATAATACATCCTTGTTGAATAGATTTGCATGTATTTTCTTTCCTATATTGTCTCTGAAAACTTATACCGTGTGTATATCACAATGTGGAATTTCATACAGTGGAGCAGAACGCGTTTGCCCTTTAAATTTATGTGATTACATGGAAGATGATGTAAACACATTTTTAGTATTAATTTTGTGATTTCCAAGCCATATCTAAGTAAAGGTGTTTTTCCCCTGTAATGACATTCCAAATGGCGTTACATACATTGTATAAGTTTTCAGAGAATATAAAAGGAAAAAGAATATATTAAATAAATAATAGCAATGATGTTTATTCATTATAGATTATTCGATTATATTATTATCGATAGATTATATTATTATTCGATTGCTAGTATATTAAAAAATAAATGTGCAGTACAGATAATGGTCGAGGATGGTCTGCCACGAAACCTTCTGATGAAATTCGAGAAGAACAAATTAAAAAATGTGTATCTTTTTTAAGTATATTTTGAATAATTTTAATATTACAAGCGTGAAAAATACATTATTTTTCAAGAAGCAATTTTAGAACCTTTTGAAGGTTTGTTTGGTGACCGACCATCTCCGACCATATGCTGTATTGCACATTTATTCTTTAATATACTGACATTCGAATGAAAGTGTTTATAATGAATAAATATAATTACAAAATAGTCTTTTTTTTTACGAAATTTGTCCTTTCTGTTTTCCTATTTTGTGTTTTGAAATTTTATTTTATAATTCATAATTCTTTAATTTATTGTTTCAATAGCCGAAGAGGGGGGTGGAGAGCAAGTTCAGCCGGAAGAGGGCGCGGCAGAAGAGGCGGAAGAGGTTGCGGCTGGAGATGATGCAGTTGCACCAGCGGGTAGGTTTTACTTTGAATTTTTATATTGTGAAGTCTATAACAATATGAAAAATTGAAAAAAATATCTGAAAAGCGATTTTATTTTATTTACTTGTAAAATATCTAATACTATGAAAGTTAAAGAAACTTATATTAAAAATTGTTTTTCCCATGCGCACAGTGCTTAAAAGAAATATATAAAATCCTTACTGAGAAATTAAATTATTAAATATATTTATTTTTTATAACATTAAATCCTATGTAGTCATATGACGGACTCACAACCATAGTAGACCAAGTCCATTTATTAAAAAATGAGATCGTCCATTTAGAAGGTGCATAAAATCTGTATTATTTATCCACTCCCACAGTAAACCAGGTCTGTAAACTGATGACATATAGGAGAAATTATGCGAAAACAGACTTGATTCACTGTGGTAGTGGATAAAACATATTTTATGCACCTTCTAAATGATCGTCCATTTAGAAGGTGCATAAAATCTGTTTTATTTATCCACTCCCACAGTAAACCAGGTCTGTAAACTGATGACATATAGGAGAAAGTATGTGAAAACAGACTTGATTCACTGTGGTAGTGGATAAAACATATTTTATGCACCTTCTAAATGTTCGTCCATTTAGAAGGTGCATAAAATCTTTTATTTATCCACTCCCACAGTAAACCAGGTCTAAAAACTGATGACATATAGGAGAAAGTATGTGAAAACAGACTTGATTCACTGTGGTAGTGGATAAAACAGATTTTATGCACCTTCTAAATGGACTATCTCATTTTTTTTCAAAATGGACTTGGTTGTGAGCCCTTCATATATTTTTCCACTGAACATATGATAATACTCACAAAACTTAAACAAAATGGCGCTTAATGCTTTACAAATACTGGCTATTTATATATGAACTAAAGAAGAAACAAAATCGTATTTTTTTTTTTTTAAATAATAAAATGTCAATCTTTCACAGGAATTAGAAATTCATAAATATTATATTAATATAAATAAAAAAAAATAAACTCTGACTTTTATTCAACTAAAACCCACTAAACTTTAAATTATATATGAGCATGTATATATATCCAGTTACTAAGAAAAAAGATATATTTTTTAATAAGTAATAGAGTTCACACATTTTTATTTTATCATAGATATTTATTAAGGAATAGAAAAATTGTAAATTTCTTACGGGTAGCATACTTTTATTAATCACGTTTGAAAAAGTATTTTTCTTCAAAAAGTTTCATATTATTATCCGTTTATTAACCCATTTGTGACTAGCGTCCCATTTTTGGGACGTTTCAAATTTTCATGAATAAGTATATTTTTCCTCTCCTTTATAACATGAAAATTGTATGAAATAATTATTTATAAATATCTTTATCTATTACCGAGAGATGACAGCATAAGGTGGATATTTATTTGTTTAAATGAAGGCTTTTTTCGGTGTTTATAAATTTTTAATTTTTCAAGATGGCGAAATGCAAAAAGTAAGTTTATTTGTATTTTTTCTATAAAGGATCCAAAATCGCAAGTCATAATCTTACATTGTAGACTTTTTTAAATACGTATTTTTTTAAATTGTGAAATTAAATATTCAAGCCTATTTTTTGTGCATTTTTGTAACGTCCAAAATATAGGGTTCTAGGCACAAATGGGCACATATTTTTGTTGGACCTTTAGGCGACAGTTATTTATGTAATCTCCTTTTGAAGATATTTACGAAATAAATTGTTTTTAAGTCACCAATACTATTATTCTTATTTTATTATTAATAATAGTTATAACGTTAGTAGTCTCTGTAACGAAATAAATATATATATATATATATTTTGTAGTTCATAAAAATACTAATTATAGTACATAATATACAATTTAAAAACTTTTTAAATATAAATATAGACAAAACATATAATTATGCATATTATTCTGCTAGAAATACTCACATGTAGTTTTGTTTTACATTTTATTAAATAAATGCAAAAAAAAAAAAAAAAGTCTCTTTAGTAATTTTTCCAGTTCATTTTGCAATATTTTAAAGTGATTTTACCAAAACATTTGAGAAAACCAAAATTCAGGCACAAATGGGTTAAAGAAAAAAAAAATATGATACTACAATGATATTTGTCTTTTTACAAATGCGGAGTAAATGTTTGCTATCTTTCTTTAATTCCTTACTACATATGCATAATAATCTTAAGATCGACAGAAGTTATTATTGATATACAGTCCTCCCCACTTAATCGGGTCACGGATAATCGAATAACCCGCTTATTCGAATAGAATCCTCCGGAATCGATTTTATTCTTATTGGTTCTATGTTATTTCCCCCCCGCTTAAACCAAATACCTTTTACGTACGTCCCCGCTTAATCCAATAACAACTGTATGAGCGATGTTTGAAAATAGGCACGGAAAGCACGTGTCAGTTGGAATTTCCTTCCACCTTTTGTCATTTTCGGTTCGTTTTGCTGAAAACAAATTTTTAGTTCTTCCTGTAATGATTTCGGCCGGTAGGTGTATAATGGACAGGTCAAAGGATTTCCCCCACCTTGATCTCCCCACCATCACTTCTTGCTGTTAACCAGGCTTTAATGCCGTCACTTCGAGACTCGAGATGGTAGTTGTGGTATTTTGCACTTATTCGAAAAATAACTCGATATTTACTCCTTTAAAATTCCACTTAAACAAATCATTTTAATCGATTTTTTAAGGCAGTATAAGTAACGTAAATTAGAAGTAGCAGAGTTTTGACCCAATTCAAACGAGCTGCATTAAGTTTAATGTAAACCATATAAATGCATGTACTGACATTAAATTAATAATACGTATTTACGTTATATTAGCATTTGTATTTATTTTAGTTTATTTTATTCTATTAACGATTTATTATGCTGTTAATTAAATATACCGTAGATGGTTATTTTGCCTTTTTATTACGCATTAAATATTACAGTTATGATTCCCCGTTTAATCAAATACCCCGCTTAATTGAATATTATTTCTGGAACTGTCAATATTCGTTTAAGCGGGGACGACTGTAGAAATTTTTTCATTTCTCTCACTAGCTGAAAATAAATTGTATGATTTAGTTGAATAAAAGTCAGAGTTTTAAAAGCATATTTATAGTGTCTCCTGTTTTTCAGATTTAAAAGCGAATTTGAGCTATAGTGGAGACTAGGGAGGAATGACCATAGGGAGGCTTGTCATACCCATCAGTATTCATATTTAAAAGAATTTCAGAGTAAATAATATTATAAGACGAAATGCAATATTTAACTTTGAATCAATCATAAAATATGTTATGTGAACTTTATAAAGTGTGCTGTTTTACTTAAAAAATGACTAAAATAATAGTCCAAGAGCCGACAGCACAAAAACTTATGTTATCAAGCATAAGAAAAAAATCTCTATTTTATGGAAGAGTAGAAGTAGGGGAGTCTAATAATCCATGTCTGCCGGAAGTGAAGTGGTGCATAAGACAAAAATTAATACCACCAGTGGTTCACTCGTAGGTTTATCATTGTATTTGTCCTACAAACAAAGGTATGAAACATGGAGGACTGGGAGCAGGAAAACACAATGATAAACCTACGAGTGAACCACTGGTGGTATTAATTTCTAGCTTACGACCCATTTCACTTCCGGCAGACATGAACCATTAGATTCCCCTACTTCTACTCTCCCATAAAATGAAGGGTTTTTTTTCTTGTGCTTGATAACATAGGTTTTTGTGCTGTCGGCTCTTGGACTATAATAAGAGATGTTTACAAGTAAAAAAAAAAAAATCATTTTATTTAAAACTTCTTAGTACTTTCAAGCGTTTCCAAGCTTTTCACCAAAGAATAATTTAATTATTGCTATCTATTTATACAAATACGTCATTTCGTTTTGAAGATGTCTTAGTACTTTAAAGCTTTTCCAAGCTCTTCATCAGGGCTCTCTCAATTTCAAAACGAAGTGTCGTATTTGTATAAATAAACAGCAATAAGTTATTAAAATATTCTCTTATTAAAAGCTTGGAAAAGTTTGAAAGCACTAAGAAGTTTAAAATAAAATGCATATTTTTAACTTGTAACATCTCTTTTATTATTTTAGTCACCTTTCCAAAGTAAAACAGTGAACTTTTTAAAGTTCATGGAATATATTTTATGAATTTATGAGTTTTATCAATAGGTGTCAACAAAATCTACTAGAATGTTCAAACAACTGTCTTTGTTTCATACAGATAATAGAAATAAATCAATTGTGAGGCGTTTTGAACCTAAATTTGTGTTTTTTAGAAATATTTTCTAAGATCTTTTCAGATAAAATATATCATAGAAATTTAAGTAAGTAGGTTTTAAGTAATGCATAAATATAGAGCTTTCATTCCAGGCTTAAAGATTATACAGTAAGTTAGGCTTAACATAAAAATGTGCTATTCTTTAGAAAAAGGCTGTGTGGGGAAGCTTGACCCAGTCAATGTGAGGGAGGGTTGACGTGATGTTCAAGGCTCATTTAATTAAGTGATTTTGGAGAAAATAAAATTATTATACTCTGTGCGTAATGAAAGATTAATGGTTATACATAAAAAAAGAATGTAAATTTATACTGTAAAGCTATAGTAAAATGGGGTGATGGAAAAGAAAATGTTGAAAACTGATTAAAGAAAGATGTGAAAAATTACTATAGTATCCTCTGCAAGAAAAAATTCAATAAAATATAAATGAGAAAGTTAATAGGATTTTTTTTTCCATTTAAATATCATTTACAATAGGTAAATAGAAACAGTGGAAAATACTACAAAGGACTAGAAAGTATAAAATCAGCAGTTTTAACCCTTTCACGGGCAGTGGTATGTTTATTTACCCGACTGAAAAAAGGGGTTATGCCTTTCACGCATATCTGGGTATGTGGATTTCTTTATACCCTCAAAACATCGCAACGGCTGGATGGATTTTAATGAATGAGGTCTCTATCGATTCGACTTAGCCGTCCGATGGTTGCAGGCTAAGTTTTATTTTAATAAATTCAAAATTTGCGTCCGTAAAATACAAAATGGCGTAGAGTCGAAAAAGAAATTTTTCGCACCGTATTAAAAGGCATATCATTGGATAGGTCTTTCAAAATGAAGACGATGTTTAATTGACTATTTTATAGTCAGAAGCTCCGTTTAAATATTGCACAACCTGGAAGTTGTGCAGGCAGGCTCTCTAGCTTTACTGCGACTCTAACCTTCATAGCCATCTATAGGCCTCATCAAAACAGTGTTTATAGATAGGAACTAACAGTTAAACACAACTTAAAAGTCATAAGTACATGTAAATAGAAAAAAAGGGTAAGTGATATAAAAAATAGTTTCACATTGATGAGAAAAAATTAATTAGATCGCTATTTACGCAGTCGGGTTACTTTTTTTTTTAATTTAATTTTAATTCCTAAACTCCACAATGACACCAGAATTTTGCTAAAATCGTTTCTATTTAATATGTATGTGAAATATAGCCCTTTTTCTTATTTCCAAATAAATTTGTTCGTAAATTCCGGAGCCAGTTATTTATTTCAACATTTTAGTACTGAAAGTACTAATTAACCTCTGAAGGTGTTAATAGATGCTAATGATTTGTTACGTGCTCATGCGGCTGCAAAAGAACATAGCATTGACCGAAAAACTTTAGGAAGATATGTAGACAAATTTCCCCAGTGTTAATACAGTGAGATGAAACCAAACTATGTGAGAGCTAGAGTTGTCAGGTCAAGTGTAAAAAAAAACTAGGACAAGGAGACAAAAAATTGCGGGACAGTAACTCCTATATCCGGACATAATACTACATGAAACCCTGCGAAAAAGGAGCCTGTCTCTAACGGAATACTGTCTTAAATGGTAAAATTCAATTTTTCCTTACTGTACAATTATACCTGCTCAGACAAAATCCTATTTAAATCAAAATTTTTCTCCTCTGACTTGCGATTGCATCTAAACAGGCTTGTTTAAGCATCATATTTTCAAAAATAATATTTTTGTTATAATAATTAAAGCATGTAGCATAAAGTTATTTTGCTTTTTTTAAAAACTGATTTTATTTCTCTTCACAAATATTTCAATACAAAACAAAGCGGGTCAACCCTCCCATATGTGGGGAGCCTTGACCAATTATTTTGTCATGATTAGAATCCATATTTTTCAAATTCCTTATATATTACACTTAGGTAGCAATTTTATTTTGATAACTGATTGTATAACGAATAAAATGACATATAAAACTTTATTCTACGTTCGATATTTAAAAAATAAAAAATCATTTTGTAAAAAGTGGGTCAATCTTCCAAAGTCTCCCCTATATTTTGCCATAATATGAAAAATTAAAAAAAACTAGTAATAATAACTCAAACATATTTAACTGCAGTTGTTTTAATCATAATCTACATTCTAATATAAACGAATAAAACAGTTTTTGATTTTTTGCTCGATTTAAAAATGAACTGCTTCTTTAATTAGTCAGTTTTATTGAGGAACAAAATCGATATTAAGTTTCTTTCTTAAAGCTTTTGTCTTTTATTGAATTTTATACGTTTATTTTAGCGGTTCCTGATGATGGAGACCGAGAAATGGTGCGGCTGCTCAGGGAAAGCCGTGACCGATTTCGTCGAGGGTATGAGTTGAGAGGAATAAGAATACAGGAACTTGAGGTAAGATTTCTTTTGTAATGGGGTAAACAATACTTATATTTTGTTTCATGTTTTTCTGGGAGGCAGTATAACTTTTTGAAACCAATTTTAGAAAAAAAAAAATCATATATGAGCAATTCTACAGAAAATTATCATTTTGGAGAGGGGGGGGGGGAGAATAAGATTTATAATATGATTAATTTAAAGGGTATGATTGGAAAACTTGATATTTTTATATTCTATAATAAAAAGGTATTGTAAATTACTGTTTACAAACTAAGATAAGTACACTTTTGGTTTTTGTTAAGTCATATTATTACGTCAGTTACACAACAAAAGTTACGACAGTTGCATGTGCAAATGCCATCTTTTTCTTTTTTATTATTCAGGAATTAATAAAACAAGTTACCGTTTTAATTTGGCATTACTTAGTGTTGTTCAAAATATTAAATCACTTTTTTTAACGGTGTAGTTTTGGTAATTTGTATACTCCAATTAAAGCAGAAAAAAAGTGTATATATTATGTTACGTCAGTTACAGAAATTTGAATTGAAATTTTTGGGACTAAAAGAGAGATTGAAATAATCTGCAGGTATTTGGGTATAAAGTTCTTAGTAAGAAATATTTTAAATTGTAAAAATTTGTTCTAGCTTTATTAGTAAATTTTTTACATAGCTTTGAAAACAAAATTCGATGATCAAATGTTACATCAGTTACGATGGAATTGCCCATATATGGTATACACTAATGGCCAAAGGTGACCGGCCACTTGCGATTTTTGACATTTTGTTAAACATCGAGAAAAATACATGAGGAATTATCCTGAAACTCCAGGTGTGTAAACAGAATAGTACAGGTCATATATTTCCGTGAATATTTTTTCCCGAAACCCCATAGGGGACCGTCAGCAAATTGAAATGAACGAATATATTTTGGACAACCTTGTAAAAACTAATGTAGCAAAAACGTTCAAACTGTAGATTATGATTAAGTCCCTTATTGTAATAAATTGTGTTCATTTTTATGAGAATAGCATGTATATTCGTAGAGAAATTAAAGTTTTTATAAAAAAGAGTCCGAAATTTTGCCAAGTTTTTTGCTTATAATTTGTAGAATTCTGAATAAAAAAAAGTTCTTTTCAGAAAATATGACAAATAACATTGTACACAATACCCTAAAATCAGAATGAAAAAATAATAAAAATGTTTTGAAAAATAAACAGTTTTACTAAATAATGATTCACTGCGCATGCTCGAATGTAAACAAAATATAATTTGGATAATGTGCTAGCTAAATGTATAGAGCAACTTTTATGAAAACCTCAAAAATATAGTTTGAAAAGTCTGAAAATTATTGTTTATAGAATAAGCTCAAAATCCGTTATTCCAAAATGGAATAAAAAAGACGAGGGGCTGTATCGAAATACAGTAGTACGTTCAATATTGTGTATGCTATATTGGCGCTAATCAATGGATATATCGCAACCCCTCAACTTATTGCTTCATTTTGAAACAACGGATTTTGAGCTTATTCTATCAACGGTAACTTTCAGAATTTTCAACCTATGTTTTTTGAGACTTTTACAAAAGTTGCTCTTTACATTTAACTAACACATTATGCAAATCATATTTTGTTTACATTTGGGCATGCGCAGTGAATCTTTATTTAGTAAAACTGCTCATATTTCATACAATTTTTATTATTTTTTCATTCAGATTGCAGGGTCTAGTGTACAATGTTATTTGTGATATTTTCTAAAAAGAACCTTTTTTATATTAAGCAAAATTATAAGCAAAAGATTGGCAAAATTTGGGAATCTTTTTCTAAAAACTTTAATTTCTCTACGAATATGCATGCTATTCTCATAAAAATGAACACAATTTATTAAAATAAGGCACTTAATCATAATCTACAGTTTGAACGCTTTTGCTAAATTAGTTTTTACAAACTTGCCCAAAAAATATTCGTTCTTTTTCAATTTGTTGACGGTCCCCTGTGGGGTTTCGGGAAAACACGAAAATATATGATCCATACTATACTGCTTACACACCTGTAGTTTCAGGTTAATTCCTCATGTAGATATTTAACAAAACGTCTAAAATCGCAAGTGCAGGTCACATTTAGCCATATAGTGTATATAACAATAATATAAAATCATTGCGTATTGTCGCTAAAAAATAGCAATGTTAGAAACAATATTAAAAACGAAAATAGATTTCAGTTTATGTGTCAGTGGCATTTGCTTAGTAGTTCATCATTTCTTCAAATAATTTATTTAAAAAATGTGTTTTTTTCTATAAAAAAAGGAATATTTCACAAAAATAAATAAAAAATAACGTCTAATACGAATACACAGAAGATGTTAAATGCATACATCAAATAGAAAACACAATTAGCTATTTTCAACTGCACATCAGGTAACACAAGTCGGTCCCGTTAATACGTTATGTGAAATGAATAGAAACTCGATTACGGATGTTACTCCGGCTCGGGACCAGTATTAGGATTGTGATTCGTTGCTTTCTTCTGCTATAGAAGTAAATAATATTAATCTTACTTTTTTATACTTCCTGCTTTCTACGGATTTACACGTTTTAGTAGTCACAGATACGAGAAAACATATTTTTACAAAATATCTGTCCATCCATGTGTCCGTGTGTATGTCCGCTATATTTCACCGAATAGTGTAAAATGTTATACATAGAATTCACCCAAGCTTCATATACAGGGTGTTTCAGCACAGCCGTTACAAACTTTCAGGAGAGATACAGTACACATAGATGATGGAAAATCACATAGCAATGCATGGTCAGAAACACTTTCCTGACGCGGTAGTGACGACGCACAACGGTCGCATTGTATACGGAAAATTCTATTGCTCTTACAGATCCCTTAATCAGTAATTTTCATGATCATTGTATTTAAAATATGCTATAGAAAGGTACGAAGAAGATATTATTTTCAAAATAGTGGTATGAACAGTAAAATTTTCCCCTATAGAATTCGACCCCTGGACACAAAACAGAAGAAAGGAACAACACTAACAGGGTGAGAAAACGTGTTTATTATTCTTAGTACCGCAAAAATGCTGGGACAATCCTGAGTAACTTGTTGCACGCACTTTGGCAGCTTCTGAGGAAGTCCGGGACACGCCCGGTATTTTCGAGAATATTAGAATTTCCATGCGCCATTTATATGAGGCCTGTATCATAGATCTGGTTGTAATTTTGAACAACTTCTTTGAGGACGATCGCTGTCTCTCTTTTTGTACTTATTTATTAGTTTTTTGCTATGCTAAGAATAATAAACATGTTTCCTGACCCTGTTCGTATCCTTTCTTTCTTGTGTTTTGTGTCGCCACTAGTGTTGCTAGGTGTCCCGTCTAAATCAGTGCTCCAAAAGCTCTGGGCAGCAGTATTTTAACCCTTAAATGCCTGGTGTTGCTTTTCGGCAACATACCCAATTTAGGCTCTAAAATACTATTAGAATAATATTGAAGCTATAATGCCTAATGTTGCCGTTAAATTACATTCTGAAATTATTATTAAATCGATTTTGAACATGCAGATGGCAACACTATGGTCAGCAGATCCTAGTTGAAAATGTGGATATCCTCCCGGAAGGGGGACTCTGTTATTTATTCCGTATTTCTTATCGTTTCGTCGGAAAATATTCGAAATTTCGCATAGAATTTAGAAAAACTTCATACATACTTTTTGATAAAGGGTTGCCTGGTCCCAGTTGAAAGTTGGAATATTCCTCTAGAAACAGGTGCTGTAATAGATATTTTAGCACGATTTTTCTTTTTTAGCTTCGAAAATTACATGAAGTAATGGATATAACTGAACCAAATTTAACGTATACTTTTTTGAATACACAAGTTTGGTTCCAGTTGAAAATGTGAAGATATTACCGCAGAAGCGAGTCATTTGATAATGATATTTGTGCGATTTTCTCGAATTTTTCGTAGTTGTGTTGTACATTAACTGCTCGTGAAGCAAATAGGGGTTCGCATATAGTTAGCTCGTGGATTCACAAACAGCTGACATGCAACAGAATAACGAAAATTTTTTATTTTATTGAAAACTTTGATCGAGAATAACTCTTATTTACTCTGATAAATAAAATTAAATATATATTTAGTATGGAAATTAAAATATCTGTAGTTGTATTTTCTAATGAATAATCGTGCAGCGATGCAAACTTTGATATCTTGATGCACTTGATAAAAAATTTTATTAATTTGCAGTTATTTAAGAGAGTGTTAAGACATTGATGCAACGATTTTAGGGAAAAAAATGTGAAGAAATGTAAGCATTTTTTTTTATAAATTGTTCCGACTGATGGCCATTTTCTTAAATTATCACACAACATCTTGATTTCTAAGATAAGAGTTTTTTTTTTTCAAGATTTATTTCGTTTTACTCCTAGCCAATAATCTTTCCGATTCCATCGGGAAGTTTGTTCAATGTTTTCGGGACTTGATTGAATCGCTAATTGAATCGTTTTCACTAATGATCTTGTTTTAGAAGTCCAAATACACACTAATCCATGGAAGACACGGCGGAAAATTAAGCGGAGTGTTTTTAAATTGAATAAGCCTGAGTTCCAGTTTCATTTCTCATTTTTTTTTCTAAATATATAACATTAAATTTAGAGCCATTGCTTGTAGCCATATCCTAATGGAAGTTGACACTAAGAAGATTGCTTAGACATAATGAAGAAATGTCTTCTTAGAAAAGTAATATTTAAACTTATTTCTGATAGTAATCCGAGATAATTTTGATATTTTTCTACTTTCCTTATTTTAAGTTTTCCGTTATTAGATAATCCAGCAATGATGATAAAGTCATTAACAAAAGAACTTCTTTTCTCTGTAGCAATACTTTAGGTGTTTTTTTCCTCATTTTCTGCAAAAAATTTAATATTTGACTATTTGAATCTGATAAATATATAAAAACCTCATAAATTTTCACTATAAATTTCCGTAATTCACCCACTAAAAAGTTTTCATTCACAAACCTTCGCATACGCATAGTCTTACGCCTCAATATGTTTTCGCATTGAGCAGCGAACATCTTGTTTTTATTTTGATTAGCTTTAAATCAAATTTTATATGTTTAAGTACCTCGGGTGTGTTTTAAAGATTTTGTGATAGTTTTTGAAGTTTTTATATTTTCTTTTAAATCATGAGATGCGACTTTATATATTGCCAACCGCGAGAAAATTGACACAGCTCGACAAAATTAAAGTTCACAGTAGGGCAATCGCAGATTGTAACACGAAATTCTAGCACTTATCTCTGCATGTAGACGTAAAAATGTGCATAAAAGTGTAAAATCCATAAGAATGAAGAGGTAGATGGGGTTTTGAGGATTGATTAATTTTACAACCACACACAATTTGCCCCTCTTCTCTGGACAGGAATTGATATATAGCCAAATAAAGCTATTTTCCGCATAACTACATTTATGAAACTTTTCCTACAGAAAAACGCACCTATGGCAAACATATTAATGGATTTAAACGCAAAATGAATTTTGGAAATTGTGTCCGTTTTCTTGCGGGTAAGTGATGTAATAAGCGATGAATGCACTTTTGTAGGGTATGCACTTTTTTAATTTTCTCCATCCAAATGAACGGTGGCGTTACTTTCCTTTTATTAATCATGTCACTTATTTTACATGCAAAAGGATTGCAGCCATCATTTTACACCTTTTTTAATAATCGAGTCAGAGTATTTCTTATGTAAAGCGCCATACATCCAATGTTTATTTTCCAGTAACATTTCAAATCTAATAAGGTTTTTAATGTATTCCGAAAAGATGCATATATGTATTAATTTTTTTCATTTAAATGTAAATCGTAAAGAAAGTCAAAATTGTTACATAAATTCATCAATACCCTTCATAAATGCAATGAATATAGCAGTGGTTGCAAATTTTATTTTAATGTTGATTTCTCTTATAAATAGGCCATGGTGAACGAATTGGCGGCTGATAGGGATAACGCCGTGAATCGTGTCAGGGAACTGGAGCTGCAGCTTCAAAGAGTACTGGCTAATGTTCAAGTCGGCGTTATCCCAGTTCCTGATCAACCTGCTGCAGCAGCAATTCAGTAAGTAATTTTTTTTAATAAGAAACGTCTCCTAAAAGCGCATACCCAAACTATTTTGAAAAACAAAATTCTAATAAAACTACTTATGTAAGTAATAAAGGATAAGTCATATGTAGCAGTTGAATTCTGGAACAAAATCAGTAAAAAATCAAAGACTTTGGAATATTTGGCGCAAAAAGACGAAAGCTTGGTGCAGTTTTGCGAGCAATACCTTTCCCCAAATGCAAGAGAATTTAATGCATTTGGAAATCGCCAGTTAAATGTCTGTTTAAATGTGAAGTATTTAATGAATTTAAATTTAACGATGATACAGTTTATTGTTTTATTCTATAAACTTATATATGGAATTTGCGTGCAGCTGAAGTTATTTAAGTTTACACTATTGCACCGTCTATATGCATTTTAAGTTTTTTAAAAGTAACTACCAAGTTAAGAAAGCTTTTTTATCCATTTCGATATAGAGTAAGTCGTTGTTTGCATGGCAGCAATAGTATTTTTATGTTATCCTACACTAACAATAAACTAACAATAAACACTAACAATATCAAAGTCACATTGACAGTGCTCAGAATCTGATCTTAATTTTCAGTTTGAAGCAATTTGAATAAATTTAAATTTTGTTATAAACCGTCGTGTCTTTAAACGATCGGTAAATTTCACTATAGGTACATATAAATTTATATGAGAAATCTGTAATTATAAAAGTGTATTTATTTAAGTAAAAGTTGCTTAAACTAGTTCAATTTGAAAATAGGAATTTTTCCCCATGAAAAGTGCATTCATAGTAAAAGCGTATTTATATATATTTTTTTTTTCACTGTGTCACCAACAAGCGATAAATCGCCAATTATAAGAAATTTTCATTATTTTTTACGGACAATCTTTTGAGATTCCTCCATAAACTTTTCTATAAACATACACATATCCTTTTGAGAAGGACCTTCTGTAATGATTTCAAAGTTTTCTGAGTATGCGCTTATGGAGACCTTCCTTCTAAGTATTAACATTAAACCTATCACAAAGTGTCAAATGATCCATTTTAAGTTTTCTTCCATTAATGATTTTAAAAATATTGATCGAAAAAATCTGTTATAGATGAACTTTTTTAAGGGAAACTCTGTAGCGATTTTAATACTCTTTTCTTATAGGTATGGCAGCAACTAAACTAGGAACTGATAATTCCGTAAATATTAAAATACGAAAATACAACAGTTATGAAAAAGTAAAGAAATTATGTGTACCAAGGAAAACTATTTTTTTTTTAAGAAATTAACATACTTAATGCATTTTTATTTATTTAATTTTAATTTCGAACTATCAATTTGTCGAAAAAAATTGTGGCTCTTGCGAAAACTTTTACAAAATGTTTTGGTATCGCTTCAATATTTCCGGAGAATGAAGAACGAAAATCTATCTTTTCGTTGACAAATTTCAGTTTAGCGTCTAAGTGCGTCATCTAAATAGTTAATCTTTCGTATACTCAGGTCTTAATGATGCATTTGAGCAAATTTTATTTGCCTGAAAAGTGATATCCACGTTCACTTTATTGTGACTCATCAGTTTTTAACTTTCAAAATTGGTTTTGTTTTTTCAGTTTTATCATTTGTAACAAATTTGTGCAGCTCTTAATCTTAAATAATATAAACCCTATAAATTTGTTTAAATTATAATCACGTTTATTGAAATTGTATACGTTTATTTAGTCGCATAGTGTATTTATACGCATAGTGTCCAAATGATTTTTAAACTTTCCATGCGCATTACTAAAATATGTGTTTTCGCTATTTGCGCGCACTGAAAAAGATAGTTTGTAAACAAATCATTTCTTTTGCACTGATATGAATAAAATGATCACATCCGTACTCTGCACTTACAGTGAGCAAAAAAAGTATTTGCACGCAGACGATTTTTTGCATAAGTAACCATAGAAAGCAAATTTGATACTATTCTCTTAATTATTCATTTATTTAAATATGAAGAAAATACAAATAACTATCCATTTTCCTTAAACAGTAATATTACACATTTTAAAAAATAAATTAATATTTTCTCATACCTAAAATGTATTTGCACAAGAAGCATTGACTGTTAAAAAAGGCATTAAATGTGAACATTATGCAAATGTTTAACATATCAGTCCCGCAGTACATTAGCCCCGCACTTTAAAGTCACGTAATATATTAACTGGAGCAGGGATTCTGTGGAGTTTTTGTTCTAATGGCGCTGAAAACGTGTGAACTGTCTGTTGCTACCCTTGGGAAGATTATATTTCTTCAATTCTGGATTAAGTTACCGAGGAAAAGGTAAAAAATTAAATCTAAATTGTTCTAGTGTTCATTATGTAATTTAGAAGAAAAAAGAAACTGGTTCGACAATAAATAAGCCGCGAACTGAGCGTCCAAGAAAGCTAAATACCAGGCAAAAGAGAGCCATCATAAAAGAATCTTCAAAAAACCCTTTTCTAAGTGCTCGAGAATTGGCTGTTGATGTCGCTTCAACGTCGGGAACAATAGTTACACCACAATCAATTAGAAATATTCTTCATGATGCAAATATTCGAGGAAGAGCCCCTCGAAAAAACCATTTGTTAGTGAAACAAATAGGGTGAAAAGACTTGAATTTGCAAAAGCTTATGTCAGCAAACCACTAGATTTTTGGAAAACTGTTATTTTTTCCGATGAAAGCAAGTCCAATAATTTTGGCTCAGATGGTGAGAAAACTGTATGGTGAAAGCCAAATACTTCTCTTCAAATTAAAAACTTGAAACCAACTGTAAAAGATGGCGGTGGTCATGTAATGATTTGGGGATGCATGTCTTTTAACGGAATTAGCGAAATGACCTTTATTGAAGGCAATATGAATGCTAAACAATATATTAATATATTGCGAGATCATTTATCTAATAGTGCTCAGAAATTAGGAATTTCGAAGTCATATTATTTCCAAAAGGATAACGATCCGAAACACACTGCATATATTACGAGGTTATGGTTGCTTTATAATGTAAAAAATCAGTTGAAAACGCCACCACAATCACCAGACATCAATCCGATTGAAATTTTATGGCATATTTTGGATGTGAAAATAAGGAAAAAGAAAATTTCTAACAAATCAGAACTTAAGCAAGCTCTTAGGGAAAAATAGCTACAAATCAGCAGTGAAACATGTCACAAATTAATAGAATCAATGCCCAGACGATTACAAGCTGTAATTGAAGTAAAGGGCATGCATACTAAATATTAGCACTGTTTTTAACTTATAAATAATTCCTCTAGTTCTATTTTTATTGCTAGTGTGCAAATATATTTTTGGCAGTACAAATGCTACTTTTTTATGTTTTCATATTTTAAATATAATTATTAAGTCAGATATTAAATGTTTATTTGTTTTGTAAAAGTGTTGGTATTTTTAATTCTTAGTTGCTTTTTATTTATTTATACATATGCTACAACAAATTTACCTGGTGTGCAAATACTTTTTTTTGCTCACTGTATCTCTTTTCCAATTAGAAGACGTAAATTTTAGTCGCTGCATTTAGAATGTCCTTCTCAACTTTATACGCTTTCTCCGACCGGTTAGAATTAATATATTTTGATTCGGTTTGTTTTTAGTCCAGTAGAAATAGCATTTTGCCTTGAAAAAATTCGAGTAATTCTGATTTTCAAGTATTATGTATAGGTTGACCCTCTAATGAAAAAAAAAAATCAAGTTTTCGATCGTCTAGACCTTGTGCATTTTTTACTATATCGAAAAAACCAAAAGTTTTCGGCACTTTTTCCGATTTTTCTTGTTTAACTCAATTTCAGTGCATTTTACAGAAAAAATATAATTACAGTTTTGCAGAGGACAAAATTCTCTACAACCTGCACTATTCATGTTTGTAAATTCACCAAATAGGAGGCGAGATACATAGCCGGGAAAATGGGGTACAATTTGAAAAAAAAAAAAAAAAAAAAAATGACGTTAGTTTTTCCTTAATAATCCATTTTTATTTTTTATTTTTCCGTTTTAGGGACAAAATTGTCGTAATAAACTTTGTAAAGTATGAAATACCCTACAAGTTTCATTCATTAGAACTTTAATTATCTCTAACGGACTCTAAAATCAGAACAACACGATTTACGGTTAAAAGAGGAAAATATCGCCTGGAAAGTCACTAATTTAAAAACGATCTTTAATTTTTGATACTGAATAAACGAAGCAATTAATTGATTATGGTATATATAATAAAAAACAATTGGAGAATAGTTGGGGGGGGGGGGTTGAAGTTAACCAAAAAACCTAGTCTGTAGATATAGGCGCCGCCCAGAGTTTGAGCTAAGAATTGGATGCCAAAGTAAAGTTAAGGGCTGGGAACAATATAAAAAATATTGCAAAGATAAATAAAACATAATTTAGAAATTAAAAAAAGGTAAAAGAATTATATAGGGCCGAAACTAGTGGTGGGACGGCATATGCTTCATTCGCCAGAATGGAAAGCAAAGAGGGTGCAAAATGAAGATTTGGTTTGTCGTATTTGTATTAATTTATCACACAATTTTTTGTAAGTTAGCCAAAGTTTACGTTAATGGTAAATCTATCTCACATTGAGAATATTATTTACAACATAAAGCGGATC
The DNA here is from genome assembly GCA_963932465.1 of Maratus speciosus. Classification (NCBI taxonomy): domain Eukaryota; kingdom Metazoa; phylum Arthropoda; class Arachnida; order Araneae; family Salticidae; genus Maratus; species Maratus speciosus. The sequence goes on along the minus strand of OZ010796.1, from coordinate 182,418,366 downwards.
AACAATTACTCTTATGCATACTTAGACGGAAACCTGTACAAAGCGGAATTATTTTCGGGGTTTTTTTTTAATTCAGCTTTAAATTTTAAAATAAAGCAATGGATATTATAAACTTATAAAATTCTGTATGCAAACTCACTTTCCGTAGGAGGGGAGCATGTGTATGTGTGTGGGAAGGGGCAAAATCTATGTTTGTCCTAGAATGAAAAAAAAAACTAGTTTCGGCCTAGAAGTGTCGAATGAGAATAGCTGTTAAAAATGAGTTCGGAAAGCCCAAAATGCATGATCCTATACGTTAGAAGTAATAAGGGAAGAAATATTGACAATTAATAAAATATATGAATATTATTACCGTAATTTCCCCGTATAAGCCACGGATCAGATAACTCTGTTTTCTACCAGAATTTTTTTTAAATACATTGTGACTTATTTCTGCTTAGCATTTATTTTACTTCATTTTTAAAAACAATTTCTGTTTTGAAACAGACTTAATATAGACGCGGCTTATACGCAGGAAATTACAGTAAAAAACACTTTTCTAAGAGAAACATTGTGTCGTGAAAGACAAATAAAGCGCTGTTTTCGTCATTTTCTTAATTAATATTTTTTGTATTTTACATTTAATTTACTAACTACTATATTTAATTAATAGTAATATTTTAAATTTTTGTTGAGGATAAAATTCTCTACAACATGCGCTACTTAAGTTTGTTATTTGACCAGGAGGCCAGATTACAGAGCCGGGAAAATAGGGTAAAATATGCAAAAATTACAAAAATCCATAAATGACGGTATTTTTGCTTTCTAGCTCACTTTTAGTCCATTTCAGAATCAAAACAGTCATAATTAACTTTTTAGAGCATGAAGTAGACCATAGTTTCATTTATTAGGTAATTATTTTTTGTAATAGACTTTGAAAATCACAGCAACAAGATTTTGTTTAAAAACAAGAAAATACTGCCTGGCAATTTAGTAATTTTAAAAAAGAGTTTTTTTTATAATGAAAACACGAATTAATTAATTATATCATGTACAAGATACTAATCAACAAATATATAGTAAGTATAGTCACTTTATATATGTTTCTTTTTTCTATTGTTTGGCCCTGGTAACCCGTCTCTTGTACTCGACTCGATTGTTTGTTCAAGGTCGTCATAGTCCTCAATGTTCCAGTATAACATCAGGAGCGTTGCCACATAGTATAATAATATTCATATACTTGATTAATTGTCAATATTTATTCCGCTATTACTTTTAACGCATAGAATTATGCATTTTGGGCTTTCCGAATTCATATTTCACAGTTATTCTTATTCGATACTTCCAGGCTTAAAATAGTTTTTTTTTAATTCTGGGGCAAACATGGATTATGCCCGCTCCTCCCTTTCCACCCCCCCACCCCCCCCCCCCCCCCACACACACACACTTTCTCTCCATCCAGCGCAAAGTGAATTTACATACAGAATTTTATAAGATTATAATATATATTGCTTTATTTTAAAATTTAAAGTTGAATTCAAAAAACCCGAAAATGATTCCGCTTTATACAGGTTTCCTTCTTAGTATGCATAAGCATAATTGTTGGTCCTCTTTATGTTGGGAATAATATTCTCAATGTGAGATAGATTTACCATTAATGTAAATTCTGACTAGATAACAAAAATTTGTGTGACAAATTAATACAGATACTACAAACCGAAACTTCTTTTTGCACCCTCTTTGCCTTTCATTCTGACATATGCCCCCCCCCCCCCTCTCTAGTTTCGACCCTGTATAATCATTTCCCTTTTAAAATTTCTAAATTATATTTTATTTATCTTTGCAGTATTTTTTTTATATTATTCTCAGCACTGAATTTTACTTTCGACTTCCGATTCTTAACCCAAACTCTGGGCGGGGTTCTACCGACTAGGTTTTTCGGTTAACTTCAAGCCCCAACTATTCTCCAATTACTTTTTATTGTACATACTATAATCAATTAATTGCTTCGTTTATTCAGTATCAAAAATTCAAGATTGTTTTTAAATTAGTGACTTGTCAGGTGATATTTTCCTGTTTTAACCATAAATCGTGTTGTTCTGATTTTAGGGTCTGTTAGAGATAATTAATGTTCTAATGAATAAAACTTGTAGGGTATTTCATACTTTACAAAGTTTATTACGACACTTTTGCCCCTAAAACGGGAAAAAAATGGGTTATTAAGGAAAAACTAACTTTTTTTTTTTTTTTCACTTTTTGCAAATTGTACGATAGCTACAATAATTTCCCCAATTATTGTAGCTATCCCGAGGTTCCTTTTGCCATTGGTCGTTTATCTATCCCATTGTTGCACAAACTAATTTTATTCGAAAGTGCATTTTTTCCCTATTCAATTCTGTAGAAAACGAACATATACGGCATTTAAAAATGACATGTCAGCGATAAAAGAGAAAGCAATAGAGTGGGTCTTCTTTTACTTTTTACTACATCTACGTGCCATACTTTAGAATGCATTTTTATTATTAAGTTGACAACAAAATTATCAAGATCATGAGAAAATTCTTAGCTAAGGGATTAGGTTTATATGAATAATAAGAAATAAAGAGAAATCTATTATCGCTCCTTTTATTTGCCTTGTTTCATTTTGAGCACAAATAAAAAAAATATAAAAAAACAAACAAGCACCGCTAGAAATAATATCGTATTTAAAATTATCTATATTATCAAAATAACATAAGATACGAGTTCATAAATTGAGATTCGTGAAATAAGTTTAGATTTAGATTTCATTCAAGCATATCATTGAGGTATAAACATTTTTTTTTTTTTTTACTTCTAAGTTTTATGGATAAAAATTTAAACTCATTCTTTGTGCCTGAATTTTAAAATAAAATTTACTAATTTTCTTATTTAAAAAAAATAATTTTTCTTTCCTAATGAACTTCTCGTTGTCATAAGAAATGTCCGCTTAATGACAGAAATGTATTCTAAAAAATAATACAGAACGCTGATGATGTCATACCACTGGTGGCAAACCCCCACGTTTTTACTTTCGCTTTTATCACTGATATATTCACTTCTAAATATCGCATATAATTTTTACATTATCGAATAGGAAAATAATATACTTTCAAATTAATTTGCTTGAAAACTGAAGCTTATTTTACTGATTTTTATGACCAACATATTAAATATTTTTGAATTATGAATATTTTTTTTAACATTTATTTCCACAATTATATAAAGTAACTAGGCAAAAAGCGGAAAAGTTACAGGAACTGGTAACTGATTATACATGGTTTGTGTAAACGAATATAAAGATTTTTTCTATAACATGTTATATATTTTTCGATTAATGTTCCATAATGTTATATCATAATGTATTCGGAACTATCTATTCAATTTACCATCTAATCTAAAAGATTAATAAAATAATTTCAAGTTTGTTTTTTTTCCCAATTTTTGTTTTCGATAAGTTTTGACATTAAGTTAGACATTAGTTCTTGCAAAAGATGTGCTTTTAAATAATATAATTTTAACAAAAATGTAAAAAGAGACCTCGTAATAGCTTATTTCTGTCTAACATTTTGAATAACATATTTACAGTGATCAGGAACCAGTCGTTGGAATTCACCAAGCGCCTCAGGAGATTCCTCAACCCATACCTGGAACCCGTAAGTCAAGTTTTTTAAATAAATGATTTAATGTTACGAGTTCTGAAGTACTATTAAGTTTTACGACCCATTTAAAAATTTATCCTCACTTAATGAAATACTTAACATTTTTGATTTTCGATTTTGCAGGCCAACCCCTCTCCCCCCCAAGAATCTCCCCCCAAAGGCAACAGTCCCCCCAAGATCAGAGGCGACGGTCATCAAGTGCAGGGGTAAATTATCCATTCAATTATCTGCTTCTCTGTATATTGATATATTTTTAAATCCGCAACAGGTATTATTATTATAGATTATACTTCATGTAATTAATGTTGTTTTGTTTTATGTTTTTAGGAGCCAGAAAGAAAAAGAAGAGCTGCAGATGGTGCCCAGCAAGGTTCTGCAGAGGAGCGGCCGAGGTCTGCTCCTGCCATCTTAAATACTCCCCCCTATTCTCCTCTTCAACCTCTTTCAACTCCTCATCCTTCAACTCCTTCTCCTTCACCCCGTCCTTCTCCTTCTCCTTCCCCTCGTCCTTCTCATTCTCCTCGTCCATCTCCTTCTCCTTCTTCTTCTTCTTCTGCTGATTCTGTTTTTCTTCCTGCGCAACAGGCTGTGCAACCTGTTGTTGCTGTTCAACAGGCTGTGCAACCTGTTGTTGCTGTTCAACAGGCTGTGCAACCTGTTGTTGCTGTTCAACAGGCTGTGCAACCTGTTGTTGCTGTTCAACAGGCTGTGCAACCTGTTGTTGCTGTTCAACAGGCTGTGCAACCTGTTGTTGCTGTTCAACAGGCTGTGCAACCTGTTGTTGCTGTTCAACAGGCTGTGCAACCTGTTGTTGCTGCTCAACAGGCAGTGCAACCTGTTGCTGCTGCTATTCAACCTCATGTACAACCTCCTGTTCCGCCTGCCGGACCTCAGGCTCCTGCTGCTGCAGTTGCACCGCCTCAACAACCTGTCTGGATGAGGGTTGCTGGCGGACGACGTACGTATAATATCAATTTTCTTCTCTGATATACCTTATTATTTTTTTAAAAACCTCATATTGCAGACCCAAATAGGGCTGTCATAGAGCCTACACGACTCAGCAAGTGCAATACGTGCTACCACTAAACAGAAATAGGTAGATGAAAATATGTAGAATCAGAGCTTAATTTGGACTTATTGTGTACCTTGTGTGGTTTTGCTCTTTGCGCATTGAAATGTACCACACAAAAGCAAATTTTACTACATAACATTTATATACAAATAAAACCCATTTTCAGATAGTTTTCCAACATGTCAAATCAATGATCGTAATGTTAGCAAAATTTTTGTTTACACTTCAATATTTTTAAATATTTCTTTTTGCATAGAATCGCAGAAGTGAAATTCAAATATTCTATATATTTCAAATTTTTTAGTTTTTTCTATCTATAACAAAAGTAAGTATTGTAATTGAAATTTTTTTCTACTTTCAATTTTTCACGCATTTGTACGTATTAGAGGTCAAAGATTTCGAAAGGAGTTTTCACAATGTGTCTGTCTGTCCGTATCTCCGTGCGTCCTCTTTGTATCATCATATATATGAAATTATTGCATAGAATGCAATCAAACTTCATACGTGTATACATATTTGGCTAAGGCCAGCAGATCCCAGTTGAAATTGGGGATGCTCGACCGGAAGGGGGCGCTGTAATAGCAATTTGTTTGTTCCTTCATATCCTTGAACTTCATATATCTGTTCTTGACTATCGACTTCACGTCCCAGTTGAAAATGGGAATATTACCTCTTTAAGGGTGTTCGTGCTACCGATTTTTAAGGGATTTTCATCCTTTCTTGCAGTTTGTGGATTTTTTGCACGATATTTAGATGAAATGAAAAATGCTGAGATTTCTATAACATTTTGTTCCTGAATTTGGTACTGCGATGCCAATTTTTTTTTTCCATTTTGTGGTTGGACACGGTAGTTGTTAAAATGAAAATCATACTGAATTCCCAAATCTCTCCATTTATGATTAATTTTTTATGTTTATAATGAGCAAAAAGTTTTGTTACTAAAATAAATAATAAAAAAATACACCTTTTGAAATATTAACTCGTATAAGATAGGACAAAAATGTCGGTATTGGCACACCCGATTTCTTTATATTTTGATGGACTTTTATTCGAAAAAAAATTTCAATTGCCAAAAAAAAAAAAAAAAAAAAAAGTTTCTTTTTTAAATTGAATGTGTTGTCAGAATGAACCTGCAACCAAATTTAAAACATTAGAATGATTAAAACGTTTGTTATCGAACAAAGACAATAATTAAAAAATATTGAAATGGAAACGAAAATAATGTAAAGCTTCAGTGGTTTAACGTTAACTTTTGAACGTGGCCGCGTGACTAGTTTAGGCTCTTCATGAGAGCTCTTTTTCTTAGATTTACATTTGTCGGTTTTGATTTTATCTTCTTTCATCACTTTGTTGTTTATTGTAGTGCCATATTTTTTTTTTTGTTTTGTTTTAGTGCGGGATCGGCCTCGGAAAGACTATTCTGATGATAATTACTTCCGAGACCCAGACAGAGCCTGGGTATTCCGGCAGAGACGGAGGAGGAGGTAAATATAGAACTGAAATCTTGGGATATTTTGCATTTTACCACCTAGCGCTGTGAATTTACCATACACATTAATTTATTCTTTCCTTTTACAGTCTAGATCTATTCCCCTAACTACCAAACATATTTAGAGCTTCAGTGTTTTGCTGCCTTATACAACCTTAGCATTGAAAGTATCATTTCAGAAACATGAATTAAATATGGGTGAATCAAAAATATCCTGTATTATCGAAATCATTCTCCTAACCTTATCTAAAGTCATGGGGGTATCTTTGTTTATAATCTCTTTTTTTTTCTCTTTTTTTTTCTTTCCTCTTTTTTTCTCTCTCTCTCTTTCTTCTCTCTCTCTTTCTTTTCCTCTCTCTCTATCTTCTCTCTCTCTCTTTCCTTTCTCCCTCTCTCCTCTCTCTGAAACTCTCCTTCTCCCTCTCCCTCTCTCTCATTTTCTTCCCATCTGTACACCTGTATCTATCTCCCTTTCTGACTGTCTCCCTCCCCGATTCTGCCTCTCTGCCAAGCCGCCTAACCCAGTCTCTCTCTGTCTCTGTATATCTCTGTCTCTAAATCTCCCTCTCTATATATTTGGGTGTGTCTTTCCTTCTGTGTATATCTCATATTGCGTGTGTGCGTATTTATCTCTGTGTATGCATCTCTCCCCCTGTGTGTGTATGTGTATAAATATGTACATCTCTATGTCTCTATCTATTTATCTATCCATCTATCTATCTTTCTATCTATCTATCTATCTATCTATCTATCCTCTCTCTATCTCTCTCTATCTATCCTCTATCTCTCTCTCTCTATCTATCTATATATCTCTCTAAATATCTCTCTCTATCTATATATCTCTCTAAATATCTATCTATCCTATCTCTCTATCTAACAATCAATCTCTATCTATCTATCTATCTATCTATCTATCTATCTATCTATATCACTCTCTAAATATCTATCTATCCATCTAACAATCAATCTCTCTATCTATCCTATCTCTCTGTATCTCTCTACCTATCTATCATCTATCTATCTATCTATATATCTCTCTAAATATATCTCTCTATATCTATCTACCCTATATCTCTTTCTTTTCTTTTTTCTTTTCTTTCTTTTCTTTTTTTTTTTCTTCTTTTTTTTTTTTTGGTTAATTTATAATACACCCATGATTTAAGTAATAGAAGGGTTTGATTTCATATTTCAGGATATCAATCGTAAAACCCACATTTAAATAAAAACTCTGAGATGATACTTAATTGGTGAGGTTTGAAATGGGGAAAAAAGCAAAGAAATAGTGAACCAGAAGCGAAAATTTAATAGAATTCAGCTCTAATTTTTTTAACTTTTAGTTTAACTTCTTTGATAAAAAATGAGCAACGGGTAGTTCAAGGCTTATATTAATGAAAAGCTAATGCAGGGGAAAGAGATAAAAAGTTAATGTTATTTCTTTCAATTTTTAACACTTAACTGGTGTGACAAAATTTTCGCATAACTACTGTGAGTGGTCTCTGAGACCGCTTGATCGAAAGGTGAATCAAAATTTCGATTCACTCATAGGATACCTTTCTGTACTAAAGTTTATGTACAGGGTTATTATCATTAAATTTCCGCTATTAAGAAATCTCTATCGATAGTAATAGAACTCCGAACGAAACAAAACTGTTAATGCAATGGATTAATGCACTGTAAATGCAAATTCGGAAAAAAAAGAAAAAAATGCGCACGTGTGCACATTAATAAAAAATATATTACAGCCATATTTAACAAAAAATGCAAAATATCTCACATTTCATTCTATCTTATTTTATATTTGTTATTATTTTCTGAAATATGATATTTTGCAAGGTGTGGCTATCAATTTCCAGGACTGGAGTAAAAATTGAAGCATTTTGGGGATTCAAATAGAATTAGATAAGCACATGCGTGAGTACTGCCTTCTTATTTACTCACTTGCAGTACCATAAATTCAAAATGGCGACTCCTGAGTGTAAAACGGTATTTTAAAGCCGTTAGAGACATGCGATTTTTTAATTTGGGGCTTTATGAAATCGTGCCTACGTTCCGCTAGTGACTTACCGAATGTGTAATACACCTGGATTCATTTTGCTGAATATATGATAAATAATTACAACCTGATGTAACAATTGTGGTAGATATATCAGAAAAGGTTTATTAGTAATCCCGCTAACCTTCAGAGTCGCATGCCCGTGATATTTACAATTGGCTCGATCATTGTACCAGGGCCCATGTCCATCAGATTTACATTTGGCCCGACCAATGTATTACGGGCCAGACCCGTGATAATCAGTTTGGGCCCGAATACAAGATCACGTGTCTCACACGTAGTTGTAGGTTAGGGGATTAAACTTTTAGGTACTGCACGTTACTACGTAAAAGTATTTTCACCAGTCCTGGAAATTAATATCCACGCCTTGTATTTATTTTTATTTAAATAAAAAAGATGGGGGAGAGGTGGGTAAGGGAGACATAAGGAGAGGGAAAAAAATTGAAAATTGAAAATATGTTATTATTCAGAATAGAAAAAAAAGCAGTTTTTTCTTCAAAATTTCTTAAATATTAAAGTTAAATATTAAGAAAATTTAAAAAACATAGTCAAAAAAGTATGTAAAAAATAAAATAATTAAAAAACACAAAAATGTTTTGAAGAATATGGGTTTATTTTACAGTTCAAAAGGAGCCCATTTTTTATTTAGTAATTTTTATTTTTTTAATATTTAAGTTAAATATTAAAAAATAATTAAAAAAAAAACAAAAAAAAAATTAAAAAAATTAAAAAAAATAAAAAAAAAATAAAAAAAATAAAAAAAAATAAAAAAAACCAAAAAAATAAAAAATAATAAAAAAATTAAAAAAAAAAAATAAAAAAAAATAAAAAAACCAAAAAAATAAAAAAAAATAAAAAAATTAAAAAAAAAATAAAAAAAAATAAAAAAACAAAAAAACAAAAAAAAGTTAAAAAAATTAAAAAAAAAATAAAATTAAAAGCTTATGTTTTTTTTCTTTCACATCTAAGAACAGGGTGAATAATTATTTTTTTTTCTGTAATTTGTTGGGTTCTGTATTTAAAATGTAAAAACAGAACCATTATAAGATGACTCGTGTGTCTGTCTGGACGTCTGTTACAGCCGTTTTACTTTAAAACTATGAAACGTAGAAAGTTGAAACCTGGTGCACTTGAGACTCGAAATTTTAATTTTTTGATTAGTAGCTGAAATATTAATTAAAACTCGCAACGCAATCTTATGAAAAAAACATACATTTAATTTCCAGTCGTCGATAGCGCTGGCGCGCTATGGTGCATGCGCAGTAACACTTTACACAGCCGTCAGTTTGAAAAAAGTTCGAAAAGTTTGAAAGTTCAGTTTGAAAAAACAAAGATGTTAACTATTAAAAAAATCAAAATGGTTCATTTTTGTAGATCTTTTTTTCTTCCATATGGAATTACTTCTCTAGGACGCAATTTTGGAGATACTGGTTAAAACAATTGCGTATGTAAAGCAGAGACCTTCTTCCCTTAGAAAATGTAATCGGTTTTCATAAATACGAATTTACCATTTTCGAATAAATTCGAGACCACAGGTCACTTTTCTCCTTACGGAGATAATCTTTATTTCTACAGTAAATGTGCCTAAAATTCATATTTCTACACAAACTTTTTAGAGAATCTCCGGAGACCGAATTTCATCACCTACTAAAATTTCGAAATTCACGTTTAACAATTAGTAGCTATTTTTTAAATTAATTTCAAACTCCTACCTAAAACTTCTATTAGGGCATGTTGAAATGACTTAAAACTTTCTACCCCCATTTACATTCCTTTAGTGGTTGAGTTTCTAAAATCCCTGAAAAACGCATTAGCTATTTTTTAGTCAGTTTTTATGCTACAATTTGCGTTCCAACCTTAAACTGATCTGAGATATGACAAAATGGCCAAAAATTTTCGACCCACATTTATCTCCCTTAGGAGGTAAATATTCAAAAATGCTACCTTACTTTTTGCAAGGTTGTAGCAGTAATGTACTGTCCACATTTCGTGATGCGGATTTTCGTCCTGTCAGCTCTTCTTTGTCCAGTCAGGAGTTACTTTCTTTATTATATAAAGAATATAAAGTTCCTTCCTTGAAAGCAGACAAAAGATTTTGGAAGTGGACGGAATGAGATATTAAATAATGGGATAACTATTCGGTTCCTTTCAAAACTCATAAAAATACTTTGATACAGTTTTGATGCATTATAAAAACCTAATTAATCTCTTTTGTGGGAAGATGCAATGAACAATATTTTTTCAACAATTTAAAATCTGTTTGCTGACTTCTTATTAACTTTCTGCGGATACCCACGAACGAGATAATACTACCTCAGAATCCTTGTATAAGAAAGTGTCAAATTCCGTTCACTTCATAATAAAAAAGATATAGTCGTTTAAAGATTAAATGGCCCCCAAATTATCTAAAATTAACTGTCCTGTTAGTTTTATGTATTAAAATTTTAGGACGTTATCTTAAAAATAAGTTTTTGTTAAGAGTTTAAATTAGAGTGCGCAATGTTAGCCTAAATGCATCTTTCCAATTTTCAAACTGATTATCTCTACCCCAAATCTCATACATTCATAACCAACTTTATACTAATTAACTAAAGAGTAAGTACTTTGTATTAAATTTCAGAGCTCTTGTATGATTCAAGCTCTTATTTAGGATTCCGTACTTAAAAAGTAAAAGGAGAACCATTATAAGATCATTCCTGTATCCGCGATACGAGAAAATAAAACCTATTTTTAAGTTCTTTGAACTTATTTACATCATCTATAGTAAAAAATAACATTAAATTTCGCTTATTGTTAGAACATTTGCAGCTTATATTCTACAATTTGTCCTATTTCGATACAGTTTTCTGAAAACAGAAAACAATATCCGCGAGAATCTATCAATCAATCAATCTTTCAAAGGTCAGAAGAAAACCGAATATTAGGAAAAGGGTTAATTATATATATATTAGGTTAATAAGTCAATCAAATAATGCTTACCGTCAAAACTGTTTTGTAGTTTCGAATTCAGAAGGGAAAACATTAATTGTACGTAAAAAAAAAAAAAAAAAAAAAAAAAAAAAAAAAAAATCTTTTTTATTGAAAATTTGCTATATAGTCCACCAAGAATGAGTTAAAATAATATTTAGATCTAGGTTATTGCGTAAGTTCATTGTTGTGAATTATCATTAACACTATTTTGTCAGTCTAAACCAGTTTTAGCTACTTTATTATTTCTGAATCGCATAATGATTTCTGCTTGTGAGATAACGAAAAACTAGTTGGATGTGTGAATCCCAAAACTTTCTTCTATCTTATAATCTTAATATTTCAAAAAGTAGTTACACATGTTAATACTTCAATATTATTAGTTCAATACTATTCCAGCTTTGATTTTCATCTTAAATTTCTTCTTCAGTCAATTAAACGGACAAAAAACGAGTCAATCTATATCATGATATTTGTTAAAATTAATAGTTTTCCTTATTCTGTTGTTATCACCTGTTTGCAAATAGCCGGCTTAGCAGGAAGCGAGTTCCCGCCGCTGCACGAGCCACCGATGGACAATAGAACTACGGAAAATCAAGAAAGTATACAAAAATCGCTTTCACAAAGCACCTTTACTTCGCAATATTTCCAAATTCAAGGAGAAGCTGTTGGCCAAAGCAAAAAACATGCACAAAAAATTTGGTTCAATTGTATGCATAATTTTATACATTTTTCGATGGTACAATAAACAAAATGGCACAAGCATAGCTATTACAGCGCCCGCACTTCCGGCAGATTTTCTTCCAAATTCAGGAATGACTTGCTTGCCATAGCCAGAAACATACACAAAAAATTTGGTTCAATTCTATGCATAACTTCATACACTTTTCGATGGTACAATAACGGAAATCGTACAGACATCGCTATTATAGCGCCCCCTTACGGCGGAAGTTTTCCAAATTCAGGGAGGACTTTCGTGCCATGACCAAAAACAAACACAAAAAATTTGGTTCAATTCTATGCATAACTTCATACACTTTTCGATGGTACAATATTCAAAATGGCACAAAAAGCGCCCCCTACCGGCGAATTGTTTTCAAATTAAGGAAGGACTTGCTTGACATAGCAAAGAACTTAAAAATTTTTTTTGGTTCAATTCTATGCATAACTTCATACACTTTTCGATGGTACAATATTCAAAATCGCACAAAAATCGCTCTTACAGAGCGCCCTACCGGCGAATTTTTTCCAAATTCAGGGAGGACCTGCTTGCCATAGCCAAATACTTAAAATAAAAATTTGGTTCAATTCTATACATAACTTCATATACTTATCGATGGTACAATATTCAAAATCGCACAAAACTCGCTATTACAGCGCCCCCTACTGGCGAATTTTTTCAGAATTCAGGAAGGACCTGCTTGCCATAGCCAAAAACTTAAAATAAAAATTTGGTTCAATTCTATGCATAACTTCATACATTTTTTGATGGTAAATGGCGACAGACAGACGGACGGACAGATAGTCATTTTCTATAAACATGTTTTTCGGGATATCTAAACGTGTAAATCCGTCGAAAACCAGAAGTCGAAAAAAATTTTGATTACAATACTTTCTTCTATTGAAGATAGAAGAAATTGCGTTATTTATAGGTGGCGTAAAAAAGCACTACAAAAATAAATAAAAGCATGAACGTACAGCTAAATGTATATATTTTGTAGACATAATGAGTAAATGAACATTTGAAAGTAAAAGTGTACACTTACTTTCAAGTTTGATGTTGTAGAATTTTATTATAAAATAACTTCAAACTAATAATGTGAGGACACAAAAACACTTTCCTCCCGGCGGTCACGGGTACTGGGAACTTACGATGAAGTTCGCTAGGTTCCGGTAGCGATGGCACGTTTTCAATCCTATTTTGTTTAGAGATATTTGGGTGAGCGGGATTGCCCCCTGAGCGGCATTACCCTACTTTCCCCTATGTATTCGAAAAAATTTTCGGAATCACATAGGATGAATGATAGAATTGAAGACCGACAACACACATTTTAAAGCACTATTTAACCCATTAGAAGCCATCGCTCCTGTTGTGGGAACAATTTTTTTCTACCAAACTATTTTGAAACTATTGAAAAATATATTTGTGATGGAAGAGCTAATAGTGTAGAGTACAGACTCTTAATTAGTGTAACAAAAATGTCCCATATAATTACTGTGAGAGATCGCTTGATCGAAACATGGATAGCAGGTTCTATTCACTCATAGGTTTATGTGTTTTCTGGTCTAAACTTTATATACCGGTGTATTATGATTAAAATTCAAATATTCAGAAGTCCCTATCGACAGTACTAGAACACCAAACTAAACAAAATTTAAACTAAAACCCAGAGTTAAACTGAAAATTAAAAGTTAAACTATGAAAACTGCTTAAATCTGCGATCTGTGAGACCGCCAACACCATTTAAGGTTTTAAATAATTTATTCTGTCATCACGTTTACTGCAATTTATAACTCTACACCTTCCTAAAGGATGTACCCCATTTCATGAGAGTAAGTCGGATCAAATAGGTATTTTTTGAAAAAGACACTTGTGCTAGGTAATATGGTACATTGAAAATAATTCTTTACACAATTCAAGAGACAACTACCTACTGAGTAAAATTATATATAAGTATGTAGTCAGTTTCATTCTCTGGCAATTAATCGTCTAAGTTCAAATTTTCAAAATGTGATCTTCCCCTAAGTAGTTTTTTAATTATTTTTAAACAGTTAATAAAAGCATTAAATTACATAAATATGTTTATCTTTTTTGTAATGTTGAACATAATCGATTACAGAAAAAAGTCAGTGGTCGCTAAGAGACACTAAAAAAATAAAAAATGAAAAATATCATTCTGAGGACAATAGGAATTTCTTTACATTTATTTCTATGTTTTACATTTTAACCCTTAACTGGTGAGGTGGGGTGTTTTGCACCCCAGAGAAATATAAATTAAATCTTGCCATTTTACATTACTAGATGGACCTATCATCTCTTACATATGTATGTACACTTACAGTACTTTTCAGTTGTCTTCATACAACTAAATAACGCAAGATTCACAGGAAATTTTGTTATTTTAATTCGCTAAATTTTATGGAATGCACAAGAAATCAAGTTTTGGAGTTACATACACCCCACCCCACCACTTACGTTATAAAAAAAAATCACCTCACCAATTCAGGGTTAAAATTTGAATTAAAGTGTTTAATTTAATTTTTAATGTGTGCATTTTTGCTAATTATTAGTATGTTTGTAATTTTTTCCAATATGTAAAAAAATGTAGTAGTTATATATTTTTTTCTAACTTGCTATTGTGGTTAAAACACATGCCAGAATCCCTTTACACCATCGAACGAAGATGAAGATCCAATTTGGGGGATCTATTGTTGTTCTTCTTTAACCTCGAAACGCCAGACTATTTAGTATATTTATAAACTAATATATATTCTGAAATAACGTTCTTTTATGTCTTAAATCTGTAATCAGTTTGAAAAAAATAATACCGATGTTAACCATTAAAAAAATGTTCCAAATGGTTCGTTTTTGTAGATCTCTTTTTCTCCCATATGCAATTGCTTCTTTAGGACGCAGGTTTGGAGGTACTGGTTAAAACAATTACGTATGTAAAGCTGAGACTTTCTTCCCTTCGAAGGTGAAATCGGTTCTCAAAAATACGAATTCAAAGACTTTGAAAAATATTCGCGATAGCAGTTCACTTTTTTTTTTTTTTCATTCGGAGATAATCTTTTTTTCTTCGGTAAAAGCGCATAAAATTCATATTTCGATACACACATTAAGAGCAACTCTGGAGACCGGATTTACATAACCTACTAAAATTTTGAAATGTTCGGAGGAGTAGAAGTATTATTTATAAAATGAAATGCAATTTAAAAAAAAATTAATTACAAAATTTTGCTCGACTTCAACTACTGCTTTTTCAACAAGATCGATTTTCTCTCCCGGGGTGCATAACAATCATATTTATGAATGCTGAATATTTCAAAATGTTCCGACAAAAAATACTTCTATTTTTAACTATTGAAATAGATCAAATGAAACAAAAAAATACGAGTCATTTTAGCACTTATTATCAATATTTTTTATTACTACCCTTTTTACGGCTAAATATGTACATATTTTTACTGATTTTTCGCACAGTCAGAGGGCACGTATTTGAAAAAAATATCCCGTTAAAGATATAAAATCATACAAATTTAATGTACATTTTAAAATATTATCACGGGACCGGGCTTTCGCAGAGCGCTTCAGCTAGTTTTTCCCTACATCGGATTACTTTAGAATCAAAATTAAAATCGGACAACAGCTGAAAGTTTAGTTTTATGTACTAAAATTCTAGAGCATTGGCGTAAAAATGAGTTTCCGATATAAGTTTAAATAGGAGTGTTCAATGTTAACCTTAATGGAATTTTTATATTTTCAAACTGATTTTTTCTGCGCTAAGTCTCATAAATTCTTAACGAAATTTATACTCGATAATTAGCTAAAATATGAATATCATTGTATTAAAATTTCAGAGTATATGTATATATTTATGTTTTATTTAGTATTCTGTACTTAAAAGTAATAACAGAACCATTATAAGATCACCCTTATGTTAGACTATTCATCTGTCATAGCAGCTTTTATCAAAAAATATGGAATGTGCAAAGTTCAAACTTGGTAGAGTTTTAAATATTATTGGCCAAAATATTTATAAATTATTAGCCATTCAGAAATATTTTTAAGAAAAACTTACGGTGGGGGGGGGGGGAAGCTGGTGGTAATTGAGTAACTTGAAGTTTTCGATATCGTGTGGGTTACCGTTCCAAATATCTCGTATCTTCGAATAGAAAAATATATTTGTTTTAATTCATGTATTAAAAAGATATCGTCGAATATCTACAGAAAAATATGTCCCAATGAACATAAACTAAAATTATGAAATAATTCTGGGTTGTAGAAATTTATTTAAACCTTACGAGAAAATTACAGCGATTATCTCAGGTCACATAGATTTTGGTTCAATTGCATTTTTTCTCCACACACAAACTTTATTTCTCGGTCGTTCAGAGAGAAAGTTGGGGTGCGCTCGAGGTAGGGGAGACCGGGGGAATGGCGACACCTTAAGGGAATTTAATTTTTTTCGGATAAAAAAAAATGTTTATTTTTTATTAGCAAAAATTCTATAACTGAATCATTATCTTTAGTATCTGTATAAATTTAACCGTAATCATAAATGTAAAGTAAGCACACATAAAAAAAATTTCTTTTAACCTCTGACAGTGGAGGGGATTACCCAGGATACTGGGGTAATTCCGAAACTGTATCGGGGTAATGACGCCACTCTATAATGACCTAGTAAATACATAAAATGGATACTGGGAAGCACATAACCTACTAAAAATATTTAGAAAGCAATAATTTATCAAAATAATGAATAATTACAATGTTCCTTAAGCTAGATTTATTAATGTGCTAAGCTTACAATTTAACTCAAATTGGAAAAGTCGCCTTTTGCCATGGTGGCGGCATTACTCCGAGAGGACAATACAGTGGAAAACCCCCAGCAAAGCCGAAAGAAGAACCGAACTTGTTCAACAAATTGCATCAAAATGTCGGCGAATGCATGTTGATTACGGGTAATAATATCTTAAGTACCTAATGTTTCAATAAAAGGTGTTTACCTCTACTCATTTGAAGCTCCAAAATAAGAAGCAACTAGATGAAAACTGAATTTTTCACTAGAACAAGCGAACGACGTGCAACAAAACCATTCTCACTCTAGGCACTGTTTCTATTGTTGGCCGCTACAGTGCAGGCGCAATCACTATCTCAAACTGCCGTTAGTTTTTAAACTAGACGGGGTGGCGGCAGAACCCCGAGTGGCGCCATTCCCCCGGTCTCCCCTAATTAGCATGGAAACATCCAGGGCCACCACTTCGGTGTTGAAAACGATTTTCAAATAAATTTATCGGTAATTAGATTATATACTAATTTCTAAAATCGCTGAAATAAAAGTTTAACTATTTTTTAGTATATTTCCAATGATGCAATTTTACGCAATCTTAAACTGCAGCTGAGATTTGACGTAATGTCATAAAACTTCCAATCCCTCAGTTAACTACGTTGGTAGTTGAATTTCTAGTGAAATGCTAAATTCGCATTTAAAATATTTTTAGAAGATTTGT
Organism: Maratus speciosus; assembly: GCA_963932465.1. Taxonomy (NCBI): domain Eukaryota; kingdom Metazoa; phylum Arthropoda; class Arachnida; order Araneae; family Salticidae; genus Maratus; species Maratus speciosus. The sequence goes on along the minus strand of OZ010796.1, from coordinate 182,400,892 downwards.
TATATTTCGATTTCCTACCTAAAAATGCTATTAAGTTATTGCGAAAAGACTTAAAACTTTCTACTCTCTTTCGCATTCCTTTAGTGGTTGAATTTTTAAAATCTCTGAAATACGCGTTTAACAATCATTAGTTTTTTATGGTGCAATTGGCGTTCGAACCTTAAACGGTTTCTGAGCCATGACGAAATGACCAAAAATTTTCGACCAATATTTATGACCTTAGGGAGTGAATTTTCAAAAATCCTTTCTTATTTTTTGCGTAGCTTATATCAGTAATCTACTGTCCAAATTCCGTGGTCCTGACTTTCGTCCTATAACCTCTGCGTTGTTGAGTCAATGAGACAGGAGTTACTCTCTTTATTATATTATTTCAGAATATAAATTTTCTTCGTTGAAAGCAAGGAAAAAAATATAGAATTTTTGAAGTGGACGGATTAATATATTAAATGATGGAATAACTATTCTTTGAAAACTTGTAAAAATACTTTGATACAGTTTTGATGTATCTTAAAATTCTAAATTAATCTCTTTGTGGGAAGATTGCTTTGCCAAAGAAGAATTGTCAAATTGGGGGAGTAATTGCCAAAATGTGGGAGAAGAATTGGGAGAAGAATTGCCAAAATGTGGAAGAATTGGGAGAAGAATTGCCAAAATGTGGGAAGAATTGCCAAATTGTGGGAAGACGCTTTTAACAATATTTTTCAACAATTTAAAATCTGTTTCCATACTTCTTATTAACTTTCTGCGGATTCTCACGAAAGAGATCATTATACTCATTTAAATTCTTATATATAACAATGCAATATCCCTTCACTTCATACTAAAAAATGTCGTTTATATTTCAATGGCCTCGAAACAATTTAAAAATTGTCCTGTTAGTTTTATATGTTAAAATTTTAGGGCGTTAACGTAAAAATAAATTTCTGTTGTAAGTTTAAATTAGAGCATACAATATTAACTTCATTTGATTATTTTTTTCTATATTTTTATTTTTTCTATATTTTCTAAAACTCATTTTTTATACCGCAAGTCTCATAAATTCTTAAACAAATTAGCTAATTAACTAAAGAATTGGTACATTGTATTACAATTTCAAAGAGCTTGTGCTGCTTTTATTTAGGAAATGCATGCTTTTATTTAGGACTCCTTAGTTAAAAAGTAAAAAGAGAACCATTATAAAATCACTCCTTCGTATGTCTGTCCCAGCCCTTATTATCAAAAACTACGGAACTTAGAAAGTTAAAACGTAGCAGAGTTATAAAGGCTATTGACCCAATAGTTATTGATTATTAGCCATTCACAGACATTTTAAACTAAAATTTAGGAAGAGTTAATAAAGTTATTTGAAGTTTTTAATATTGTGTGGGTTATCGTTCTAAAGATTGCGTACCACCGCAAAAATATATTTGTTTTAATATTTGATATTATATTTTCAGAGATATCGCACAAATTATACCACAGAAATGTATCCGCACTATTTCATAATATAATAAAATTAATATTAATGAGAAATTAAGATTAAAAGGGGTTTATTTAAAATTTGCAAGAAAACTATATGGATTACACTAGGTCCTATACATTTCTAGAAAATTAGCCATTTTTGCGTTACAAACATATTTTAGTTTGAAGGCACACAGTGTGTGGGGGGGGGGGGTAGGGGTGCTAAATGCACCTATCGTTGTGGAATCATTGAAGGATTGTTGATAATGATATTAGAAATCAAATTCTCAGGAATTACCTGAGATATTAAAAACCTATGTAGAAAAAATTACGCAAGGACCAAGGAGGTGCTGTAACTTTGTGACCTCCTTTTGAAGCGCGTTTGTTGCAATGCTGAGCTTAATCTTTTTATAAAATATTTGTTTCAAGCAAGGAGAATCGCAATCATAAATAGTCAACGATTTCTACTGGAATTGAATTTAATTATTGAAGGCAATTATTGATTAAATAAATTGGTGGAATAGTTCCAAGACACTAAAAGTAATTTTTTGAGACAACAATCGCTTGTAACACAATATGTAATTCATATAAAATACGTCAGTTATGGCATGAGATTTCTCCTGAACAATTCTTCGAGCACTATCAGAATCGTGCTTGGCACTCAACCAAGTTTAGACTTCGCACAAAGACTTTGTTTTGGAGTGAGAAATATTCCTCTTTTTCATTCCAATAGAATACAACTTTTGTTCGAAACCCTTTGTGGACGAGTTAAACTTTCACTTGACTAATTATTTTTAAATCAAAATGCTGTAACAACATGGGTAGATACAAAAAGGGAAAACTGTCTGGAAATTGGCTTTCGGAAAAGAATTTTTTTGAAAGGGTTAATACTTATATTTTTAAAAGATTCCCACCTTTCGAAAGAAAAATTAAATAGATGCAATCTCGCATTTTATTTTATTATTATTTCATTTTCGGAGCGGATGGTGGTTTTTGAATTTTGAATAAATAAACAAAATCCTCGAAACGACGTTTCGAAAGAGAATATTTTCAAAGGGTTAATATTCGCATTTTTTGTGACAATTTTCGTCGTTACACAGTTATAATGTCCTAGATATGGCCTTTTACTTTTTATTTTTTGCTTATTTTGAACCTTGAAGCAATGCAGACTGCAAAATATGGGAGAAAAAAGATGTTTCAAAAATATTTATTTTTAAAGACTTAATAATCTAATATGTTAAAACGAATTGCGTCAATATAAGGAATCTTGTAGAATATTTTGGCTGGTATTTTTCGTTTTTCAGTAATAGGAAAAGTTTAGCCGAAGGGGGTCTTCTGAATGAACACCAAAAGAAGAGCCACTTCTGAACTTTCAGATCAACACTGGTTGCCAGCTCTGGAAAGACCGCAGTGAAACACTTTGAAAAAAAAAAAAATCTCTTCTTGAAGACTGTTAGTTGTAGTTTTGATTTAATATTTAGGCTAATTATCAAACTGATGCTTACCGCACTAAGTTAAAAGCATAGTTTGATATTTTATGTCGAATGAATTCAATAATTACTGTTTTTTTTCCTGCCCACTAAATTAAATGTCACCTCACCTGGCATTCAATTTTTATAAATGTACTACAGATTACTATTAGAACTATTTATAAAAGAACTACTAAACTAATTCAGATTTCATGGTTTAATATGTATTTTACTCTGTCTTTCGTATTCAACGAATATTTGAGTTTATACATAAATTTGTCATGTCATTATCTTGTCCTTTTATATCTAGGTTGGAGAAAAGTACAAAGACACGGTGCAAAGTACAAGGGTATGCAAGACACTTGTACTTTTATTTCCACGCTATATATCTACGTATCTTGCTCCTTTAAAATATTGAAATAATTACTGGTGAGATAATAACATTTTATTGCAGAATTTTCGCATATTCAAATTAGTTGAACAGCTACTGAGGGATTAGAAGAAGTCAGAGGAAACCCCACGTTACAGTCACCTCCTACCCAGAGAGGTGCAGGGCCTTTACACTTGAATAAAATTCTCTACGCCTCATTCATATATCGCTCACCCGCAAGAAAAGTCATACATCTCGACAAAAGTAAATTTTACAGGGGAGGCAAAAGGGGGGGAAATGTGCCTAATTTTACTATAAGATGAAATTGCAGCACTTATCTTTGAATGCGGGAATAAAAACGTGCATACAATCATAAAACCCTTAAGAATGAAGACGTAGGATTAGGATTGCAGTTTTGGGTAATTTTACCTCCCTGCACAATCCACCCCTCTTCTGTGGTCACAAATGGGCATATAGCGTAATAAAGGGATTTTCCGTATATCTACACTTATGAAACTGTTTGTGTAGCAAGACATTTTTATGACAGACTTAATAATGAATTAAAACTCAAAATGAATTTTTGCGGGATGTCACTTTTCTTGCGGGTGAACGATATGTTTTACTGTAGTAGAGACGAGTTTTAAAGGTGCTTATAATATTTATTAAATTCTTATTTATATATTAAATAAATTTTTGATCAATTTATATATTTAGAATAATTCACATATTTGAATTTAATAAGTATTTTTTTAAAATGAAATCAACGTTCACATGATAACTAAACACTATTTTTTATTGCTTTAATACAAAATTCTCTTTAAATTTTAACATGTAAATGTAGCTCTACGTTTGTTTTATGAGTTTATTAAGTTAGATTTGTTAAAAAACAGCTTTTTAAATTAGAAAAAAATCACGAATTATTTCTTTTCAGAAAAGTATTTTTTCATGTCTATTGTACCCAAGAATTATACTTAAAGTTTGAATTATCCGAAAACACTCCCCCTCCTTATAACTCTATAATTCCCCTTAGGAATAGTTTAAAGGATGTATGATTTGTTACAAGTATTTCTTCAAATAAAACACAATTTAGTTCCATTGTGGTCTTTTTTAATAAAATATGTAACAGTTGATTTAAAAACGTGACTGGAAGATTTGTTGAAATGAAGCTTGGCTTTAGCCCTGTGTTTTTTATATAAAGTTGGAATTTCTTCCTAGATATGTATTGTTCAGAGTTTAATAAAACAGTTCACAATGAGCGTTCGCGACGTAACTGTAGGTTGCTCAGAATCTTTCAATTTACCTACGAATATTAAGTTATAGTAGATTTGACTTATTTATTTACAGAACTTCTGAATTTAAATTGGGAAGTTATTCAATTTGGAAACACTGCTGTGAGCAGATAAAAAATGTTTTGCAGGATGCTTGTTGTGCTGAGTCAGCAGAATTTTATGACTTTAATCCAGCGAATGAGCCTTTCAAAGTAGGCAAAGATGCATTATTAAGTTAATTTACGCAATGGTATAAACTGTTCTATGATCTATGCTATATTCTGTAGCGAAGAAATTCGCTCAGTGAATTATTAGCATAGCTGTACAGGGTTACTATGAAAGATTCTGTTGTTTTCAAAAGCTATATATTCAGAAATATAATAAGTACTAATGTTAGTGATATATGAAAAAATCCACCAACAAACCAAGTTTTATGCACAATCTACAAAGTACCATGTGTAACCCTTGGACCACACGACATACGTCCATACGATAATTCAACTTGTTTCATACATTTTGTAGCGTCATCCTATAAATGCCTATAAGTGCAGCATCTGTTCTCTTCTAATGATTTTGTTGCCGGAGGTAAATGAACAAGGGCTTAATATGCTCCAAAGGGAAATGTTTCAAGGCATTATATCGATCGAGGTGGCCAGCGAAAAAGAGTTAACCCTCATAAACATGCCCAATACGCCGATGCTGAAGCTCATTACTCCAATCAGGGGAGTTCCTCATCCTTTTGGAAGACAAAACCATTGGAATCAGCAGGTATGATGAATGAATCTTTAAAAGTAGCTCTGTAGTTTCATTAATTAAATATTTAAGATTATTGTATTTGTGTGTTTTTTCTAATTAAATTTGCAAAGGTATGTACACATAGCTGTCAACTTTTACGTTTTTTTCCCCCAACAACTAAAATTTTATCGAAAAGTTTGTCTTACTTACTCGTCTAAATGTACAATTTAAAAATAAGGAAAATACGTTTTTTAAATTTTAGCGGTAACAAAAAAGCGTAAAAGTTGGCAGCTATATGTACATAAATATTTTCAAGTTATGTCTAAAAAGAATTTTCTATGCATTCTCTGTTTTTATTTACTTTTCCATTAGAAAGCTGTGCAGGATGCTTGTGGCATTACAGGGGAATAAAAATCAATTCACCAATTTGACTTAAATGCCCGTGTCTCTAAACGGGTTAACATATCTCAATATTTTATGAGTCACTGACGAATATTTATTGAAAGGGTCGCAAACTGGACATTTCGCATTTATTCTCGGACAAGGCTCAAAATTTCATCTTTACATATAAGGCGGAATATGTGCGTTCTGCTTCGTCCAGTAAGATTCTGCTGCTCCCTGTCATCCGATTATGCATCATTTCAGTGGTTTTGGTGGATGATGCAATATCCAAGGACCGGCCTCTTTTATAGAGAGAAAATAAATTATGACAGAGGACGTTGCCAGGATAACTCAGTCAGATCATTCTTCTAATAAAAAAAAAAATCAACAGAGACACTTTCTCATATTTTTGCATTCCATACATTAACCTCGAAATATATAGTATATGCGATATATAAGTTTTCTCCATGAGAGTTGCTTTTTTATTAATTTTAAATTAGGAGTTCTTTTTACACCATAATAACATACAAGTTGTTTGCGTATAAATGAGCCGTGTGTGTCCTGTCATTCATTTATACAATGGGGTGAATTATTAAGTGTGTCTTAATGATAAATATCGACACATCTATTAAAAATCCTTTGTGAAAGGCAATGGACACCAAAATACCTTTTTCCAATATAATCGAGTAGATTGACCTAGAATATGAATTGTAGATTTCTGCAATTTGTAGTTGGAGATGGATGGAAATCCTAAAATAATGAGGTTGTTCTCAATGCAATAAAATTTAAAGATTTTAGCGACGCATTGAAACCATCAACTCACATTGAACACATTTGTAACATACACTGCTGTGCTATCACTGGGATGTCTGCCATTAGTAGGGGAGACCGGGGAAATGGCCACTCCGCCTAGTTTAAAAGCTAAAGACAGTTTGAGATAGTGAATGCGCTTGCACTATAGCTACCCCTAGGGATTGCACTAACACTCTAAAGCGAAAGCTGAGTTCCCGAGGCGGTCATCGCTCACCTGCGCTATATATGCCAACAATAGAAACAGTGCTTAGAGTAAGTGTGATTATGTTATACGTCGTTCGTTTGTTCTAGTGAAAAATTTAGTTTTCATCTAGTTGCTTCTTGCTTTGGAGTTTCAAATAAGTAGAGGTAAACACCTTTTATTGTGACATTAGGCACTTAAGATAATTTTACCCATAATCTACATGCATTCATAGACATTTTTATACCGCCACTATGGCAAAGAGTGGGTTTTGCAATTTGAGTTAAATTGTAAGCTTAGCACATTAATAAATCTTGCATAAGGAACATTGCAATTATTCATTATTTTCCTAAATTATTGCTTTCTAAATATTTTCAGTAAGTTGTGTGTTTCCTACTATCCATTTTATGTATTTACTAGGTCATTAGAGAGTGACGTCATTACCCCGATACAGTGGTGGAATTACCCCAGGGTCCTGGGTAATACTGCCACTGTACAGAGGTTGAAAGAAATTTTTTTTATGTGTGCTTACTTTACAGTTATGATTACGGTTAAATTTATACAGATACTAAAGATAATGATTCAGTTTTAGAATTTTTACTATTAAAAAATAAACTTTTTTGAGGTGAAAAAATTTAAATTCCCTTAAGGTGTCGCCATTCCCCCTGTCTCCCCTGGGTGGTCTATCTACATCGGAAAGCACATAGTTTTCGATAAGAACCGCGTTACCATAGAAATTGTTCTCATAGACCATCGTGGTGTCTAAAGAATTATTAAAAATAAAATCCTTAAACTCAGAGGTTTGACGTATAAACCCTTGTCATTCCATATGCCAACTGTGATAGAATTCAAATTCCTTGGCATGTTTCAACAAACTCAGGGCTGAAAATGCTTCTTGTTATAAATCGAAAATTATTCAAAGGCTTTATACGAAACGTTTCACTTATACTAATTAGGGCAGCAGAGTAATGTCCAGCTGTCTTCTGAATTTGGGAAAGTTCATCTTAACAGAATAAAACAAATTTGGTAGAAATGCTGCTCATATCTAAAACGGATCGTACGATTTTAACACAATATTAACATATTCGAGCTCAAGAAAGCGATCTAGCTATGTTTCTGATTTGGTAAAAATTTGTTTTATGTGTTTAAAACAAACGCAGTACTGAAAATAATAGTTTAAATATAAATTTCCACGATTTTTATGAAGTGAACCTTATTTTCAAAATGAGTATACGATCTAACTATGTCTTGACATCGGAAAAATTCATATTCATAGGTTTCAGCAATATTCGAAATCTATCTTCAGTAATAAGAATTCTCGCCTTACGAACGATATCGAAGGTGTAAAATTTGTTTTTTTTTTGTGTGTGTGTGTGTGTGTGGGGGGGGGGGGGATTGACCCTAAATACTAAATCTAGGGCAAAAAAAATTGTCTCGCTAGGTCCCGATTTCCGAAAAATTTGTTTTCACATGTTTAAAAACTTTCAACGGTAACCCTGGGATAAGTCAGGTCTGTTTTCCTATACCTGCTGTTGGTGAAACGGTTAAGCAATTTTCTACATCGATTTTTGGTAATAGGAATTCTTGTTAATTCTGTTGGACATTAATAAGGAACACGAGTAGGAGCGATATCGAAGATGGTGTGACGATTTTAAGGAAATCGTTGGAATAATGTGTTTTATAGTTAACCCTTTACTGCTGTGACACTGTCGAAAACTACTGTAAGCGGATGTCAAACCACTTAATCTAAAGATGGATAAAATGCTACATTTAACTCTCAAAATACTATTTCTGTATACTAAACTTTAAGTACTGGACTAATATCATTAATATTCTGCTATTCAAAATTCTCTGTTGGTAATAGGGCTAAAAACTACACAAAATTAAAGCAGTATCTGTAGTTAAACTAAAAATTACAAGTTAAGCTGTGAAAATTGAAAAACACAGCGGTCTGTGAGACCGGTAAAAGCAGTTAAGGGTTAATCTTCGGAACCGGAGTTTGCGTTAAAAAAAAGACACAGAGCTATTTGTAACAAAATATATTTAAACGTGCTCACCGAAAGTTTTTCCGATAATATTAACTAGAATCCCTTTTATTGTAGCTCATAAATTAAAATTTTAAATTACAATGCCATGAATCTAAGGCTGAAAAAAATCTGAGGATAAACCCTTATTTTTGGGATGTGAATGTAACTGTGATTGTAAGCTAAATCTAATTTTTTTAGTTTCTTTACAGAAAAGATTTTCTGAACTAAAAATGAGAAACAATCGCTTGTGGTAAGTATCAAATATTAGTCAGCTTCTAACAATTTTTATATGAATGTTAAATAATGCTTCATTTTTAGAGATTTTAATTTATGAGTATATATTTTATAATTTTTAATACTTCGTAATTATGGTTTGTATTTTTATCAGATATTTTCGTTGAAATATATGCATAATTAGGATTTATTTAAAATTGATCTGAATCCATGTTTTTTTTAAATAATAATCAGTAACATTTGTGACAGTTTAAAAGAATTAATTTAGTCCACCTTTTATCAATAAAGAACTACAAAATTTTTTAAAGGCTGTAAATCTCTTAAGTAGATATATGGATTTATATCCGTTATATCTTAATCCGAAAAATTAATAAACGAATAATATTAAATAATTAGTAATTCTGCTGTTTCACAAATCGTCATTTAATCGTCATCAAAGCAAGCGAATAGGGGAGACCGGGGGAATGGCGCCACTCGGGGTTATGCCGCCACTCCGCCTATTTTAGAAACGAACGGCAGTTTGAGATAGTGAATGCGTCTGCACTATAGAGGCCAACAATAGAAACAGTGCCTAGAGTGAGAGTGATTTTATTGTACGTCGTTCGTTTATTCTAGTGAAAAATGTAGTTTTCATATAGTTGCTTCTTATTTTGGAGCTTCAAATGTGTAGAGGTAAGTACATTTTATTGTAACATTAGGTACTTAAGATAATATTACCCGTAATCTATATACATTCGCCGGCATTTTGATGCAATTTGTTGAACAAGTTCGGTTCTTCTATTCAGCATTGCTAAGGGATTTCCGCTATATTGTCCTCTCGGGGTAATGTCGTCATCATGGCAAAGAGCGACTTTTCCAATTTGAGTTAAATTTTAAGCTTAGCAGATTAATAAATCTAGTTTAAGGAACATTGTAATTATTCATTATTTTATTAAATTATTGCATTCTGAATATTTGCAGTAGGTTATGTGTCTCCTAGTATCCATTTTATGTATTTACTAGGCCATTAAAGAGTGCTGTCATTAACCCGACACAATGGCGGGATTACCCCAGTGTCCTGAGTAATCCCGCCACTGTACAGAGGTTGAAAGATTTTTTTTTTATGTGTGCTTATTTTACGGTTAAATTTATATAGATACTAAAGATAATGATTCATCTTTAGAATTTTTACTATTAATTTTTTTTTTTTTGAGGTGAAATAAATGAAATTCCCTTAAGGTGTCGCCATTCCCCGGTCTCACCAACATCAAAACAATCATTGACAATTAGTCCATGAGTAGGATTGTATTGATTTAATCATAATTAAAACATTGATTATATTAAAATAATTACTGATCATTAGTCTGAGTTGGATTGAATCTAAGTTTAATCGGTCAATCTTTGTCATGATTAAATGAATTATCGTTAGTTTTCAATCGATAATCTAATTAAAATTTTGCACAACCCTGTTCAGGGGGCTAGAGTTCTTTTGTGGCTATAGACAATTATTGCTGAGATCGTTTTGAAATGTTGAATGAGTTTTCTAAACTGTTTGCTGAGGTAACTTCTTAATCTTATGAACAGTAAAGTTTTGTAAATTATTATATAAGTGTTGGAAAGTGTTTTGTGAAAAAGTTTGTTTTTGAGAGAAAATGTTGGAAAAAGTTTGTCTATTACTTTGGAGTAAGCCAAAGTAAGGTTTAATTTTCAGTTTTTCACAGAAAATTATTTTAGAAATTTACCGTTACTTCTTTCATTACAGTAACACCCTTTCTTAAAGGAACTAGGTGAGCTTTTGAATCATATTTTCCTACGCAATATTTTATACCTTTATGATAGATTATTAAATGTATAAGAATTATTAAATGCATAATAAAATAAGAATTTGGGAATTTTAACAAATTTTAACCACACTATTACAATTTTAAAGTTTTGCAAACTTCTTTTCACTCTTTTATTCCAAGTTTGCTCCAACTGAAACGGATAGATTTCTAAAAAGCTAATTAGTTTAAGAACAGCTTAAATGGCCTGATATTTGTAAAAATTCGGTAAAATTGACTGTTTCCTTAGCGTTTTATTTTTAAAAGAAACTATACCTTAGAAAATCCGATTTTTAGTAATCAAAATAAGAATCGTTCATTTTTAATAAAACTAGTCAATTAAAAAAATATATGTATGAAACTTTGCATAAAATTCTTGTAGACCCTAGTGAAAGCTTGTAGTTGCATACATCAATTCATGGAATACTGGCGGATGCTGAAAGGTTGTGTTATTTTTGCAGTCGACAAATCCAGTCAACTTACATGGAATTGTTGGTAATAGCTGAGATCGGCTAATTCCAACTAAACTAATGACGCAAGAGAGGGAGAATGAATCCCATACTTGTTAACGTAGTGATTTCGAGGTAAAAAGGCTAGCGTCTATAGGGCGCTAAAGATTCGTGGAATTAAGATTAGAAGTTTAAATAGCAAAATGGCTTTTAAGAATATTTGAAAATCCCAGAATATTATAGCTTGGGTAGCTTGATAAAAATTTATGAAGGATTAAAAGTTTTAGATGAAGATTTCGAATAACATAATTTTTAACATACGCGTTTTAAATGTAAAGGAAATTAGATAGTAATAAGATATAGGGAAATAATGAATATGCCAGAAACTTAGAATAATTTAAATGAATATTGCAAAGTAAATTTTTTATATAAGATGTATATATATGAAATTTGATAATTTTGATCGCACTGATATTGAAGAAACACAAACTGTGAAAAATGTATATAAGGATTGCAATTCTGAATCGTATAAATGTGAAATGATGCTTTTTCGTATATAATCATCGGATCGTTAGGTACTTTGTCAGAATATACTACGGATGTCTAAAATCATTATAATCAGCAAAAATAAATTAATGGAAAATAACCTTTTTTGGAGGATTTCACAAAATAAAATGTACACAGCCTCTGAATGAAAAAAAGTTATTCATACGCTCCCCCACTGAGTTTAGTTTCATTCGAGGGGAAGGCTTAATTTTTCAGAGTTTTTCTTGCAGTTTCTTGTAAAGCTATTATCTAATGACTTCGATCTCCCCCCCCCCCCCCATCTACCAGTTTTCAGAATCTTCTCAAATGACTGTACTGCTTGCAAGGCCGTTGCCAGAAGAATATTTTGGAGAGGATATGAAATTTAGAATTTTCTTTATTTTTAGATATGTTTTTAGAAATTAAACAAGAGAAAAGTCTTAAGCATTATTCTGAATTCAAATAATTCAATTTCATTATAAAAGAAAATTTAAGCCTTTCATGGCAAAAAAAAAAAAAAAAAAAATCTTTGGTGATGTATTAGCGGCAGCCAAATCAATGTTTGAAATTTTGAGCATATATTTTCAAATGTTTTATTGTGAAAAATATATTACCGATGGCTAAAATCAGAATCGTTAAATTTGTGGTATTTTAAATGACTTTCATTGCATTCGTAAAGAATATAAACAAATCTGATGATCTATATCAAACTGTTTGCAATTTGACATTCAAATCTTACAGTGTCCTATTCTAAAGAATTCATACCAATTTTAAAGATGTCTTAGAAATTGCATTTATTTTTCCATATATTCTAAGGGTATTAAACAAGTAAGATATGCTAGTGTAGATTTTATTTTTTAACCTTAACTGTACTTGATTTGCAAATCTTTATCTTGACAATCTTGAATGAGATAGGTAATGGCATATTAATAATATTGACTGAAATTATTTCGGAGGGGATCAAACTCTGGTGATCCAACCATTGGCTACGGCCTTGACTGCTTAGATCCAATATTGAGTCAATAACGTTGACTTTTAATTAGGCTGTCTGTATGTGTGTGTATACGAATATCAGTCACTATTCTGACGTCAATTTCAGTTTACTTTACTGTCTCGGCAGGTTCCGTATGCCGGTATACACACGAAAACAGATGAAAGTTCCTATAAAAGTTCTCCTTTTTGTACCTTTTTAAATATGGAAATGAAGACTTGTTTTCCATCTTTCGGTACAAGTAACAAACAAAATAATGCTCAATAATATAGAGCTTTCAAAAACCATTGCTTCTAAAACTTCACTGCGCTAGGTAACACATAGAATTAGAGCCGAGAATGAGTCATCGAACATATATTGATAGCATTAGAAAAATTCTTTTAAAAGCGTATCACACACGCAAAACACAACAGGGTTGCATCTTAAAATATTTCTTAACCTGTACATATATATATAATATAAAATATTAATTTATTTTTGTTGGACTTTGGTACAGATGGTTATAAAATCCAGAAAAATTGACTGATTTTTGAATTTTTAGAAATTACTCTTGAAAATATTTTTGACGTATCGTTTGAAATTTTCGTATTTTATGTTTATAATTTGAAAAATGTACAATTAACAGTGCCGTAATTTTTTCAAACAATTATGAAATCTGTGAAATATTAGAGATCTTTTAAATAAAGTACAAAAGCAACCATGTAGTAATTTGCAATTTTACGATTTCAGAAATAGTTTAAAAACATTTGTTTCTTTGAAATCTGTGTCTAAAACTTGTTAGAAATGTAATGTCTGCATCTCTAAAAATTGGAAGATTTTTTTTTTTAAAGATTTTGACAATCTTTTATGTAGGGATATTTTTGGCTGAGACTATAGTGGAGTTTCATTAAAACGAGCCGCCAGTATGTGTCTAATTTGCACAAATGTAGTTATGCTAGAGAAATCAAGGATTTTTTTCTATAAAGCTGTGTTTGTGTCTCTACATAAAATTATTTCAGCTATAAATTTACTGTTAACTTAAACAGACTTGGAATATTTTGAATTTTTGTCTTCCAAACTAAGCGTTGCAGAATATTGTTTGACATATTATCGAATGATTTAAATAAAGCTGGTAGTGCAATTTTTAGTGAATCAATTTTTTTAAGCATAAAAACTTAAATTTATTTTAAACCTTTCCCTTACAACAGATTCCTAAATTGTTCTATAAACCAATTTAAAAAGGGGTGGGAAAGGAGTTGAACCTATTAAAGCTCGTTGTCATTCAGACCTCAAATTCTAATCTCCAAGGTTAAACCTACGATCATAAAAGTCATTTGTATTTTTTAAAATTTTGCCGCGTCTAAATAAATATATATATAATTTTTCTAATTCATAGTTCTAAAATATGTAGAGATTAGATATATATTGTCAACATTACCGCTAGGATATGTTACTAAAAACGAATTTTCTGATAGATTTTAAAATTACGTATTCATCGCCATAGGTTGGGATTTGTGCAATTGTTAACAAAAATTTGCGATTAAAGATGGATTATTAAGAAAAACCGTTGTATATAAAACAAAAGGTCTGAAGTCTTGACAGGTATTGAAATAAATGGTAAATTTCGAGATATTACTTAAAACGAGTCTTAACGGGGAAGCGCATAAAAATATGTTACATGTATGCGCTGTTACAAAAAGAAATCATATGAATTATTAAAAAAAAAAAAAAAAAAAAAAAAAAAAAAAATCAAGAATGTATATTATACAATCTGAGATACATTCAAGCTATAAAATACTGGACGGTATTTTTTTACAGCGCATTTTATGAATAATCAGTTAAAATATTGTAACTAAACATTTTAAATGTTTTCTGTTCCTTACTTTTCCATGTACTGACTTCGCATTCCCCTCTAGCTGTCAGAAACTGTATACGATACAAATACAAAAATTTTAATGTGATTCAATTGGGAAGCTTAATTATCGACTCTAATAATAAAAAAAATTACTTCCGGTGTGTGTGTGGGGGGGGGGGGATTCGGGATATAATTTTTTAAATATTTTAACACCAGAACCGCCATAGCGGTCATTTTGACCGGTAAAAAATGAAAATATTTCCATTCGAACCAGAATTAAAAAAAAAAAAAAAAAAAAAAGTTATATACCATGGAGAAATAAGTTAAATAAATATGTTAAATAGTTTTAAATCAAAATTCTGGTGTAAAATATTTTTATAACACTTGAGTAAATTTTCAGGCGATTCTAGTGTTGAAGAAAAATCTCAATAAATATTATTGGAGCTGCCAACTTCTGAACGTTATTTTAATAACCATGATTTTTAAGAATTGCTCTAAAGAAACTTCAGTTTTTTCACGGTAATAACGGACTTTTTGTTTAAAATGAAAAGATATTTCTAATTTTATGGGAAGGAATCCTGACGACTACGAAAAATCCAATAGTTGGCAACTGTGAGGCATTGTAAACTCATAGTTTAATAAAATGCAATGTTTCTGTGCGTGTCTCATAATCCTGGTAATTAAGGCTGTTCTCAAATCCAAAGCAGCTACTTTCCGACAATTTTTTTTTTTCAGAAACTCGTGAAATTGGCAGGTGTTCTTATTCAAAAACTATGCAATTGGATAATGTTTAAAGTTTTTTGGTAAAGGCGGGTCTTTCAGAGAAAACCTTCAAAGTTGGCGTTTGGAACCGAATTTCCAGACGTGAACCGCGAAAAAGGAAAAATGGTCCTCCCGTTTCCACAATTGCATATAACTCGATGAGTAATTTTTTAAAAAATTATCTATTCCAAATATGCCTATATTCAGGCCTGCCAATTTTGTACCTTATTTAGGTTTAAAAATAAGTAGGAAAATGTCTCGGTTTCGCGTTGTTGAGCAGGGGATTTGAGAACCGCCTTAATAAATACATATAATATACATAAAATATGATAGTTTCGCGAAAACATGTAGAATTAGAGATTAAACTAGAATTTAATTCCCCCCCCCCCAAAAAAACCCCCTTGTGTAGCATTTTGAGAACATTTAATTTTTTTAATCACATAAAAGCATATTTTATGAAATTATTTATTTAATATTATTAATTATATACTGTTACATGTTACTGGGATAACGTTAGCCAATTTCAGAATAATTAAAAACGAAAATTCAAACGCATGACGTTCTGATACGTTAAATGTAATCAAAGGTTTAACTTAACCTAAAGTCATTAAGGAGGTAACCTCTTTAAAATTAAAAATATAATATTTTTTTGCATATTCTACCCTATGTACTGCACAAAATGCAAAAAATCCCATATATATATATATACATGTGTGTGTGGTCCGGAAGTACCCTAAATTTGTAAAGCAAGGTGCTTCGCTCACAAAAACGTGAAAAAAGAAAAATACTCCTAAAACTTCAGTTTTTTTTTTTTTTTTTTTTTTTTTTTTTTTTTTTTTTTTTTTTTTTTTTTACATACCTTTATAATTAATTTACATATTGAAAACTATCTCTCTCTCTATATATATATACATATTTATTTATTTATTTATTTATGTTAAATGTATTTAATGAAAAAATATTGCACAACAGGCGCTAAAAGCATCCCATATTAAATGCAACAAAATATATTTCATGAAAAAAAATTAAATAATAAAAAAAGATAACAAATAAAAAAAAATAAATAAATAAAGAAATAAAAATTAAAAATAAAGAAATAAAGAAAAATGAAAATAAAGAAAAATAAAAATGAATAAAATAAATAATAAAAAATATATATAAAATAAAAATTATAAAAATAAAGTATTTTGCATTTTTATTTTTGGATGAAATATGTATGTGTGTGTGTATATATATATACATATATATATATATATATATATATATATATATAATTGAGTTAAAAGGTATTTTTTTTTTCTTTTCCTGAAAAGTAGCTTTTTTTTATCACAAGTTGTGCCTTTCCTCCAAAACCATAAGTGCCATCTTGGAATTTTTTTCATCTTTGTTAGTTTCTCATTGGGCATCATTTGAAATTTTTTTTGTGTTACATTTACAACAACTAATTGAAAAACTTACTCTGCCTTACAGGGCTACAATTTATGTATGTAAAAAATATCGAATATTACAAATTTTAAGACATTTGAAGTGCTAAAGAAATTTTATGCTAAAGAAATTGCTTTTAAATGTCTCATTACGTATATTTATTAATATAAAACTGTAAAATGGTCGATAAATATGTTACCATTTAAAAATTGTAAAGAAAGTAAATTTTAACACTTTTGAAGTTCTTGATGTTTTATTGAGTCAATAAAAGTTTGTCTGAAATAAATGTTGTTGAATATGGTAAAAAAAAACTGTGAAGAATATGTATTTTTAAATTGAAGTGAGATTATGTTTTGCATGTCTCGTTGGACGTATATGTTCATCCGAAACTTATAAAATACGAGTTGCTATAGAAACTTTTACTAATAGTTCACTTTTTTAGTTTATGAAAATATCTTTTACGCGTATACACATATTTAAGAAATTTGAATTTTTTTTTTTTTAATGTATATATTCGAAAATATTTTAAAGTATTAATGTAATTAATTAATAGTATACATTTATGGGGACAAAAGAATATAACTTTTGTTTATATTTTAGAACCTAAAGTAATATTTGAAGTGCCTAAGTACGTGCACTGAGTAAAAGGATATTAAAGAAACTTATTGAATATAATAGTTGATTTCAAAAAGTTTTTAATTTATTTTCAAAAAATATTTAAATGTTCGAAGTAACTCGTTCAGAAAATGGATATTTATATCCAACGAAACATTTAAATGTTTTCAAAATGTGGTAGAAGGTGTTGCGGAAACATGGAATGGTAATTTTGAAATAACTGCACTCTCTTAAGAGTTCAGTTAGTATCTGGTATTCTTAAATTTGCTTTAGAGTACAAACTGGCGATTGTAATAATGGATATATTTTAACCAGTATCTCCACAACGCCTCGAATATCAATTATATTTTAATCTGAAAATGAATTTTCATAATTTATTTCAGTTTATCAGGATATTTTATTTAACAAAAATATTAAAATGAAAGAAAGCATTTAAAGGTTGACAGAATGTACTAGGATTCATTTAAATACATTTTCTATATTTATCTGAAGTGTTACTTTTAAAGATTTCTGAGGCAAAAATGCCTATGTGTACTGAATGATCTGTAAAAACTGCTAAAATCATACTAAATTTACTTATTCAGTAATTTCAATAAAAATTGTGATCATGGAATGGTGATCAACGTAAACAAAATGTTTATCTAATGTGTGAAAATGTTAAAACTGCTTTAAATTGTTTGAAATAATTTGCATTTGAATATATGTCTTCTTTATTTTACAAAATTATATTAATATACTGTAAAGCATTTATTTCGAAAGTGCATAAATAATTAGATGAGATAAATGTGTTATTTGCTTGAAGCGCTCTGTATGCTTTGCGCACATCTTCATTAACTTAAAAAAATCTTAATTTCAGATTTTTTTTTCATAGTTATTCTTAGAACCTCTGGTATTTAAAAAAAAGTCTTCTTATGCCTTTTATATATCCTCTTCAGTTCCGAAGCTAAAATAACAATGCAAATGCATTGATCTTTTCCGAACAAAATGACATAAAATATATCTTTTCTGAAATTGATCCTTTGGGCGCTTAGTAATTTAGGTTCAAAAATATGGATATAAAACTACAAACCCCTTAAAAACATCAATTTAATAACCATTAATCTAAATTAACGCAATCACAAATTTAAGAGCTTTAAACCAGTAAATATTCTACAAATCCTCAATTTTTTATTGAAAAAGATTTAAATTAAATACTTATTAAAATTTCTCACTTTCTTGGTCATTCTGTCTTTTGGGCATTTTTAGGCATTTTGCAAACTGAGATGGAAATAGCATTTATTTTATGTAGGAATCAGATTAAATGCTGCCATTTATTTACTTGCTTTGAACGCAAAAAGCATTCAGTTATTAAGAGGTGATGTGAAAATGTAAAAAAATCGGACATTTTTGTTTTTATAAGAAAAAGAACAGAGTTCCCCGTATGGGGACCCATGGACCGAAGAGGATATACTATATGTATACATAATATTTGTTATTTGTAGGATTTAAATACATAATTGAAGGCATGGATTTTAATTAATATTAAATTCTTTATTGTTTATTATTGAATGTGTGATACATAATTGAATTGTAACATGCATGTTGAATTTTTTCCGTCAACTTTAAATGTACAGTTTCATTGAAAACTGTTTATTACTCAAATGAATGCAATTCATTCAACACCCAAAGAAGCATAAGTATTTGTTTTTCTTTAACACTTTATGACCCGAATTATGAATTAAAAAATTGCTCCACTTCAATAAATATCTTCGATAAAGTCTGAAGATATCCAAAGCTACTTTAACAATAATAATTTGATATTTAGATATTTTTTAAAATTCAGTAAGATATTTACAAGAATAATTATATTAGTTAACAAAAAGTACTGTTATGAAAATCTCGCATTTTTTTTTATAAGTATAATGTAAAAAAATGTATTGTGATCCTGTCTGTAACTGAAACGTGTTTAGTTGCAATTATTTCGCATAACATTTTTTAATAGCAGAAAAGCAAATGGTTGAGAAAATATCCAAATTAAAAATATTTAATGTCTACTGTTTCGCTGTGATTTATAAATATGATCGAAAAAGTACTTAGTATGAAAAGTAAAATATAGTTTTATTAGTACAGACTAACTAAATTTCATATTGCCTATTTAATGGTACGTTTAAGTACCGTCGGAGCATAAAGGGTTAAAGGTATGAAAATTAAGAAAATGCATTTCATTAACTCATTTACTAAAATAAGCCCCCCCCCCCCCTAAAAAAAAAGGAAAACGCCAAAAAAGCACATTTTAAAATTAAATTGTTTTATTCACAAAAATTAAGCATAATAAATCATTACTATCGAAAAAATGATTTGAAAATTCTTAAATATGCTGTATAGCTTTAAAAGAAATTCTAAAATGGGAAACATTTATTTGAATTTATTTTTAAAGCTCTTTAAATCTAAACATGTTTTAAATTTATTATTCAAACTTATTTGTAGCGCTCGAATTGAGCCATAGAGCAATTTCATTACTACTGAAAGAAAAATTCAAATGTTTCAAATTTGTTAGAATTTTTAAATTATAATAAAGTGCATGCTCTGATTTATTATAAATATTATTTGAAGTACTTGAATAACCTGAGTGTATACATTTTTAGAAGTTAAAGCAAATTATCTACTGAAATAAGTATGCAGTGTTAAAATTGCTTTGAAAAAAATTGTAATTAATTTTGAAAATGTTGTGAATAACTTAATAATTTAGGGAATATTTGTTCCAGTATATGTATACCTGTAAATGTTAGTTACTGTAAAATTGCAATTTCTGTTATGCTACTAGAAGTGCTCAAATTGTCTGTATACATACATAAATGTTTGTGTCATTTTCTATCTGTGAATACTCTCTGTTAAACTTTGTCGTATTTGTTTATCTTATCTTCCTTTACAATTTTTTTCATAAATTTTTACACTGCTCAATAAAATTAGGGGAGCAAGAAAAAATTGTGGCATGTTTATTTAATGTGCATGGTCCACAAATGAAGCTATGAGCTCTGCTATAAACATGCAATGAAAAAATTTCGATGTGCATAGAAGCAACTCTGATGTAACTTATCTAAGGATCCGTAGAGAAAGGAAAAGTGCTCACTGTCACGGTGAAGAATAAAATGTGGTTTTGATAAAAAGGACGGGGAATCCAACAATGTTTTTAACAATGAAAAGTTGGCAAGGCGATTAGACCGAACTGCTACCTTTTTGCAGGATGTTGAATGACGTCCAGCACTATCCCTGTAAAGCCATAAAAGATGAAAAACGCCACGTAACCACAAGAAAGTACCGCCGGACCAGAACAAAAAGACCGCGAGTAGACTGATACGTCTATCTGGACTGCCTTGCCTTCTTCAATCCTGTTGCCAAAAAAATAAAGTCTTCGGAGAGAATGAGTAACATTGTGTGGTGTATTTTGAGCAGCTGTTAACACCAGGTGCCCGTCATCATGTCATGTGTTGACCTTAACTTCGTCGATATCTACCTTTCCTGCTTAACCTCGATAATTGAATTGACCACGCGCACTGGGCGGAGCTTGCAATGTTTCCCACAAACATTGGAGTATTTGATTGGCTGTTGGTGAGCGCTTGTGGGAAAATTCAAGAAGCTGATTAGCTATAATCCATCGTGATGCTGCATGACGTCAGTAATGCTTGTGATCCATTGCGAATAATCATACTGTCTGAACATTATACTGAATCTGGATTTAGAAAGGAAGGTTTTCCAAGATTTTGAACTATATAATCTTCTTATCAGACTCTCTTATCTAATTTTTTACAGACATTCATTCTCCTAATTTTTTTGAGCAGCGTACTTCCATTTTACAATTCATTTAAAGGGCGACATTTAAGTGCCGACTAGTGGCCCGGTCGGCTGAAGATTCATTTTTTTCTTTTCATTTCTCTACATTTCCGTTGATTCATTATGGAATATTTTGCTCTCTTAATGTTTATTTTGCTTAGTTCATTTATAAATGCATGTCAATGTGTGTATTAATGTATTTTATGTGAATTCCATTTTCAAGTTTCCTATTTGTTAAAGAAGAATAAGAAAACGATTTGTTAAAGAAGAAGAAGAAAACTATTAAAGAAAAAAATGTCTTGAGTGTATGTATCTTCATTAACATTTTAACCTTTAACTGATGTCACAAAAATTGTCACATAACTAGTGTAAAGCGGTCTGTGAGACCGCTCCATCAAAAGATTAAAAAAACCTCAATTAACTCATAGTATGTTGTTTTTGTGCTTAACTTTTTGTACGGGAGTGTTAGAATTAAAATTCACCTATTCAGAAATCTCTGGTGTTAGTACTAAAGTTCCAAACGAAACAAAATTTCAGTAGTGTTTGTAGATAAACTGAAATTTGCAAGTTAAACTATGAAAATTGAAAAAAGCGCCGGTCTGTGAGACCGGTAACATCAGTTAAAGGTTAATGTTTAGATATTTATTTTAGGCAGGATAATTTTAATATTGTAAGAGATATGAATACTTTAATTCGCAGTTACTTTAAGCCTTCATAATGTCACACTGCATATTTTAAACTCATTTATTTTAAAATTCAAATTTTGCTAAATGAAGTGGTATGTTTTGTATTTTTCCACAGCATTACTACATAGTACATAATTATGTTCTATAGTGAGAACTTTTGAAACCTGGTAATGAAATTAGATTCTGAAAATGATTGTATTGCCTATGTCGCATTGACTATATGTATATTCTTAAACAGTAAATGGAAATTTAAATGTGTTGCTAGAATGGCTAAAACTGAATATATTTTCCTTTCTGAAGTTCATCCTCATTTAGCGCTTTCACTCCACAATTAACCCTTTGACTACGAGTTTACTTAGAGGAAATTCCTGCAACTAGTAAATATTTTTTACTAATCGTAATACATTAAAAAAAAAAGAACACTTTCTTAAAAAAACGCTTCCACCCAATTTTTTTTAAGTGGTACAAATAGCAAATAAAGTCATCAAAAGAAAATTTATTCACCCTACTGTCGGCCTGAGGGACGTACATGTCCCGATGTAGTCAAAGGGTTAAAATAGTCATAACTTAGTAGTCCACGGACCATAAGTTTTGAAGACCCTTGTCTAATTTATGTGGAGTTACTAATGTTACTTCTAATGAATGATGTGTAACTATTTTTAAATGAAATATATAATATTTTTATGCATAACAAAATGGGAAAAAAATAGAAAATAAGTTTATTTGAAAATTGTTAATATTTTGGTTTGTGAAAAAAAAAAAAAATGTAATCACTAAAATGTTAATTGTTGAATATTTTATTATATAATAATTATTTGAAGTAGGCAGATTTATTTTTATTAACGCTTTGTGTCTCAAAAACTCACATTTGAAAAAATTACTCGGATGTTAAAATACATCATTTTTAGTATATAAACTTGCCTTTGCACACTCCACAAATAACCCTTTGACTATGCATTTACTTCTTAGAAGAAATTCCTACAACTGGTAACTATTTTTTACTATTCATAACACATTTTCAAAAAAAAAAAAAAAAAAAAACATTTTCTAAAGGAAAACCCTGCGACACATTTTTTGAGTGGTACAAATACAAAATAAAGTCGCAAATAGAAAATATGTCACCCTGATGTCGGCCTGAAGGACGTACATGTCTGGACGTAGTCAAGGGGTTAAAATAGTCGTAACTTGGAGTCCACGGGCCATAGGTTGTGAAGATCTTTGTCTAATTGATGTGGAGTTACTAATGTTACTTCTAATGAATGATGTGTAACTATTTTTAAATGAAATATGTATTATAATATTTGTATTATAATATAACAAAATGAAAAAAAAATAGAAAATAAATTTATTTGAAATTTGAAACATTTCGGTTTATAAATTTTGAAAAAGAAAAAAAAAATGGATTCACTAAAATATTAACTGTTAAATATGTTCTAGGAAATTATTATAAAATGAGAGTGGGCAGACTTCTTTTTATTAACCCTTTGTGACTCAAAAACTCATATTTGAAAAATTTACTCAGATGTTATAATACATTTTAAGCCCTTAAAAAAAAAAAAAGTACTTTTATTTTAACATTTGATCTTAAGGGGTTAAATCCCACTGTATAAGTAATTGACTTTCAGATATGTTGCAGATACACAACGTGGTGATACAAAGGGTTAATATTTGTCTATATTGACGTTAAGGATTTCCTTCTATATTTTAAATCTTTCCTTAATTTTATATAAATTCAAATAAAAAAATTATATTTACTTTTGAAAATCATTTGATTTGCTGTCTTATTTATCTTTCCTCATTTTTTAAATTATACTAAATATTTCTTAATAAGCGTTACCATATTTAATGAATATGTCAAACTGCTGAAATTGTAATATTTTTATTGATAACATGCAATGTTCATTAAGCACTAATATTGTTTGTGTTGCACTGGTAAAATTGTTTAAAGTTTAATAAGACAAATTTTCATTGAATGTGTGTTAATACTAAAATTCTGTAATAAAAGATCTGTAATTAAATCTTGTTTTTAAGATTTTATATGCTCGGAATGTTTTATTTTGTATGTATATACGTTTAAAGAGTTTATTTTACTGCTGCGACTGTACTAATACACTGCTCAAAACAATTAAAGGATATTGCAGTTTTAGGTGGATTTTGTATCTGGTAAACTGTTTAGCTGATTGATACATGGTCGACAGACATAGTAGGTTATATGAGAATAAATTACACATGTTTGGCAGAAAAAAATTCATTTTATTGCGCATTTGTGTACTAAAAGAAAAAAACACTTTGTGCATATGAGAAAAAAAGAATAAGAAAAGGTGTTTTCTTCAAAGAAAATCATTTTCAGTAGGGAGTATGGTTTCCACGGACGACCAGCAACGTTGAACACCTTTGAGGCATGGACTCAATGAGGCTATTAATGACGAGTTGGGGTATTCTGCCCCACTCTTCCAGAAGAGCTCTTTCTAGTTCTTGGAGAGTTTGTGGGGGTTGTTGGCGGCCAGAAACTCGTCTTCCTAGAGCGTCCTAAACGTGCTCGATTGGATTCATATCTGGGGAACACGCTGGCCATTCCATTCGAACGATTCCTTCCTCGAAAATGAAGTCCTCCACCAGGTTTGCACGATGTGGCCTGCAGTTATCGTCCATTAAAATGAAGTTATCTCCGATTGCTGCAGCGTAAGTGACTACAATAGGTCTGAGGATCTCATCCCTATATCGGCGACCAGTCAGAGCTCCATCTCGAATGATGTAGAGGTCAGTGCGCCCGTCAATGGAGATGCCACCATACACCAACACTCCTCCACCGCCAAATCTGACACTTTCGTGCACGAACGCAGGATTATTCCTACTGCCACGGTCCCTCCAGATGAAAATACGCCTATTATCCGGATGCACAGAAAAACGGGACTCGTCAGAAAACAGAATATTGCTCCATTCATTTCTCCTCCAGTTGACATGCTCGGTTGCCCACTCCCTGCGGTCGCGACGATGCCTTGATGTTAATCTAACACATACCTTCGGTCGGCGAGCATACAGACCTACAGCATGGAGCCGGTTTCGGACAGTCTGAGTTGAAATCGTGGTGCCTGTAGCCGAGCGAAGAAGTTGTGTTGGAGAACAGTAGCGTTCATGGTTCGGTGTCTCCGAGCTGTTAACGCAAAATACCGATCTTCATTGGGCGTTGTTGCCCATCTACGACCTTGCCCTGGTCTTCGGCCTGCACATCCACTCTCCAAAAAACTGTTCCAGATCCTGGAAATGACACTTTGTGACACTCCAATGGCTTGCGCTACTTCGGCTTGAGTTTGGCCCCCTTCTAACCTACCAACAATTCTCAAAGCTTCTGAATCTGTCAAATGACTTCGCTGAGACATCGTACTCATCAAAACAAAGCAATCACTGAATGCCGATCATCCTTGTCTTCATTCTCTTTTATCCAGTTGGAAGTCGAATTTCATTCGCTGCCGCTGAAGCGACGTTTTTGACGTCGAACTCAAAATTTGCATACTCCACAGTTTGAAAACCAGAAAAATTTGCATTTGTGATTCTCTTCTTCTATTTTCGGCAAAAAAAATTCGTTTATATCTTTATTTTATATAAAACTTCAAATATCCTTTAATTGTTTTGAGCAGTGTATTATTAAATTGTTTATTGACTTCATGTAAATATTTGAAATTCTAAAATTCATATTATATATTCGTTAATATTAAATGACATGCTTATTGAAAATGTTTAACCACAATGTCTCATTCAGGCAATGCTAATATTGTTTTTTTTTTTTTTTAACTGTTTAAGTTATATGTATATAAAATTTTATATTTTAAAATTCATGTTAAATATTGCTAATATTGTTTAAAAAATGTTTGACTTCATGGAAATATATTTGATATGGTTATTGAGAATGCGTAACCAAAATGTCCTAAAATATAAATATTTAAAATTTCCCACGAGTCTTAACGATGACATTAAAGGTTTCAAATTACTTTAGTTTTTTGTTATATACTGGATAACTCTAATTTCGCCTGTCACGTTGACTATGGAACATTTAATGAACTATGGACATTTTGAGATGTTTTAATTATAATCTGCATTTTAGATGGTTTAACTTTTTTAAACACGTGTAATTTTTTTTACAAACATTAAATTTTTTTATTTCTTAGTATGTTCAAAATGTCTCATTCTAATTCTGTAACATTTTATGAAATATGTGAAGGTTTTTTGCATAAATGTATAATGTAAAAATACTTTAATTTTTATACTGTTTTATATACTTTTATATACTTTTTTTAATACTTTTTTAACTAAAGAAAATACTGGCATTTCTTGAGCACTTCAAATTGTTGAAGTAGTAACAATGGTAAATTTTAATAAATTTTTAATGATTTTAAATACCAATCTTGTAGGTTTGCTGATGTTTTCGATGGTATAGAAATATGGACTTAAGAATTACTGATTTATTTAAAAAGAAGTGTTCAAAATCAAGTATCCGATTTTGAAATTGTTTATATTTTTAATAAAATATTTACTTTTAAGGACTGTGTCTCAGTGACGCGTTTAGTTTGAAGCATTCAGGTCTGTTTAGACTTTAAAAGTTTTTTTATTCTTTAAAATCTGTCTTTTGTTGAGTATATTTGATATAAATAAAAAGTTTAGTCATTATGAGACAACCATGGGAATATTTAAATTAAATTTTTATATAAAATTCCACGTTGTATTTTTTTTATCTATAAAATATCGATATTTAATAAACTTCAGAGTTGCCAATAATTATGGAATCTTCGTAATAGTAAGGATGTCCTCCCCATAAAATTAGCAATATGTTACTTATACATTTAAAATTTATTAAAGAGTTCGTGTCAAAGTATGAGTATTGATATTAAAATTATTAGTATATTTACCACTTAAATGTATTATGGTTATCAAAATTATATCTATATCTAATTGCTGTATTAGTATATTTAATTAAATGCAGCCTCCTCCCCCCCCCCCTCTCCTCCCCAAAACAAAAAACTGAAAGAAATGTCAGAGCGTTCATTAAAAATCATGGTTTTTAACTTTTAGAAGGCTTGTGTCTCTGCAGAGTGTTAAATGTAAATTTTTGCAATTTACTTAAATCATTATACTTTTTTATGTAAATGTTGCATGTAAATCGAAAATTTTGTTTTTTTTCTTTTGCCGTATTGTGAAAAACCTTAACAAAAAAAAATGTTCAACACAATTTTTTTACAGTATATAAAATCCCTCTGCTGTCAAAAATATAATAACAATCAATATAAATGTTTAACGGTGTGTTTTTCCAAGATATATTAAATTCCATAACAATTCAATTGATTTTAATGATTATATAATGAACTTGATTAAAAATTGTAAACTTACTAAATTTTATATAAATAAAATATGCCATTAAGCATATTTATTAAATAATATATTTACACTTGATCGAACAGCTCTAATAAAAATATAAAAATAAATTAAAAAGATTACATCTATAAAATTGTTATAAAAAAGCAAAGCCTAACGTCAGGCTTGTATTTAGAGGGGTCGCGATGGAGGTGCTAAAAGAAATGGATATATAATAAATCGCGATAATAAATCAAAACACTTTGTTAAAATCAATTCGATTCTATAGAAGATTTTTGTTAAAGCGTTGGAAAAAAATCTCGTCCAGGGCATCTTGGGTTAAAAAAAGCCGACGTCTGGCATATAATAGCCATAAATTAAAATAATTCATTCAATTGTTTATAAGAATTGTATAGTCGTGCAGAAATGTCGCCAGGTGCTACTGAAATCTAAAAATGTAAACATACTTCAGAATTTATTTTTACAAAATTTTAAGTCTCCCAGAGTACAAATTATAATTAACATTAAACAAAGCATTTCATTGCTTAAATTGAACATTTTACAGTGAGATTTTTTAAAAGCAGGAACCATTCCAATTTTATTTGGGTTATTGAACACACAACTGATAATGGATATTTTTTAAATGCTTCTGAATCTGTTTTCTCCTTTCCCACCCCCACCATAAAAAAAAATCGTCCATTTTTCTAGGTGTGCAATGTTTAATTTTAAATAAAACTTAAGACTATTTCAAATACGATATAGATGTTTTTGATTATAACAGAATTTTGAAATAGTTTTTTGGTAAAAATCTAGATTCAAATGTCTTTGCAGATGTAGTCTTTTGGAAAGATTTAATGAATGTTTCGAAGAATATTGTTCTTATAACAAATGCATTTTTATATTACATAATATAAACTATTTAATTTAATTTAAAAAAATAAGATTTCAATGAAACATTTTAAAGATGATTTTATTTTCCTGAATTTCTAAAGAATAACGAACAAGTTCTGATGAAATTTAAATGTGAATAGTTCGAGAGTAACCTCTTTCAATTAACCTTCACAACGATACATCATTTCTCTAAGCTTTACGTTTCATTGCAATAAAGCATTATTTAAATTTATATAACTCTACAGATATAATCCAGTTTTGAAATATTTAGTTATGATTAATACCTTCGAGGATTTTATTCCTATGCGTAATTAAATTTTCATAGCATGTTAAAAATATTATCTTTTTTAGGATTTTTAAAAAATTAAAGAGAAATCATTACAATTTTGCGTTAAAAAAAGCACATAAAAGAGTCGCGCAGTTTCGAGCTAATCTGAGAAAACGCATAAAAAAATATACACGCGTCAAATTGAGAACGTCCTCCCTTTTTATGAAGTCTGTTAAAAAAGGGGGTAGAAGGACAAATAATTAAAATCATGAAATACATTTAGCCATACAAAATTCCCTTTTTTATAATCATCTGTGCTATAGTATTACAAGTAACTTCCAGCAATTGTCGATACGTCATTTTACGATTAACGAATTCTTGTACCGTACTGCAGGGTTGTCAAACTTCCTGAATTTTTATGTAAAAAAAATATATTTAGTTCGGTCTCTCTTTGAACTAGTTATTTCTGCCAAACTTCCAACAATTTGACAAATCTTGTGGTGTCAACTGCACTTCCACAAGTGTTACATTCTTTTTAATGTTTGAAATGTCAACGTACTTACTTCAGTTGTTTTTTTTCTTTTTTGCTACGAAAATAATTTTTTTGACACTTATTACGGCGTATGGCCAATAGGAATTTTTTTATTATTATTATTTAGATTTTTTTTCAGTTCTATGTAGTTTTGAGATTATTTTTTATTGCAATTTACTTATCACACGCAAATTTCATACATTTCACAATTCAACCCTTAATTTCTTCAATTGATGCATATGAAATGCAGGTATACTTTCCATTTTCTCGAATTCCACAACATCGTTTATACAAGGATAGTTCATTTGCTCTTCGCATTGCTACGTATCCACTTCCTCTTTATATTCACTAATCTTATCTTACAAGTATAAGATTTGTGATAATAAATTTTCAGTGGCAATCAGCGTATTTCACGGAAATTTAACGAAATATTGTTTTTTATACATAAATTAAAAATGTTCTCTGCTCAAAAATTAAATTGAAGAAACCCTGCTTTTCTGCGGTGGTCCTTTTAGCTTGATTTTAGAAATCTACCTATTGTAATTTCGTTTGTGTATCTATAAATAATGCATATCTTATCATGATAATGTCCGAAATAATGAGCCAATTCAAATCTAATTGAACCACTGTACAGATCTTGCTAATATCTAAGACGTCTCATTAATAAAGTATGAAACACTCAATATTTTACAGGGACACACAAAAGCAAACATGCAGAACTTGTTATAATATCCAAAATAATTAACGTAATTGGAACAACGTATTTATTTTGTAAATATCTGGGATGAAGTTGTCAGTCAAATATGGAACTTTTATAGTTAGATTACGGACGAACATTTTCAATGGAATTGATTAAACGGTTTATGTTTATTTAAGGTTTATTAAACGGTTAAACTTTTTTTCGGCGGAAACGCATTACAGCGTATAAGTGATTTTTATAGACTTGTTGAAATGAAAGCTTAAAGTTTTGTTATAATTGTCCATATCCATTCAATAACATTTGGTATGCCAAATTAAAAAACATATATTCTGCAACACAGCGAAATTAAGAGAAAGACCAATGTTTAATTTCTGTTAAATCTTATCTACTTAACATAAAAAAAGAAACTTCTAACTGAGCTATTAGGACTTGCATCAGTACAGTTTTTATAGGTAAACGTTCAAATCTACACCAGTCCCAGTTTAAAATATCTTACTTTTTTAATTATAACATGATGCATATGCCCGCCTTAATTGTTCCATTCATTAAAAAGAAAACATGGGCAATAGTAAATATTGTTTGAATTTTCATAAATCTACCAAAGTTGACTTTTTGCAATGATATCATCTAGTTGTATTTTGAGTACTTCATATTTTAGAGTTTTTATACTTAAACTATTCACCTGTCAGTTGTAAGATTACCCCATCCAAAAAAGGCCTCGGAATTAATCATTATATATTTAGATGAGATTCCTTGCAGGCTCGTATTTTTAACACTTTCATTGCGCTTACGTATTATGAAAGTTCTTCCCCCTTGGCCAAATTAGTTTTATTTCTTTATTAGTTAAACTTTATTTTATTTAAAAATATAAAGTACCTTTGATATAATAAATATCTTGAATTTTAATTAACTTTGCTATCAAGGCGTACAACCAACAGAGTGAAAAATTATCCAGGCCAGGGTTCGAACCTGGGTCATTAGTCGTTTAAAAATTGTAATACATATATGTTTGATATATATATATATATATATATATATATATATATATTTTTTTTGCCTATCAAAAGTTCTACCTTCATAAAATGTAATCAAATAAATCTTGATCTGAAAATGAGAAAAAAACTTACAGTTGGCATAAAGTTATGTTCGAAAGCTTGTTCAACATTGATTACAAAGAGCCCATCGGCGAATCACTAAGTAGTGGGGGAGCGGCATTAAAGACGGCGAGAAAGGAGGGAAATCATGTTATAGTACTGATACTATAAGTGATTCACCTGTCAGGTGTCTAGCATAGTATAGGTACGCGCAATCAACGTGTTAGGTCGATCTATTTATGTATTTTCTTTGTTTAATGGTAATTTATATAATCTGCTACTAATATTCCCACTAAATAAGAGTGAAATTCTTAATTTCAAGAATGTAAAAGAGCCAACTATTTTTTCCAAAAGGTCTGAATCTCAAATCAAAGCTTTTACCCAGTAGTGAATGCTTTTTTTTTTTTTTTGCCAAATTTATCTGAAGTTTAAAATTGCTCTTTATTTTGAATGAAAATGCCTTCACTTTTCAGATTTGCAATCTTTAACATTTTTTTCTGCAATGTTCAGGGAGGTAAAAGGCATGTACGAAATGCCTGTAAGCTTTTAAAATTTTTTCCTGCAATTGTTATTAAAAGAACAGTCTTAAAAAAAGGTATTTTACTCTTATTGCTACATTGAAAAAAAAAAAGTCATTCAGTTCGGAATTGTTTAAATTTACATAAAATCGGTTGGTGAACTTTTCGATCTTGAAATTCTTAATTTAAAACTTTTCAATATAAGCAGTATATTAGTACTTATATCTCAGTTCTAGAGTAAATATTAAACATAAATTTTGGAAGCATTCGCTGACGAAGCTTAAGAAATGATAAAAATGAAAAACATATTTGCAAGCAGTGTCTTAGCAAATCTCCAAATTTGTAAGTAAAATTTTGTACTGGAATTTTGTAATTCGCTGGCTGATAATTTGGTCGTTATAATACTATACTTTATCCATTTAGATTACTAGATATTACACTTTATAATTTTTGTCCAGGAATATGCTGAACAAAACTTTAAGTGCATTGATAACGTTTAGGGTATTGAGAATGCGTAATACATAGGGGAGACCGGGGGAATGGCGCCAACCCGGGTTATGTCGCCACCCCACCTAGTTTAAAAACTAAGGGCAGTTCGAGATAGTGAATATGCCTGCACTATAGCGGCCAACAATAGAAACAGTGTCTAGAGTGAGAGTGACTTTGCTGTACGCTGTTCGTTTGTTCTAGTGAAAAATGTAGTTTTCATCTAGTTGCTTGTTATTTTGGAGCTTCAAATGAGTAGAGATAAGCACCTTTTATTGTAACATTAGGTATTTAAGATAATATGACCTGTAATCTACATGCATTCGCCGACATTTTGATGCAATGTGTTGAACAAGTTCGGTTCTTCTTTCGGCTTTGCTTGGGGATTTCCGCCATATTGTCCTCTCGGGGTAATGCCGCCGCCATGCAAATCGGGTGAGAAATGGCCTCATTTTAATGTAGTGGAGCCGATTCAGCAGAGTGACTTTTGCAATATGAAGTAAATCGTAAGCTTAACCATTATTCTGCTCAATTACATTGCTTTCTAACTATTTTCAGTAGATTGTGTGTTTCCTAGTATCCATTTGATGCATGTACTAGGTCATTAAAGAGTGGCGACATTACCCCGGTACAGTGGCGGAATTACCCCAGTGTCCTGGGTAATCGCGCCACTGTGCAGAGGTTTGAAAAATATTTTTTTATGTATGCTTACTTTACAGTTACGATTACAGTTAAATTTATAGAGATACTAAAGATCATGGTTCAGCTTTAGAATTTTTACTATTAAAAAATAAACATTTTTTTCGAGGTGAAAAAATTTAAATTCCCTTAAGGTGACGCCATTCCCCCGGTCTCCCCTAATCTATCACTTAACGCTCCGATTACCAATATGTGTCTACTTGGATCAGAAAGAAATTTTTTTCCCACTCTTGTCTTGTATGCATAAAATTGCAAGTAATAAAAATATCTAATCATTATAATACTTTCCTTTTTAGGTGCGTTCGAAATTATATAAATACGTAGCACCTATAGTCGTCGTTCAGTCCGTCTGTCTGTCCGTCCGTCCGCATACAACAGAGCAGAAACTATCCAACCGAATGATCTGAAATTTTTAATATATAATTGCTGCAAAATTTTGTCGAGCCATTTCCAATTTTATAAAAATCGGATGTATAGTTTAATTACAGGGACAGTCAAAAGTTTTTCTTTACATTACGGCCAATGGGAAAAATTATTGCAAGTGAATTTTAATGATGTTACAGACTTCCGAATGGTCTGAAATTTTTAATATATAATTGCTGCAAAATTTTGTCGAGCCATTTCCAATTTTATGAAAATCGGATGTATAGTTGAATTACAGGGACACCCAAAAGTTTTCCGTTACATTACGGCCAATGGGAAAAAATATAGCAAATGCATTTTAATGATTTTACAGCCTTCCGAATGGTCTGAAATTTTTAATATATAATTGCTGCAAAATTCTGTCGAGCCATTTCCAATTTTATGAAAATCGGATGTATAGTTTAATTACAGGGACCCCAAAAGTTTTCCGTTACATTATGGCCAATGGGAAAAAATTATTGCAAATGCATTTTAATGATTTTACATCCTTCCGAATGGTCTGAAATTTTAAATATATAATTGCTGCAAAATTTTGTCGAGCCATTTCAAATTTTATGAAAATCGAATGTATAGTTTAATTACAGGGACAGTCAAAATTTTTCCGTTACATTACGGGAAATGGGGAAAAAATTATTGTAAGTGCATTTTAATGATGTTACAGACTATGCACTTATGAAGCGCAAAAAAATATACATTCAGTACAATATGGGGTGCAAAAAATAATTATAAAACTAGTTATAGTACGAACGCACCTCTTTTGCCACGTTTGACGAGCAATTTCCAACTTGTTTGTATAGGATATGCGTTATCATTTATTAGCAAACCCATAATAAATTAGTATTCTGTTTTAATTATATATTTATATATGGGTTTAATAAACCCGAATGTTATTTCTTGTATATGAGAAATGCGTCAGTTCTTGACTGGTTAAAGCATTCGATCGCACTAATTTTTTCAGTTTTTCGATTGTATAAAGTTCTACTGAACCCCCCCCCCCTTTTTTCCCCTGTAAATCAACATGAACGTTACTGAAGAGTCTAAGAATAGTTATTCAGGGTTTAAAATATACATTTTTCAAACGTCTTTTCGTATTAGTAGGTGACACTATCAAAAACTGAAAGAGTAAATAATTGATAGGTTAGAAACCAAGGTTAGATAATAAATTAATAAAGTGAAAATATTATACCAAAAGAAATACGAAATGGTGAAAAAATTTCCAAATTGTTACAATTTTATTTTATATTTTGAAGACACGTTCAGTAGAAAACAGTTATGTATTCCAAAGTAATTACGTGATTAATTCTTTATTAGTCTATATTATTTTTTTAACAATTTAAATTTTACTCCTACTGGAAATCCACTAAACAATAAGATATCGTTTAAAGTTATTTGGGCTAAAAAGCCGATACACACAAAGTGCGCCGCCCGTGTCATTTTAGCACAAACGCTGCCAGTCTTTAAAAGAAAGAAAAATGAACTTTTTTTAGCTACAAAGATGGAAATAAGTTTTCCGGATATTCATAAAGACGATAGTTTTGTCGATTTATCGTAAATGCAATCCTCCTGTTTAATCTATAAATTTTGGAGCTAAATCGCTATGTGGAATACTAAAACACGAGAAATTTGTTTTGTTTGAAGACATCTTGTTATACTTAAAATATCACATTCGGGTTCCAAAAATTGTATTGAGTACTAAATAATCCCATTCAAATGATGATTATAGGATTATTGTTAATTTACGACTGGAAGAAAAATAAAAATTCAACTCTGCTTGCTTAGCTTCAACATGTTGTCGCAGTCATTCAATTGACTGGTAAGTATTGCCGAGTTATCTTTTTCTAGTAGCACTTAATTTTAGCCAAACCAATTTGAGAAACCATTCATTTTCATACAAAATGTATAGTACTTTGTGTCATAATTTGAAAATGCGGGAAAAATGCTCTAAAATCTTATTTACTTCAAATGTCGAACACCTATACGTTGTGCGTTTATCCTAGTTGTTAACGCTGGAGAAGTTTAAGCAGTTCCTATAGAATCAGTCAAGTATATATATATACGTTGGAGCATGCTTGGAAATAAAGTGCTTGGATTTTTGGTAAATTCACATAATATTTCGCATTCAACTAAACTCCTTTAATGCCCCCCTCTAAAAAAACACACACACACATATGTGTGTATATATATACAAACATATTTATTTCAAATTAAGTGTATCAAAAGTACTAAAAGTATTTTTCATTCACCCTAATGACAATCTCATCGCATCATTAGCAAACCTAATTAGGAAATACATTTGACATTGTTTTTTATTTTGCCGTATATGTACTCTGCATAGCTTGCTGTGCAGAAAATGCTTCAAATCGAATGATATTATAATATTAATGACATTATAGTGAGCAGTGTTTTTACATAGAGAAGTGTTTTTCTTAGAAGAGTTTTTACATAAAATAGACTAATTCCACAGTCACAAAAATTGCATTAATATGCCAGATCTGTAACTCTATCCACCCCCGCCACGTTAATGATTGTGACAAACAATGCAATATTTTTAAAATGAAAATTATTTTGCAGCTGTTCGAGTACTCTTGATAAACACCTTCTGTTCATAAGTTAAAAAGATACTATTAAATTACGTGTAAGCATTTTGAAGAAAAAAATATATAATTTTTAATTAGATAAACCAATATTCTGAGTTATATGTATTTCATTTCTCTTCTTCGAATACAGAAAAAAATGTAAATATATATTTTTCCTCGAAGTTGTAATTTTTTATGATATAAAGGAATTAATGTATTTTACTTTCATTCCAGGTGAAATTTAAAATTTAATACCAATTTCTAAATAATTGAAATTAATTTGTCTTGTTCGTAAAAAGACTTTTCCCTATATTTTTTACAATAATTTTCGTGCAAAGAAACTCACTAAATGAAAAAATGATATTGCAAAAAAATTTTTTTGCTGTTGTGCTTTTTGTTGCTATCCTTAAAACTCATTATTTGTAAGATTCCATATTCCACCTTTTAAAGGCCGAAACATTTGCCATATCCTTTAAATACATACGCAGTAAAATAGCAAGAATGTCTTGTTTCTTTCGCTATCTATCAATGTTTTTCGTCGCCGTCAGAAATGTTTTCCACTTTTCGGACTTTGGTGGGACTTTCCGAAACTCATGTTCTATTCTAGTCCGACAGTTATACGTCCGGATGGCGGAATACTATTGCTTTCGGCGCGTAGTTCATATGAAAGAGAACTTGAACATAAAATTTTTGCCAGGGTTAACGCATCGCAATTTCAAGAATTTAATATCCTGGTCTTCTTAAACAATTTTAATTTACAATTTGTCGCAGATTTGTTTCTGGAATTGCATTAAATTATTACATTTCAATACTAATAAATATTCTCCATTATCTTATAATAAATTGGCAATAATTATACTGTGTGTTTGAAATAATAAAAATTTTAGATAGTTACTTTAACAGGTATTAAATTGTGATAAACTAAAATTTTTTCACCTTGCTTTTAATATCAACAGGTAAATCTAAGCAAAATATTTTATGAATATTATCACATTATAGACACATAAAGTTTCAAATTTCGCTGAATATAAGTTTAAATAAATTCCAAGATATAATAATTAAAAGAAGAAATGTTTATAAGGTAATAAATGGGAGCATTATCTGACATTTTTCGTAAATGCGGTCTATTTTATCTCATCTCATGTCAATGCCGCTCACCTATTTTTTTTCCAAAAACACTTTCCAACGCAGTCTTTCAATTCAGTTCGTCTGTCCGCGCTGCAACTTTTTAAAATATACTTGGATTTCGACGAGATTGATATGTTATTAAGGTTATATCACTATAACATGTTTTCTTGAATTTGAAGTATATAGCCTTATAGTTCGTTTAACGGGGACACAAAGTAATCGCGTTACATTTTCTATGGCGGAAAATTATTTTCAGTACATTTTAAGAATGTAAGGCTATAATAATTATAGTTCTTCTCTAAAATAAACTGCAGCATGATTTTTATAGAAAATGGAATGAGTGCAGTTTGTAGCTCTTTTACAGGAACATTCAAGATATTTCATAACATGATTCAACGGGATATTTGTTTGCGGCACATTTTTTAACACTATGAAACTGAGTGGCAACAGTGAGGTTGCTTTCTATGGAAATTTGGCAGAGTAGCATTAACCCCTTAACAGTGTGGCCCGAACAGGATTCGGGCAAGAACACTTTGCTTGCTTCTTTATTAAAAGCATTTTGATACCACTAGTTTGTAACTTCAAATTTATCTTTATTGATTGTCAGATATTTTTCGATTAAGTAAGGTAAATATTTTAGTATGGAAAAAGTGATGTCCAGCCCCATTTTTAATTTTTTTGTAAGAAAACAACTGTTAAGGGGTTAATAGAACCACCTGAAGCGTTAAAATTGCTACCATATGCATCCCTATGCTAACGTAGGTTTGATTTTGATGATTGGTTAGAAACAGTTGATACATCAATTATTTCTAGACAAGCTGATTCACCCAGCTTTGCCCGGGGCCTTCAAAAAATCGCATGAAACATGAAGAAAAAATTAAGAATCGCTACGAATTTAGAAAAAATCTTTATTGAAAGAGGACAAAAATTACTATATTAAGCTATACTACATACTATTATACTATATAATAACATTATTTACATTACTATATAAAAGTTTGAAATCGAATTCATTTTACGAATTTTAAAAAGCTCCCTGAAACGCATTAAAATGTCACAATTATGCTTAAATTCGGATTAAAATTCAATTAAAACGAAAATCGCTGAAGGCAAAATTTATATTAACCTAACAGTTTTATAGTTGAAAATTTCTTTTACGTATGTCCGAAAAATCGCCACAGAACTCGGAAATAAAAATCTCATAAAAATTCGAAAAGCAAATCTCTGCACAGAATCAGAACAAACTTTATTAAAAAATATGCAAGATTAAAACCGGATTCATTTTACTAATTGGGGGGGGGGGGGGAGTTGTAATAACCCCTACAAATCTTAATCGCAAAAGGACACAATTTACTGTAGAGGGCTAAAACATTGTAACTGCAATTCTTTCGTGTTTATCAAAAAATTGTGGCAGAACGAGAAAAGTTAGGTGTGCTGAAATTCTTACAAAAACTAACAAATGTCAATTTAAAAAAAGTAGCAAATAGTACGCTAAGAGTTCTGTTGCTTTGATTAGATTTATTTTTATGCAGTTTTGTTAGATTTGGCTCAACAAATTGAAATTTGAAACGCATTCCTGAGCTAGGGAAATTTTAAGGTCATTTTTTAGATCTATTTAAAAGGTTGGGCAGACCGGGCGAATGGCGCCACCCCGCCTTGTTTAATAAGTAACAGAAGTTTGATATAGTGAGTGCACCTCCACTATAGCGACCAACAATAGAAACAGAGCCTAGAATGCCGTTCGTTTGTTCTAGTTACAAATTTAGTTTTTATCTAGTTGCTCCTTAATTTGGAGCTTCAAATGAGTAGAGGTAAACACTCTTTATTGTAACATTAGGTACTTAAGATAATATTAACCGTAATCTACATGCATTCGCCGACATTTTGATGCAATTTGTTGAACAAGTTCGGTTCTTCTTTCGGCTTTTCTGGAGGATTTTCACAATATTGTCCTGTCGGGATAATGCCGACAACATGGCAAAGTGTTACTTTCCGAATTTGAGTCAAAATGTAACCTTAGCACATTAATAAATCTAGCTTCTGGAACATTGTAATTATTCATTATTCTGCTAAATTATTGCTTTCTAAATATTTTGAGTAGGTTATGAGTTTCCTAGTATCCATTTTATGTATTTATTAGGTCATTAAAGAGTGTCGTCATTGCCTCGATATAGTGGCGTAGCCCAGTACCCTGGGTTATCCCGCCACAGTACAGAGGTTGAAAGAAATTTTTTTGTGTGCTTACTTTACAGTTATGATTACGGTTAAATTTATACCGATGCTAAAGATCATGATTCAGCTTTAGAATTTTTACTATTAAAAAAATAAACATTTTTCTGAGGTGAAAAAAAAAAAAATTCCCGTAAGGTATCGCCATTCCCCCGGTCTCCCCTACCCTGATGAATAAATTCAATTGTTCTGCTAGACACTGTGAATGATATTTAGATTTAGAAAAATATTATAGAAATTATGAAAACAGTTTATTCTGAAAATCTGAAAAATGAAGCGGGTAACTTCATTTCCAGTCAATATTACATGTATTAAACTGAAATTGAGCAAAATTATTTTCAGAAAATAGTGAGTGGTGAAGAAAGAAAAAAGTGGTTTTGCAATTCAAATTATGGTAGTACTTGTAAGAGCAAGTATTTCCCATCCCTTTTAAAAATATTTTCAGAAAGCTTTGCGCCGCACGCACCCGAGATTGAGAGAAACTGCTATTAAAGCTGATGGATGGGCGGTGTTGGTTTCGAACCCAATAATGTACACCGACATAACCGTTCGGAGTTTTCCATGGTTCTTTTCGGACCTTCGTTAACCTTTCTTAAGTAGGGGAGTGACATTAATAAATCTAGCTAAAGGAACATTGTAATTATTCATTATTTTGATAATTTATTGCTTTCTAAATACTTTCAGTAGGTTATGTGTTTCCTAGTATCCATTTTATGTATTTACTAGGTCATTAAAGAGTGGCGTCATTACCCTAATATCTTCGGTAATTCCGCCACTGTACAGAGGTTGAAAGAAATTTTTTTTATGTGTGCTTACTTAACAGTTATGATTACGGTTAAATTTATACAGATACTAAAGATCATGATTCAGTTTTAGAATTTTTACTATTAAAAAATAAACATTATTTTGACGTGAAAAAATTTCATTCCCCTTATGGTGTCGTCATTCCCCCGGTCTCCCCCACGACTTATGTTCCCCCAGAGACCACCTTTCCCCACGAATGACATTCCTCCCCTTTGGGTCTATATTCGTTGTGCATATAATCCCCGTCATGAACACCAACTTCTAGCTTAGGACATTAAAATTTAAATATCAAAACTCCAAACTTTTGTAACTTTAGAGTTAATATTGCGTCTAAATTCTAAAGTCTAATTCAGTTTTGCAAATAAACAAGATGTTAGAATAAAATATTTAGCCACCCCTACATAAATGAATCTATAAAGCACCATTTATAAGAATCTAATTTGCACATTTGTGCTATATTTTAAAGAACAATACTGGAAAAGAGAATTAAACACATTACTACAAACTTTAATACTTTTTTTTTCAGAAATTCTCGAAATTTTTGAAAAAATATCGTAACTACTAGATGAATGAAAATTAATTAGAATATGTAATTAAAGATAACGCAGTCGTTTTATATGTACACTACATCCGTCATTAATTTTAAGAGTTAAACATAGAATTCGGATTAATTACGACTATGTTTGACGGGTGAGTAATAATCGAGCTATCTCTATAGGTTAAGTATAATCAGTAAAGTTCAAGTCAGTTTAAATACCTGAGCTTATATTTCTTTTCACTGTCAAATTCCCTACGATATATCTACGAATGTTATCATTCGTATCTTTTGTAGCAATACTGATTACTCATTTCAGACCCAAGTAATTACCCCAGTGAGAAATTATGTGATTTTGGTCTGAATCCACTTTTCTTCCTTTAATATGCTAAAATAAGCATGCAAGAAAATAAAAAAAGAATCATATTGGAGTAGTTTAGATTTATTCCTGCTATTGAATATTGAATGAATAAGAACGTTTTAAGATTAAAACAGACCCGAAACCGAATTTTGGTTATCTTCCTAGTTTTGGCCGAAAACGAAACTCTCTTAAACAAATTTAAATTACCATTAAGCATGCATATATGCATGTTATCGTAATAACTTTTTGCGTAAAAACGACAGCACATAATTAGAAATAAGTTGCTATAAACGTATAAGGTGATTAAAAAATAATTTAACTTAAAAATAACGAAATTAATGTGAATGCGTAGTATTCGTGGCTCTTTGGAAATAGGAGTGTAATATGGGGGAGGTTGGATGTCAATTGATTCCACAAGGAATGTAATGTTTAAGAATATGAGTCATCATAGTTCAGACATAATAAACAAAACTACACAGCAGTGAGATTAATATGCAAAATTTGAGTCAAATAGGAATATTAGCATTAAACAATACTTTAAACCCAGAAAATAAATATCACTTATTTGCCATTTCAACATTCTCAAAGTGAGGCATATTTAACTTTATGAATGCTTTAACTAACTCAAAAACTATATCTTAAAATAAAAAAATCCCTGCCGGCCCGGCCTACAGGCAGAGGTAGATTTCGAAGTTAAGTATACTAATTTCACCAACAAAAACTAAATCATTATTAGATATAAATCCACTTTAACAGTTTTATCTGTCTGCTTTTGACGAGTTTTTATTTCCTTTTTATAAAATAGCTGGTTTTATCAGAATCATGTTAAGGCGATATTAAAAAAATATTTTTCCATACTCAACAACTCGAAATTTTCTGGCACATTTTCAGATTAATTTTTAATTAAAAAAAAAATATGAAACATGCCTGACGTGATTTTTGAAAAGATTTATAAGCGACCTGTGTTTTTATTTTTCTTTCAATTAATTAAAACTTGATTAATAAACAATTATTTTCTCTTTAGGGCAAGATTTTTCGTTTCTAACACAATCGCTTCGGGAAATTCTGTTCAAAATGCCCACTTTGACATCATTTCTTGACATATATTCTGCCTCTATCAAAAAATCGATCATTACTGTACTTTATATAGTTTCTGAATAAGAGAATCTAGCAATTGGATGCGTTTGAGAGCAAAAATGAACTTAAAAATGAGTAAGAAAATAGACAGCTTGGATTTGAATGCACCCATAATAAGATGATTTTTTTCTTCAACCGCTATGTATTTTTAATTTGTTTTTGCTGTAAGAATTGGTCCTATCCAAAACTTGTCTATATAGATGTTGTAGACAATATTAAGAAGATATATGATAAATTCATGGGGATTTTATATCTTTTGAATTGACGGAGTTATGGATTTTTTACTTCTTCAAACCCCCTTTTTGTTTTCGTTTTTAATTTTTTTTTGCGGTACGAATTGGTCCTATCAAAAACTCGTGAAAATAAAAGTTGTAGATACTATTAAGGAGATTTATAATAAAATTAATTGGAATTGATATCTTGAGAATTGACGAAGTTATGAATTTTTTTCTCCCAAAAACCCTATTTTTTGCGCCCCTTGAGCCCATTTTTAACTTTATCAAAAATCTATGGTACATAAAATTTTGGCCCTATTTTTAGAAGTAATAAAAACTTTAAACTGATTTGATATGTACAAAAATTAAGATGTTATGGGGGGTTTTCGGTTTTCACAAAACCCCTCCCTATTTCCATCCCCTCGGTCCGATTTTGCCCATTAACGAACTTGACCGAGATTTTATGTCCCTTGGATTTTATGTATCAGTTTGGAAGAGATTTGTGTAGAATTGCAGAAGTTATCGTGTCCAGAAGAAAGTGATAACACAATTGCTTCGGGAAATTCCGTTCAAAATGCCAACTTTGACATAAGTTTTTGAAATATATTCTGCCTCTATCAAAAAATTGATCATTGCGGTACATTATATAGTTTCTGAATAAGCGAATCTACCAATTAAATGCTTTTGAGAGCAAAAATGAATTTAAAAATGAGTCAGAAAATAAGCAGTTTGGATTTGAGTGCATCTTTAATGCAATGATTTTTCCAACACAGTCCGCTTCGGGAAATTCGGTTCAAAATGCCCACTTTAACAGCATTTTTAAAAATATATTCTGCCTCTATTAAAAAATCGACCATTACGGTACATTATATAGTTTCTGAGTAAGAAAACGTACCAAAACGCCTTTGAGAGCAAAAATGAATTGTAAAATGAGTCAGAAAATACGCAGTTTGGATTTGAATACACCTTTACTTAGATGATTTTTTTCTTCAACCGCTATGTATTTTTAATTTGTTTTTGCTGTAAGAATTGGTCCTATCCAAAACTTGTCTATATAGATGTTGTAGACAATATTAAGAAGGTATATGAAAAATTCATGGGGATTTTATATCTTTTGAATTGACGGAGTTATGAATTTTTTACTTCTTCAAACCCCCTTTTTGTTTTCGTTTTTAATTTTTATTGCGGTACGAATTGGTCCTATCAAAAACTTGTGAATATAAAAGTTGTAGATAATATTAAGGAGATTTATAATAAAATTAATTGGAATTGATATCTTGAGAATTGACGAAGTTATGAATTTTTTTCTCCCAAAAACCCTATTTTTTGCGCCCCTTGAGCCCATTTTTAACTTTATCAAAAATCTGTGATACATAAAATTTTGGCCCTATTTTTAGAAGTAAAAAAAACTTTAAACTGATTTGATATGTACAAAAATTAAGAAGTTATGGGGGGTTTTCTGTTTTCACAAAACCCCTCCCTATTTCCATCCCCTTGGTCCGATTTTGCCCATTAACGAACTTGACCGAGATTTTATGCCCTTTGATTTTATGTATCAGTTTGGAAGAGATTGGTGCAGAATTACGAAAGTTATCGTGTCCAGAAGAAAGTGATATATATAGATAGATAGATAGATAGATAGATAGATAGATATATATATAAAGTTTTTTACTGAGGGTGGTTTTGGGTTCTAGGAGTCATGATCGGTGTAGATCTGCAAAAATTTTTCAGAAATTCCAACATAGGAACGATCCCAATAGGTAGTATTTCATACGAAATCTACCTAACACTATCAATTTCTTCGCAGATGTGCACGGTATGATCAAAATAAATCTTTGCTCACATAAAAATTAACTTTGCCCCCTTCCCTAAGAAGGTTTTGAAGTTGACCGGAATATATTTGTAAACTTTATCTTGAAGTTTGTGCCTCTGATCAAAATTTCTAATTTTCATATGAAATAAAATGGAAGTAACTCATCACAATCACAGAACGATTTCTTATTTATACGAATTTCATCTAATTGAAAAATGCATCTCGTTTTAGCTTTAAATTACTTTTGT
This sequence comes from Maratus speciosus, assembly GCA_963932465.1. Taxonomy (NCBI): domain Eukaryota; kingdom Metazoa; phylum Arthropoda; class Arachnida; order Araneae; family Salticidae; genus Maratus; species Maratus speciosus. The sequence goes on along the minus strand of OZ010796.1, from coordinate 182,357,075 downwards.
ACATGACCAGCAGCTATTTTGTTCTATACTGTTATTCTAAACCTTTTCAGAGCACATTTGCGATACTTGTGCGGTATTCAAACAAAAAAATTATATCACTATGTCTGAAAATAACAAAGAGCACATGGGAAGAAATTTCAGTGTTTATTCATTTATGCGTTGTTTATAGTTTGAACTTACGTCTTTAGTCAGTGATAGCAGTGAAGTTCATAGCAATAATTAAACAGGTCACATTTGACCCAGCACAGCTGAAAACATTGAGTAATGTTGAAAAATTGCTGAAGAAAGAAAAGATATTTTAAGAGTTTCGATCTTGTTTCGGCCCAGCCGAATATTCGGCAGCATTTTCGCCAAAAAAATAATGTTCCCCGAATTGGGGCCGAAATCGAAACCCCAATTTCGAAAGAACCCTACTTAGATTTATCATTCGACTAAATTCTGAATATATTTTGCATTTGACCTTACAAATTTGTAATAAATTCCTGTTGAATGTCGGGTTTACGCATAGTTCATTTTCATTTATTTGCCATGAGTTATATTTCTATTGTAAATTTATCTTATAATGAACTATAAAAACTCGTGATTTTGCTCGCGTAATAGTTGAAAAATGCCAAGTGGTATTTGTGATCCTACTTTATTAGAAGAATTTATACAGTCACTGATAATTCAAAAATTACTAATTAAGCCACAGTTTGACTAAACTTTATTCTTATACTGTATTAAATGAACAAGAGCCTGAATGTGATAACTAAAATTAATCCAAATATATGGCAATTTATAATGTATTTTGATGGTTTTGCCCTCATTTCGTCCTTCATTGGAAATTTCAACATTTTTAAGTCTTTCTTATCAAGCATTTACTTCTTAAAGTGAACACCGTGTAAAATTCCAAGCTTCTGTAACAACTTTAATATGAAACTCGCAAACGTTTTTGGTTCCTGCACTCTTTTTAAAATTTATAAATTCAAAAAACAATTCTGTCTGTGGTTACCTCTCTAAAATAACAGCCATGTCATATTTCAAATTTCGGTCCCTAACAATTTCAAATAAATCGTAGTTTTGAAGGTTTTTAGAACGTTTGCCGCAGATTTCACCCTTTTATAATTTTCATTTTTTTTTACGTCTTTAAAACATAGTACCATAGCAAGCACTTAAATCTTAACCCTTAACTGCTACTAGCGGTCTCGCACACCGCTACTTTTTTCAATTTTCAAAGTTTAACTTGTAATTTTCAGTTTAACTATAGATATGGTTAAATTTTGTTTCTTTTAGACCCTAGTAAGATCACTAGAGGCTTTTGAGTAGGTGCATTTTAAGTATAATAGTCCTGTATATAAAGTTTAGTACAGAAATGGTATTTTATGAGTTAATGTAGCCTTTTATTCATTTTCGAATTAAGCGGTCTCACAGACCGCTCACAGTAGTTGTGCAACAATTTTTGTCACAGCAGTTAGGGATTAAAAATAACCATCAGGACAAATTTCAAGTTTCTAGCACAGCAGCAATTTTATAACTTATTTTGCTTCTGCATCTGAATAATGCATATAATTCTGAATTAAAACTATTGTATGCAAGTATTTACATCTTACAAATAAGCCATGTCAAGTTTCTATTTCTTGAAATCGAAAATTTCTTGAAATTTCTTGAAATTTTCTTCTATTTGAAAAATATTTACTCAGGCTAACACCTGAGTAAATACTTTTCAAATCAAAGGTTAGTCGCAGAGGGATTAAATATTGAAATAGTGAACAATTCTGCTACGAATATTAAAATATTTTTTAAATATTTATATTTATGAAAAAATTTCTGAATGTGTACATATTAAAGATGCTATAAATTAAAGTGTTAACATTTTTGCTTTAAAAAAATGCTGCAGGTATTTGATTTCATAATATCGTTAAACACACGATTTAAAATTACACTCTTAAAAGTTTAAGGTTACGAACTACATCTGGAAGCTGTTTTTTAAAGAAATAAAGAACATAAAACTGTTTCAACGAAAATGCAGTGTTTCAAACTTAATAAAAATATATTTTTCCTTTTAATATACTTCTTGGGATGCTAGGGGTGCTATTTTCTACAATTTGAGTCATAATATTTTTGCTCCATACTCCATCTAATAATTTAGATTTTCATGGCCAACAGTGTTGCAGAAATACATTCTCTGTCTAAAGAATTTTTATTGAATCCATGTATCCTCCAAGAAGAATCCATTAGACATTATCTCCAACGGCGCATATGAAAAAAATCTCCTGAACTTTCTGATCTTCTGAGCTGACGTGTGGTGGTTTCTTCCAGACTTTCTCCAACAAGAAATTATAGTAACTAGAAAATTAACAACGCCTATAGACAGTAAATATAAATTTTATATAATTTCTATTTTTAATTTTTTTATGTAGTTATATTTTCAGACTCATTAAAAATGCTCCCCATAGAGGAACAAAATATAGCATCTTACTGGTAGCTAGCTACAATTCAGAATCAAAAAAGCCCAAGAAGGAGGGTTCAATTTGCTTGAAAGGAACAAAACGTTCCATCATCATGTAAGTTAAAAACTTTAGTTACATTTTCTCATAAAATTTCTTTAATTAGTGTTAAGGAGATTAAGAAATTCTAATTTGCTGCTCATGTCATCATTAATGGATTCTGTGTTTTCATCACAAGCTTAGCAATTTAATTTTTCAATACTTGCTTAACTTCGCATACTATAAATTCGCATTAAAATAACACTGAGCTCCATACATAACAAAAGTTCTGAGTCGGCGGCGGTCAGAAGCTTGCAAGGCAAAGATAAAAAATAGTTTGCGTTGTTAATTAGTGTTTTCAATTACTGCTAGATGCTAATTTGTGCTTCTCTGATTATGTTATGCTTATCAAATTAATAAATGATTATCTAATCGTGTAAGGAAATGTGATAGTCTTTTTTGCCATGAATGCAAGCTAAAATTACCGTCATTCCATGCTCTACGCTGGAAATCATGTCAAGAAATAGGAAGACTATCTCCTTTTTATACATGGAGCTCAGTGTAAAACAATGACACATTAGGGCTCGAAACATATTGCATAATCGTGTCACATGCTTCAGGCATGAGCCTAAGCCTTTAGATCAATTAATGGGGAACTCCCACCCACCTAATTCAACATTTCTAAATTACGGTGTTTTTTGTTTGGATATTAACATAAAATCCAAAAATCGGAGTAAAGGCAATTTTTCAACAGTTTATGGAGCTATAACTAATTCGTGCGTCTACAAAGGCCATTCATGTATAAATATTAAGCGGTTTATCCTCTGCTGCATTCATCGCCACTCTTAAGATTCTACAATAAGAGAGGCAAAGAGATAATCCAAATGATAATTGCTGGAAGCGCGTTTTCGTTAGCAGCAGGTGATTTTAAACTTTACAAAATATTAGCGTATTACGTCACGTGTATAACTTCTATTTATTAGCAGCTCCACAAAAGAATTAATAAAAAAAAATTTGCCTACGTGCATTTTTTGCTGAACACTTAACGGTCGAGAGCTCTTTCTAATACTCACAGAAATTATAGTATTACATTTATTACAATGTATACTGGTTTGTTGGTGAAAAATAACTTCAAAAAATGTAATGTTTTTGTTACAACATGGGTAATTTCGGAGAAATGTTAAGAAAGTCATTTTAATTTTATCAGGGTTATTTTCCGTAACATCTTGTCCGTCGTAATCTTCCTCAGGTTGGTGATCATTGGAACTGCTGTTAATTTCTTCACTGTACAGACGTCGGTTGTATTCACCTCTCAAAGCGTTTGAAATATTTGGAAAAAATTGAATAATTGAAAATATTTATCAGCGCACGATTACACATCTAATGTAATAAGTTGAAATATTTAATTTAAAATCACTACGCCGATGATAAAGTGAAATCGAAAGCTAAATTATTCATATCTCCCCATATTGGTGGCCCCGTACAGGATATCTGAACCCTTTTGTAATCTATGGAATTAGTGCGATGTCTCCATACCGGGGCCTATCAACTGTTAGGTGTTAAAGTGTGTTTTTGACTAGGTTATGCAATTTTATGTGAGACTTGGAATTAGCATATTAAGATAATGTTAAAAACATATACACGTCTGCGCAAAAGAGACTGGATACATTGCCATCTATGAACGATAAGGGATGGATGATTTTAATTTGTTACGTGTATTAAATTTAACACATAATGTGTGAATTGTACATATTATAACTATACAGGTCTACTCTAAATAATTTAAATTAACTGTTATGGACGGGAATTCCTGAAAGTGCGCTTTGAACTATTTTGCATTCATCTAAATCAAATTTTACTATACTAGGTTTTTGTTTGTATAGTATAAAACAGAATTGTTCAAATTAAATCTAAGAGGCCATGAAAAGCTTTATTATAGAAATAAACAAAAAACTGCGCAAATTAAATTTCAAAACGATTCGTAATTCTTTTATTTTGACACCTTGACCAATCTGCCTGAATTGGATTCGTTAAACGTCGTTCTCTATTATACATTTTATACTCCTTGTTCGAAGATACTGTTGACCAAAGATATACGTTGTACAGTTTTACAAAGGTATACTTTTTTGAAATGGAAATCCGTAGCCTTCTGTTATATCTGCTGATTCCGATAAAATGATAGATTTCTATGCACATCACTTCTTGCATACCTAATTTGTCACGCACACTCATATAGCCATTTATACTTTAGGATATACATTTGTTACCACATTTTAGTATGATGAGTGTAATATAAGAAATGTGTAATGCATTCTTATAACAATAAAATTTAAACTTGCTTCCTCTTGTAGAAACATTTTCAAAAAACGTGTTGTGAAAGAAAATTATTTTCTCAGATTTTTCAGATTTTGCACATATGGAGGCCTTCCTTGTCAGTTGTGTTTACAAATGCCATTTAACTCAATTATCTTTATTCCTAGCGCAGTCACAGAAAAATCCATCAGAAAAATTAAACTCTATTTTTCGAAGGAGGGATATATTTTCTGTCTTAACTCGAAATTTTCATAATTTCAATTTTTTTTTTCTGAAATTACGAATTACTAATACTAAAGTACTTTGTTTCGAATACGATTTCTTAAACATAGTTCAGTATAGCTTTGGTATATATTAAATATGTCTAAAATATTTTTAAAATTTTTCTGTGCTCTCAAAATTATAAACTTTTTTGACAAAGTCCAATCCATATGGTTATAAAATATTTTTAGCTGCATATATAAATATAATTTTTCAAAAATCTTGCAAAATTAAAAATAATGACTTACCTTCGGAAACAATAGTTCCTGTGTTGAGTAGTTTATTTCCTTTTTGGAACAGAGATATCATCCTAAAAATTGCGTCAAGAACATCTCGCCTATTTTAATCCAAAAAATTTTCGAAAAACAATTATGCTCTAAATAATTCGAAAGCGTTTTATTTTAGCTATAATAAAAATAAAAATGGAAAACCGTGCTCTTTCCGTGCGCTTATACTTTTTAAATGTGTTTATAACGAAAAAATAAACTGAATTGTAAAAAAAAAAAAAAAAAAAAAAGGCTTGCGAGTGCGTACAGGTCACTGTAACTTTAAGTTGAAACGTCAGGATGTCAATTCTTGCATTGTGAATTAAATAAGGCTTCAGAATAAAATAGATTAACGAAAGCGATTAAAGAATAATGCAATATTAAAGACCGCCTCAAATTTATGAAAATTTTTAAAAAGAAATAAAATTAAATTATAAAACGTTTTAAATAGCGCTTTATATTTGAACGTCCTGAAATAAAGAGTAAGCCGGAAATTGAATTTGAAACTAAAACATTTTAAAGGGTAGTTTTTTAAGAATAAGTAAGCCAAATCAACTGAAAAAAAATTACACGTAGAAGTACTTAACTAACCTCTGAAATTTTCACGAACGATAGAATTTGCTTTCCGAATTGCTTTTCCCAGATAATTCAACTAAGTCTGAATATTGTAACTTTTGCAAGACCTTAATAAAATAACCATGAGAAACATCTAGAAAATAGCTAGACATGAGAGTTGGGACAAACACAACCTTCAACTTGACTGTTATAAAAAGTGAACTGTGAGTCTTGGGAATGTATCGTTCTTCCCAGTGAAACCTGGTCTTAAAAAACGGCTTCTAAAGCTAAGATTGCATCCTATGTATGTCTTATCGTAAGCAATACCGGACATATTCTCATAAACACGTATTTCGACAGAGAAACCTGAAGCACAAATGCAGTGACGGAACGGTGTAGTACCAAAGAATCAATTGACACCGCTAAATGTTAATAGTATTCTTCGTCTTACTTCAGGAAAGAATTTCTGAGACTTTTAAAAGCGAAGAATACTATAAAAATTTAGTGGTGACTTTGCCCAAATGTTGCACCACGGTTCCATCACTGCAGATTGATAAATTTGCATCTTGTAACTTCCTCATTGGGCAGTTTATTGCAGTTTGTATCTGCTAAGGTACAAACTGACTAAGTTGTTCTAAGTCTGTACTAAGTCGTTCTCAGTTCATGCGGTTTAGACTGCTTTTTAAGACACTCAGGTATATCGCTATGTAAACTTCTGGCACGTGCTCAAGATTAATTTGAGAATATACCCAATCCTATAAGGAACAAAAAAATATATATATAATATAAAATTTTCAAAAATAATTACAAGTTATAAAACTATATTGATAAAAAATATTAATAAAAATATATTTTAAAAACTTTATCAAAAAATTCCAGTAGCGTAGTGGTCAGCACGACTGTCTGCCATACTGCAGGTCGAAAGTTCTGTTACCAGCTGGGCCAGGTTCACTCAACCTTTCATCCCTTCGGGGTTCATAAAATGAGTACCAAGCTTCATTGGCGCATCCACGGGGGGAGCTAAGGGGGCTGAAGCCCCTCCCAGACACCAAAATTAGGCTAGATATTTAATTATTTCAAAAATTATTTTTAATAGGTCCTTAAAAAATCAGACTTTTTGAAAAAATATTGATTTTGTCAAGCAATTTTTTCTCTTTTATGCATTTTATTATGAAATTCAAAATATTAGCATGTTTAAAATTTACTAATTTAAAAATTTAGACCCCATGCAACCCCTTGTTTAGTTATAAAACTTTAAATCGTTTGATTGCAAACACACTTTAAAATTATCCAAATACTGAAACACACCGAAAAATCGCAAAAACTAAGTATTTTAGTACAGTATTTCATATTTAACATGTTTAAAAGCATTCAGAGTTAACCCCCACCAAAACTTTCTAGAGCTTCCACTGGCTGGTTACGACTTTGCTCAAATCAGCAGAAAAAATGTAAGTCAGAACCCGATCCGGCACGTGCCATCGAATCAAATGAAAGAAAATTAGACAGAGCTCGGCAGCGGGCCGGGCCAAATATGGGTACATGTAGACCCCTAAAATATGCTAGCCCCCTCCAAAGCGTAATCCTGGATGCGCCACTGCCAAGCTTGCTTGGCAATTAAACACCCAGGGTCTGGCGTTGGGCTGACCACCTTGCCGGGGCACATGCTGCATTGCACCTCGGGGCCCAGGCTCAAGTAAACAGAGTTGGGCACTGTAAGCCCTGATCGTTCATGCATCGTACAGCCACAGGTTTAGTTTTATCCAAAAAATATGCATAAAATGAAATGTTTGAAATGAAATATTTTAATAATTATATTTATAATAATAGAAATAACATTAAAAAACAATTATTAAATACTTAAAAATATAATCTAAGAAATAAAATATTCGAAATAATTAAAATATCAAGGTACTTAAAAATAAAATTTTGTACATGATAAGAGTGCAATAACCTATAAATTTAGCCATAATATTTTGGCTCAATACTCCATATATACATATCCATATGGTCATTAAGCATACTCCCTTGACCAATAGAGTGAGAGAACTACACGCTCTTTCTGAGAATTGTATTTGAAGTCATGTGTCCTTCAAGAACAATCTATTAGAAATTATAGCCAATGATGTATGACAAAAATCTCCTTAAAAATGACATGTAGAGGTTTCTTCCAGACTTTCTCTAACAAGAAATTATAGTAACCAGAAAATCGCCCATGGACTGTAAGTACAAATTTGGTATAATTTCTGTTTTAAGTTTCATATAACTAGAATATGTAGTTATATTTTCAGACTGACTAAAATAATGCTCACCATAGAGGAACAAAATGTAAAATTCTTATTCAGAAGCTGCAATTCAGCGTCCAAGTTGGTCCAGAATACCCAGGAAGGTGAGTTATTTGAAAATTCACGTGACTGTTTCATCATCCATTAAGTTGAAAATTTTAGATACATTTTGATAATATTTATTTCATTCATGTTTGGTTAAATCAACATATTCTAATTTGCTCTTTCATGCCCGGCATTAATAGATTCTGTCTGTTGAGTTTATTCAACTGTTTAACTGGCCTTATACATATGCATGTCTAAAAGGCAATTTAACTATAAACATTAAACGAGTCATCCGCTGCTGCATTCATCGCCGCGCTTAAAAGTTCCTGCTCCAGGAGAGGCAAGGTAGATATTCTAACATCTAATAACGCAATTAATTTTAAGGAGGCGTCAAAAGTATTAAATAATTTAAAAAAATTATTGAAAACTTCTAGGTGATAAATTCGCAAATTTCCTTGCTGGGGATTTCATAATCTGGAAATTCCTTCCTTCCACGATCTTCTAATTTTGGCAATTTGTGGGAAGTGGGCATGAAGACCTCCAAGCACTATTTATAAAGCACCGGTAAGTAACAATAAAATTGAGGTCATCGAAATTCTTGTAATTCAAATCGAGGGAATCTTAAATTCTCAGCTTTTATTTTCACTTTCAGAGATTATGAATGCGTTTAAGGTGCTTACTTTAGGACATATTTTATTTGGCCATATTTTGAACATTCTATATGCAATTCTTTTATCTAAATGTTATAAACATTTCGAACTAAAGGTTAAATATTTGGTAACGTAACAATAAATGTGTACAATGTATTTATAAATGTGTATCTATTGGCTATCTAAATCTCTGGCTGCTACCCTGTAAATAAAAATTTAAAAAATATATATTAAAATAGTATTCATATTATTATTAAAAGGATAAATTATGCCACCATGCAAGTGGTCTGTTATTTGCATCATGGAAATAATTGACTGGCAAAGATGTAAAAATGAGAGTGTTAAAGTTAAATTTCGATTGATTTTCTATCAGCGAATATCGTTCACCCGCAAGAAAGGTGGCTTAACTCAAAAATACTTCATTTCACACGATAGGCAAAAGATTGGCATGATTTTAGTGTAACCAAAAAATATAGCATTTAGCATGCAGTTATAAAAAAAAATAATCCCTTAAAAAGTTTAGAGGATTGAGTAACTTTATACCCCACACAATTTGCTTCCTTTCATTGGTAGCACGAGGACCTATAGCTAATCTAGCGGTTTCCGGATACCTACACTTATTTTTTTCTGTAGGAAGTTGGACATAAGTAAGACCTATCGGTACAGTAAAACACAGAATGGATTTCATGCGGATGAGCGATTTCTAGGTTACATAGGAATGTTGTTGTATACTTCTTCCATAGCTCTTTTGAGTTGCAGGTCCTGTTGGATGTTCCAGTTTAAAGAAAAATAAAAAAAGTAAAAACGTAGAACAAGAATTAAGAGCAATAACTAAACTACCGCCGTTGAGTAGAACATGAACAAAGGTGGTTATCTTAAGTCGAATAATTTAACTTCAAGAAATAAATCTTTAAAATAATAATTTAATAAAATCGAAGTTTAATTACATCAATATATGAACTGAAAATTCTACCTAATTTCTCTTCAACCCTTAGCAAAATATTACTTAGAATTACATTAAAAAACCATAAGTGAAATCGTATGGTATTTTGCTTAAGGAAAAAAATATTCTATGGAAAACCATATAAACATTAAGTGTATGGTAATTTTTATGGCACTGTACAGTAAACGTCTAAGGAGTTTTTGGGCTGAAATCTTATGGCATTTGTATGGAGTTTTTGAAATAAATCTTATGGCAATTCTATGGTACAGACTAAGGCTTTTTTTATTGAAATCTCATGCAATTTGCATGACACAATCAATAGTGTTTTCAAACGAAATCATATAGCATTTATATAATATAATCTATTGTGTTTTAGAATAAAATCATATGGCATTGATAAGATACAATTTATGACATTTAAATAAAAATATAGCATTTCTATTAAGATCACAAGCAACATGATAATTTTGTTTTAGAGTGTGCGGAAGTAAATAGCTAGTACACATTTAATGTTTTAAAATTATGTCTCATTTATGAAATTACGGGTAAAATCAAGAGAGTTACACTGAAAATACGGTAAAAAACAGCCAGGCACTTTTGAAGCACCCTGGGATTCAAAAAAATATAAATTCAGCGATTGCGACATCGAAGATGAAATCTTTAGTTATTTCGCAATGAAGAAACAGAATTACGTGGAGTGCGGCTGTATGAAAACTGAAATTAAAAACGGAACATTTGCGAAAAAATAAAAAGGGCGCAATGGGAGGGAGGGGTAGGCGGAAGTAATTAGTTAGTACGCAATTTATGCTTTAAAATGTCTCATTTATGAAATTCCGTGTAAAATTAAGTGTTACACTAAAAAAATACGGTAAAAAAAAAGCCAGGCACTTTTGAAGCATTCTGGTGTTCAAAAGAATGCAAATTCAGCGATTGCAACATGAGAGATGAAAACTTTAGTTATCTCGCAATCAAACAAAATTACGTGCAGTGCGGTTGTCAGGAAACTGAAAACTGAAATTAAAAACACAATATTTGAGAAAAAGTAAAAAGGGAGCAATGGGAGAAATGGCTTGCGGAAATAAAAAGACGGTGCTTTAGAATGAATTTCATGCTTTAAAATGTCTCATTTAAGAAATTCCGACTTAAATTAAGAGAGATACACTTAAAAAACCTATGAAAACAACGTGGCACTTTTGGAGCGCCCTGAATACAAAGCTGGAATTGCGACATCATAGCTGAAAAAAAAGTATTTCGTGATCAATTTGCAGAAAGGGATCAAAATAAGGTTAAATTTCAGCATAACTTCACTAATTACTGTGCGATTTCGATGAAATTTTAAATGTATTTATAAAAAGTATAGAAGAACTTGAACCTTTCAGAACTAGACCCAAAAATCGCTTTACGACCTGGGAAATCAACACAAAAACACCACCAAATCAAAGATTTACACTGTACTCTTCTAGTGAAAACAGTTTAAATTTGCAAAATGCCAAACAATTAAAGATCTTTTAAAAAGATGTTTTGTACTAGTGTCTAAGAAAATCTAAAAATTTAATAATGTACATTATAATAAAGGTTTCCACTTACAATTAAGATTAAAATATAACGAGTGGTCCCCACTCTCCCCTACATTTAATTTTATATGCAGTAAAATTTAATTATATCAAAACTGCACAAAATCAGAACCGCATACGTATGTAAATTTTAATATACCCACATGTAATAACATTTTAAATATGTTTATGCTTTCTATGTCTCTGGTACATATAAGTATATGCTGCATTAAAATCTTTTAACGTGTTCAGGCAATCAAAAATGTTGCTGTGAATTCAAAATACATTTTCGCTTTAGTGGAATTCAGATGGGAAAGTAGCTTAACTAATCACAACATGAGAACAATAATACAACTTTGGATCTTTCAACATGCACGGGTTTCGAAGGTTACGCATTGAAAAAACAAATATATTTTTAACGTGATTACTTTACATACTCCGTCTAATAAATTATATTTGCATGACCAAGAGTTTGACAGAAATACATGCTAAATTATTCACATGTTCTCATATTGGCGGCCCCGTATATGATGTCAGAAGCCTTTTGCTATCGATGGCATTAGTGAGATGTCCTATACCGTGGCCTATCGACTGTTAGGTGTTAAAGTGTGTTTTTGACTCGGTTATTTTTTCGATTATTTTATATGCATTTTTATGTGAGACTTTAACATATTAAGAGAATGTAAAAAACACGGCTGCGCAAAAGAAACTGGATACATTGCCATCTATGAACGGCTGGGAGAATTTAATTTGTTACTCGTATTAAATTTAATATACATTAAGTGGCTTGTACAGATTATAACTATACAGGTCTATGCTAAATAAATCAAATTAACCGTTATGGACGGGAATTCCTGAAACTGCACTTTAACCCTTTAGTGCGCAGCTTTGCATATATGCAAACAACACTTTTTTGAATTTAATAGATTTTTTTTATTCGCATATACCTAATTAACACCAAAAAATCAAAATAGTAATATTTGCGTTAATTAAAAAGCAGACATTCCGTATTGAAATAAAGCGAAATTAACCATGGAAACTTTCTGGTGTAAAGTCAGATTCTCTGAGCTACGTAATTTCTAGGACGTACTCTATTATGGGCTTTAAAAGGTTTAAGGTTAAGTTTTATATAAAAAAAAAAATATATATATATATATATATAAAAGAAGGTATTTGGTGACATACTTATTAAATTATTTTACTAATTTGCATTATTTTAGTGTAAAACAGCCACACGACAGTAGTTTTTACTTATATTGCAGATGTGCAATAGAAGGAAAGATTGACGTATTATATGAAAAAAATATCTCTGATTTTTTTTTCATTATTTTTCCTGTGTTATAAACCTTTCACTGTATCATATATAATTTTTTTGAAGCAAAATAAAAAATCGCGCATTTAAGGGTTAAACTATTTTGCATTCAGCTAAATTAAATTTACTAGGTGTTTGCTAGCATAGTATCAATCAGAATTGTTCAAATGAAATCTAAGCGGCTATGAAAAGCTCTGATAGATATATAAACAAAGAACTGCGTAAACTAAATTTCAAGACAATTCGCAACTCTTTTATTTTGACAACGTGACCAATTTGCTGAATTGGATTCGTTAAACGTCGTTATTTCTTATACTGTTTATAGTCATTGTTCGAAGATACGGTTGGCCAAGCTTTACAAAGATATACTTTTTATGAAATCGAAAATGTATAGCCTTCTGTTATCCCTTTTGATTCCGATAAAATCGTAGCTTTCTATGCCCATCATTTCTTGCATACCTAATTTGTCACGCACAATCATATAGCCATACTTTACATTTGTTATCGCTTTTTAGTATGATGAGTGTAACACAAGAAATGTATAATGCATTCTTTCAACAATAAAATTTATACTTGCATCCTCTTGTAAAAACATTTTCAAAAAATGTGTTGTGAAAAAAAATTACAAAAAAATAAATAAATACATTTTAATGTTAAGAGCGGGATTTCTCCAGTTTTTAAATGGTTACATTCACTATAGCTGTAAGTTGCACATGCACATCCTTAATAGTGGCCCTTTTTTCCGGCGTTACTCGAGCCCGTCAAAAAATCGCACGAATAGTGAAAAACTCTAAAAATGCTGAAAGAATTAAAATACTTTATTGAAATAAGACAAAATTTACTACATTAATCTAAATGTTTAAAACCAAATTTCTTTACGAATGTCAAAAGATCACAAAAAATCTCAAAAAGTGTAATGTAAAAGTGTGTAAGTAATCGCATCGCATTAAAAATCCATTAAAATATTAAAAATGGCAGACGGTAAAATTTACTATATTGAGCTAAATGTTTGAAGCTGAATTCCTTTTGCGAAAAACCATGATTTAATATATATATAAGATTAAAGCCGGATTTCTTTTATAAATGGGGAATATTTGCCGCATAATATAAATACCCCACTAAATATCTCATAACCGAAAAAAAATCAACAATAATATGGAACTGAAATTCTTTTATGATTATAAAAAATTGCCGCAGAACAAGAAAAATGCTAATCCTTTGAGTAATTTTTCTTATTAAAAGCTCTTTTTTTAAACTTGCCTTCTGTTTCCGCTCGGCTGAAATCTTTGAATCCAATTTTAAGGCACTTCCCGCGCTACTGAACCAATTTTACTGGGTAGTGTTACGCATTTCCGGTGACAATATGAAACTCAGTAAACAGAATATTGGAAATTTTTCTCCGGCACTCTGAAGGGACAAAAACGTCTGACCAATATGCGTAGGTAAATGTCATGACATATTTAACAAATAAATAGCATCGATAGCTTCAAAATTAAGTTATAGTTCATTGATTAAACCTCGACGTGTTTGGTAAATGTGCCCTGTTGCAGTTCCGTGTAGGGGTTTAATGGAAGTGGGTCCTACCGTCCAGCTGTCGTTGATCAATTATTTTCTTTCAGGATAGTGGATTTCGAATTAGTTACAAATTTGTTCCTTAAACAAAGTGACAAATAATCACTTTCAATTTAGAGTATTTCTATTAAAATTGTATATTCCAATCGATTCTCCCTCAACATTTTTGGCCAGGAGTACGCCAGGAATAAGATGGTCTTGATACAAGAGAGTTTCATGAAGCGATCGGAGTTTTCTAAAAATATCGTTTATGTAATTGATTTAGATATTGTTGGACAAACTTGCATTCCTCTTTTTAAATAATCCTGACACCACAAATAAAAATATTCCGTGTCTATTGTGGGAAAAGGCTTTTCCGACACATGAAGTATGCATATGCCTGTAATATGAATAACTGCGTGGATAAACGGAAAGATTTAACTGTCTAACAACTTAATTTCTATGACTGTAACATGAACATCTGCGCGAATAAAAGAAAAATTTTAATTATCTAACAACTTAATAGCTATGCCTGTAATATGTATAAATGAAATATTTACTTATCTAACAAATTAATAGAATTTAATAGCTGTTCTGGACCTCTTCTAACATACTTTATTCTGAATGAGTGTTAATTTACAGTCAGGGGCGTGGGATCGAAGCCGCCGCTGTTGCCGTTCGATGGCTTCAAAAGCCACGAGCCCGACCCTGCGCGCTTGTCAGTGTCTTTAATTTAATGAATTTCCCTTTTAAATTTGTCCAGTTACCTCTTTTTCTTGTACCGTCCGGTAAAGTGTCAGAAAGGGAGCAGCGTTGAAAAGAAAGTAAAAAGACATCGGACGGAAGATTAGAATTTCGGATTAAACGTTGTCGGACATCATATCCTCTCTGAGGTCTGGTGAAAGAATATCGGCAGATATCTACTTTTATTTGTTCAATGGAAATAGTCATAATGCATGTAGGCAATTTATTTATCTCTTTTTACGTATGTTTTAGACATATGCCCCGTTGTATAAATATTGCATGTCTTAACTAAAGGATGATAGAATTTTAAACTGCTTTGTTGCAGTATAAAGATGCATTTCACGTCACTTTTGAAATGAAAAATTATCTTTTTAATTAAATATATGTTAGTTATATGTTTTACGCGTATCTGGGTATGTGGATTTCTTTATACACTCGAAACATCCCAACGGCTGGATGGATTTTAATGAATGAGGTATCTATCAATTCGTCTCAACCGTCCCATGGCAACTCTAACCATCATAGACATTTATAGGCCTCAACAAAACAGTGTTTATAGATATGAACTAACAATTAAATGCAACTTAAAAGTAATCAATACAAGTAAATAAAAAAATAGGTAAGTAATATAAAAAAATAGCTTCACATTGATGAGAAATAATAATTAGTTCGCTTTTTACGCAGTCGGGTTTTTTGATTTTTTTAAATTTAATTTTTACATGTTTTATGCTAGATTTTGGGATTTTCCCACCCTCAATGTTTTCGAAGCTCGCATTGCACTCTATATTAGTGTTACGAAAAAAATCCTTAGTCCGGAAACTTTCTTGTCTAGGATATGGTGCATTTTGTTTTCAAAAATATGAATATTAAATCTTTTGTAAAATTCCCAAGTGGAAGTCATTTCGGGTTGACCTGAGACATTTTTTCCACGTTAAAAGTAATTAAAAGTGGGTATTTTAACGCCTAATTTTTACTCGTTCTTTGGAAACTTAATTTACATCAAGTTTAAAGATCAAATCTCAAAATATTTTAACGATTAGAAGTTTAAAAAAGGAAGAAAAAAATATGCAAAATTTCTGCTCATAACGTGAAAGCGCGGGTGAATTTTACTCATATTTTTACAACTAAATACCCATATTTCTACTCAATAACCATACCTCCGAAATATTATAACTCATAAAAATTTCAAAGCGTTCAGGCAGTAATAACTATTTTGTTTTTAACGTAAAACGACCCGGCATGAAAAGGATTTTAGAAGAAAACACAACCCTTTTACACCTAAATATTAAGAATTTTTGTCACTAACATTTTATACAGGTTTCAAATCCATTATCTTATAGGTGATATTAATTATATTAACAATAGGAACAATTTTTTAAATACTAGATGTCCCGCTGTGAAAAAAATCGGCAAATTAAAATTCAGAATTCTCTCTTAATTTTTTTGAAATGCCGAAAAGCATATAAAGCGTATACCACTTAGATTTCCTCGATTTTATATTTGATTAGATTGTACATTTGGTTACAAAAAATATATATAAATTGCACAATCCCGACACGAGGCTCGTTTGGAAAACATTTTCTATTAAAAATATAAATTCTAATAAAATCAGGTTATAGATATAAAGTTATACAAATATGAGGTTTATTTCAGGTCATCATCAGCATGGCTAATGCAGTACGGTCAACCAGTATTTTACTAAAATAATTCGCCTTCCACTCTTCATCTTCCCGTAGTTGAAATTAGTATAAATTCTTAGTGTTATATTAATAAGTGTTGTGATGTAACGAAAATAGTAGGGGAGACCGGGGGAATGGCGACACCTTAAGGGAATTTAAAATTTTTCATCTCTAAAAAATGTTTATTTTTAAACAGTAAAATTCCTAAAACTGAATCACGATCTTTAGTATCTGTGTAAATTTAACCGTAGTTATAACTGTAACATAAGCACCCATAAAGAAAACTTCTTTCAACTTCTGCACAGTGGCGGGATTACCCAGGAGACTGGGGTAATTGCGCCACTGTATCGGGGCAACGACACCACTCTTTAATGACCTAGTAAATACATCAAATTGATACGAGGAAACACATAACCTACTGAAAATATTTCGAAAGAAATTTAGAAAGCAAAAGTAATTTATCAGTTACAATTTAACTAAAAAGTCACAAATATAAATCTCTGCTGAATCGGCTCTACTACATTCAAATGTGGCCATTTCTCACCCGATTTGCATGGTGGCGGCATTACCCCGAGAGGATAATATGGCGGAAATCCCCAAGCAATGCCGAAAGTAAAACCGAACTTGTTCAACTCATTGCACCAAAATGTCGGCGAATGCATGTTGATTACGTAATATTATCTTAAATACCCAATGTTACAATAAAATGTGCTTATCTCTACTCATTTGAAGCTCCAAAATAAGAAGCAACTAGATGAAAACTAAATTTTTCACTAGAACAAACGAACGACGTTCAGAAAAACCACTCTCACTCTAGGCACTGTTTCTATTGTTGGCCGCTATAGTGCAGGAACATTCATTATCTCAAACTGCCATTAGTTTTTAAACTAGGCGGGGTGGCGGCATAACCCCGGATGGCGCCATTCCCCCGGTCTCCCCTAACTCTTTTACCAGTGCAAAAATTGAACTATTTTCTCATCTGTAATCGTAAATGTAAGAGTTTGTAATGCATCAGAATTTTTCAGTTTTCCCCTCTGAAAAATAAATTTTTGAAAAATATATATTTTTTTACAAAATGTTTGCAAAATAGAAACTTTAATTTTATATTTTAAGTACTAATCTATAAATGAAGCAGAACAGTCTTAAATAAGATTTTAAGCCGTAAAAATAAAACTACTTGTTGTAAAATTTGTCACATAAAAAAAAAAAAAAAAAAAATGTTTAAGAACAGCATACAGAAAAATGTTTAATGCACTGCTTAAAGTTTCCCCTGACTTTCATTTCTGGTTAGACATATATTGACCGATGCAACTTAATATATGACATTTTTTAAGGACAAAGCATTTCCTATGTGTATTTGAAACAGATGTATGACTTTTGTAAACGGAACATTTCATTGGTATTTTTAAAAGAAAGATCGTGGTATGATTTTTGATTTTCTTGGTTTTAGACAATCGTATATGTGTTTCATGGTTAAATCTGCTTTCAGGAATATTTTTCTCTGAAAATACTATTACTTCCATTAAATAATAATGTATTATAATCATTTCGAAAAGCCCGTATTCAGTATGTAGAGAAATAACACAAATGATGTTTAACTGCGAAATGCATATAATTCTAAACAAGTTTGAAGCGATAATCGCCCATAGATGACAATGTATCCTATTTTTCTGTTTACCTGTGTCAGAACAGTAGGTTTTGTACCATATACTGCATTAAATTTATGTCACTAAACATCGTCACCCCATTAAAAATACATTTTCTCGAATTGCTCTCGAAAGCGAGTAATCAAGCGGCGTCAAATCCAATGAGTTTTCCTCTGAAAAAAATGTAATTTTAGCACTACCATTTTCTATACAAAACATTTTGTGCTAAACATCAGTAACGCATTAATTTCTTTATGCATGAAATAGAAAATCGTAAAGATTCACGGGATTTTATAACCGTTTTTGTTCTATAGACGAAAAGGTACAATATTTTAGTGTTCTTGTAAATGAAGGATAAATGCTAATATAATAAATATTATTGGCATAATGATTTATATTTTCTTAAAAATTACTTGCATCAGTAAATTACACATAAGAAACGATTACTTATTAAAGTAATTGTTTCCTGTAAAAGAACAAATGCTACAGCTATTTCTTTAATAGCAAACCTGTTCTAGTCTAAATGAGTAGCATACTGAAATCCATGAATTTTATAAAACTAGGCTATGCTTTATTATAAAAAATGCAGATAATATTGAATTTTGGCACTTAAATATAAATACAATTGTCTACAAGGTCAGTCTAAGTGGACAGAAACTTTTACTTATTAAATCTGCCTGGGGAAATTACATTTGTTTTTAAATGATAAATATTCGATACCTGCTTTAATATCTCCAAGCATGTTCCAAGTAACTAAAACTGTATGCACTTTATATATACTCTAATCTTCTAGTCTTTGTATGGAACACCAAAGAGGTCACGCCGACCTGTATAAATAACAACAAAACAGAAAATCATATAGGAAGGACTAATTATGCATTATCAAAAGTAGCTTGTTTTGTACATGCACGAAGCCGAGCTGCACAATTTCAGAACTGCAAGATAAATTCTGCGTAGTTTGTACAAAGCCTTGTCGTTCTTTCAACACATGTTAGTGAAACTCTGTATAAGTTATCTCATGGACGCTGAATATTAAAATCAAAATTCTTTGACAGTTTTGACTTTCTTAGATTTTTTTATTGTTTTAGTGAACTTGTGATAAAAAAAATTAGTTATCGACTCTCATATGTACTTCCTTCTGTCAGAGTGAGGGAATAAATCAACTTGGTCATAAAGAAAAGGCTGCATGCTTAAAATAAATGATAAACAACTGCGTTCTTAAACCTTTCTGTAGGAATATTTAATAAAAGGCTATCAGGTAAAATTGTTTTTCTCAACTCCGAAAATTGTTTTGCGGCTTTATTTCGTATATATATACCCATAAAGTTTGGGTAGATAACTCGCTCAACTGATAAATTACACATATGGTAGTTTTAAATTGTTTCATTGTATGTAAATGCATAGTTATTTAAATGTTGTTTAACTAATAAATTTTGCAGATTGCATTGTATTTCTCTTTTAATAGATGCTGTAATCATAGTGTGGGATTTTGTATATTCTATATATGCAGGATTTTTCGGTTTATTATTTCACCAAATTTTGCGATTATAAAAAGCGAACACTTCTATACAAAAACAGCCAAAAAGCGGTAAGTTTTAGAATCTTAAAAAGAGCCTTGTAATAAGATCTATAGATTTTTATGCTCAACACATAGTATGCTAAAATTTAATTCAACTTTTAAAGGCATAAAATGACTAAAAGAACGCTTTTAAAATTGCCCTTTATAGATAATTTTATGTGTATATTCTTTCTCGAATCGGTACTGCCACAGATATATATGGTTTACCTGGAAATGAATAACAAATACTATGCGCACCATACTCAAATTACGTTATACTGTGCCATAGTAACACATATCAGTTTCGTTACTTTTAAAATAGTGTGATGTGTTCACAATACACTGCAAATAACAACGGAATACTTTTGTTCTCCCTGTAAAGGAACTGTAACTGCTATTCGCTCCAACTTCAATAGTCAGTGTTCTATAGAAAACCGTAATAGCATTCAGTTTACATGAAATTCGAAGAACATTTACCAAAGTTAGTTCGCGTGTGTTGGTGGCAATCGAACCGAAGTAATTTATTATTGGATAAATGAATTGCTTCTTGTGCTATTTCCTGGCAGCAGTTTTTTCGCTTTCTTGCGCTGCCGCATCCAAAAATTCAGTTCTAAATGCCATCTCAGACAGTATTTTCTGAAACATCTGTTCGATTTCATAGTTTCTGAATAAGATCTTCTGTCAATTTCATGCGTTTTTGAACAAAATTGAATTCATAAATAAGTCGTAAAGTAACAAGGTTCCATTTGAGAACAGCCTTAACGGTGAATATCCTGCTACAATCTATGTTTTGGCAAGTTTCCGTCTTATTCTGGTACATGCATATTATTGGTAATAATATGGCTAATGTTTTTTCATTACCGATACTTTTTCCATCAGTAAATTTAACTGAATAACAATAAAAAAAAATCTGAATGATAAAAGTTAAGTAGAGAAAACTTTTCGAAATAGAAATGGGAGTGAAAAATGAGGTATAATGCATTGTTCACAAACGGTAATGTTACATTCAAGAAAACAATTTTGGTAGCTACACTGGAGTTTACAGAAAGAAAGCATTTTTTTAATTTTGAGGAACATGTTCTCTTCTGCAAATACCAGCATTTACTCACAAGTGAAGCCTCCTTAAGGCGCATACTCAGAATATTTTGAAAAAAGTGCTTATGACACTACTTGTGTTTGTAATAAAGGATCAAATTTAGCGACGGAATTACAATAGTCTTAAAAATAAAATACTTTCAAATATTTGGCGCGAGCAGACTTTGTCCTGCCACTCCTATTGGCGAGCAGCATTTCCCCTCTCCAAATGCAAGCGATTTTAATGCATTTTGAAATTGCTGGTTAAATGTTTTTCATTGTGCAGTATTTAATGAATTTAAACT
Organism: Maratus speciosus; assembly: GCA_963932465.1. Lineage (NCBI taxonomy): Eukaryota > Metazoa > Arthropoda > Arachnida > Araneae > Salticidae > Maratus > Maratus speciosus. Next base: position 182,335,873 of record OZ010796.1, on the reverse strand, counting down.
TAAACAATGACACTTTATTATTTTTTCTATAAGTTTCTATAATGTATACTAGTTGCGTGTTGCTGAAACCATTTAATTTTACACGTTTTTACTAGCTAGATAAATATTAAGTGTATTTTAAAAATAACCGTCCGATTAAGAAAGATATCCTTAGGCATTTCGATATTAAATAAGTCGTTGTTTCCATGGAAACAATACAATTTTTTTGTCGTCTTTGACATAATATCGAAGTCAAATTGACAGTGCTGAGAATCGGAACATAATTTTGAGTTTGTAGCAATTTTAGTCCATTAAATTTTGTTCTAAACTTTATGAAACGATCGTAAATTTCATTTTGATACATATAAATGTATATGACGAATCCTTAGCTATAAAAGCGTATTTATTTAATTTAAATTTAAATACGTTCAGCATGAAATAATTTTTTCTTGGAGAATTTGACGTAAAAGCTTATTTTTTTTTAATTTTGTTCCGTCACCAACTGGTTATAAATCGTCCAATCAACGACATTTTTATTTTTTTACGATTGCTCTATCGGGGTTCCGCAAGTAATGTTTTTTAGAAATAAATATACCCACAAGAGATGAATATTCTGTATTTTTTTTCAGAATTTTTTGAGTATGTACGTATGGAGGTCTTCCATATCAGTAGTGTTTACTAATGCCATTAAACTCAACTATATTTTTTCCTAGCACAGTCACAGAAAAATACGTCATAAAATTTAAACTCTATTTTTCGAAGGAGGTTTTTTTTTTTTAATTCTTATTCGAAATTTTCATAATTTGCAAAATTTTCCTGAAATTACGAATTACTAATACTATAGTACTTTGCCTCGAATAAGCAGATTTCTTAAACAGATATTCCAGTTTAACTTTGGTATATATTAAACATGTCTAAATTTCTTTAAAAAAATTCTGTGCATCCAAAGTCATAAACTTTTTTACAAAGTCCAATCCATGTGCGTATAAAAATGCCCACGTATATCCTTATTACGATTTTTCACATGACAAATTATGTGTCGTGCTTATGCACCTTATAATATGTGTATTTTTATCTTGTATTCGACTTAAGTATACAGTATTTCGAAGGATAAAAATTATAATTAAATTTAAGATGTTTAAATGGAATTATTCTAATTTCAGTTCCTTTTATCGTTTCACACAAGAATACGGTCTGTAATTTATCGAGACGTATTTTCACTGTAGCGAGCAACCTATGTAAACGGCATTAAACTATTAAAAAGGGCATTTGTTATACTATACCCAATGCACGCTGTGGCAATCACTGAAATGAATTCAGTTAATCAGAGATAAGTTTTCAAGAAATATAGTGTTGTATATTTAGTGGTGTCACAAATGTTAAGAAAAATCTATTAAGCATTAGAACTTATATTCCACTCCACTAATGAAGGACATGGTGGTTATATCTGGGCCGTCATATAGAAAAAATGAAATCGCTCGAAAGGTACAGTAAATGCTGCCATTACACGATTACACGAATTTATAACTGAAGCTAATAATTTCAGACCTAATGTAAGCCAATTATTAGTAAAAAAGGGAAAAACCTCCAATTTAAATTTGAGCAAATAAAAGAGGAATATTTCTATATACAGGATGTATTAACACATAAATTTCAATAAATGAGGGTGATATTGCCAATGCAATTGAGTGACTTGAGGGAATTGAGGCAATGCTAAAAAATTTATTAACCTCATTTCAATCTAACTTCAATTCAGCTGTACTTAACCCGTAACCAGAGTGACAAATATTGTCGCATAACTCCCATGAGCGGTCATTTCAGACCGCTTAATCTAAAGATTAATAAAATGCTACATTAACTCTCAAAACACTATTTATGTACTAAACTTCATGTACTTCATGTGGACTATTATTTTTAAAATTCAGCTATTCAAAAGTCTCTAGTGAAAGTAAAAAGACTCCAAATAAAACAAAATTTAATCTTTATCTATAGTTAAACTGAAAATTTGTGAAAATTGAAAAATGCAGCGGTCTGGGAGAGCGCTAGACCACTAACAGCGTTTACGGGTTAATGAATCTTCAAAGAAACGATACAAAAAATTCCACTACAGTCCTCCCCACTTTATCGGGTCACAGATAATCGAATAACCCGCTTATTCGAATAGAATCCTCCGGAACCGAATTTATTCCTATTGGTTCCATGTTATTTTTCCCCGCTTAAACCAAATACTTTTTACGAACGTCCCCGCTTAATCGAATAAGAACTGTGTGACCTATGTTTGAAAATAGACGAGAAAGCACGTTTCAGCTGGAATTTCCTTCCACCTTTTGTTTTTTTCGGTTCCTTTACGCTGAAAACAAACTTTCAGTTCTTCTTGCAATGATTTCGGCCGGCAGGTGTATAATGGACAGGTCAAATTATTTCCCCACCTTGATCTCCCCCTCAGACTAATCTGAGATCTCCCCATCATCACTTCTTGCTGTTAATCAGGCTTTAATGGCAATGCGCCGTCACTTCGAGATGGTAGGTGTGATATTTTGCACTCATTCGAAAAATAACTCTATATTTACTCCTTTAAAATTCCACTTAAACAAAGCACTTTAAACTATTTTTTAAGGCAGTAAAAGTAACGTAAATCAGAAGTAGTAAAGTTTTGACCAAATTCAAACGAGCTGCATTAAGCGTGACGCAAACCATATAAATGTATGTACTGACATTAAATTAATACGTATTTACTTTATATCAGCATTTGTATTTATTTTAGTTTATGTTATTCTCTTACCGATTTAATTAGCTCTTAATTAAATATACCGTAGATGGTTATTTAGCCTTTTTATTACGCATTAAATATTTCAGTTATGATACTCGTTTAATCAAATACCCCGCTTAATCGAATATTTTTTTTCTGGAACAGCCAATATTTGTTTAAACGGGGACGACTGTACCTTTATTTGTATGTGCATACTATGATTTCGCTAATTTTAACTCATTTACCAACTTGATTATTAATAATGATCAATTAGATAAAAATCAATAGATATAACAATCTTCTTTAAAAATTAAGTTAAATAGTTAGTCGCCAGATGACTTATTGATTCATTATTCCTAGCCCTGATACAGATATAAAATTTAATGGTTTTTAGTCGATTCCCACATTTCTTCAATTTTGAATTGTGAAAATATCCAGTAAAAATTTCCAAAGAAATTATGTAATTTTATTGAGTATATTAATAAAAATATTATGGCTTTAGTATTAAAATATAAGTAAATAATTTATTTTTAGCTGTATTTATAAATCTAATTCTTCAAAAATCTTGTAAAACGCAAAAGCAATATGAATTACCTTTGGAAACAATAGTTCCTTTATTTGAGGATTTAAATTCCGTTTTGGAACCGAGATGTCATCCTAAAAATTGCGTCAAGAACATCTCTCACATTTTAAAAAGCAAAGGTTTTGAAAAACAATTATGCTGTAAATTATTAGAAAGCGTTGTATTATAGCTATAATTAAAATGACATTGGAAAACCGTCCTCTTCTTTCAAATATTATCATCCTTTTTACCCGACTGCCAAGAAGGGTTATGTGTTTCACGCGTATCTGGGTATGTGGTCTTTGTACCCTCGAAACATCCCAACAGCTGGATGGATTTTAATGATTGAGGTCTCTAACGATTCATCTTAAACGTCCAATGGTTATAGGCTAGGTTTTGTTTTTATAAATTCAAAATGGCGGCCGTAAAATACAAAATGGCAGGAGAGACAAAAAAAACGTTTTACGCACCCTATTGAGTGGCACATCCTTGGATAGGTCTTTCAAAATGAAGGCGATGTTTCATTGACTATTTTACAGTCAGAAGCTCCGTTTAAATATTACACAACATGGTAGTTATGTAGGTAGGTAGAATATTATGATATATATTATGATAAGCTTTACTGCAACTCTAACCTTCATAGATATCTATAGGCTCATTAAACACTGTTTATAGATAGGAACTAACAATTAAACACAACTTAAAAGTCATTAATACAAGTAAATAAAAAAATAGGTAAATAATATAAAAAAATAGTTTCACACTGATGAGAAATAATTAATTAGTTCGCCTTCTATGTAGTCGAGTTTTTTGATTTTTTAAATTTATTAAACACTTTTTTCAAAATATGAGTGTTTATAACGTAAGATTTTGTATAGAAAACAATGTGAAGTTCCTTGAGAGTGCACTCACGTCAGTGTAACTCTAACTTTGAAGGTAAATATGTCTAGTCTTGCTTTATTCCCTACTCTGTGATTTCAATAAGGCTTCAGAATAAAATCGATTAAATAAAGCTATGAATGAATTGCGCGGTATTAAAGACTGCATTAATTTTAGAAATATATATATATATAAATGAAATGGCAAAGCGTTTTAAATAGTGTTTCATATTTGAGCGTCCTGGGAATAAAGCGCAAGTCAGAAATTTAATTTAAAACTAAAACCTTTTAAAGGGTAGTATTTTAGAAATAAATGACTGAAATCAACAACTGAAAAATTTTAAATGCAGAAGTATTTAATCAACCTCTGAGAAATTATGCAACCATGCTGTTGTTAGTATCGTGAAAATAATTAACTGACCAGGATGAAAAAAATTAGAGAATGAAAATTAAATTTCGTTTGCTTTTCTATCAATGATTATCGCTCACAAGCAAGAAAAGAGACATAACTCAAAAATACTTAATTTCACATGATAGGTAGATTGGCATGATTTATGGTAACCTAAAATTAATGCAGTTAGCATGCAGTTATAAAAACTTAAAACCCTTAAGAATGAAGGCATAAAACGTTCAGAAGATTGAGTAATTTTATGATGCACACTTCCTCCCCCCACCTTCTATGTAGGAAAATGGACCTATAGCGTAATCTAGTGGTTTACGGTTGGTTGGTTGGTTGGTTGTATTTATGTCGGCCAATTATCAACACATGGGATATAGGCCCCTAGTGGTTTACGGATAACTACACTTATTTTTTACCTGTAGGAAGTTGGACATAAGTGAGACCTATCGCTGCATTTAAATGCAGAATGGATTTATTGTGGATGAGCAATTTGTAGGTTACATATGAATATTGTTGCATTGCTTTTCTATCAACGAATATCGCTCACACTGAAGAAAAGAGACATAACTCAAAAATACTTAATTTCACACGATAGGTAAAAGATTGGCATGATTTATGGTAACTTAAAATTAATGCATTAACCATGCAGTTATAAAAACTTAAAACCCTTAAGAATGAAGCCTTAAAACGTTCAGAGGATTGAGTAATTTTATGCTGCACACTTCCTCCCACCCCCCCCCCCCCTTCTATGATGGAAAATGGGCCTATAGAGTACTCTAGTGGTTTAAGGATAACTACACTTATTCTTTACCTGTAGGAAGTTGGATATAAGTGAGACCTATCGCTGCAAATAAATGAGAATGGATTTATTGTGGATGAGCGATTTCTAGATTACATATGAATATTATTGCATACTTCTTACATAACCCTTTTGAGTTGGATGCCTTGTCCAGTTTAAAGAAAAATATTTTAAATTTTAGAAAAATGGGAAATCTTATCAAAATTATGAAAATAAAGATTTACTAAGATTTTAGATAATTCTAACAATTGAGATAGTTCTCTACTTACTTACGAACTGTTAATATGTCAATTGTTAGGGAAATGTCAGAAAAGAACGTTAGGAAAAAGTTTTATTGCAACAGAATTAAATACACATAACAATTTTCTAAATATTTAGGATATAAAAACGACTGTAAAAATAAGTAGGGCAATGACGGAATTTTTTGTCACAAAATGACAAGAATATGTATAAGGACAATGAGGACGAAGGTAAAACGCAGAACAAGAAGTAAGAGCAATACCTAACTACCGCTGTTAAGTAGAACATGAAATAAAAAGAAAATTTCCCAGTTAAACTGATGACACTGAGCTCACAGTCTATTCACACTAATTGTATATTATACTCTTATTTCAAAGAAAAATGCTTCTCGAAAAATAAATGAAGGGATTAGCCCCCGTTTTTTCTCTTTATACTTAACCAAAGAACCTCCAAATCTAATCTGGGAAGCTCTTTAACATAACAAACTGGCATACCAAATTTGAAGCAAATCAGATAATTCTGCATGAAAAACCATTTTGCTAAATTAAGGGGTGTATTAGCTCCCCCATTTCTCCCTTATGCTGATCCAATGAACCTTCAAATCTAATTAGAAAAGCACCTTATCAGAATGAATCTAGAAAAAAAAACTAAATTAGATAATTCTGCATGAAAACTCATTTATCTAAATTAAGGGGAGGGAACACTTGCCCTCTTTCCTCCTTTTATACTTAACCAATGAACCTCCAAATCAAATGAAGAAAGCCATATCGGAATAAACTGGTATATCAAATTTGAAGCAAATCGAATAATTCTGCATGAAAAACTCATTTATCGAAATTATAGTTGGAGACTAGCCGCTATCCCCCTTTATACTTAACCAATTAACCTCCCAATCTAATCTAGGCAGCTCCTTATCATAATAAACCGGTATACGAAATTTGGAGCAAATCGAATAATTTTGCATGCAAAACCCATTTATCTAAATTAAAAGGGGTGGCTAGCCCCAATTTCCTCCCTTTATACTTAACTAATGAACCTCCAAATCTAATCAAGGCAGCTCCTTAACATAATAAACCGGTATAACAAATTTGGAGCAAATCGAATAATTCTACATGAAAAACCCATTTATCTAAATTAAGGGAGGTAGCCCCCATTTCCCCCTTTATACTTAAGTAATGAACTTCCAAATCTAATCAGGGAAGCTCCTTAACATAATAAAACGGTACACCAAATTTGGAGCAAATCGAATATTTCTGCATGAAAAACCCATCTATCTAAATTAAGGGGAGGGAGGTAGCCCTCTTTCCCCCTCAAGTATCATTTGTCAAAATTTATTTGATGATGATAGATACAGATCTAAGATGTGAAAAATAGAGGTCTTATTTGCATTAATTTGTATGGTGTAAAACAAACATAAAAACACAGAATTCTGGCATGATGGCTTTTCCACAAATAAGAATTTGTTCTATTACTTTTTTTATCGCCTTAAAAAAAACTAATTGCATATTTTATGTAGAAACATTATAATTATTCGATTTCTGTAATAAAAAATAGGCACTTTTTTTATGGTTTTTCCAAATATTAAGCGACCGTTAAGGGGTTAAGACCACTCTACGTAAATCACAGTCCCTTCGACTGAGAGAAAAGATCGATCTGGCATAATTCGCCACCTGTTACTGTTTGTATGCCACATGTGTCATGCCAGTAAGCATAGCATTTAAATGAAACCTCAGTACTTCGCGGAGTGCATGGATTTAATGTGTAGTAAGAGGAAATGATTGTGATGAGTCGTCGTAGGATTCCAGCCTCTGCCCAGTCTTCGACCCTTCCGCAAACGTACTGCAACAGTTTTTTCTTAGCACTGAATGAAAGTTTGTGCAGCTCCGCCCATTCAGCAATTCTTCCAAGAGTTCTGTCTGCAAGCCTACTGCACACGTAGGTATTGGATGCTTAAATGATTAGTCAGTAGGAATGAGAGTAGGCTATTCTACCCACACTCTTCATGTCCATGTCTAAGAATGATTTAGCAACTAAGTTGCAAAAGAAAAGGTCGAAGATCGAACCCTGCTGGCAATAGACATTTTTATTCAAGCATCAAGACGTAATATCTGTCTTGTAAGATACCCTCTTTTCCGAGCAAAAACTTTTTACTAATTTGTATAGATTTCTCAGGCACCTCATTGTTCCAAGTGAGTCAGAGATCGACGGCCATCACAATCTGGTAAAGGTGCCTTTTATGTTCAAAATGACGAATAAGCATCTTTATCCCGTTTATGAATTACCTCTAAATTCTGATAAAACTTAAGAGCGCCTTCCATTACAACACCCGAAATAAAGCCAAATTGAACTAGGTTCATAAAACCTCACGACCTGGGATGAAAAACCAGTTCATTGGTTAATAGCTTGTCCGGCAGCTTACTCTAGACTGGCAATAAAACATACTGGACGATAAGAGCTGGCATCAGAGCGATATCTTTCCTCTTTATTAAATAGAGCGAGGTCTGCTGTCTTCCAAGACTTAAGGCACTTATTAAGAAGCGGCAAAAATGTGTTTATTTCCCTTGTAAAAAGTTCAGTTTTCTCGAGAGGTAATCTGTCAATCCCTGGAACTTTTCTCCTGTAAGGAGATCTAAACACCCCTTCAAGTTTGTTTGGGGATATTTCTGGGTTGTCTTTGGCTAGATCGTGTTTAGCATTTCTAATTTCTTCGTGAACCAGGCGGTATTCACAATTCGTCGAAAAGAGATGTGCCGTGAGCTCTTCCAATGTGGAACTGAAATCCGTAGTACTCCCATCCAGACTGGCAAATGTACACTGCTTGAGATTGGTCTAGGACCTACCTCGTGACAAGTCAAAATGTGGGTGAAAAGTAATCTAAAGTAAGTTATTCTAATTAGTTTTATCTGACTTAATGCCTAGGATAGAATTTAATAATAGATAGTTAAGTAAACAATTAAACGTAAGTTTTAAAGTGTAATTTACATGTACAAAACTAATTTCCTTTCCTTCCAGGTTTTTTTTTCTTTTTTTTACTGCTGCCTCTTTATTATGTGCACATAGGCTATAGCCATTCACTAGGCATGTGAAGCCCACAGAGCCAGTTTTTACGCTGTGGGGTATGGTAAAAAGGCGGAGTCCCATCCCCCCTGCAACGTTGAATTTTTCTAGGTTTTCGCCCAAAATTAACTTAACGCTGAAACTTGTGTACCTCCGGCGTCCCATCGTTTGCTTTTCCCCCACTCCAAAAGTACCTTTTTCGAATATCTGCACTAATCATTAGGCTTTAAAAACACCAGGCAATTCCAATTAGATCGGGCAGCGGTGGTTTAGTTGGTAGAGCATCGTAATTTCAGCTGAAAGACCGTGGAGGCTTACTGCTGCCTTAAGTTCGCCATATACGCTAATGGCACCTGGTGCATGTAAAATCCGTCGTGGGTACAAATTCCCCGAAGTTACGTATGAATTATACATCTGGAAGTACCTTGCCAGGTGAAGGTGTCGTTACGATATCAATTTGAGTAGTAATGTACAAGTGTCAAACAACAATATAAAAATTTTAAGTAAAAGCATAACAAAGTTCAAAACTAAGCAGTAGGCACTGCCGATGGGATAACGATTTACGAGCTTTGGGCTTATTGCAGCTACGTGGCGATTAGGCGGTCACCCGCCCCAATACCAGGTATAAAACCCGTTCACCTGGGGCAACCCTGCAGGTAGGGGCCTGGTCATTGGTTAGAAAGAAAGAAAAAATTTAGGTCAAATGGTCTATCCTGCTTGATGTCTTCAAGGACCGCCAATAGTGCCCCCGATTGCCCTGATGGACTGAGATTCAAATTCACTTCTAAAGTAAACGGAATGTTATTTTGTACTCCTTCTTTCTTCAGTACAACAATGATATCGGCGGCGAGCCGCCTGTACATGTTTTCCTTTTAGTCGCAAGAAAACTTCACCACGGCGCAAGTCTTACGAGCTTTCTATGGTCTTATGACATCATTACATAGGCTTTGTGAAACTCCTGTAAAATGCTCAACGCACATGTCTACTGACTTCTCATTTAGCCATGCTGTGGCTTCACTGATTGAATAATTAGAGATTAACATGCCACTCTCAAAACAAAATTCCAGAATTTGGTCGCCATAGACGTCGGACCTACGCAAATGATCATATCTTGCTTTTGGCGTAAAAACCGACAGCCAAAATAATCTACTTGTTCTTATTTTTATGAATTAAATTTGGTAACAAATCTATCTGCGCAGTTACCTCTTCTCTAAGATACAGATACTCTGATAGCACTAAGTCTGTCTTTGTTTGCAAGTTAAAAAAATTTCTGCAATAGCTTAATCTGCTATGAACTCTACTGTAAGAATGTACTTTTTCATGACAGCGACTGCGGAGCGAGATCGGGTCTTTGAGTAATATGTAGCTAGCTCTACTCTAAGGGATAGATACATTGATAAAATTAAGACTCTGTTTGTTTGCAAGTTAGGGAAAATTTCTACAATATCACTATCTGCTAAGAACTCTACTCTAGGAATGTGCATTTTCATTACAGCTACTGCGGAGTGAGAACGGGTAATTGAGTAATATATAGGTACCTCACATGGAAGTCAGCCGATCTTACAACTTCTTCGTCGATAGGACATTTGAATGCGTAATATTCCGTAATCATAGAGCTAATTCTGCAGACTATTCATTGCTGTCACAGATTTACCTAGATTCTGTTGCTCTGTACGTATTCTAACCATGTCGATTCTGAGACTTAAACGGCTCAGCTCTATATCATGGGTTGGGCATTTTTGGTTAAGAGCCGAATGTTTAACATCCACTCTCTGATCTCCTGAGTAAAACTGAATGGCATAATTTAAGCATTTCATTACGTGGTTAGATTTTTTACATTTGTCCAATTTATGCTTGGCGCTCCCACATTTCAAGCATACATGTTTATTTTCGTATTTTTTGCTTATATGTCTATAACGACCACATCTGTCACACAGAGTCTCTTTCAGTAGCTCAGCCAGTTTTGAACCTTGTCCAGCCAGTAACTAGCTTTCTCAGACTCTTCAAGGCATGGTAGGCTGCTGGAGTGGTCTCCAGAACGCAATGGGTCAGATTCTTTTTTTATAGGAATTTTGACATCAGTCGTCCTGCCCGCCCCCCATATTTGCCTGCTTTGTGGCAGTTTCAAAGAAGTCGGCTCCCTTGAAGTAGTAGTTGGGAATCTCAAAGACTACGATTAGGGGGTTAAGAAACCTAGAAGTTGTGCATTGTACAGTGTCCTTCAGTTTTTAATCCTGCTTCATTGTTTTTTTACTGAATTTCTACATCCCGTTCGAAATCTAGGCATACTAACAGACCACACAACCGGATTTAGTTGGTCTTTTACCAGTGACTTCTACTTTTTCCAACAAATCCCTCATTGTATTTTTACAGCTAGACTGTAGTCTTCACCCAAAGACGCGTCAGGAGAGGTTCAGCACTCCACCTTTACCACCCTTCGCGTGCAGTAGGTCATACGCTGAAAAGCTCGATGAATAATAGATCCACCCAGTAAAGCACGATATGAGAGAAAAAATTGAGGTCACTTTTCTTTAGGATACCAAGGCCAATAAGATCTTTCAGAAGATGACACCGCAACAACACCCCTCCAGTTAACTGATAGTGTACTAGATTATAAACCTCCCAGGCGAAGTCCTTATAGTTGGTCTCCGAGAACTGCATATTTCTTTAATTTATTGTTATGAGCTGTAGCAAAAGAAAACTGATCATTTATAACTTGAACGTCAACCAAAATGACACGATCGTTATTGTATAAGATCTGGAAAGAAGTTTCCTATTATTGTCCACTGTAAAAACCGACTCTTTATGTACTGGCTGACATTTTGAATTATATCCTTTGAATACAATTGACCAGATCATTATGGAGTTTAGTTTGATTAGTATGTGTACTGTAACATTGTTGGAATGTGTTGTTGAGAGTTTCTGGGACAGCGCAACCTCTGACACATCTTCCATTGGTTATTTTTTCCTCTCGCGTAGCCAGCTCTGTTGTACAAGCATCTATGTATAATTGTATAGCATTAATAAAGTCCTTTCCACATAAAAACGAGTAAACTCCGTAATCCACGAGTGAGCAGAGAGGCATTTTGAAGAAAGACGTAAGCCAGCATCACACTATTTATATAGCAACTGTTTGCTATTTATATAGTAAGTAGTTGTGAACTTTATTAGTTGAATTAAGTGATCTATTGTCAGCCATGAATAAGACAGGTTGAGGGGTTTGGTATAACAGTCTCTTTCTTGCAATAATAGGAATTATATGTCTGAATGAGGGGATGTCCAGGCCTCCACCAGTCGCTTTCACATCGAAGGCAGCTTTTGGCAGGTCTCGTGGCAGGTGAAGAATATGTTTTACTTCATTCCTGATTATAACATTGAACTTTTTAAGAGAACATGAGATCATGATAATATCTGGGGATAAAATTTCTTGGCCTAAAAATCTTTTGCTAGTTTTTTGCCAGTGATTTCTTTAAGCTGTGTAACTCTTGAACAATAGTGGAGGAATCAATTTTTATCAGTCATAAGGCGCTCAGATATTTAAAAGGAGCTTCGACTTTAATTGATTGGATTAACTTGTTTTTAACGCTTAAGTAGGAACAATTATAGTATATTTTTTTAAGTTTCTTGTCTTTAATCCAATTAAGGGAAAATATTTTTTAGGTTTATTCTAATTCCAACTTGAGAAACAGATGTAGTAAGGATATTAATAAGATGTTGGAGTTCAGTTATATTCTTCACAATTAGAACCAGATCATCCGCAACCGCGATATGGTTAATGATGAGATCCTTGAAAGTAAAGCCAGTACCTATAGGCGAAAATTCCAAAATTAAATTAAATACAAAGAAAAATAAAGAAGTTGAAAGGGAATCCCTCAGGCCGAGACACATAACTGGGTCGACAAAATCACTATTCACACCTTTGAAAGACAAGATTGTTTTAGAATACTTATAGAGAAATTTCAGATATTCTATTAGGCCATCAGGAAGATCTATATCCACAAGGCTATTAAAGATGGCAGGGTTCAATATACTATCGAATGCCTTCTCAAGATCGAGCACAGGTAGCGCAATATATCTTATTCTATTTTCTGCCTCTATGAACATAGAATCCAATAAATCGATTCCTTTACCTACCCCGTGAATCGGTCGGAAACCGAATTGAAAATCACTCTATTTAACCCTCCGTCTACCAGACGGGTCCATTGGACCCGACAGGTACATACAAAATATTCATTCAAACCAGAAATTTCTTTAAAATAAACTAAGTATATAAACCAGACAAAAATAAGGTAAATAAATAAGTTAAATAGTTTTAAATAAAAATTCTGGTGTAGAACGTTTTATTAAAACTTGAATAAAATTCCCGGTAGATCTAGGGTTAAACTTGGGTGATGTCCTTTCAACCAAGATTTTATAGAATTGTCTTAACCCCTTGAACCTAAGTTTAATTAAAATTTGCACCAGAAACTTTTAATTAAGTTTAACTTTTATAAAAATGAGGTAAAAGAGTTGAAAACATGTTTTTCCTTATTTTGAAATAAAAAATTTCCAAATTTCCGGTAGGAATTCAGCATTACACAAACGCAATTGCTTGCTTCTCAAGGGATTAAGAGGTTGGAGGTAATCGATATTGGTCTTAGGTAGGTAAGTTCAAAACAGTTCTCTTTTCTCGGAATGAAAATTGTATGTGAATTCAACTGGATTTCCGGTGTCCAATGGAGCTATAAAAATATAGTAAAATGTTTAGCTTTAATCCTGGAGTTGATACATTCTTTCTCATAGTTTACAGCTTGAGACTTCAACTGAATATACCAACAGTTTGGCATCGAAAAATAATTATTAGAAATAATTGTGTCATCACCAAACTTACCAACCGATGAAAGAAAGGGAAGGTGCCTCCAAATGTCTAAAACTGTATTAAATTCAGAGAATCACTTAAGTAATTGTTCGACTATAAAGAATTAAATGCAGATCTTCTATTCTTTTTGTACAAACGTTGGAATTGAACGTACTTTTGTCTTTTTAATTTCGTATTCGAAAGATCTGCCACCTACAGCTACGTTCTTTTATAATTCGTTCGATCTGTAGAATGTGTAAAAGAAACTTACAAAGGTCATTTTTACATTTTTCTTGATCTATTTCAAGAAAGTTAAAAGCATAATCTAAGAGATTTAATTCTTCATGTCCAGCATGTGGATGCAAGCATGAATCAGTTTAATTCAAATAAATATCTTTCGACTGAGTCATAAATAATAGACAACATTCAGATTCCAAATATCTGAATCAGAAGATTTTACTGATGATTATAATTTTGATTGCTATTATTTTCAATTGGAAGACTGGATAAGGTGGAAGAAGAGCATTAAATGTCGATAGAGCTTAGGACGTCGGAAGTTGTGGAGGCGGCTTCAATATCTGGAGTGTGAGATCTTGGACTCTTTAATAATTCTCTCACTATCTTTTTATATTTTCCGCTTTTGTTTTACCTTTAATAGCTTCAAGTGATCTTTCTGAGACGCTTTTCACTAATTCTTTGTCAATATTGTCCATGAAGCTTCCATGCAACAGTTTTGCCTCCACCAAGGCGATATTTGAATTTTCCAATTTACTCCACCTCTTTTTAGCTGTAGTTCTAGCTTAAAATTTTTCTAATGCCCCTTGATGGTATTCGACAGGGTGCATTTTCCTTTTATGACCACAAAACCAATTTTTGTCTTAAAAACATTCTAACAGATATCACACAGGAAGCGATCAGCAGAAGATGGTACCTAGGCCTCCCCAGTGGCAAGACAACAAGCAGCTCTGTCATCACCAGATCCGCCTTCCTTAGTATTTTTTTCCGTAGCGACTTGTTATCTCGACCACCTGGGGTGCTGTCCCATGCAACCGTTTTGGTGAAGGTGGGAACTCACGTGTACTTCATCTCGTCCTAGGGCTCGAACTCTATGCATAGGCAGCGGGGGTTTGTACAGCCTGTAACTCACTCCCTAGCAGGTGGTCCGAAGGCAGGCTCCCTCTGGTGAAGGAAGAGAAATCCAGAACTCAGGAACAATAAATTCCTGGATAAAGGAAACTCGACAACCCCCCCCCCCAGCGCCCCATCAGTGGCCGAGAGTTTCTGCACTCGAAGCTAGCAGACGGGAGGTGCTGGGTTCGAACCCAATTGCGACTTTCGGCCTAATCGTTCGGAGTTTTCCGTGATTTTCTTCGAACCCTGGATTTCCCTGCGTAAATACGGGTTAGGTTGGCTTAGAATGACCCCCACGTATGGCCCTCCATCTCGGGCATATATCCCAAGTGCAGATAATCCGCCGTCATAAATAAACCAACTCCCACCGCCTAACCGGAAGACTAACCTGGCAACCCCTTTGATTAATAAGGAACACCGATCCAGAATTTTGTACCTCGAAAGGTCCACTCCCGAACACGGCCCTAGCCCTTAAAATAGTCATATGTAAAAAGCTCATGAAGCTTTATGAAACGAGTCACCCGTTTCACCAGAGACTGATTTCCCTCCTTCCTATTCGTAGGATAAAACTACATTTCACCGTACCAGAGCCGAGCGGCTCCCTGCGGTCTTTCCAAGGAGATTGCATAGCTATCCCCAGTCCGAAAAGGCACCAAAATAACGCCCATCCACCACGCAATCAACCTGCCAGTCGAAACAGCTGAACAAGGGAGAAACAAGGCAAAACCCCAGCAAAGAGCTTCGTAAAGTCCCTGCTGTAGGCCTGATATTTTACACCCCATGGAATGTTTTGACGAGTCCGAAATTCCAGGAAACATCAGGAACCAGGGGGCTATGCCACAACAAGTTGCGTCACAGCCAAATGAATCGAGGTCACCAGCAAGAACACAACTGAGTAACAGGCATCCTCCGCGCGCAAGGCTGAAGTCAGCAGAGATATGAGCAGCCTGGGCGATACCTCCGAAACTGAAACTCGGCTTTCTGGGAGGACTTAATAGGAAGAGCGACACGATTTTTCGTTACACACAAGGAAAAACCCTGAAAAATACTGTGCGGTAACCCGTGCGAAACGCGCCGAAACTACGGCCTCGTATATTTGTAAGATATATCAGGAGGACATGGTCTGTGGGTGGACCGGGTCTTTCCTTTGTACCCGATGGGCCGTATACTCTTCTATCGCTCCTTAGACCTTAGATTCTCTGCTTCTGATTTTGCAACAGCCAGTTCTATTGGCTGCTTTACAAACACTTCGTAAACATATCGTAAATGAGATGCAATAATCTCCTTTTCAATCTTAGATGATTTACCTGTCATCATGAGCCTAATTTTACTAGTTAGGTCTTTAACTGTTACTCTTTTCGTACCTAACCATCATCGATGGAAGCTATGCAGCAGGCGGCTATTATATAAGTTCTCCTCTGCTCTCTCACTAACAACGGAAGCCATTATGTTAAATCTTTGATTCATTTCCTTTAAGCTCAGTTGAGTGCAATGAAGAATCTCGCACTGCATCAGATGCACCGACTATTTGTATTCAAAAACCTAGTCGACTGGACAACACTAGCCCTAACACTTCTGTCCCAAGAATTCCTGGGACAGCTTAGGAACAGCCGGTTTTACCATGTCAAAGCACTGCAACCAATTCTATTCTATACGACGCTACGTGTAATAGAGGCTTCTAATGGCATTCAAATTTTAAAAAGAACTAAAAACGCTTAGCCGAGAAATGAAGCCGATTTTCTTCGTCGAATTTTTAGCTAAAGGACGGACTCTATGGAGAATTTTAGAATAAACAAGACCTTAACTGCCTATTTACTCACAGAAATCCAAAATGTTAGGTTTTTCAAATCGTTTTGCCTTTCATTGTGTCCGCTTTTTAGGGTTTAGTTCGTCTGACGAAACCCTATTCGTCTCACTCCCCAGTCTGTCTGTCCGTCACAGAGCCCGTTCTCAGAAACTATGTATATTGGAGACTTGAAATTTTGGATTCTTATAGCTGAAGACCTCATATAAAACGAAAAATCTTAAAATTTTGAAAAAGTCTTATATTTAACCCTCTGGGCTCTAACATGTGTATTTTAAGCTTTCTTTTCTAACTGAGCCCCTAATAAAGTTGAAGACTTGAAATTTTGGATTCTTATAACAGAACCCCTCACATCAAACGACAAATAATTAAATTTTGAAAAAGTGTTATATTTAGCCCTCTGAGCTTTAACTTGTGTATTTTAAGCCTTTTATATAACTGAGCCCCTAATTAAGTTGAAGATTTAAAATTTTGGATTCTTACAGCTGAACACCTCACATCAAACGACAAATCATAAAATTTTGAAAAAGTTTTATATTTACCCCCTCTGTGGTCTAACTTGCGTATTTTAACATTTTGGTTAAATTTTATAAAAATATTTCACACCAGAATTTTGATATAAATCAGTTTAACTTATTTATTTAACGTTTTTCTTCTCGACAACTCTAGCCCTAACGCTTCTGTCCCAAGAATTCCTGGGACAGCTTAGGAACAGCCGGTTTTACCATGTCAAAGCACTGCAATCAATTCTATTCTATACAACGCTACGTGTAATAGAGGCTTCTAATGGCATTCAACTTTTAAAAACGCTTAGCCGAGAAATGAAGCCGATTTTCTTCGTCGGATTTTCAGCTAAAGGACGGGCTCTATGGAGAATTTTAGAATAAACAAGACCTTAACTGCCTATTTACTCACAGAAATCCAAAACGTTAGGTTTTTCAAATCGTTTTGCCTTTCAGTGTGTCTGTTTTTAGGGTTTCGTTCATCTGACGAAACTCTATTCGTCTCACTCCTCTGTCTGTCCGTCACAGAGCTCGTTCTCAGAAACTATGTATATTGGAGATTTGAAATTTTGTATTCTTATAGCTGAACACCTCACATCAAACGACAAATCATAAAATTTTGAAAAAGTCTTATATTTACCCCCTCTGGATACTAACTAGCGTATTTAACATTTTGGTTAAATTTTATAAAAATATTTCACACCAGAATTTTGATTTGAATCAGTTTAACTTATTTATTTAACGTTTTTCTTCTTTCTACCTTTTAAATTTATTTTATAATGAGTTTTCTGGTTTGAACCGAAATATATCCATATGGTAGCGGTCAAAATGACCTCTCGGGCTGTTCTAGTGATAAGCAATTTTTCTAACTCAGCCCCTAATTAAGTTGGAGATGTGAAATTTTGCATACTTATAGCAGAACACTTGCGATCTCACGAAAAAACATAAAATTTTTAAAAAGTCTTATATTACTTACTTCTCCGGGTTCTAACTTCTGTATTTTTAGCAATTTTTCTAATTTCCACCATTTTCACCCGAGGTGCACTTTTCTAACTTTTGTCGTCACTCCTTTGACCACTCTGTCATATTATGCACCATAACCGTACATATTTTAGTTCAAATTTTTACCGCCAGGGGCGCCTACGCATCTTGGGTGCTTGTTTAGAACACAGTGCGCCCCCTTGTTGCGAAATGTGGAACTAACAGATTTTGCAAATGGATAAAAAGTTTTAAAAGGAATATTAAACGAAACCCTCTGTGCGATCTGTGATCACACTTACCCACTTGTTTTTGTCTTTGATCGGTAGCGATCCCGTTTGCATATGACTCTAGGTAATGCTTTTATACTCCCGGCAAACATCGTTAGCCCATTGGCATTCCATATGCCAACAGTGAGAAAATTGAAAATCCTTTCAGCTGGAAATTAATCGAATAAAGGGAGGATTGTAGATACAAAAAAAAAAAAAAAAAGAAAATTTAGAAAGTAGCAAAATGAACGGGAGAATTACGAAAAATTCTAAAAGGAATGGAAACCCGGTCAGCTTCCTATGCTGGGTTGCGGTAGGTATTTTTGAAAAGTATGTAATACGACCTGTTTTCCGAATAGTTTTTTATATTTGAATATTGGATTTAAGAAATCG
The DNA here is from genome assembly GCA_963932465.1 of Maratus speciosus. Taxonomy (NCBI): domain Eukaryota; kingdom Metazoa; phylum Arthropoda; class Arachnida; order Araneae; family Salticidae; genus Maratus; species Maratus speciosus. The sequence continues at coordinate 182,317,294 of OZ010796.1, read as the reverse complement.
GTGTTCGAAATACGCCAATTTTGGTGGCCGATTGAATTTAATGGCTGCCTTCGTTATAAGTATTTGGAGGGGTGCTAGAAACAATGCCATTTGCGAAATTTGCAAAGGAAAGCGAATTGCTCACCTTCTTGATCAGAGCTGTATGCAATTTCTGGATTACCTTGGTACTTCACAATGTGCGCTTTTATTTCCAGGTCTCAGTGATTGTAAAAATTGGTCGAATCGGTGAATCTGGGTAACTGTATGAGGAACTTTGTTCAGAATATTGATGCGGGAGTTTGCTGAACAGAAATTACGAGTTCCTTAAAATCCGGGTATACTTTGATGTTATTTATTTTAGAATTGGTCGAGAGTTTCCTAATCTGAATAACAAAATCAGGAGACGCCTAAGACAGTATAAATAATTGTTCGCAATTTCCACCCATATTATGTTTCGGGATGTCCTGTGCAAGGTCTATAATTTGTTATAAGCACCGTACAATATGCTAAATGTTAATTAAGATCGGAAGCACTTAACACATTTGAGAACTCACTTTCAGTAATTTCCCGTGACAGATTGTAACGTATGGAAAATTTTTAACAGCCCTACATATAATCTACGTATAATTGTACATGCTACGACTAAATCTTCTTTATGAATTATGCGCCCCATAAATTTAAATGGAATCCAAATTTTGACATGCCGTTTATTTGCCATTTACATGAACCCCAAAGTATTTCGATGTTTTCCATATGTGCACCATTATCTCAATTTGCAAACTTAAAGCAATGAATAACTTATAAAAGATCAAATACTGCAGCTTTTAGTTCTTCTGTCGCATAAGCTTTCAATGAATCTGAAAAACTAGAGCCAATTTCTTTTTTTTAGTATCTATTATATCAGATTACGTTCACTTCTTTCGGGAACTTTTACGATAAAACAGTAATCAGGTCCTCTACATAATACAGCAAACAACCATTTTTAGGAATAATTTGATCAGCTGGATTCGTTTGTTTTTTAAAGACTTTCGTCTTTTTAGGCCTCCCTGATTTTATTCGAGGGAGATGAGGATGTCATTCTAGAAGGTAAGCTTATAAAAAATGTTGGCGATATCTATTCCACTCAATCACTTTACTCTTGCCTAAATCCATCTGCTTTTTATTCATTTGACTGATGTTAATTCATCTGACCTGCTACAACTGCTAAAATCTATAGGGAAATCAAAAATGTAGTTGTCGAATCTTTTTCAATAGATATTCACTTGCTGCAGATTTTAACATTGCACCGCAATTTGTATTTGTTTGCAGATATTCTTTTATCCTGCCCTTTAATACACAACTTTTGATTTCATAATCTTGAAGATATTTTATAAAATCAATATATTTTTATGGAAAATCAGATTTTTTTTTTTTTAAATCTGATAAGGTAATAAAAATTAATGAAATTTATTTTCTGAAATTTCATAAACAAAATAATCATTACACGTAATGAATAAAGTAAATATACTGGATAAATGGAACTCGCACATCTCATAGTTTGAAATTTCTTCTTTTCAAAATAAGAAAGAAAATAGTTATGAACTTTTATCCATCATTAGAAAAAATATGAATTTCAAATCAAACGTGGCATCTTTCTTCTTTATTCTTGTTAGATCACATTGTTTCTCACATATTTCTTTTAAAAAATAGAAAGTGGTCGAAGCTAAAGTAGACAAGTAACTAAAATCGTTTATTTTCTGTCACATGGGATGAATTAGCATAAGTTTCATAATACTCTCCGTTTGCTTTAAATATTTTAATATAGTAAGATTTTCAATTTTAAAATTAGATTTTGATTAAGTGATTGGAGTTTGAAAGGTTGTGGCTAATATGATTTTACCATATTTTTTCATTCAAAATTCTAACATTTGAACTATTTGTATTTGCAGTAGACAATGAAAATCGCCTGTTTCTATTCTGGGAGAGGTGAATGTTTGAGTGTTTGTGATACGTGAGGGGAATGACTGAAGATATATTAATTAACAGATTAAATTCTGTCCTAATTCTTCTAACTTTCCATTGAATGTATGTTACATTCCCTTGAAAGAAACAGCATTCTTAAATTATTGAGTTTTTAATAAATCTACGCAAATCTCCATTCACTTCATGTCTTAAAACGGTGTGTGAAATGAGTTTTCTTGTATAATGAACTTGGCGATCTAGAATAGGATCATTTTATGGAAGCATATTAAATCCCACATAGATATAACCACTGGCACGGTAAATTTTATCGTATTTTGCTAAACTGAGAGTAGTGAGAATCGATTGCCATTGTAATGTTCACAAAAATACTACGGCAAGCAGGTATACAAAATGAGACACCATCTGAAATAATAATATCTATAAGGGCTGTTGAAAGAATATCTGCAGGCTTCATTATATGGTTCCATCTAATTTTATTGCTGATATGCACGGACGCTCAACAAAATTAATTATTGATGTTTGTATTGTCTTTAGCTCAATTTTCTACTTGTTCTTAACCACATTTTGCATTAATGCCTCATGATCTCTTTACTCCTGGAATAAAGTAATTTTTAATAGCCTATTCAAGATGAAATTTCATTTATTGCTGTATTAAAATGAGGATTGCCTCTTATCAAATGAAAAAGTTATTGAGTTAAACAGAAAAACCCTTTTTTAAACTCTGAACTATATCTGCATAGCAATTATCACACATTACGTTCAATACATAACACACTGCATATGCGACACGTCATTTTCTCTCATTTCTTAAAAGTGAAAGCATAATTCTTTTGAAAAATGTAGAATTATAAATACTAATAAATGAATATCATTTTTTTCCCTTTTTCATTGCGGACAAATTTAATTTTAAAATTATCACTCAGTTCATTGCACTAAATTTACATGACTTGCTGTGGAAAATCTTTATTAAGAACATACATATACTTTGTTTTTATAAAAAGGTGATGGAATTCAGAAACTTTCTTCTAAAATCAAACATCTTAATATGCACTTTAAAATTTAAATACATATAATTATTCTTCTACATTGCATTTTTTCGAATTCTGCCATTGTAAAACGACCATAATTTTTTTTTAAACTCAACTCGGAGGATTACGCGCAAGAAGTAACACAGGCAGAATTAATTACAAGATAGATCCTACTTTCCAAAGTTTTTGCTAAACACCTCTTAATATTAAACTTAAAATGAAAGGTTTATCTGGTTTTTGAAAAAAAAGCATAAATTGCAAGCCAAAAAGATTTTAATGAAAGTTGCTCTCTTCAATCAGAGGAACATCTGATGAAATTTATTTAATGTGTGGGATCGAAGGATATTGTATAAGGTGAAACAACTATACGTATACAGATTACAAATAATTTTTTGATTTGTTCTTGATTTAGGGAGTTAGTGGCTTTAAAGTTAGTAGCCAGAAAAGATAACACATAAAAAAAAATACTTATTAAAATATAGGAAATAAAATTTAAGAAAAATGAATAGTCCAAGACATAACAAAGAGAAGCGATCTCTAATATATATATTTTTTTTATAACACATCCTATGATGAAATGAAATGCTGTAATTAAAAGCATTTTCTGAGGGTAAAAATGTATAAAATATTAAAACATTCTTTATACTTGTTAATCATCACACAACATTAAAAATTATTTTAAATAACCTTTTTGGATGATATTTATAAAATTTTGTTACTCTAAATTTCAAATATAAATTTTGTAGAACTTCTTTGTATAAATCTTTGTTTTAAAAATTTGTCAATTTGATAGTTTTTTTAAATATGATTTTATATCAGCATGAACAATACTATATTAATATTTTTCCTGTATATATTGATAAGTCTATTAAATAGGGCAAATGAACAATCTGAAGCAAACAATAGCAAATTTAAAAATTAAAAATATGAAAATAGATATAATTTGAAACTTAAGATACAGCACTATTCTGGGATGCGAAGTGTATTTAAAAAATACTCTTTTTTTTTTAAAGCAAAAATTTACTTTGTTTCTATTAAAAATTGCTTGTCCCTTACACAAAGTCAATTAAAAATCGCGTCTGAATAGGAGCGACCGCGCTTATTGACGTCAGACAGCGTTTTAATCTCTATTCGTGTGATGAGACAAAATTTCCTGGAATGCGTTAATTTAATCCATGCATTTAATAACCAGATTTGTAATCAAAATTTTTACAAAAGTGGATATCAAGTAAGTACCAAAAATGAGCGTTAAATTTTCGTAAACGTAATTTATCTTTCTAAATAGGCTATTTAGAATCCGGGCACTCTGTGATCTCATCATGTACTTTGAAGTGGCTTTCTTTGAAATAATCTGGCCGAGTCTCACTACGATGCTGCCTCTGGTAACTGAATTTGACTGAATATGTGTTACGCGTTTGGTAGGAAACTATTCTCAGATCCACTGTATTTTTTTTTAATTATTATTAAGGCAAATCATAGCGGCCTTTTGGTGGCACACAATCAAAATTCATTCTCGATGAATTTTTATTCCACTAAAGCAAAACATTTTTAAAAAGTATACAAATCTTATTTTATAAATCCTTTCTATACAATACGATAAAAATATGTACGTTTATTTCTTTTTCTAACAATGCGATTTTTTTCTCAAATAGGAATATTAACTTCTTGAGACAGTCCAATTCCGAAAGTCGCTTTTGGCGTATTTGGTTATTATAGGCTTTAAATGTAAAGAAAGGTAATGAGAGAAAACATTGCTTTTTTACAACTAAACACCTACATTTTAATACGAAAATTATAAATTGGCTTCAGAAGCACATTTTTATACTGTATAAAAATTTAAATGACTTGACAATCTCTGTACCTGTAAAACTCCTTCGAAAATGGCGAGTTTAAATCGCTAAAGGAGCTTATTGACGCTGAAAAATAGACGAATGATCCATTTTGCAATTCAGAAGAAATCGGACGGTAATTAGCCAATATACACATATATAGTTTCAGAAAAATATTTCTTTCATCATCCTCTCAAAAATAAAATAAAATTTTCGATTTTTCCCTGTTATCGAAACTCCTTTTCATCGGACTCAATTTTATAGATACCTAAAAATATGAGATTAAAGAAGGGATTTCCTTCATGACGACGGTGCAATCTGAAATGTGTCGAATCTCTGATTTTCTAAGAAAGATTTAGTCTTTTTTCCTGGTTTGTATGGTCGCATCAGTATATGAGTAAAAGTTTAAGTTTGGAAATTAGCGCGAGGTTTTGATATCGCAAAATTAACTCCTGATTTTGTTTTCAGTTACCGCGAATTTCATCTGCAGTTTTTTCTCTGTAAAAAATAAATTAAAATAACTGAGTATTTTCGACTGTGAAGGGACCCGATGGATTAGTTCTCGTCCCGGAGGTCCGACGTTGGTTCATAGGGCACCACCTGACACGATGGGTCCTTTGCCAACATCTCAAGTCAGTCAGTTAGGAATGTCTCCTCCTTTAGTTACGACACACGACTACATACCATATGGGGATGCGTGCCGAAAGCCATTCCGCTTGTAATGAAACTCCTAAAATGCATGCTGAAACATCTCGCCGTTTATTGGCACGAGGCAAAAAAGCAAGATGAAACTTGTTAGGGTTAATCAATGCGGGAGATTGACAGGACCATTTTAAATACAACCACAACTTAGGCTGTATATTAATGCTGAGCTGGGCCCTAATAAGCCGGTTATTTTGGCAACAAGATGGATATTCGTCATCTCCCCTTATGGAAGTCTTTGCAATCCACAATTATAACTTTCAAATGATCGCCAGGGGGCACTGGAATGCTATAGCTGCAAACTGTCGCTAAGCGACAGCGAGGTGTACCAAAGCACTACATAAAATTCTAAAGATCCATGTATCACTATTATCTTCCACTGGAAGACTAGATATGGTGGAAGAAGAGCATGGAATGTCGATAGAGCTTAGGACGCCGGAAGTTGTGGACCTTAGTGAATGTGATCGGAGTGTGATACCTTACTCTCTAATAATTCTCTCACCATCTTTTTATATTTATCCGATTTTCTTTTACGTTTAATAGTTTCAAGTGATCTTTCTGAGACGCTTTTCACTAATTCTTTGTCAATATTGTCCACGAAGCTTCCATGCTACAGTTTTGCCTCCGCCAGGGCGATCATGTTCGAATAAAGAACTAGGTAATGCTTTTTCACTCCCGGCCAACATAGTTAGCCCATTCGCATTTCACATGCTAACAGTGGGAAATTTAACAATCCTTTAAGCTAGAAATTCTCCGAATAAAGGTAAAAAAGAAGATAGAAAAAGGTAAAGGTAGATAAAAAAAAATGAAAAGTTTAAAAGTAGCAAAATTAACGGGAATAGTCCGAAAAATTCTATAAAGAATGCAAACACGGTCAGCTTCCTTTGATGTAGTGACGACTTGCTGTAGGCATTTTTGAAAAGTGTGTAATACGATCTTTTTTCCGAATAGTTTTTCATATTTGAATGTTAGATCTAAGAAATCGGCGTTCGGAATACGCCAATTTTGGGGGCCGATCGAATTTAGCAAAGGAAAGCGATTTGATCGTCCTCTTTATAAGAGCTGTATGCCATTTTTGGATGACAATGGTACTTCACAAAGTGTACCTTCATTTCAAGGTCTCGGTGATTGTAAAAGAATAGTCGGATCGGCGAGTCTGGGCATTTGTATGAGGAACATTGTTCAGAATATTGATGCGGGAGTTTTCTGAACAGAAATTACGAGTTCCTTAAATCCAGGTATACTTTGATATTATTTATTTTAGAATTGTTCGAGAGGCTCCTAATGAAATTTTGATTTTTTTTTTTTTCTTTTTCGATCAAAAAGCTTCGATAAAATAATATCTGTTCTAGTGCGAATAAACTTTAAATTTACTTATATTCTGATTAAAAATATACATTGATCCTTATTCATTTTTAACTATGCTCTAGCAGATGGCGTAGAAGCCTTCAAGAAATTATAGGAGTTGACTAATTCCCTGTGGCTCAAATGAGATGCATTCGTACTATAACTAGTTTAATAAATATTGAGATCTTGGTTCAAAAACTGTTGCACTCTTAGGGAAAAATGCATGAATGCAAAGTTTATCACGATTATATATATTAAATTCAGTAATACGGAAAAATGACTCCATCTTAAATAGGACGTAATCACCATGGGAACCTAGAATCATTACCTATCATGGGATATCATTCAGTTAATTTCGTATGACAGGATTTAATAGAATGATGTAAATTTTATTAATATCTTTTTATGTTTTGATTCGATTTCCATAATTTGAAATGACTCGACAAAATTCTGCAACGATCACATACATAAAATTTAAACCATTCGGTTGGGTAGTTTTTGCGTTAACAGCGGACAAACAGGCGGATGGACCAGACCAGAAATATAGGTGCTACGTATTTATATAATTACAAACGCATCTAAAAATGGAATTTTCTTTTTTCTGCACTAGTCCGAATAGCAGTTTCGGAGCCGGTGACAGACGCATTAGAATTTGACCTATCAGCTAATTTAGTTTTTAGGACGATTTCAGTTTTCCCCGTTATTTCTAGCCCGTCTAGAAAAGTTAGAACTTAGTTTAATCATAACTTTGTTTTCCTTATTAACCTCCTAATTGGCGAGGGAGATAATTCACAATAGGATTATTCCTGTCGATAGAAAAATCAAAATGGAACACTTTTGTTTTTTCCAATTATTTCTGTCTGTTTACTAGACTTGGAGTTCTGCGTGTAATTTTTTTTTTGATTGCCTAAGGAGAACTACTCAGACGCGTGGAAACCAAGTCTGTTGAGCATAGGTGTTCTCCCGGACACCTTTCTTAAGGTCTAAAAACAGGTTACATCAATGAGTCTACAGACTCAAGCCGCCGGAAATGAAAACGCGAGCAATGGGGGATTTTAAGGAACATAAAAAGTTGTAAAATACATAGAGACGTTACAGATTATGGTCGTAGACCAGATCGCCATAAACGTGACAAGGGGCGACAGTAAGTCCAAAGCGACCACTAATTAAGGTAAGAGATATAGAATTAATTGTTAGATAGGTCCATTAAAAAGGTAAAATTTTGTTTTAACTTTAAACAAAGTACTGGACGAGATAAAATATTACTTAGCCAATTTATGGGAATTGATAAGGGGCGCCGAATATGCCAGCGTTAGGTAAGAGGCAAGAGTTATAGTAATGAGATGCACTTGCTAAATTGCCACATTCGCTTGTCGAGGAGCTTGAGCGATGGTACTTATGGAGGTACTCCCTAAATGGGCCATGTCCTGTAAGGAATACGGTAACGGCAGGAGAAAGGGGAGGAAACACTAAGGAGACCTTTGAAACCAGATCATGTGTGTATCTTCACTTTTCCGAATAGTTTCAGTGATCCTGCCACTGCTCCAACAGTTTTGAGTGCAAAATTTTCATAAAATATAAGTGCGGAGCTGGCAGAGAGTAGTATGCTACGGGAGAGATTGTTGAGTTTTTAGTAAGTGCATCTGCATATTCATTACCAAAGATCCCTTTGTGTGGTGAGACATGACCAAGTGAGGACTTATGTAAAATATGTTTTAGCCGGATTTTAATTCCCAAAACTTTTGGTTTTTTTGAGGCGCTAATTGCCTGTGAACTGGAAAGGCTATCACTATAAATTTTAATAAATTGTTTGGAAGAAACATTAGAAGTCCAATCCAAAGTTTTGTAAATGGCAAATAGTTCTGCTTGAAAAGCGGTGTTGTTGTCATCCAGTCTACAGGACCACTCATGGGTTACGACTCCAACTTCCGTTGCGCAGAAAGCTGCACCAACACCAGTTTCAGTACGTGAACCATCAGTGAATCCCGCAAGTAAATTTGAAGGTTTGAAGGAATTGCCGGAAGAATTTACTTGTATATGGGTAGTGTCTTCAGATGAATGGAGTTGCCAGCTTGGAATCTTTTGTTGAATGACTGCACGTGGAAAATGTAAAACAGTTATTTAATTGTTATTAAGGTATAAAATTTGACTAATGTAATATTCATATTCTAAAGTGAGAGTGATGGGAGGAATACCATTACTGACGTGCAGGCCGTCACTGGAAGTAGTCCTGTACCCCCTAGGCAATTGCAATAAAAACATTCTTTGGACAGAGATTAATTTTCCTTTTGCGGCTTTTGTTAAATACCCCCCCCCCCCCCTTTCAAATACCCGCTCCATAAGTTATAATTTTTTCTGTAATAGTTAGGTACCAAATTTTAAACATTTTGTTAATGCCCTATGATTTAGTAGTTAGCTTAGTAGAGTTATGATAATATTTGATAAGTTTTAAAAAGTTAATATGCGAAAACCAATTGAGGTGCTTACCTATAAAATTCCCAGGAGCTGCACACTGGGCACATGATGAACACTGGTTCCGTTTATTCTAATTGTTGGTTTTCTTTTTAAATTATGGGGATTAGCGAATGTTAGTGCGTTTGATTTTGAAGATGACAACTGTAGGTGAAAAGACTCCAAGATCTGTGTAAAGATCGCATGGACTGAAGGTGCCTCCCGTTCCAGGTCTTGACGCCGACGGCAAGAGAAAATAAGTTTGAAGTCATCCGCGAAGTCATAGAGTAAGTAACCTAGATTTTCTAATTCTTTCAGAATAAAATTTACAATAAGTCCCAGACAAGACCCCTGTGGGGATCCTTTTTCTTGTTGATGGCTAGAGAGACCACCTTCCCAGATAACTAATATGGTTCTATTCGAAAGATAGATGTGGATGACTCCAGCAATGTTACAAGGGCAATTAATAGATATGAGTTGTAGAAGGATATACCGCCATTCGACATTATCAAAGGCTCCTTTAATGTCGAGTGAGACCAGGGAAGTGTGTAGTCCTTCAGAAATTTTAAGCGCGCAGGAAGACAAAATTTCAGACAAACCTTTGACACATGATCTGCCCTCTCTGAACCCAAATTGCCTATGATGTAGAAGATTGTTAGATTCAAGGAAGACGGTTAGACGTTCATCTGTTCAGGCTTGCATCTCCATAATTCACCTATCTTAGAAAAATACTCAATACACTTCCTAAAGACAGCTTCCCCTGTCGCCCCCTTACAGCTAGGCCCCGCCTATTGCCATAGCTAATTCATGGCGATAACAATTTGGATCAGTTTTCATCGTAAATATTATCCCTTCGCAAATCTAGAGTCCGCGATGTATTCCAATAATACTTTGTCATGGTGACTACCGAAACTCAGGAGTCGAACGTAATATCTGCAAAAAGTACATACGTACACGTGAAAAAAAAAAAAAAAAAAAAAAAAAAAAAACTAGAAAAGAGATATTAGGACAAACACAACATCCGCTTGCAAACGAAAAATAATTAAATACTTTATTCTAATTTATACAAAAAAAATATTAAAACAAATAAATATTTTGCAACATAAAACAAATTTTACTGGTCAAATTTTCTGTGAGGAGGGGAGGACTCCCACACTTTTGTACTAACTACAAAAGTAAGTGGAATATTACATGCATAGCAAAATAATTTCAATTATATATTTATGTAAAAATATTGTAAAGAATTACTGAATAATTGAGCTCTCAAAAAAGGCCTCACCGCCCTTTTGTCATATAATCCACGCTGGTTCATTAGATGATACATTAGAGTAAAAATAAAAAAGAATCTTATATAATTTGCAAAACAATTTATTTTCGCCTATCGTTGCAAAGATATCGCTATTTTCTTAAGTTTTTTGTTTTTTCTAATAATAAAAGACTCACCAGTGGGCGAGACGTTCTGCTCTCAAAGCTGGTAGACGGGAGGTGCTGGGTTTGAACCAAATCGCGCCCGTATATATTTCATGTGGCATCTCGTCCTTCTTACGAGGGGCACAAAATCTATTTTGTAAATTCACTGAATTATTCATTAAATGATTTAGATATATTTAATGTGGTTATTACGGGTCCGGGTAACACCGGAAGTGCCATCTAGTCCATAATAACAATAAGGAAAAAAATTGTGCGTATGTTTTCTGTGCTATCTAAAGAGACCGCTTCCCGCACAGCTAGGAGAACAAAACACAGATATCTGCTTCTTTGGGACAGTGCAATCCGCTTTTAAAAACAGAAATATTTACTCTTTCAGCCTCTTTTTTTTCTAGGATAAAAATGAACTAAATATCGGTATTTTAACAAAAACATTTTAAATTCTCTGGTCACTTAATTTAGACCAAATCTCTGAATATTCGGAGGAAAATTTCACAAAAAAATATTCTCAACATTCGGCCCGAGCGAGATTACGAGATTGCGTTGTACTTAAATTGTTTTGCAACTAAATAACATTTTTTTGCAAGAAAATTATATGCAGGCTTTGGATCTCATAAAAATTGAAAGTAGTTTACACAATAAGAAAAAAATTGTTTTTAATATTAAACGACCCGATGTCAAAAGGAAATATGATTAAATTACTGCCCTTTTACAGGTTTAAAACTCACCCCCCCCCCCCCAGGTTTTAAAATAACATTTATTACTCATAAAAATTCTAAATAGTTTGGTTAAGTATAATATCTATTTATTAATATTTCCACGATGTGAAAAGCTGCAGAAAAGTACTTACTTGACATTTTATACCAAAATAAGTTTTACCACGGATTTTTTTATATTACGGACAAACGTTTAACATAACCTATACAAATAGTAAAACATTTAGAAAATTTTAAGTACTTAAAAAAATCCTTTAGATAGTGAATATGTAAATGCTTTTTGCTCTTTGCTGAGTGTTTGAGATTTCAATAGAAAGTGCACATAATTTCAATTTCAACAGCAATATTTTTACAGCGAAATATCGGTATTTTAGCGCGGAAATTCCATACGGATTTCAAATTAAAATTTTCAAAATGTTTAGAAGACAATATATTTTTTAAACAATAGAGTCGCTGTAAGATGAAAGCAACAACACCAAGGGCACTTGTAGCACGTTCTTTTTTTTCAATAAATATTTTAATACCAAGGGGTGTTTAATATTTTGATCTCTCATTAACTTTTAGTCAGAATTCAAAGTTTAATATATCTAAACGTCTGAAATTAAATCGGTAATTGCTATTTCGTGTTATCCTTACTTCATTCGGTTAGATTTCCTTTAAAAATATAATTGACTTTTGTGAAAGTACTCCCGTAATCCGGTTTTAAATTTCTCAGCCCAATCTAGTAATTGTTGTCCTATTTTCAGTTAATCAGTGTTTCACAATACAATTTTAACTTAAGTTATTTTCATATGGTGTTTAGCTTTTTATCCAAGGATGTACGCTGTGGACGGCAGTGAGGTTCGTTTGTATAGATTTATATATAAAATCACAATTGACAGGAGCCTGCATAGAATGCCCGGCGATGGCCAGTGGGCTCCAAAGCTCAAGGTTCTTTTGGTTAGATTTTCATTTAAAAAAAAAATTCATACAAATCGATTTTGTATACTGCCGAAATCTTCGGGGCAGTAAACTGTTGGTTCGTTCGAGATTTTCGTTTAAAATGCATATAAAGTCATTCAACACTGATTATCAAGGGTCAGGCAAATGCCGGCTTTGAGAAAGATAGTTAATTATATATGAATACTGTTTATAATAAGTTATGCAGTGCCAGACGTACTCGCAATTTTTTTATACGGCTAAAGTCTTACACATGATTTTTCAATTTGATACCGTGGATTTCACCTGCGGAATCTGCTTGAATCCTACAAGATACTCGGTTAATATTAATAAATAAATTAAACATCTTTATTGCGAATTCCACTGTAACTAACAAATGAATGCATTGATAGCTGAAGTGTCCGAAATATATACAATTACTCCTTTTTTGAAAACAATTTTTTTTAATTTATAGATCTATTGTAATTTAATGTTAGTAAATGATTACAAATTATTAAAAATAAATTACTTAAATAATGTGAGCCTGTAATTTTTTTATCATCTAAACAAATGATTTCCAATTATAAGGATCTTATTAATGCAGTACGAAGTTTTTAAAACCTTGAAAACTTCATAAACCAGAAACGGCTCCAGTTTACAAAATTCTGCAAAAATATATCTGCTTGAGACCAATTTCTTTTTATACTACGGGAGCTCAAAGCAACCAAATTTATTTTAAAACCCTGATATAACATTAAAATTACAATAATCACAATTGAAATTCATCAGCTCACACATTCATAAGCTACGCTCAAATTCATAAGCGTACTCTCTCGTGATATTTAGTGATTGAACTAGAAGTTTTAATAAAATTAAACAATTTTTATTTTTATTCAAATTTATTTATTGTGTTTTTTGTAACATGGCAGACTCATTTTATTAAATAAATTTTGTACTTCAAAACATGTTTGACTGGAAAGCAATACGGGAGGTTAACATCTATGCATATAGCACCTGTGGATTCACTGAAAAGGAGTAGTAAAATTTAAATAAACAAATGATATTATGTGAAAATAATGGAAGACCTATATTGAGAGCGTATTTTATGTAGGATTGTAATTTCAGAGCACCAACCAGTGAACTGGAATTTATCAAAACCTTTTAAACAGAAAATATTTCTTTAATGAAATTTAGTAGAATAAGGATAACTGAGAATATTCCATGAAATACTTTAAAATTAAACGACAAAAATTTACCTAGAGTCTGATTAAATTTAATGCCTTGCAGTAAATTTAATGAACACGACTTATCCAAAACAACATTCTGCTCAAAATGCATTCAGAACAATTCCAATCTGTATTCAAAGGATAGGGGAGACCGGGGGAATGGCGCCACCCGGGGTTATGCCGCCACCCCGCCTAGTTTAAAAACTAAGGGCAGTTTGAGATAGTGAATGTGCCTGCACTATAGCGGCCAACAATAATAACATTGCTTAGACAAAGAGTGATTTTACTGCACGTCGTTCGTTTGTTCTAGTGAAAAATTTAGTTTTCATCCAGTTGCTTCTTATTTTGGGGCTTCAAATGAGTAGAGATAAGCACCTTTTATTGTAACACTAGGTATTTAAGATAATATTACACGTAATCTACATGCATTCGCCGACATTTTGATACAATGTTTTGAACAAGTTCGGTTCTTCTTTCGGCTTTGATGGGGGATTTCCGCCATATTGTCCTCTCGGGGTAATGCCGCCACCATGCAAATAGGGTGAGAAATGGCCTAATTTGAATGTAGTGGAGCCGTTTCAGCAGAAATTTATATTTGTGACTTTTTCAGTTTGAGTTAAATTGTAACTGATAAATTACTTTTGTTTTCTAAATTGCTTTTTAAAAATTTTCAGTAGGTTATGTGTTACCTAGTATCCATTAGATGTACAGACGTGTGAAAATTATTGGAATAATTATGAAATTTACATTAATATCTTGTTATATTAAAGAAATAATACATTTAAAAATATTGGCCCATTTAATATTTAGTGTACATCCCCTTGTTTTTTATTAAAGATTCTATACGTCTTGGCATATTTTGTATGAGTTTTTGGCGATTAATTTGTATTTCGTTGTTATGATACCAAATTTGGATGAGTTTTTCTATCGGAACATTCTTGTTTGTGATGTTGCGTTTCTTTAATTTAATTAAAGAAAACATTTCCATGGCCTGGAAACAGTCCAGATATGAACCCCATAGAGAACCTTTGGGTCTTTGTAAAGGAAAAATTAAAGAAATACAATATCACAAACAAGACTAGTCTGATAGAAAGACTCATCCAAATTTCGCATACTGACAACGAAATACAAATTAATTGTCAAAAACTCATACAAAGTATGCCAAGACAAGTATGCTATCATTTCTTTAATAAAAAACAAGGGGATGCACACTAAATATTAAATGTATCAATATTTTAAAAATATTTCTTTAACAAGTTTTTATTGTAAATTTCACAATTATTCTAATAATTTTCACACGTCTGTATTTACTAGGTCATTAAAGAATGGCATCATTACCCCGATACAGTGGCGGAAATACCCCAGTATCCTGTGTAATCCCGCCACTGTGCAGAGGTTGAAAGAAGATTTTTTTATGGGTGCTTATGTTACTGTTATAATTACGGTTAAATTTATACAGATACTAAGGATCATGATTCAGCTTTAGAATTTTTACTGTTTAAAAAGAAACATTTTTTAGAGTTAAAAAAATTTAAATTCCCTTAAGGTGTCGCCATTCCCCCGGTCTCACGTATATCTATTCACTAAAATCTTATGAACTACATAAAACATTTCACTTTCCCTTCCATCTTAAGTTCTCTAACAGCTATACTCGAAAAATTTCATGTATGGAATCTAACTACATCGTACGCAGTTTAGATTAAAAATAAACCCATGCCATAAGGGTTTTTTGTCATTTATTTGAAACTGTCCAAATTTTTAAAACAACCTTGAGAAAAGGGGCTGAATGTGGGTTGATGAAGGATCAATCTTGAAGATTAGAATAGAATCAATAATGAAGAGTATCATTTTGGTATTCTGGTCAAAATAATAGTGAAAATCTTAGTGCTTTCATAGGAAAGTATTTAATTGGATTATGTTTTAAAAAATCACTAATTGTTTTCTCGAATTTCCCGAACAAAATTATTATAGGTAATGAATAAAAGAACGATACTGAATAAATGTAATTCTCGCGTCTCATAACTTCCATAATCATAGAATTATCCACATTACAGGTAAAACAATGTGAAGTATCATTCATGTGAAAATTATTATAAATATAAAAAACACTGCAGTATAAAAAATATTGAAATATAATTATAACATCTGTTACTGTATAGCTACTGTTATTTCTGAAACAGTAAAATGCATCCGTAACAAAGAAAAATTATCCATAATTTATGAAACTTTTTATAACAACAGGTTATTGTTATGAAACATCATCCTTTAATACGGTGAAAGACATATCTTCAATAAAATCAGAAGACGCCTAAAACAGTAAAAACAAACTTCACCAATTTCCACCCATATTATTATGTTTAGGGATGTCCTCTGCAATGTCTATAATTTGTTATAAGCACCGTACAATATGCTAGATCTTAAGATTGGAAGCGCTTAACACATTTGAGATCTCCCTTTCAGTAATTTCCTGTCACAGACGGCGATGTATGGAAATTCTTTAACAGCCCTACATATAATCTATAAATAATTGTACACGCTACGACTAAATCTTCTTTATGAATTATGCGCCCCATAAACTCAAATGGACATAAATACATATGTGCACCATTATCTCCATTTACAAACTTATAGAAGTGATTAACTTATAAACGAACAAATACTACAGCTTCTTCTGTCACATAAGCCCTCCATGAATCTGAAAACATTAAAGACCTTTTATTTTTTAAAAAATAAATTTCTACTATCAGATTAAGTTCACTTCTGTCGGGAACTTTTACGATAAAACAGTAATCAGTTCCTCTACGTAATCAACCAAACAAACATTTTTGAGGAATAATTTGATCAGCTGGATTCGTTTGTTTTTTAAAGTCTTTCGTCAACTTCTATAACTTTTTTAGCCCACCCCCTGATTTTTTTCGATGGAGATGTCATTCTAGAAGGTCAAACTTACAAACGATTTGGCGATATATATTCCACTCGATCACTGTACTCTTGCCTAAACCCATCTCTTTCTTTATTATTTTGAAAGTTGTTAATTCATCTGAACAACTTTAACTGAACTTCATAGTGAAATCAGAAATGAAGTTGTCGAACCCTTTTTCCATAGGTATTCACTTGCCGCAGATTTTAACATTGCACCGCAATTTGTATTTGCAGATATTCTCTTATCATGCCCATTAATGCACACCCGTTTGAATTCAGAATCTTGAAAATAGTTTATAGAATCAAATTCTTTTCATGGAAAATCAGATTTTTTTAAAATCTGGTAAGGTAATAAAAATTACTGAAATTTATTTTCTCAAATTTTATAAACAAAATAATCATTACATGTAAGGAATAAAGTAAAAATACTGGAGAAATGAAACTCGCATATCTCATAATTTGAATTTCTTTCATTTCAAAATAGGACAGAAAACAGTAATAAAAATGTATCCTTCATTGGAGAAATATGAATTTCAAATCAAACGTGGCCTCTTGCTTCTTTATTCTTGTTAGATCACATTGTTTGGGGCAGATTGTTTTTTTTTAATAGAAAGTGATCAAAGGTAAAGTAGACAAGTAACTAAAAATGTTTAGTTTACTTTCACAGGGAATGAATTAGGATCAGTTTCAAAACACCCTCCTTTTGTTTTAAATATTTTTATAGACTAAGATACTGAATTTTAAAATTAGATTTCAATGAAATGACCGGAGTTTGCAACGATGTGGCTAATATGATTTTATCCATATTTCATTCAAAATTTTTGCTTTTGTACAATTTGTATTTGCAGTAGACAATCAAAATCACCTGTTTCTTTTCTGGCAGAGGTGAATGTTTTAGTGTTTGTGATACGTGAGGCGAATGACTGAAGATATATTAATTACTTAACAAATAAAATATTCTGTCCTAAATCTTCTAACTTTTTATTGAATGTATGTTACATTCCCATGAAAGAAACAGCTTTCTTAAAATATTGAGTGTTTAATAAATCTACGCAAATCTCCGTTCACTTCATGTTTTTAAACGGTGTGTGAAATGAGTTTTCTTGTATAATGAATTTGGCGATCTAGATTAAGATAAGTTTATGGAAGCGTATTAAATCCTAGATAGATATAACCACCGGCATTTATGTTACACGGTAAATTTTAACGTATTTTTCTAAACTCCGATTAGTGGGAATCTATTAACATTGTAATGTTTGCAAAAATTCTGCGCCAGGAAGGTATACAAAACTGGACATCATCTTAAATAATATCCTTAAGGGCTGCTGAGAGAATATCTGTAGACGTCTTTGATGGGTTACATCTATTTTTATTGCGGTTGCAGTATGCGGTTGCAATATGCGGTATGCAATATGCAATATACGGTTGTATAAATTGCAATATGCGGTTGCAATATTTTATTTGCACGGATGCTCAATGAATTAATCATGGAGGTTTTTAATCTTTTTATCTCCTTTTTCTATATGTGCTTAGCAATATGCTTTATACATAAATGCCGCATGTTCACTTTACTCTAGAGAAAAGTGTAAATTTGAAGCACTTTTACCAATCCCACGTAGGACTTTTGCGGAGTTTCTCTCAAACAGTGGGAAAAGTCGATTTTTCTAATTCGTATTTTTTTTTTCTTTTAAACTGAATTTTACGAAAAGGGTGTTTCAAAATTAATTCATGTATTATATGTAAACGATAAAAATAAGATCAACAGAATTAATTATGAATGTTTTTAATTTGTTTATCTCATTTCCTGCATGTTCTTAACCACGTTTTACATGAATGTCGCATGATCTTTTTACACTTGGAAAAGTGTTAAATAATTAAGAGCATATTCAAGATGAAATTTCATTTAATGCTAAATTAAAATGAAGATTACCTCTTTTCAAACGGAAAAAAAATTAATTGAATTAAACAGAAAACACCTTTTTTTTAAACTCTAAAGTATCGCTGCATACCAGTTATCACACATTACGTTCAATACATTACACACTGTATATGCAACGTGTTATTGTCTCTCATTTCTGAAAACTGAAAGCATAATTCTTTGAAAGATGTAGAATTATAAACACAAATAAATACATACCATTTTTTTCTTTTTCATTGAAGACAAACATAATTTTAAAATTATGATACAGTTCATTACACTAAATATACATGACTTGCTGTGGGCAATCTTTATTAAGAACATATATATACTTTGTTATAAAAAAGACATGGAATTCAGAAACTTTCTTCTAAAATCAAACATCTTAACCCTTAAATGCCTTATTTTTCAAAAATCATTGTAATAATGTATTTCGGCTTTCATTTTTTAAATAAATCATGGGAAAAATACTTTAAAAAATCATATTTTGTTTTATGTATGGTTTACGACTAAAAAACAGTTTGTTACTAATCGGCAATACTGGGTTTAATTGAAAAAATAATTTTCCTTGATAAAATTCTATAATACTAAGCACACAAGAATTTTAGGAACTATAATAAGAAATAAATTTTACTTGCTCGCTGCAGAACAAAATAGGTTATTTCGCAAACTTCCAAATAAATCAAAAGAACAAGTAGCAACAATTGAAAAAATAAATCTATTATTATTCTTAAACAGCACAAGTGTTGCCATCTACATGTTTAAAACCGATTTAATAATATTTTAAGAATGTATTTTATTGGCAACATTAGGCATTATAGTTTCAATATTATTCTAAAAGTATTTTAGAGCCTAAATTGGGTATGTTGCCGAAAAGCAACACCCGGCATTTGAGGGTTAATATCCACTTTAAAATTTAAATACATAGAATTATTCTTCTACATTGCATTTTTTCTAATTCTGCTATTATACAATTTCCATTAATTTCTTTAACTTAACTCGGAGCATTACGCGCAACAAATAACAGAGGTAGAATTACAAGTTAGATCCTTCTTTCACAAGTTTTTGCTAAACGTCTTTTTTCGATTAGCTAGAAATGAAAG
Organism: Maratus speciosus; assembly: GCA_963932465.1. Classification (NCBI taxonomy): domain Eukaryota; kingdom Metazoa; phylum Arthropoda; class Arachnida; order Araneae; family Salticidae; genus Maratus; species Maratus speciosus. Next base: position 182,297,765 of record OZ010796.1, on the reverse strand, counting down.
GTTTATCTAATTAAAATATTTAGCATAAGTTGTAAGTAAAATATAATTTAATGAAGGTGCTCCCACTAACCTGAGGAACATCTGATTAAATTTATTTAATGTGCGAGATCGAAGGTTCTTGTTTAAGGTGTATATAATTAGGTGAAACGACTATACGTATACATATTACAAATACTTTTTTTGATTTGTTCTAGATTTAGGGACTTAGTGGCTTAGTTAGTGACTTAGTGGCTTTAAAATTAGTAGTCAGAAAAGATAACACATAAAAAATGCTTATTAAAATATAGGAAATAAAATTTAATAAAAATGTATAGTCAAAGCGATAGCAAATAGGAGCGAACTCTAAATTTCTTTTTTTCAAAAGACACCCTGTGATGAAATGAAATACTGGAAATAATATCATTTTCTGAGGGTAAAAATGTATAAAATATTAAAACATTCTAACTTGTTTATCATCCCACAACATGAAAAAAAAAACATTTTAATAGACCTTTTCGGATGATATTTATTAAATTTTGTTGCTCTGAATTTCAAATATAAATTTTGTAGAAATTTTCCCGTATAAATATTTGTTATAAAAATTTGGCGATTTGATAGTTTATTTATTTGTATTTTATACCATCAGCATAAGCATAAGCAATACTGTTTTAATACATTTTTCTATATATAGATTAGTCAATGAAATAGGGTAACTAAACAATCTGAAGCAAACAATAGCAAATTCTAAAATTAAAAAAATGTGACCTAATATATATTTTAAAACTTAAAATACAGCACTATTCTGGGATGTGAAATGTATTTATCCCCTTGAAAGGCGCTGGTATATTATATATACCACTTAATTTTATTATTAAATACCACATTGGCACAACAATTTTAGAATTAAGATTTGATTTTTGTAGTACGCGAAGAAAAACTATTTACTTTCGTATAAATTTGTTCGTAAATCCTAGTGTCATTAAATCATTTAAACATTTTAGCAACATAAGTACTTTGCCCATGAAAGTGTTCAGAAATACTCTTTTTACGAAAAAAATTTACTTTGTTTTTATTAAAAATTGCTCACCTTTTACACAAAGTCCATTAAAAATCGCAGCTGAATAGGAACGACCGCGCTTACACGTGAGACAACGTGTTAGTGCCTATTGGTGAGGAGACAAAATTTCCAAGAATGCGTTTAATTTAATCCTTGCATTTAATAATTGGATTTGAAATCAAAAGTTTTACAAAAGTGAAGGAAAACAAGTACCAAAAATGAGTGTTAAATTTTTGAAAACATAATTTCTCGTTATAAATAGGCTATTTAGAATCCGGGAACTCTATCATCTCATCATGTACTTTGTAGTGGCTTCCGTTGAGATAGTCTAGCCGAGTTGCACTACGATGCTGTCTCAGGTACTTAAATTGGCTGAATGTGTTAATCGCTTGGTGGGTAACTAATCTCAACTCCACTGTAATTATTTTTTTTGGTTAAGGCATGCCAAAATCAATGTATATTTATATTTATAGGTCTATTTTCGCATATCTTTCTTCAAATCATAGCGGCATTTGGGGGAACACATACAAAAATTCATCCTCAATGAATTTTGATTCCACTAAAGTAAAACATTTTGTAAAAGTATACAACTATATTATTTTATAACTCCTTTCTACACAACCTGATAAAAAATGTACGTTTATTTATTTTCTAACAATGCGATTTTTTTTCAAATAGGTTGGTTGGGTTGGGTTTTTTTTTGACGGCCGATTATCTATTCCAGGGATATAGGCCCAAGGGGAAGTTCCTCCGTGAGGGTCTATCTAAGCGAACCTAGCCCATATTTACGCATGGTTTCCCAAGGTTCGAAGAAAACCACGAAAACTACGAATGGCTCGGCCGACGGGCGCGATTGGGTTCGAAGCCAGCACCTCCCGTCAACCATCTTCGAGAGCAGAACCTCTCAGCCACTGGTGGGGCTTTTTTTAAGTAGGGATATTAACTTCTTGAGAAAGTCCTATTCCGAAAGTCGTTTTTGGCGTATTTGATTTTTTATTATAGGCTTTCAATGTAAAGAAAAGTGATAAGAGAAAACATTGCTTTTTATAACTAAGTACCTACATTTTAATACAAAAATTATACATTGGCTTCAGAAGCATATTTTTATACTGTATAAAATTTTCAAAATCATTTGGCAATTTCTGTACCAACAAATGCTCCGCGAAAACGACGAATTGAAATCGCAAGAGGGACCTATTGACGTTGAAAAATAGGGGAATGATTATTTTCGAAATTTAGAAAAAATCGGACGTTAATTAGCCAATATTTAAATAAAATTTCAGAAAAGCTTTCTTTCATCATTCTCTCAAAAGTAAAATAAAAACTTCGATTTCTCCCTGTTATCGAAGCTTCTTTTTTCGGGCTCAATTTTAGAGATGCAGTAAAACCCCACATTAAATTAGGGATTTCCTTCACAACGACAGTGCAATCTGTGAAGTGGGTCAAATCTCTGATTTTCTAAGAAGGATTTAGTCTCTTTTTCTGGTTTGTATAGTCGCATCAGTATATGAATAAAAGTCTTGGTTGAAAATTATCGCAAAATTATCTCCTCTGATTTTGTTTTCAATTACCGCGAATTTCATTTGCAGATTTTTCTCGGTAAATATTAAATTAAAATAACTTTGTTTAGTATTTGCTGCAGTGCAGGGTCACGATGGATTAGTTCTCGTCCCAGAGGTCCGACGTTTGCTCATATGCCACCGCCTCACATGGTGGGGCCTTTGCCAACCTCTCAAACCAGCCAGTTATTAGTAGGAGAATGCCGCCCCCTAGAGTTACGACACAGGACTACATACCACATATGTGCCGAAAGCCATTCCGCTTGTAATGAAACTCTTAAAATACTAGCGTAAACATATCCGCCTTTTATTGGCTTGAGACGAGAAAATAAGATGAAACCTGTTAGTTAACCAATGCGGCAGAGCGACAAGGCCTTTTTAAATACAACCAGAGCTTTGGCGGTATATTAATGCTGAGCTAAGCCCCAATATGACGGTTACTTTGGCAACAAGATGGATATTCATCATCTTCCCTTGTAGAAGTCTTAGCAATCCACAATTATAACTTCCAAATGATCGCCAGTGGGCGCTGGACTGCTACAGCTGCAAACTGTCGCCATGCGACCGCGAGGTGTCCCAACGCACTGCACTGTACGCGCGCTCTATCATCGATTGCTGCTCTTGTTCCTCCTTTTTTTATGAAAGCCATAATCTCCTCCTTAATGCCCAATAATTTGCTATCGTTAGCTAGAAGAATTAAAATTTTCAAAAGTCCAGTTCCTATGGAGGTATATTTTTTTTCTTTGAAATCCCGTGCATTAAGAGACGATTTAAGTTGTGCTTTGTTGCATTTTAGTATTTCTAAAGAGTTCCGTTTCTTGTACTAACCCGACGACACACAGTGGTCCCAAATCGCGATCAAGTGGCCAAAAATCATTTCTGGCTTTCCTAGTGGTTGTATATGATTCATTTTTAATTTTATAACATTCTAAATGATATTACATTGTGAATTTAAACCAAATGTAATTGGGGTTCCGGGGGAGGAGATTGGGTGGGGGCAATACAGGGAGTTTTTATTAAATTTAAATTTTCTTTTTTTAATGGATTTTTTTTTACAGGAATGATAATTTTCCACTTTTGATTGTGTTGGATATTTTCACTTTTTAAAGACAAATCATCTAATTCAGTTTCCCCTGAAATTTTAACGCCTTCCTCTCCCTCCCAGAAAATATACAGATTAAAATCTTATTTTTTTCTCTTTTTAATGTTATTGAAAAGTAACAATAAAGAGTATAAGCAGTCAATAACATACATAAATAACATGATATGATATGATGTGAATATGATATGATGTGAATACGATATGATATGAATAAATATGATTGTCAATAATAAGAAGCCTGAACATAAATTTGATTCGCAAAAAATACAAACTTTATACTATTCAATATATTCCAAGCTTTTTTGAGAAATTAAATATAGCCTAAAACGTTTCAATATCTGCTTAGTAGCAAAACCACCTCCGAAATTGAAGAATATCATTTGCGCTAAAATTGACCCAATTAGTTTTTAGAATTACCCTGGGGTATGTGAAATAACATTTATTGAAGCAGACGGATCAAAGATTTACTATATTGGTATGACTAGCAGGAAATTTAAGTATAGAAAAAGGAGCATAGAGCTGATATTAAATATAATAGAAAAACCACGGCCCTAGCAAGATTTTACCAAGAAGAAACCATCCAAGTAAATTTCAATAAAACAACAACAACAAAAAAAAAATCCCGTCCAGTCGATACTATGTATCCTTTATAAGAGAAACCATAGAGACTGTAATGCGGAAAAATTCAATATGTAACGATACAGCATCATTTCACTTACCAAAAATATGGCTCGCGCTACTCAATGAATGTGAAAATAAAATAAAATAAACATTCACATGAAATAAAAATGTAACGTGCATAATATGAAAGAATATGTGGAAAACTGAATGATGACGTCATAAAACGTGGAAATTTAGAATAGCTTTATTTATTTGTTTTTGAAAATGATTCGGAGTGAGTCGAAACATATCAACAGTCGAAATAAACGTATTTTTACTGGTTTTAAAGTTTTAATGTATACCTTTTAGCATTTGAAATTAATACATAAATAATCAATCAGCTAAATTTTGTCCCCCCCCCCACACACACATACGTGAAATCTCCCCTTTTTCAATTTGCCCCTATAGCAAGGAAAGTCTAAAAATATTATTACTATTTTTTAAGTTTTCGACATCTATTTACTATGAATTAATAATAAAATCATTCAATTCATTAAGTTCGGAAAAAAGCAGGGGAAAATTGTAAAAACAAATAAAAAATATATATAAATTGAAAAAATATCGCCAACTATTAAGCCCTCCCCTCCCCCGTGAATTAAAAAAAGGAAATTGACAGTGTTATGTTAATTAGCAATAATACGTAGGTGGTTGTGTACGACCAAAAACTCAATATGTAACGATGCAGCATCATTTCATTTATCAAAAATATGGCTCGAGCTACTCAATGAGTATAAAAATAAAGTAAAATAAACTTCCATATAAAATAAAAATGTAACGTACAATGTTGTATTATATAAACACTGACAATTTGGGTCAGTGCGAAAATTAGATTGACTTTAAACCCGATTACTGATTTTGGACTAATACTGGCAATATCCAATGTCCAACTTTAAACTACTGGTTCTCTCAAAGTCGCAAAAAGTCGCAATAAATCTCTTGAGATATAATTTTAGAAGGTTCATTCTACATTTTGTACTATAAAAGTCCGAGGAACTCAGGAGGACTTTTTTTATAAATCACTTTTTATGTACAAAAATTCCTTAAAACTATGTATATTTTTAAAAATTCCTCATTTTTAATTTTTGAGATTTTTGCAATCGAAAAATTAAATTACATATGTAATTTAACTTTGTTTCAAATAACTGCAAAGAAAAAAAACGACAAACTATCTGAAAAAGGTCTTAGTTAGGATGTGAATGCAGCGAATTTGCATGAAATTCACCCAACAGCAGAAAACGCTCAAAACTCCTAACTTCACATAAGCAATGCGAATTCATGTGAGCTTATAAAACCAAAATATTAAAGAATATAAATCGTCAGATATTTCTAAATACTGTGGAATTTATTTCATTTCGAAATACGAAACTTCGATTTTCTGATTTTTGGCCACATAATAGGGATTTGGGAGCGACTGTGCGACATAGTTTTTCCATTGACTCAGGCCCTGGGACACAACCTGGCACGTTCCTTGGCTGCGTTGCCTGCAGTCGCTTTTCAGTCAACATTTTCAATCGAGATGAGTTCGGGCTACACGCTGAATATGGTAGCATATTATAAGGATGGGATATCCGACTTTTAGCATAACAGTATAATCTTAGAGAAAATGTTATTTTATTTAAACAGAACATTTTTACGATTTAATAGAAAAGCATTTTCTCCTAGATTATTATACTGGTATACAAAAAGTCGGAAATATCATCCCTGATATTAGAAACTTTTGCTTTCAGAGCTCATCTTCGCCTTGTCTGGGATGGGAAACATATCACATTTGCTAAACTTTGCCCGTGTCGACGCCCCGGCTTTATAAATTTATGAATAAAAAAAGATAAAATATATAAATATTTAAAAAATATGTAAATATTTAAAAAAATATATTTAAGACTATAAATTTATAATATATAAATATTTAAATATTAAATTCGTAATATATTTTAAAAAAATATAACGTTATGAAAAATCTATTTAAATATTTAAAAAATATATAAATCTATGTATATTTAAAAAAATTATAAAATATTAAAAATATTATTATAAAATGAAAAGTTTTTAAAATATGAACCTATATAAATATGAAAAAATCTAAAAAAATATATTAAAAAATATATAAATAAGTTAAAAAAAATTATAAAACTTCAAATATATAAAAATACTTTAAATATTAATATATTTTATTTTAAATGTAAATATAATTATAAAATATTTAATATGTTCGTGTTAAAAAAATAATTATAAAAAACTTTTTTTAAATTATAAAATAAAAACTATAACGTGTTTAAAAAATGTATGGACACTAAAAATTAATAAAATATTTAAAATATTAATAAATATTTATTAAAATTTAAATATACATTAAAATACAACTCCAGCTTTTGGGGAATACTAAATGTAGAGCCCAATATGGCGTTTATTTTGCTAACAAGATTGATATGCGTCAGCTCCATTTATCCCTTAGCTTGTACCTTGCCAAACGACAGCCAGCAGGCGCACGACTGAACCTGGTATGTTCAAAGGTTGTGTTGCCTGCAATCGTTTTAGAGTCAACATTTTCAGTCGCGATGAGTTATGGCTGATGCAAAATATTGCATACAGGCAATTTCTGCTTTCAGAGTCTCTACTCTCCTTGTCTCTAAAGATAATAGATGTGTATACGGTCATGTCACATTTGCTACACTTTGTCCGAGTCGACGCCCCGAATAATATATAGATATAACAAAATATTAAATATCTAAATATTTTTAAAATATGTAAATATTTAAAAAAATAATTACATAAAAAATATTTTTTTAAACTATAAATTTATAATGTATAAATATTTAAAAAATATAAAAAATTTATAATTTATTTTTAAAAATATAAATATATTTAAAAATTTATAAATAAAAACTGTTTAAATATTTGAAAAATATATAAATTTATATAAAATTATAAAAATATTTTTAAAAATTGAAAATTGTAAAGTTACCTCATGTTGAGTTTAAATTTAACTTGTAGTTAATATTTAATCATTTGCTAATCGTTTCATTTTTTTTGGCGTTTTATTTTATAACTAGTCAGACTTTGCCCATATAGACTACTGCTTTCAGGGTCAAACTGCCTTCAGCACCATATAGCCCTGGTTCCCTCCAGGTGATAGACAAAGTACATTTTACTTGCAAACGGAAGACGATTAAATAAAATACTTTATTCTAAATTATACGAAAATAATTAACGTATGATTTTGCGACGTAAATCGAATTTTACTCATGAGAAATTTTTTATGAGGAGGGGAGGACAATTTCTCTGTACTAGTGATTATAAAAAGCGGAATAGTATGTGCAGGAAAAAAAATAAAGTAATTCAAATTGTATGTATGTAGAAATAGCGTAAAGAATTAGCAAGAAATTGAATTCGCACAAAACACCCCACCCGCTTTGTCATAACCCATGCTGATGCATTAGATGACACATAAGAGAAAAAAAAATCTTTTATATAATTGGGGGGGGGGGGAATTCGCTTATTGTTACAAGCATCTCAGTTTTCGTTGTTCTTTTTTAATTACAAAGTTTGTTCCTTTATAAAATGTATTTTTGCTTCATTTCTACGGAAAAGTTCTTTCCATTAATTTATGAGTACGGTTAATGGGCATATTCTCTACATTTTCCCCTTCCATCAGTATCTCCGAACTGATATTAAAGCACCGATATTAAAAAACAATGCAAATTCTGTTGCCTCTTGATTCAGAAAAATGATAAACACACTTGATTTCGTTTGAGTTACTCTCTAAATGACAGCCATAATACACACTCAGCCTTTCATCGTATCATTATCTCAAATTAATTACGTAAACTTGTCACATTATGCGATGAAAAACTAAGTGAAATTGAGTAAGCATAAAGGTACTTTTGTGTTAGCCGGGCGCAGGCTATAAATTGCCAAATATTTCCCCCTTCGCCATCATTCTTAAAGCATTCATTTCTTTTAAACGTAGTTTAATTTAAAATACATACATTTAAAATGAACCAATTTCTTTTAAAACACAAAGGCAAAATAATAATAATAATAATAATAATAATAATAATAACTGATACCTTAAAATTTATTCCAACGTCAAAACATTGTTTCAAATTAGAACACACCAAAAATAGACTTGGTGTCCAAAACTTAACTACTAAACCTGGACTTCAATAGTTGATAGGTAAATAGCGTCAGATGTTTTCTTACTTCATTCTCTGTATGTGAACGATGTGCTTATTGTTCACCATGGTTTTCGGAAAGACAAAACATCTAAATTTATTAAATTCCTTTTTAAAGCGGTTTGTTTACTTCAAGAATATTTTTTTAATGCCGATAAATCTAAATGCGCTTTAATAGGTAGCTTATCTCTGAAATTTCTATTTAACGATAAACATTGTATTTGTTTAGGACAGTCACTTCATTTACACTATAATATGGGTTACTGTACGAAAATTTTTTTTAATCTTTAAAATATCAGTAACCAAAATAGTTTCTTGTTTGTAAAAATCTGCACAACGTATCGGATTGAAACCAGTTTCTTTTTGCATGGTGAAGAGCATTGGAGCAAATTTTAGAACCTTGTATAACACTAGAATTAAAATAACCACAATTGAAATTCTCCTGCTGCTAAACTACTGTAATATTTTGAGTTATAGTTTGAACCAGAAATTTTAATTAATAAATGAAATAAAAAAAATAAGTTGTCTAACACAGAAGTCTCATTTTATTAAATAAACTTTCTAGGACAAAACACGTTTGACTTGAAACCAATACGGTAGGTTAGCAGCTATGCTTATAGTACCTGTGGTTTCACTTAAAGAGAGTATCAGAATTTAAATGAACAAATGACGTAATATGAGAGAAGTGGAAGGCTTATATTCTGAAGTTATTTTATGTAAGATTATGCAACTTCAAATCGTCACCTAGTAAACTGGAATACATCAAAACTCTTAATCTGAAAGTGATTCTTTATTGAAATTTAGCAGAATAAGTGTGACGAAGATTCTCTCTGAAATATCCTGGGAATAAAATTGCTTCAATGAACAGCTAATTAATAGAGCGATTTAGTGAACATTCCCTATTTAGCAATTTGGAAGAAAATTTTTCTACTATTTAAACTAAAGGGATAGAGGCTAATTTAATGCACTGCTGTAAATTTAATGAACTTTAGTTCAAGGAACCTTCTACTTAAAATGCATTCAGACCATTCCAAAACCAGAATTAAAATCCGACACCTCTTCCTGAAATTAAAGAAATCTATGCACTTCTTCAAAGTTAAGCTCTTTAAAAACTTTTCTTAACACGGGGGGAGTCGCTTGGGGCATGACATACCCCGGGTGCGTACGGTTTTTACAATTCTCACCACTATTTTTCGAAGAGTAATATTCAACTTACTTTATCGCATAATTTGTAACAATTGTCTCCCACTAAATAAGGTGACGATTATTATTTGCACTTATTGGTGACAAACCGAAAACCGTTCCTACACTGTTTATGCGCGACTTCCCCCGGGTTAAAGAATTCCACGTATTTAATCCAACTGGATGGCATACACTTTAGATTCCCAGATCATAAGTGTTTTTGGGGATTTATTGGAAACTCGCCGGATTTTCTAAAACCGTTCGGATGAAAAAGGTTTAGGGGTGGGGTGATGAAGGATTCGACCTTGAAGAGTAGAATGGGATCCAAGACAATTATGAATGATACCAAATTGGTAATTCTCGTCAACAAAATAATGAAAATGTTCGTGTTTCATAGCAGAGTATTTAATTTGATTAAGTATTAAAATTATTGAAATTTTAGATAGATTTAATTGAATTTTAGATAGATTATGAAAGAATTCCTAACAGTAACAGATTATTCTTATGAAACATTCATCCTTTAGTACGGTGAAAGGAGATAGCTAAAAGAAAATCAAAATGCTTAATTCAGTAAAACCATCTTTAACAATTAAACCCATTTTCGTAGTCTTTTGAGCTGCCTTTTTGGAAGATGTATAATTATACGGCTGTAAAATATACTAAATCTTAATTAAGGTATCGCCTTACGTGCGCTGCGCTTTTTTTATTTACAATATTGAACAAATACCTATTACTTCAATTGTAATACAGAATGATGAAAAAATAAAATTCTAGCAATATCTCCTAACCTTTTAAAAAAGGGCGTGTTTGGCCATTTTTTAGCAAAATTTCATGATTACGGTAGACGGCATGCACGTAGTTCAACTATATATATTTGTTTCCTTTGTACCGCGTACTACTGTTATACTTACCTGTGCACAGAATTAGGAGTTTCAGAATATCTTCAAGATTAACTGAAATATTTCAAAATATTAAAATACGTATTTTTTATTTAAAATTACCAATTTTTATATTCGAGTACGTATAAAATAATTACATTATTACAGAACTTAGATTCTAATTCATAATATAGTAATATGGAAAGCATTCTAACAAAATCTCACTGAAATGTTTAAAACATTTTATGTAATGAAGTTTGTCGAACACAGAGATAACTGAAGAAGGGTTTTTTCGGAAATCGCATTTAAAGTTTTCTTTTTATATCTTTCAGTTACATACAAAATTTATCTAGGAGTCACAATTAAGGTTTAATAGTGTTTTTGTGTAAGAAAAGAATGCAGAGAAACATTGTTTATACTTCTCTTGGCCTTCCTACACCCAGTTCTGGTATTTGACTCATTACTTCCTGTTTATTAAATTGACCGTAACTCTTCTATTAATCATACAAATAAAATTAAAAGAGATGTGGAAACGTAAATGATTTTTCTTTCAAATAAAACAAAGACGTTTCAAAAGTTGTCACGAGAACGGTCATTTTTATATAGGTGGGAAAGTTGTGAAACTCGTAACACAGTTGAAAACATCATTTCACCAATTTCCGTCCAAAGATAGTGATTTATAGAAATTCTTTAGTAGATATAATTAGTAGAGTCAGTAGTATATAATTTGCTTATATATGTACACACTACGACTGAATCTTCTTTATGCGCTTTATAAAGCAGATATGAATGCAAATTTTGAAGTGAAATCTTTAATGTGACAAATTATCTTTAATTTTTTGCATCCGGCTTTGACGCAAAGGGCACTTTGGAATAATTATATACATTACACATAATCTTTGACTGTTTTCTTATAGTAAAAAACCACCTTAAAACAAAGTAAACGACAGATAAAGCTTTCTACTTATCTCTATTACGGAGGAAAAAAAGCAGAGCGGTCAATCAGTCACATGCTATAGGGGAACACAGATTAGGGGAGACCGGGGGAATGGCGACATTTTTGTGGGCCCTCCAAACCGCCCGCCCCTCCGAGTGGAGGAGCCCCACATTCGGCCACTCACGGCAAGGCCTCTCCGTGAAGAAAAAAAAGACGACTGATGTGGTCCTTACCCGACGCCCTCTCTCGGACGTGGGTTGCACGTCGTCATTTGCCGATGAAAGCGCCATCCGGCGACCCCCCCAGCAAGACCCTCGAACTTACGACCTTGATATCCTATTTTTTATTACACCAAACGTCAACAGGTCGTTAACGGAGGCCGCCGAGAAGACACCGCGCCAGTTTATGGTGCAAGATGTAAATAGCACTCCCCGGGGTCGGAGGGGCTGCAAACTGGCAAGTAGGGCGCTTTCATATTTGAGAGCCTTTGTCCTGTGAACTGTGTCGAGATGCAACTGGTCATTTACCACCTGAGCGTCGATGACGATGACTTGCTCAGGAGAGTAGGCTACGATGTCGGGCTTAAAGACCCCAGCCTCGACCCGATGCACCGGCTCCTTATGCACCGTGTAGCCTCTCTGCGACAATGACCGGCTGAGGTAGTTAACCACAGCGTCGTGCCGCTGGATTCTCCGGAAGTGTGTGGCGTGGCACTGCTGCAAGATGTGGTTGAGGGTCTCTGGGACCCCACACCCTATTGAGCAGTATTAGAATCTTAGCCTTAGAACTTAAGACTTTGTTATCGTACCTTAAGATTGACTCGGTACGCTGGGAGCTGTCTTTGAGACGTCTCCGCGCCCACATCGGAATCATCCACCTCAAAGATGGTATTCCCATGCCACCATCGCACACCGAAGCGTGGATGGCAAAAGATGGTAAATCATGGGGGAGGTGGAGGCACTTCTTCACAAACTTCCTCAGCTTAATATCTAGGCGCTTCAGATGACCAATATGGAGACGTCCCATGACCAGTTGGTGCATGCAAGATGGAATCACATGCACCCGTAAGATGTACATCTTCTGTTGGGGCTTTAGGCGACATCCATCAAGAAGCCGAAGCTTCTCAGATAACTTAGATGGATCCGTGAACTTTCGACCCTCCGGCGTGAAACTGACACCCAGATATGTAAAAGTCTCATTTATCTGCAAAGTTCGAAGTGGTCTGTTGTAGACATGGAATTTCCTGCCACCATGATAGATGGTCTGTCCCTTCTTTCTATTCACCAACCAGCATAATGTAAAAGATTTTTCCGTGTTCAGCTTCAGACCAGTGGTCGAAAGGGCCGCCTCGAGGGATTTTAACATTGACGAAAGCCCCAACGCATCTCGACTGATAAGAACCAAATCATCAGCGTATGCAACGTATGGGGTCTTGCCCGAGCCCGTCTGGATACCAGACTCCGAAGGAATCTGGGCCAGGATCATGTCCATGACAAGAAAGAACATGATCGAACTTAGGGGATCACCCTGCCGGACCCCCCTCGTTGGATGGATGGGCTCGGATACGTTGCCTTGGAAGTTCAGGAAAGTCCTAGAACTCCCATAGACGAACTTCATATATTTTATAAAGTCGTCGGGGAGTCCCACAGACTCAATGGCCGCAAAGATGGAGGCATGCGAGACCGAGTCGAAGGCCTTGGCAAGATCACAGAATGCTATTGAGGCAGAATTGGTATCTTTAATATGCTTGAAAACCTCATCCAACAGATTTATTGCATTAGATATTCCATCAATGGGCCTAAACCCAAGCTGAAAACTGTTAAAATTTAGAGATTTCATTAATCTTTTTGCCAAGACCTTGTGGAACTCCCTAAGCATAGTTGACGAGATGCTTATGGGGCGGAACTTTGAGGGTTCCGCCACTTGACTTTCTTTAGGAATGAAGATGGTCTTCGAGTCAAGTATATGCTCAGGGACCCATCTGAGCTTGAGCCAGAGCGTGTATAACTTTGCCCTGGCTCGGGCACTTATTTTGTAGCACTGTGCGGAATTGATACCGTCGGGTCCGGGATCCGAATGGTACGGTATCCTTGCCTCAATGACCTCCTCTGGTGTTATGGGGTCCATGATGCTCGCTCCGTTATACCTTCCCGGAAGGGGGGCAAAAACCGGAGCGGCACCATACTTGGTCCGAGTCAACAGCTGTGCTTAATATGGAAATATGTTATTTGCCGTTAACCCGGGTGCGACCGACGTATCACTAAAGATACGCTTCGCAACAGTGCTACGATTTTTCTTGTACGCGGCTTGCAATTGCCGGTATTCAATCTTTTTGGCTTTCCTCCTGGACAAGGCGCTGGTATCTATTTCATTATTTCTATTGAGGCCAATTTTTGGTCTCATAAATTTGGGTTTTAATTCAAGGACGAAGGACATGCACAATTCCTTCGCCTTCTCCGGATCTGTATCATAAAGTAGTAAAGCCCTGTCCAGGAGTTCCGCTTCACCGAGACTCAACGGACCAAGATTAGAATGGCCCGTATTGAGCTCGTCGACATAATAGGCCGTGGTGCCCACCAACAAGGTCTTCTCAGGGTCAAACTCCGCCGTAGATGGCGTGGGACTCGGTGACGAATGAGTCGAGCAGGGCAGGCTGCTTGAGTCTGACCCGCCTCCGTGAGGCAAGAGAGCGGGGGCTGGTGGGGGACTGTTGACAAACCCCGATGTTTGTGGGGCGTCCCGGAGTCTATTTAGATGTTCAGTCACTTTACTTTTATACTCCGCACCACGCCTTTTTCCTTTTATGGCCTCAACAGTACGTCCGGAGACGAAACTGGTGAGCCATTGGTTTATGTTTCCTTGGTTTTGGTCTAGGACGAACAGCGCTTCGGCTTTCGCCATCGTTTCAGTCTCTAATGGTGTCCAACGAGATTTCATAGTCATTTCTCTCTCTATTTCCCTCTCCGCTGCAGCTTGATGGAAATCTACAGCATGCATACGCCTTTTGTGGAGAGTTAATCCAGCCTTACTTTTGCAAGTCTTACCGCAGGCATCGCAAACATATTGGGCGCTCCCATCGGCAGGGGCAGGCAAAGCATCAGTCGCCGTATTATATGCCACAGCAGCGCCAACAGCGCCGCCGTCTTCTATATCTTGGTAACTAGTGACAGCGACATAAATTAGCAAGAGCACGGGGAGTCGGCCCGTATCTCGCCGAAGATTCGCCAGCTAGCATTCAGTTCAATGGAGGGTGTTCCTCCACCTATCCGGCAGTACCAACTTGGAGGCGCTAGATCTGACTTGAGTCGGAGAGGCTAGGTTTTGCCCTACGTCAGCGACTAAAGGACAAAACTGTATTGCGCTTTACGTCCCCTGTAACTACCAAAGCCCCCCGCCAGAACACGGGACCAGGGCCCCACCCGAAGGCAAAACCCCCGCCCCGCACTCCAGACTAGGAAACTCTGCTTAGATTCTCCGTCAAGAGAGTCATAGTTACTCCAGCCACCCGGGAGAACTCGCTAGTGAGAATGCCCAATTGCTTTTCTTTTACTTTACATTCATATAATATCAACTTTTTTTGGTTGGCTTAGTACTTTTATTCACAAAATAGGTAAAAGAATTGAAAAACATTTTGAAATTTTAATTAAATTGAAAAATGATTTAAATAAGAGTCTTAAAAAAGTACGACTGTGAGAGAAAATCTCATGCAGCGAGTTCTTTCGGGTTAAGGGAATTTAATTTTTTTACCTCAAAAAAAAATGTTTATTTTTTAATAGTAAAAATTCCAAAGCTGAATTATTATCTTTAGTATGTGTATAAATTTAACCGTAATCATAACTGTAAAGTAAGCACTGTAAAGTAAGTCTTTCAACCTCTGTACAGTGGCGGGATTACCCAGGACACTGGGGTAATTCCGCCACTGTATCGGGGTAATGACGCCACTCTTTAATGACCTAGTAAATACATAAAATGGATACTAGGAGACGCATAACCTACTTAAAATATTTAAAATGCAATAATTTAGCAAAATAATGAATAATTAGAATGTTCCTTAAACTTGATTTATTAATGTGCTAAGCTTACAATTTAACTCAAATTGAAAAAGTCGCTCTTTGCCATGGTGGCGGCATTACCCCGAGAGGACAATATAGCGGAAATCCCCACAGCAAAGCTAAAAGAAGAACCGAACTTGTTCAACAAATTGCATCAAAATGTAGGCGAATGCATGTAGATTACCGGTAATATTATCTTAAGTACCTAATGTTACAGTAAAAGGTACTTAACTCTACTCATTTCAAGCTCCAAAATAAGATGCAACTAGATGAAAACTACATTTTTCACTAGAACAAACGAACGACATACAACAAAATCATTCTCACTCTAGGCATTGTTTCTACTGCTGGCCGCTATAGTGTAGGCGCATCCACTATCTCAAACTGCCGTTAGTTTTTAAACTAGGCGAGGTGGCGGCATAACCCCGAGAGGCGCCATTCCCCCGGTCTCTCCTACGTTTCTGCTAAGCGGTATCATTTACGTAGAACATTCTGAGTAGCTACAGTATAACTATAGTAATGCCAAAAACCGTTTTCGAACATTCGTTAAAGGATATTTAACACTTAATTGCTGTTAGCAGTCTCACAGACCGCAGCTTTTTTCAGTTTTCACGGTTTAACTTATAATTTTCAGTTTAACTATAGATACTGGTTAAATTTTGTAACTTTTAGACTCTAGTACTATCACTAAAGACTTCTGAATCGATAAATTTTAAGTACAATAGTCCTGTAAATAAAGTTTAATACAGAAATATTATTTCATAGGTTAATGTAGCTTTTTATTCATCTTTAGATTAAGCGGTCTCACAGTAGTTATGCGACAATTTTTGTCACAGTAGTTAAGAGTTAAAAATGAGAATTTCATAGTTAGTACAAGGACATTATTTCAAAACACACAACTCGAGGAATAACTGAAAGAGTTAATGAAAATAAATGTGGTCATAATCCTGGAATCTATTACATACCACATCACGCGGTAATACCCGGAGTTAACCCGGGAGAACTCGCTAGTGAGAATGCCCAATTGCTTTTCTTTTACTTTATATTCATATAATATCAACTTTTTTTGGTTGGTTTAGTAGTTTTATTCACAAAATAGGTAAAATAATTGAAAAACATTTTGAAATTTTAATTAAAATGAAAAATGATTTAAATAAGAGTCTTAAAAAAGTACGACTGTGAGAGAAAATCTCATGCAGCGAGTTCTCCCGGGTTAAAATACCGATGAATATGTGTATAATTTTCGATGCCTTTTCGAGTGAACCATATTTCATATCCCTTAATGACTGCTTGAGCCGAAGTCCGAAATTAATGTCCGATATTCTAATACTTCTCCCACAGTTCCGTCTGAATAAGGTTGTCATAATGGGAGATATAGATCTCTACGGAGTTTATTGGTAAATTACCTGAATTTCAAAGTCTTTCGAAGTTTTCCATATGTGCACAATTACCTCGATTTACAAAGTTATAACATAATTTCTGAGAATAATTTGACCAGCTGGATTCGTTGGCTTTTTAAGGACTTTCGTAAATTCCTAAAGTATTTAGGTCCTCTTATTTACTTTCCTTTTTTTGGGTGGGGGGGGGAGTTGATATCATACTAGAAGGTTAGACTACAGGGATCTCGGCGATATCTGTCCCACTCAATTAGTGTAAATATGCCTAAATCCAATCGTTTTTATATCGAAATGACTGATTTAATTGATCTGGTCAGGTATAAATAAACTTCTTAGGGAAATCAAAAGTGTAATGTTGGAACCGTCTAAACTTTTTTTTCAATAGATATTCACTTGTTGTATATTTAACAATGCATCGCAATTTTTATTTCTTTACAGATATTCTCGTATCATGGCCATTAATGCAATTTTTTTCTTTCAGAATGCGATAATCTTGAAAATAATTTATTGCATCAATTTCTGCCAAAATGAGATTTTTTAATCTAATAAGGAATTAAAAGTTACTGAAATTTATTTTCTCAAATTTTATAAGCAAAATAATTATTAAAGTTGAGGACTAAAATGAAAATACTCGATAAACTGAATTAGCACATTCATAATTTGAATTTTCTTTTCAGAATACAAGAGGAAACTGATATGACATTTTATCCTTCATTAGAAAAAATATGCATTTCAATATGTGACGTCATGCTTTTTTATTGGCTTCACTTCACATTGTTTGCACATATATATATTTTTTTAATAGGAAGTAAATGACTGAAAATTATACAAGTAAATAAAAACGTTTAGTCTCTTTCACAGGGCTTGAATTAGCATCAGTTTTAATCAGTGTTGTAATCGTAAAAAAAACAGAGGGTATACGGTATAAGCATAGGGTATACGCTAAAGTCATGGACGTTGATGGCTAGAATGTGCGCTATAGCTTTGTTTAAGAAACAGAGGGTAGGCGAACCTTCTTAAAAATATCCAGAAGGACCGTCCGGAGAGACCGCGTATACTTCCGTATACCCTCCATTACACCCCTGGTTTTAATACAGTGACCGCTTTCATTATTTTAAGAGAATAAGATGTTCAATTTTAAAAGTAGATTTTGATGAAGTGATCGCAGTTTGCAAGAATGTGGACAATGTTTTATCTTTCTTTCAAATTTTTAACATTTGAACAATTTGTATTTGCAGTAGACAATGAAAATCACCTGTTTCTTTTCTCGGAGAGGTGAATGTTTGAGTATCTGTGATACGTGAGGCGAATGACTGAAGATATATTAATTACATAACAGATTAAATTCTGTCCTGTGCTTTTTCTAACTTTCCGCTGAATGTATGTTACTTTCCCATGAAAGAGACAGCTCTCTTGAATTAAATGTTTTATTAATTTACGCAATAAGCAAATCTTCGTTCACTTCATGTTTTAAAACGCTCTGAGAAATAAGTTTCATATATAATGAATTTCGCAATCTAGATTAGGAGACGTTTATAGCATTTCCTTTATAAGGATGTTAATTTTTAGACAGATATAAGCAACGGTATTTATGTTAGTGTTCATTTTACCGTCTTTTGGTGAACTCCGATTAGCGGGAATTTATTGGCATTGTAAAGTTTGCAAAATAATTACGGTAACTAGTTATATAATATAGGACACTATCAGGGATAACATCTTTAAGGCTGCTGAAAGAATATCTGCAGCGTCTATGTATATGGCTTTATATCTATTTTTTATTGCGGCTATGTAAATATGATCAAATGAATTTGTAACCATGCAATCTATTTTAAAAATATGAATATTATTCCCTACAAAGAATTCTTTTCGAAACGCTGTTTCGATGTTAGTGGTTTTCCTCTGCAATGCTCAAAAATCTGCATCCACTCCGCAAACGAAATAAAACTGGGCCACATCTACTTTTATTAATCTTTCGAACGGTGATAGTTAAAACATGTCAAAATCTTTTTTTTTTTTCCGAAAGTGACTTTCATGACGCTTTTCGCATTTTGATTCTATTGCCCATAGGGTTAACATTAAAGACGTTTAATTTTAAAATAACCAATTTTATGCAATCTCTCTGACATTTTAATACAATATACCAACATTTCAGCTAATAATCGGGTTTAAATTTTTTTCAGAAATTATCAGATTTATAGGAAAAATAATTAAAATTATCCTATAGGGTTAACATTAAGTGCTTTTATTTAAACTTAGAAGTTAGTTTTTCATTAACCCTTTATCTACTAACGGTACTTGTAAGTACTATTAAAATAACTTTTTATAAAATTCATTTAATATGTCGATTAGAAGTAATACAGTTTGGAATGGGTTATAGATGCATTATTTTATCTTGTTCCAAAAGCATTATTTGTTACACAAAACAAAAATATCTTTTAAAGAATGATTTCTTTAGTCTTTGCATCTTTTCTGCTTTCTTGGCGTTGGAGGGGAGGCGGGGGGGGGGGGGTGAAGAGAAATTTTCAATTCGGAAATATTTCTATATTTCGACTGTAAGAATATTATATTTGTACATTTCCTAATTCTACAAAATACTAAGAAAATATTTAAAATAAAAGATTTGATTGAGCTTATAAATATTGTGCAAAAATCCCTCTAAATTCAAATTTAATTAATCCTTCTAAATCCTTCAATCCTCCTAAAATTCTTCTACAATTTATTAAATGATTATGTAAGTCTTCTAATGTAGTTACAAAAATTAACGAAAAATGCTTTAGAAGATCAAATTTTCATGAATTCATAATTCAGTACATAAAGGGTTAATTCACCTGAAATTTTAATAAACTAATCTTTTATCATTTGATGAGTAAAATTTCGTTTTAGAAATAACGAGATTTATGAAAAAAAAATAATTAGATTGAAAATAAATCTCCCATATGTTTTCTAGTTAAGAAGAAAAGAAAAAGTACTTTTTACAACTAAATTTCTACATTTTAGCAAGGAAATTGTGCACAGGCTTCGGAAATCGTGATATATATAACTTATTATAAATCCAAAACGTATGGGAAATAATGAACTATATTGTTTGAATAATAATCATACCCGATGGTTAGAAAAAAAAAGGAAAAAGTTTCTTACAAGACTTTAAAAACCTAAAGTTCAGTATTTGAACAGCACAGATTATTCTACATAATAATCGAATAAATATTCAAAACTGATTTTAGTTATATTTAAGATTATGATAAAGGGCTCGGGGAACGGCGGTCTTTCGTTTACAAACATAAAATCAGCGTACATACCTCCCCGGATGTATACGGCCGATGGCAGTGGGATCCCCAGCATTAGTTTAGTTTTGATAATTTTCGTTTAAAAATAGAAAATCAGACAAATTCGATGGTGTAAACTACCAAAGACAATGGAAACCCCAATGGGAACCCACCCACCCCCAAGTGTTTGTTTCATTTGGAAAGATTTTAGTTTAAATTCAAACTCTAGGCTCCAGTGGGCAGATTTTATATACAAAGATTGCTCAATGTCGATTTTAGTTATGTTTAACAATATCACGAGGCCGAGCACCGCGGGAGTGTCACATCGTCTATAATAATAAAGAAAATTGTGTATATATTCGCTATGTTCTGAAGAGACCACAAAGAGAACAAAATCAGTTGTTTTTGATTTCTTATTTTTGGAATCTTTAATTAACTACCCATAATGAATCCTATTAATGATTTCACTAAAAACACAAATTATAAATGTAGTAAAGAGGGAAATTTTAAACAACACAATTTCAATAGGGGATCATGAAAAAACCTCTACAGAACAAAGTAATTAAATTAAGAATAAAAATACAACAGGATATTAAATTATTACAAATTCCAAAAATAAACAAACCTCAACATAGCAATTGAACTCTGGCATTCATTATGTCATAGGACTTTCTGTGAAATATTTATTAGGAATATAGATTAAATTTAGTAAGAAACATGTAATTTTTCCTCTCTTTGGAAAGCAGAAAAAAAGATAGTCAGCCAGATAAATTAAGAATTATAATATTCCACTGATCAATTGAAAAGTTCAATATAATATCAGCTATGAATGAATAGTGGTTACATAGATTGCACTATTTGTTTATCTCCATGTGGAATCGAATGTTAACACCACTCTACTCGACTTTGTACAATTTAAATAACTTCAAGAACTTTCCATTAATTTTCTTTTTGCGCAGTCGCAAATTCTTAAATTTAAAACAAATTAAAATGATGTTTAAGAAACAGTGAGGATATTAGCTATAATTCCTTTTTTTTTTTTTTTTTTTTTTTTTTTTGCTTTATCTAAACACAGTGCTTCATGTAAAAGAGAAATGGATTTAGATAATTTAAGGATTAATCTATACTTATAATATTATAAAGAAGTAAAAATTGTTTGATTGTGTGTTTGTTCGAGGAGCTACCGACCCGATTTCAAAAGTATTGGTATCAAAATGTTTGTGCTAGTCCCACTTAGAACATGGGCTACATCTTGAGTTCGTGCCACTACCCCAAATGGGTGAAGGAGTTTAAAACGTTCTAAAAAGGAAATTTTTGTGTTTCTGATAGGCCTAGAAACATGAAATTTGAATGGTAGTTACTTATAACATATAAATGATCTCTAAGAACATTTCTTAAAACATTCGAAATTTAAAGGGAGTGAAAATGCGCAAAAAACGTTCAAAATGGCGATTTCTACGCATTCTCAGGAAGTAACAAACCGATTAAAGA
This sequence comes from Maratus speciosus, assembly GCA_963932465.1. Taxonomy (NCBI): domain Eukaryota; kingdom Metazoa; phylum Arthropoda; class Arachnida; order Araneae; family Salticidae; genus Maratus; species Maratus speciosus. The sequence goes on along the minus strand of OZ010796.1, from coordinate 182,276,033 downwards.
ATATTGGTGTCAAAATGATGGAGACAGCCCTTTCTCCAACATAGGGTATATGTATCGGTATATATTATATGTCGGTGCCACTACCCCAAAGGGGGTGCAGGAGCAAAACACGTTCTAAAAATGCGATTTTTCTGTTACTAAAGGGCCTAGAAACATAAAATTTTGAATGGTAGTTACTCATAAGATATAAATGATCTTTAAGAACATTTCTTAAAACATTCGAAATTTAAAGGGGTTGAAAATATGCAAAAAACGTTCTAAATGGCGATTTCTACGCAAACTCAGAAAGTAGCAAACGGATTTCAAAAGTAGTGGTTGGAAATTGGTCATGACAGACTTTGCTTCAACGTAGGCTCTATTGCATGTTGGTGTCACTATCACCTGGAATTTGCAGGAGCGAAAAGCGTTCTAAATTGCGATTTCTGTGATACTGAAGAGGCTAGAAACTTTAAATATGACATGGTTGTTACTTATAACAGATAAATGCCCTGTAAGAACTGTCGAAAATAAATTCGAAATTTAAAAGAGGTGAAGCGAAGGGAAGGGGCGAAAAGCGTACTAAAATAGTCCTAAATTACGATTTCTATGCAATCTCAGGAAATAGTAAACCGATTACAAAAGTAATGGTTGCGAATCAATGGTGAGTTTCTGATTCCACAGAGGTTATATTTTATGCTAGTGCCACTACTACATCGGGTTGGCAGGAGGAACAACAAATGTTCTAAAAAAAGACTTTAAAAACTTTCTGAATTGCCATTTCTATGGAATATTAGGAAATACCAAACCGATTTCAAAATTAATGTACCCAAATTAATGGTGACAGTTTGTGTTTCAGCATAGGCATTTTATGTTAGTGCCAATGCCACCAGAGAGATGGTAAACCAATAGACAAGAATCTTGGAAATTGAGATGATGGTTATTTTTTAGATGTAAATGCGTACTAAGAACGGTTTATTCAAAATTTCAAACGAATACTGAAATGAGCGTATGAAATGAGCATAAAAGCATAAAAATATTTTTTAAATAATTATTTATTTAGTTTTAGTTATTTTTATTAAGTTGTCTCATTTCTGCCTACCGCAATGTAATAATGAGGTTTTGTTAAACTGTGTTTTAAATAGTAATTTTTGAATTATTCCTAAAAATATAATTCTGTTTAATAAAAATAAGACATATGAATATCACTTGGCATATTTCCACTGTTACGCAAGCAAAGCAGCGAGGTTTTCTGGTTTAAGAATAAAAGGTTGTATTAGTCTTTTACTTTTCATACTACGAGGGCAGTATGATAAGTACCTGGCCTCGGCCAGAGATGTTGCTACTAGAATTTAAAAAAAGATTTATTTCGCCAAAGTGATCTTTCACATCAAATCTGGCCATTTGCCAAGTCACCAAGTTGTTTAGTTTGTGAGTGGAAGCCATTTGAATAAAACAACTTTGGTAATATTTCAAAAATGAAAAAAATTGAATATTGAGTAGTGATAAAAAATCTGTTTTTGAAAATGAAAACAACTGATGAGATTAAAGCGGAACTCAGAAAAGTTTATGTGGACTCTGCACCTTCGTTACCAACCATAAAATATTGGACAGCTGAATTCAAACGCGCCGTACAAGCATTTTTGTTGAAGAACGTCCAGGTCACCCAACTGAGGTTACGACATCAGAAACGATTGAAAATATCCATGATATTTTGACAAACGATCTAAGAGTGAAAGTGCACGATATTTCTGAGACAGTGGGCATCTCAATTGATCGGGTGTAAAAATTTTTAACAACAAATTTGAATATGAAAAAGATTTCCGCAAAATGGGTGCCGCAATTGCTCACTATTGACATTAAACACACTCGTATGCCAATTTCAAAATAATGTTTGGCGAAGTTAGGGAAATCCAAATGATTTTTGGCATCGATTTATAACTGTTAACGAAACATGGATTTATCACTGTATACCAAAAACTAAAGAACAGTCCAAACAGTGGGTTTTTCGTGGCCAACTTGCGCCAAAAAAGGCTAAAGCGACTTTATCTGCAAACAAAATCATGGCTACAGTAATTTGGGATTCATGCGGCATATTTCTCGTCGATTACCTTGAAAAAGGTAAAACGATTAATGTTGAATATTATTCCAACTTATTGGATAGTTTCAGCCATGTTGTGAAAGAAAAACATCCGCATTTGGCAAAGAAAAAATTATCTTTCATCAAGACAATGCATGCGTGCATACCTGTGTCATCGCCATGGCAAAATTCTATGAATTAGGATACGAACTGCTTCTGCATCCACCATATTCACCAGATTTAGCCCCTGCGAATATTTTCTATATCCAAATATGAAAAAACGGCTCGGTGGAAAACAAATTTGGCTCTAACGATGAAGTTATTGCTGAAAAAAACGCCTATTTTGAAGGGTTGGAGAAATCGTATTTTTAGAGGGAATAGAAAAAATAGAAAAACGTTGGGCTAAGCGAATCTAACTAAATGGAGATTATGTTGAAAAATAAAGCGCATTTTTGACATAAAAATGTGTTTTTCTTGTCAAGGCCAGGTACTTATCATACAGCCCTCATATAATGTAAAATAATTAACTAGGTTAGAATTAAGTATAAGTTATAAAACTTGGAAATAGAATAAACATGAGATTAAATTATATTTTAATCTGTGTAACTGAAAGCGCGGAGTGAGAAAATCGTTGCGATTCGGTTTTACTTTTGCTCGAAATGTAAACCGTTCTTTCGCTCTGTATCATTGCGTAAGAGAAATTCGAAGCGACAATTAAAAGAAAATATTTTGAAGGGAACTTTAAGAGGAAAAAGCCTGCACTGGCACAATGCTAAACTGAAAATAAATATGCGTAGCTAATTGCAAAGAAAAGAATTCAATGATATTTGAAGGGGAAAATAAGGAAATTAAGGGGAAAAAACTTAGAATATTATTTAGTTAGGCTAATAATTAAGATACTTTAAAGCAAAATCTAAACACTTATTCGTATATGCATCATATAAGATAGAAGAATTGCAAGAGATAAATTTTACTTAGTTTTCTTTTCTTTTCTGGGACTTAATACAGTTTTATCACTTACAGTTCGGATTTACGAATATATAGCTGGTAATTTTTTTGGCATGTTACATTCTATAGGAATTTTTTGAACATTATAATATCACTAATCCCATTCCGGTTGCTCATCCACTCAGTCCAAAAGGTGGGTAGTTTCTGATGCACTTCTGGATAATTCAAGCATGTCCACGGGGGACTGTCACAGAATTCAATAGATACCTCACGATCGATCAATGGATATAGATTCACACTAGAGCATCACTAATCACTTTCAGACTGCTCATCTACTCAAACTTCACCCATTCGACCAAACAAAAATAGTTTAGTTTTCTTTTTACTTCTGGACAATCAGACCCAGGGCGATCCAGGGCTGTCACAGCTTCCATTAAATACCTCACGACCGATCATCGGTTGTAGACTCATACTAAATTCATTGGTAACTAATTTGTATAAGCTAAAATGGGAAGGGCGTCAAAAGAGTTAGTTTTTTTTCTGCTCTCAAAACTAAGACTCTCTGCTAAATTTTTAATTCCAACTTTCGCCTTTTTTCAGCGCAACCGTGGGAAACAGACAAGACCGTTATCGTTTTTACCATACGCTTTAAATTTCTGGTGATACAGCACATGAATAATTAGGTGAACCAACTACACGTACACAAGTCACAAATAATTCTATGAATGGTTTTTGAACCTGCCACATACAGGGATTAGTTTAAAAAATAAAAATGAATGTCTAAAAAATGGCAAATGATTCTTAAAAGTTTTCAAAATACACCCGGTGATGAAATCAAATGCTAGAAATGAAAGCACATTCTGTAGGTTAAAAGACAATACATATAAAAACTATCTTCATACCGGGTGTCCCAAAAAGGACTGACTGATTTTAAAATTCAATAACTTGCAAACGGTGACAGATATTTAAAAAATTCTTGCAGGAGGGTTATGCATAAGGTCAAAAGTTTTATTACAGTGATTTTCAATTTTAGTTCGAATTACAAACAATAGATGGCGCTGCGATCAATAGACGCTGAATTCAGGCTCGATTTTTGGTACTTCGTGGCCCGGATAATACATTTCCATCTCCTTTTTCAGCATGGAACAAGAGAAAGGACCAGAAATCGAGCCTGTATTTTGCGACTATTGCTTACAGCGCCATCTATTGTTTGTAATTCGAACTAAAATCGAAAATCACTGTAAAAAAACTTTTGACCTTATGCATAACCCTCCTGCAAGAATTTTTTAAATATCTGTCACCGTTTGCAAGTTATTGAATTTTAAAATCAGTCAGTCCTTTTTGGGACACCCGGTATAAGTCTATAATACTACAACATTAAAAAATTATTTTAAGTAATCTTTTCGTATTGACAATCATTATGTACCCGCAGAGGCCCCGCGAAACATGCGAGTTGAAATCGCGAGACGAATCTATTGACGCAGGAAAATTGAGGAATGATAAATTAAGAAACTTTGAAGAAATCAGACTGTAATTAGCAAACATATAAACTTTCCGGAAACCTTTCATTTATAATTCTTCACCACTCACACCAAAAAAAAAAAATGTTCAAAAGTTTAGTTTCGCGGGATTTTTTTTCTCGCTTTTATCGAAGATCCTTTCCATTGGGCATAACCAGTGACTGAGGGGTTCTGCCTCGAAGCTGGTAGACAGAAGGTGCTGGGTGAGCCTTCTATGGATTTCTTAGAGCCTTGCATAAATACGGGTTAGGTTCCCTTCGAAAGACCCACACACGGAGGGCACCTCCCTCGGACCTATATCCCTCCTATAGAGATAATCGGGCATCATAAACACGACCATCTTTTCATCGGGATCGACTTTAGATATACCGAAAAACACCCCCTTTACAATGAATGCGCAATCCGTGGAGTGTCCTGTTTCTCTCCAATGTTTTTTTTCTATCCTGCGTTGTATCGTCAAATTAATATACGAATAAATGATTATTTAAGTTGGAGAATTTACCGGGGAGTTTAGATACCACAAATTCCCGCCTATGATTTTGTATTCCGGTAACGCAGATTTCATCCGCATCTTTCTATCGGAAAATAATAAATCAAAATATTTGCTGCCAATTTCCGCCTGCACAAGGACATGCAGGATAGGTTCTCGAACTGGAGGCCCCACTATGGCTCATGCCACCACATCGCATATTGGTGTCTTGGCTATCCTCCCTAGCCAGTTGTAAGCTCAAGTCCTAGAGTTACCACGCACGAATACATTTCACATGGTGGTCGCACACCATTCGGCTGGTACTTTCTCCATCGGTTGCCACCCGGAGTACGCTCATTTAATTGCTCCTGACACAGAGAGTCGCTAAGAGACTGCGAGGGTCTCCCAAGAGCACTGTGCCGTACTTTCACTTGTAGCATCGGTCGCCATGAACTTCAGTTATTCACTCTAACCCGACGACATATTTTTTGAATCAGCTCGGTCCCCATGACTAAATTTGGTGAACTCTTCGATTGTTTGTCGGCTTGTAGTATGGATTGCCATGGTCTTCAGTTTCTCGTTCTAATCCTACGAGGTAGTTTTTTCACTTAGCTTGGTCCCGTGACTCAACTTGGGATGTCCCTCGGCTTCGTTGACTGCATTCGCTTCTGAATTTACACTTACACCGAGTACTGGTTAGACGCGAAATTGATCATTTTAGCAAAATTTGCTTTCAGAGCCCATCCTCGCTTTAGACAGACTCGGATAATAGTAATGTATGCGGTAATTTCACATTAGCTAGACTTTGTCCCTAGTCAAGACTCCCTGCCTATATATAAATACACTAAAATATGAAAATAATAAACAAAAAATTTTAAATATTTGTAATTAAAATATATATGTATATAAATATTTGTTAAAAAATTTTAATATATATTAAATATAAATATTAAAAAAAATTATAAACGTAATTACAAATTATAAAATAAAGTATAGAAATATATTTAAAATTTATTAAAAAGATTTAAATATGTAAATATTAAACATATTTAAATTGTGTCAAAATAATTAAAAATAAGCATTTTAATTAAAAATATATATATAAATATAAATATATATGTATGTTTGAATAAAAATTTAAATATTGTAACTATAAAAAATTACTATATAAAAAATTTAAATATTAATTTTTAAAATTTAAATATTGAAAGTTTAAATATTAATTAATAAAAACTTTAAAATTTAAAAATATTAAATTTAAAAATATTAAAAATTTATATATTAAAATCTAAAAAAAGTATTTATTTAAATATTAACTTAAAAAAATAAGAATCTAAATATTAAATTTTTTTAATTACAAATTTAAATATTAAAAATAAAAAAATTAAGTACTAAAAATTTAAAAAAAATTTAAAAAAATTGTGTATTAAAAATTTAAATATTAAAAAAAAAAAAAATAAATATTACAAATTTTATAAAATTCAAAACTTTAAAAAATAAAAATTAAGAAAAAATAAATATATAATACAAAAAATAAAAAAATTAAACATTAAAAACTAAAAAAAAAATTAATATTAAAAAATATTAAAAATTACTATAATGAAACTTTAAAAGAGTTAAAAATTTAAATATTAAAATAATGAAATAATGAATAACATAAATAGTCCAAAAAATGGGAAAAAGGAGTGAACTCTTAAATGGTTTCAAAATGCATCTGGTTATGAAATCAAATGCAAGAAATAAAAGCGCATTCTGAGGGTAAAAGGATGAAATATATTAATATTCTTCATATACGTTTATCATCATACAATATAAAAAAAATATTTTAAGTAACCTATTCGGATTGACAATCTTTTTGTACCCGCAGTGGCTCCGCGAAACCTGCAAGACGAATCTGTCGACGCAGAACAATCCAGAAATTATAAATTACTAAATTCAGAAGAAATCCTACTCTAATTTAGCAAACATATAAACTTTTTAAAAAACTTTTCTTTTATAATTTTTCCCCGCCTCCCACCAAAAAAATTTATCAAAATTTTAGTATCGCAATTTTTTTTTCCTTCGCTTTTATCAAAGCTGCTTTCCATTTGGCATAAGTAGTGACTGAGAGGTTCTGCCTCGAAAATGGCAGACAGAAGGTGTTCTGTTCGAACCCAATCACGCCCATGGGCCTAATCTTTCGGAGCTTTCTGTAGATTTCTTAGATCCATGCATAAATACGGGGTATCCCTTCGAAAGATCTACCCATGGAGGACACCTCCCTCGGACCTTTATCTCTCGTGTAGAAATCGGTCTTTGTTAACACGACAAACCTTTGATCGAGCTCAGTTTTAGATATACCGAAAAACACCACGGCCCCACCAGTGGCCGAGAGGTTCTGTTCTCGAAGATAGTAGAGGAAGGTGCTCGGTTCGATTTCAATCGCGCCTGTCAGCCTAATCGTTTGGAGAATTCGTGGTTCTCTTAGAGCCTTGGTTTTGCAAGCGGAAAATACGGATTAGGTTCCATTAGAAAGACCCCCAAGGAGGGCACTCCCCCCCTTAAGGTCCATATCTCTCGTGCTGATAATTGGCTATTATAAACACAACCAACAACCGAAAACACCCACTTCACGATGTCTGTGCAGTCCGTGGAGCGTCCGATTTCTCTCCAAGGTTTTTTTCTATCCTGCTTTGTATGGCCAAATTAATATACGAATAACAGTTTATTTCAGTAGTAGAATTACCGCGGTGTTTTGATACCACAATATTCCAGCCTGTGATTTTTTTATTCCGTTAACGCAGATTTCATCCGCAGCTTTTACTCGGGAAATAATAAATCAAAATACTTTGTTGCGAATTTCCGCCTGCGCAATTACATGCAGAATTGGTTCTTGAACTAAAGCTCCGACATTGCCTCATGCTACCACATCGCATAGTGCGGTCTTGGCCATCTTCCCTAGTCAGTTCTTAAGGAAGAGGATAAGCTCAAATCCTAGAGTTACCAGGCACGAATACATGATCACAATGGCAGTTCAAATGATGGTGGCACGCCATTCGGTTGGTACTTTCCACATCGGTCGCCGTCGAGTAGACTGTTGTTTAAGTCCTCCTGCCACCGATAGTCGCTAATCGTCTGAGAGAGTGTCCCAAGGGCACTGCACTGTACTTTTGCCTGTGGCCGCTCAGGTTGCATAGGTCTTCAGTTTTTCTTTCTAATCTGACGACATAGTTTTTGAATTAGTTCGGTCCCGGTGACTAAACCTGGGGCGTCCCTCGGCTCCGTTGACTGCATTCGATTCTGAGTTAACGTTTTGTATCGAGTGCTGGTTAGATGCAAAATTGATCATTTTAGCAAATTTTTATTTCGGAGCACATTCTCGCCTTAGACAGACTCGGATAATAGTTGTGGATGCGCTCATTTCACATTAGCTAGTCTTTGTCCCGAGTCAATGCCCCAAGGTAATATAGAAATATACTAAAGTAGGAAATAAATTTTCAAAAAATTTTAAATAGAAAAAATATATTAAAAATTATATATATATAGTAATATTATATAAAAAATTATATATTTAAATATTAATAATTGAAATAATTAAAATATTAAATTTAAAAATTTAAATATTAAAAGTTAAATATTAAATTTAAAAAATTTAAAAGTTATTAAAATTTAAAAATAATAGAAATTTAAATATTAAAAACTTAAAAAAGTAAATATTTAAATATTAACTTTAAAAAAATAAAAATTTAAATACTAAAAATTTAAAAAAAATTAAATATTTTAAATGTAATAAAAATTTAAATAAATATTAAAAATTAAAAATAAGTAAATCTTTTAAATGTAATAAAAATTTAAATAAATTAAATATTAAAAATTTTAAACATAAATCTTTTAAATGTAATTAAAATTTAAAATCTTTAAATGTTAAAAATTAAAAAAAATGAATATTACAAATTTAAAAATATTAAATATAATTTTTTTTAAAATTTAAACATTAAAAACTAAAAAAAATATTTAAACATTAAAAACTATTAAAAAATTCTATATTAAAATTAAAAAATAAATAAAAAATTTAAATATTAAATTAATAAAAGAATAAAATTATTTTATTAACTTATTCGGATTTTCAATCTTTCTGTACACGCAGAGGCTCCGCGAAACTTGCTAGTTGAAACCGCGAGACGAATCAATGGACGTAGAAAAATCGAGGAATGATAAATTACTAAATTTAGAACAAATCCAACTTTAATTAGGAAAAAAAAATTCCGAAAACCTTTTTTTTTATATAATTTTCCCCCGCCTCCCACGCAAAAAAATGTTTTAAAGGTTTAGTTTCGCGGCTTTTTTTTTTCTTTCTTTTATCGAAGCTCCTTTCTATTAGGCATAACCAGTGACTGAGAGGTTCTGCCTTGAATCTGGCAGACAGAAGGTGCTGGGTTCGAACCCAATCACGCGCGCGGGCCTAATCTTTCGGAGCTTTCTGTGAGCCTTGAATAAATACGGGTTAGGCTCACTTCGAAAGACCCACCAATGGAGGGCGCCTCAATCGGGCCTATTTTCCTCGTATAGATAATCGGCATCGTAAACACGACCATCCTTTCATCGGGCTCAATTTTAGAAAAAACAGAAAAACATCCCCTTCACGATGACGGTGTAATCCGTGTAGTATCCGATTTCTCTCCAAGGTCTTTTTTATCCTGCTTTTTATGGTCAAATTAATATATGAATAAAAGGTTATTTAAGTTGAAGATTTACCGGGGAGTTTGGATACCACAAAATTCTCGTCTATAATTTTGTATTCCGTCAACGCAGACTTCATCCGCAGCTTTTTCTACGTAAATAATAAATCAAAGTAAGCTGTTGCGAATTTTCGCTTGCACAAGGACATGCAGGATTGGTTTTCGAACCGGAGGCCCGACTTTGTCTCATGCCACCACATCACATGGTGGGATCTTGGCCATCCAACCGAGCCAGTTGTCCAGGGTGAGAATAAGCTCACCTCCTAGAGTTACGACGCACGAATAAATTTCACATGTTGGTTGCAAGCCCTTCGACTGGTACCTTCCTGATCGGTGGAGGTCGATGGGATGCTCCAGAGACTGTTGCTGCCGCCGAGATTCGCTAAGAGACCGCGAGGGTCTCCCAAGCCACTGCACTGCACTGTACTTTTGCCTGTAGCATCGGTTGCCGAGGTTTTCGTTTTTCCGTTCTAATTCGAAGACACAGTTTTTTAATTAGCTCGGTTTCGGTGACTCAACTTGGGGAATTCTTCGACTGATTTTTCTGTATTCGCATGCAGTATGGCTTGCCATGGAAGTCAGTGTCTCGTTCTAATCCGACGAGATAGTTTTTCAATTAGCTCGGTCGCGGTGATTCAACCTGGGGTGTCCCTCGGCAGCATTTGACTGCATTCGCTAATAAGTTAGCACTTTGCACAGAGTGCTGGTTAGACGCGAAATAGATCATATCCTCGCCTTAGACAGACTCGGATAACAGTAGTGGATGCGGTCCTTTCACATTAGCTATGGCCCATGTCAAGGCCCCTGGCTAATATATAAATATACTGAAGCATGAAAAAAAAATAACCAAAAAATATTAAATATGCAAAATATTTTAAAAATAACATATATGTTAAAATACTATTGAAAAAATTAAAATATGTATTAAATATAAATATTTAAAAACATATAATTTTATTTAAAAAAATATTAAATAAAGTATTGCAATATATTTTTAAAATATTAATATAATTTATGTATGCAAATATTAAACATATTTAAATTGTGTAAAAATAATGAAAAATAAAAATTTTAATTAAAAAGAAAAAGTTTAAATATAAAAAATTAAAAATAATAAATTTTAAATATTAAAAACAATAAAAAATTAAATAATAAAAACTATAAAAAATTAGTATATAAAATTTTTTTAAAAATTGAATAATAATAATTAAAAAATAAATAAATATTATAAATTAAAAAAAATATATTAATTTTAAAAATTACAAAAAAATTAAACATATAAAAATTTTAAAAATGTGTATAATAATTTTAAAATTTTAAAAAATTTAAACATTTTAAAAATTTAAATATTAATGTTTAAGTGTGTTTATTAAAAGTTTAAATATTAAATATTAAAAATTTAAATTTTAAATTTTAAATAATAAAAATTTTTAAAAACTTTAGAATTTAAAAATATTAAATGTAAAAATATTTAAAAATTTAAATATTAAAAACTTTAAAAAGTAATTTATTTAAATATTAACTTAAAAAAAATTTAAATATTAAAAACTTTAAAAAGTAATTATTTAAATATAACATTTAAAAAAATTTAAATTATATAAATTTAAAAACATTAAAAATTAAAAATAAATAAATATTAAAAATAAAAATTAAAAAAACTTAAATATTAAATTTTAAATTATATAAATTTAAAAATATTAAAAATAAATAAAAATTAAAAATAAAAATAAAAAAAACTTTAATATTAAAAATTTAAAAAAATTAAATATTTAAGATGAAAAATGAAAAAACGAAAAATTTAAACATTAAATTAAAAAGTATATATATTTAAAACTATTAAAATTACTATATAAAAAATTAAATATTAAAATATTTAATAAAATAAATAGTCCAAAAAAAAAATAGAAGTTAACTCTTAAATCTTTTCAGAATACACCCGGTGATGAAATGAAATGCTACAAATAAAACCATATTCTGAGGGTAAAATGATAAAATATATTAATATTTGTTATATAAGAACAAGAACAAACAATCTTCTTGAAACACCATCAAAAATTTGTAAATGCGCTAGGCTTTTCGAAAGATCTGAGTCTTTCTTCGTCAGGCGCAAAAAAGACGTCCTTCTACTATGAAAGCAGAGGCAAGACTGAAATGAGAGACAAGGGAAAGGAAACAAGCTGAAGAAACAGCCAATAGGAAGTTAGAAATCAACAGCCAATAGGAAAGTAAAAGACAACAGCCTATCACAGAAGAGAATAATCAAAACAAAAGAACACAAAGTAGGAGGGGCAAAAAATGGGAGGGGGAAAAATACATATAATCCAATATGGGAACACATGAAATTAAAAATGAATAAATAAATGAATAATATAAATTAAAAAAAAACAGACTAATAATAATACAAAAATAAATTAAATGGTAGTACTGAAAAGGTTTTTCCAAGCTGCAGAGAGCATTGTGGAATCAGATTTATCATTAACAATAACATCACGATTAAGATAAATAGCTAAATTTTCAAGAAAGTCCAATTCAGAGATACTATTGGCATTAGAGATAATTTTAGCATTTTGAAAATTAAAACTATGGCCGGAATCCCAAGAGTGCTTGGCAATAGAAGATTTAGAAAATCCTTGATTGAATTCTCGCGTTATGTTATCAATCAAGAATTTTCTAAATCTTCTATTGCCAAGCACTCTTGGGATTCCGGCCATAGTTTTAATTTTCAAAATGCTAAAATTATCTCTAATGCCAATAGTATCTCTGAATTGGACTTTCTTGAAAATTTAGCTATTTATCTTAATCGTGATGTTATTGTTAATGATAAATCTGATTCCACAATGCTCTCTGCAGCTTGGAAAAACCTTTTCAGTACTACCATTTAATTTATTTTTGTATTATTATTAGTCTGTTTTTTTTTAAATTTATATTATTCATTTATTTATTCATTTTCAATTTCATGTGTTCCCATATTGGATTATATGTATTTTTCCCCCTCCCATTTTTTGCCCCTCCTACTTTGTGTTCTTTTGTTTTGATTATTCTCTTCTGTGATAGGCTGTTGTCTTTTACTTTCCTATTGGCTGTTGATTTCTAACTTCCTATTGGCTGTTTCTTCAGCTTGTTTCCTTTCCCTTGTCTCTCATTTCAGTCTTGCCTCTGCTTTCATAGTAGAAGGACGTCTTTTTTGCGCCTGACGAAGAAAGACTCAGAACTTTCGAAAGGCCTAGCGCATTTACAAATTTTTGATGGTGTTTCAAGAAGATTGTTTGTTCTTAGTCATTCACACCAGTTTTAACTTATTTTCTTTTTATTTGTTATATACGTTTATCATCGTACAACATTAAAAAAATATTTTAAGTAACCTTTTCGGATTGACAATATTTCTATACCCGCAAAGACTCCGCGAAACCTACGATTTGAAATCGCGAGACGACTCTATCCAGGAATGAATAATTACTAAATTTAGAAGAAATCAGACTCTAATTTAGCTAACATATAAAGTTTAACGAAAACAATATCTTTTATAGTTCTTACCCGCCTCCCACCAAAAAAAAAATTATCAAAAGTTTCGTTTCGCTGATTTTTTTTTCACGCTTTTATCGAAGCTGCTTTCCATGGGGTATAACCAGTGACTGTGAGGTTCTGCCTCTTTGCTGGCAGACAGAAGGTGCTGGGTACGAACCCAATCACGCCCGTGGACGTAAACTTTAAGAGCTTTCTGTGGATTTCTTAGAACCTTGCATAAATACGGGTTAGGTTCGATTCGAAAGACCAACCCATGGAGGGCACCTCTTCGGACCTATATCACTCGTGTAGGTAATCGGCCATTGTTAACACGATCACCCTTTCATCAAGACCAAGTTTAGATATACCGATAAACAACCGCTTCAGGATGCCTGTGCAATCCGTGGAGTGTACGATTTCTCTCCAAGGATTTCTTCTATCCTGATTTGTGTCACCAAATTAATATACGAATTAAAGTTTATTTAAATTGTAGAATTATCGCGGAGTCTGGATACCACAATATTCCCGCCAGTGAATTTTTTATTCCGTTAACGCAGATTTCATCCGCAGCTTTTACTCGGTAAATAATAAATCAAATTACTTTGTTGCGAATTTCCGCCTCTCTAAGTACATGCGGGATTGGTTCTCGAACTGGAGCCCCGACATTGCCTCATGCTACCACATCGAATGGTGGAGTCTTGGCCATCCTCTCTAGTCAAGTGTTCAGCAAGAGGATAAGCTTATGTCCTACAGTTACCCGGCACGAATAAATTTCACATGATGGTCGCACGCCATTCGACCTGTACTTTCCCCATCGCTCGCCGTCGAGGCGACATTCGATCAATTCCTCCTGCCACAGAGAATTTCTAAGAGTCTGCGAGGGTGTCCCAAGGGTACTGCTTTGTACTTTCGTGTGTTTCAGTTCAGGTTCCCAAGGTCTTCAGATTTTCGTTCCAATCCGACGACATAGTTTTGAATGAGTTCGGTCCCGGTGACTCAACCTGGGGCGTTCTTCGTCTGCGTTGACTGCATTCGCTAATCAGTTATCACTTTGCAGTGAATGCTGGTTAGACGCGAAATAGATCACTTAGCAAATTTTGCTTTCAGAGCCTATCCTCGCCTTAGACAGACTTGGATAATAGTTGTGGATGCGGTCGTTTCACATTAGCTAGTATATGTCCCGAGTCAAGGCCCCCGATTAATATATGAATATACTGAAGTATGAAAAAAATAACAAAAAAATTTTAAATATGCGAAATATTTAAAAAATAACATATATGTAATATTATTGAAAAAAATTATAATATGTGCTAAATATAAATATTTAAAAGCATATAAATATATTTAAAAAATTATAAAATAAAGTATTGCAATATATTTAAAATATATTAAAAAAAATTATGTATGCAGATATGACACATATTTAAATTGTGTAAAAATAATTAAAAATTTTAATAAAAAAAATAAAAGTTTAAATATAAATTTTTTTAATAAAAATTTTAAGTATTAAAAACTGTAAAAAATTGAATAATCAAATATTAAAAACTATAAAAAATTACTATATAAAAAATAAAAAAAAATAAATATTAATAATTAAAAAAATAAATATTAATTTTATAAATTACAAAAAAAATTAAACATTTAAAAATTGTATATATCAATTTGAAAATTAAAAAAATAAATAAACATTTAAAAATTTAAGAAATTTATATATTAATTTTAAAAATGTATTTATTAAAAGTTTAAATATTAAATATTAAAAATTTTAAAATTAAATTTTAAATACTAAAAATTTTAAAAAACTTTAGATTTTAAAATTATTAAATTTAAAAATACAGTGAAACTTCTTTTAAAGGCCACCCCTATTCAAGGGCCACCTCTATTAACGGCCAATATTTTTAGGAGCGAAAATTTTTCCCATAGATATAATGTTACATTTACTCCTATTAGAGGCCGCACCTACCTCTCATGAAGGCCATTTTTTCACATGTCCCTTAAATCCTAAACAGGTGTATTGAATTCCTTAACCAAAAGATAAGTGTTCAGTAAACAACTGCACTTGCAACAAAGAAGGCAGGGGAGATGGGGAGGATTAAATAACACAATGAAGGATCACAAACTTTTCCACGAGTGAGACAGACGGGTGTTCCTCACGCTTTGTTTGACCTTTCAACCTCTAGGGGTTGTGTTGGAGGAGAATCTTGACTCTTTGTTGTGGGCATATAAAGGATAACATGTTATCTAGAAAAACTGATTCCACATTTAAAAAAACTGTGAATGCATATTGGAGAACAGTTTTCACACTTGTCAGGAAACGCAACTAGAAATAAATAGACTAATACTATCTCATTCTAAGGCATTAATAAATAATGCAAATTTAAGCAATTCGTTCTATAAAGTAGAAGAATTATTAGAAACCAAAACTGTCTGCGAAAGTAAAAATTAAATTTTAAAAATCAAAAAACCCGACTGCTTAAAAAGCGAACTAATTAATTATTTCTCATCAGTGTGAAACTATTTTTTATATTACTTACCTATTTTTTTTAATTTACTTGTATTGATGACTTTTAAGTGGTGTTTAAATGTTAGTTTCTTATCTATAAACACTGTTTTGATGAGGCCTATAGATGTCTATGAAGGTTAGAATTGCAGTAAAGCCTACCTACACATCTTCCAGGTTGTGTAATATTTAAACGGAGCTTCTGACTGTAAAATAGTCTATGAAACATCGTCTTCGTTTTGAAATCCTATCCAATAACATGCAACTTAATAGGGTGCGTAAAAAAATCGTCTCTATCGCCATTTTGAGTTTAAAAAAACAAAACCCAGCCCATAACCATTGGACAGTTAACACGAATCGATAGAGATCTCGTTAATTAAAATCCGTCCAGCCGTTGGGATGCTTTGAGGGTATAAAGAAATCCACATACCCAGATACGCGTGAAACACATAACCCTTCTTGGCAGTCGGGTAAAAATTAAGAAAATTAAACTTCAATAGAAGAATTTTTCAATCATGTATAGAGTTTGAAAATGTTAATAAACAGATTTTTCACTTATATAGATTTTGATTTCCTTATTTTAGTTGTTGTTTTTTGTCACCCCTATTCAAGGGCCACCCGTCATAAGGACCAAATTTCAATGGAACGGCAGGTGGCACTAACAGAGAGGTTTCACTGTATTTAAAAAATTAAATATTAAAAACTTTAAAAAGCAATTATTTAAATATTAACTTTAAAAAAATTTAAACGTTAAAATTTTGAAAAAATTAAATTAAAAATTTAAATTATAAAAATTTAGAAATAATTAAAAATAAAAAAATAAATATTAAAAATAAAAATTAAAACATTTTAAATATTAAAAATTTAAATATTTAAATATTTAATATAAAAAATGAAAAAAAATGAAAAAAATTTAAATAAAAAAAATATTTAAAACTATTAAAAATTGCTATATAGAAAATTAAATATTAAAATAATGAATAAAATATATAGTCCAAAATAAAAAATAGCAGTTAACTCTTAAATCTTTTCAGAATACACCCGGTGATGAAATGAAATGCTACAAATAAAAGCATATTCTGAGGGTAAAATGATAAATTATATCAATATTCTTTATATACGTTTATCATCATACAATATTAAAAAAATATTTTAAGTAACCTTTTCGGGTTAACAATATTTCTATGCCCGCAAAGACTCCACGAAACCTGCGATTTGAAATCGCGAAACGAATCTATCCAGGAATGAATAATTACTAAATTTAGAAGAAATCCTACTCTAATTCAGCTAACATATAAACTTTACGAAAACAATTTCTTTTATAATTCTTCCCCGCCTCCCACCAAAAAAAATTATCAAAAGTTTCGTTTCGCTGATTTTTTGTCTCGCTTTTATCGAAGCTGCTTTCCATGGGGTATAACCAATGACTGAAAGGTTCTGCCTCGATGCTGGCAGACAGAAGGTGCTGAGTTCAAACCCAGTCACGCCCATGGACCTAATCTTTCAGAGATTTCTGTGGATTTTTTAGAGCCTTGCATAAATACGCGTTAGACTCTCTTCGAATAACAACCCATGGACGGCACCTCCTTCGGACCTATATCACTCCTGTAGGTAATCGGCCATTGTTAACACGATCACCCTTTTCATCGAGCTCAAGTTTAGATATACCGAAAAATAGCCGGTTCAGGATGCCTATGCAATCCGTGGAGTGTACGATTTCTCTCAAATTTTCTTCTATCCTGCTTTGTATCGTCAAATTAATATACGAATTAAAGTTTATTTAAATTGTAGAATTATCGCGCAGTCTGGATACCACAATATTCCCGCCAGTGAATTTTTTATTCCGTTAACGCAGATTTCATCCGCAGCTTTTACTCAGTAAATAATAAATCAAATTACTTTGTTGCGAATTTCCGCCTGTCTAAGGACATGCAGGATTGGTTCTCGAACTGGAGCCCCGACATTGCCTCATGCTACCACATCGCGTGGTGGGGTCTTAGCCATCCTCCCTTCTCAGGTGTTCAGGAAGTGGATAAGCTTACCTCCTAGAGTTACCAAGCACGAATACATTTCACATGATGGTCGCACGCCATTTGGCCTGTACTTTCCCCATCGGTCGCCGTCGAAGTGACATTCGATCAACTCCTCCTGCCACAGAGAGTCTCAAAGAGTCTGCGAGGGTGTCCCAATTGGACTGCATTGTACTTTCCCCAGTAGCAGCTCAGGTTGCCAAGGTCTTCAGTTTTTTGCTGTAATCCGACGACATAGTTTTGAATTAGCTCGGTCCCGGTGACTCAACCTTGGGCATCACTCGGCTCCGTTGACTGCATTCGTTTCTCAGTTAATATTTTGAAAAGAGTGCTGGTCAGACACAAAATTGATCATTTTAGCAAATTTTGCTTGCGGAGCACATTCCCGCCTTAGACACGGATAATAGTTGTGGATGCCCTCCTTTCACATTAACTAGTTTTTGTCCCGAGTCAAGTCCCCAGGTAATATATAAATACTCTAAAGAAGGAAAAATATATTTAAAAAATTTTTAATGTGTGAAATATATTAAAAATTTTTAATATATCTAGAAATAATATTTAAAAATTTATAATATATATTAAATATAAATATTTAAAAAATTATAAATATATTTACAAAATTATAAAATAAAGTCTTGCAATATTGTTAAAATTTATTAAAAAGATTTAAATATTTATATATTAAACTTATTTAAAACGTGTCAAAAAGATTAAAAATAAAAATTGCAATTTAAAAAAATTAAAAATCAGACATGAAAATTAAAAAAAAAAATTAAAAATTTAAATATTAAAAACAAAAACAAAAAAAACATTAAATGCTTTAATATTAAGAACTATAAGAAATTACTATATAAAAAATTATAAATTTAATATTAAAAATTTTAAAAAAATTAAATATTATTTTAAACAATTTAAAAAATAAAAGTTTAAATATTACATTTAAAAAATTGCACAAGTTATTAAAATTTAAAAATAATATAAATTTAAATATTAAAAACTTTAAAAAGTAAATAATTAAATATTAACTTTAAACAAATTAGGTATTAAAATTTATAAAAATATTAAAGATTTAAATACTAAAAATTAAAAAAATTAAAAATTAAATATTACAAATAAGAAAAATAAAACTTTTAAATGAAATTGAAATTTTAAAAAATAATTATTAAATATATTTAAAAATTAAATATTATAAATTTAAAAATACTAAATATAAAAATTTTTAAAATTAAAACATTAAAAACTAAAAAAAATATTTAAATATTAAAAACTATAAAAATTTCTATATTAAGATTTCAAAAATTAAAAAAATTTAAAATTTATATATTAAAATAATGAAATAATGAATAAGATAAATAGTCCAAAAAATGGCAAATAGCAGTAAACTATTAAATGTTTTCAAAATTCACCCGGTGATGAACTCAATTGCTGGAAATAAAAGAATATTCTGCGGGTAAAATGATAAAATATATTAATATTCTTTATATAAGTTTATCACCATAAAACATTAAAAAATTATTTTAAATAACCTATTCGGATTTACAATCTTTCTATACCCGCAGAGGCTCCCCGATTCTTGCTAGTGTAAATTGCGAGACGAATCTATCGACGTAGAAGAATCCAGGAATGATATATTAATAAATTTAGAAGAAATCAGATTTTAATTAGGAAACAAACATTTCGAAAATCTTTTTTTTTAAATTTTTCTCCGCCTCCCACCCAGAAAATGTTTTAAAGGTTTAGTTTCGCGGATTTTTTTTCTTTTTTTTTTATCCAAGCTCTTTTCTATTGTGCATAACCAGTAACTGTGACGTTCTGCCTCGAAGCTGGCAGACAGAAGGTGCTGGGTTCGAACCCAGTCACGCCCGTGGGCTTAAACTTTCGGAGCATTCTGTGGATTACTTAGAGCCTTGCATAAATACGGGTTATGCTCACTTCGAAAGATCCATCCATGGAGGTCACCTCAATCGGGCCTATTTTCCTCGTACAGATAATCGGCAATCGTAAACACGACCATACTTTCATCGTGCTCAATTTTAGATATACAGAAAAACGCTCCCTTCACGATGACGGTGTAATCTGTGTAGTATCCGATTTCTCTCCAAGGTTTTTTATCCGTCTTTTTATCGTCAAATAAATATATGAATAAAAGGTTATTTAAGTTGAAGATTTACCGCGGAGTTTGGATACCACAAAATTCCCGTCTGTGATTTTGTATTCCGTTAACGCAGATTTTATCCGCAGCTTTTTCTACGTAAATAATAAATCAAAGTAAGTTGTTGCGAATTTCCGCCTGCAAAAGGACATGCAGGATTGGTTCTCGAGCCGGCGGCCCGACTTTGGCTCATGCCACCACATCTCATGGTGTGATCTTGGGCATCCTTCCTTGTCGGTTGTCCAGGAAGAGGATAAGCTCACCTAGAGTTACGACGCACGAATACTTTTCACATGTTTGTCGCACGTCTTTCCTCTGGTACTTTCCTGATCGATGGTCGTTGAGGTTACGCTCGATAGACTGTTCCTGCCTCCGAGATCCTCTGAGAGACCGCGAAGATCTCCCAAGTCACTACACTGGTGTACATTCGCCTGTAGCACAGGTGTCCAAGGTTTTCAGTTTTCCGTTCTAATTCGACGACATAGTTTTAGGTAGATTTCGTATGAAATACTACCTATTGGGATCGTTCCTATGTTGGAATTTCTGAAAAATTTTTGCAGATCTACACCGATCATGACCCCTACAACCCAAAACCACCCTCAGTAAAAAACTTTATCTATCTATCTATCTATCTATCTATCTATTTATCTATGTATCTATCTATATATATATCACTTTCTTCTGGACACGATAACTTTCGTAATTCTGCACCAATCTCTTCCAAACTGATACATAAAATCAAAGGGCATAAAATCTCGCTCAAGTTCGTTAAGGGGCAAAATCGGGCCAAGGGGATGGAAATAGGGAGGGGTTTTTAACCCCCGAAAACCCCCCATAACTTCTTAATTTTTGTACATATCAAATCAGTTTAAAGTTTTTATTGCTTCTAAAAATAGAGCCAAAATTTTATGTATCACAGATTTTTGATAAAGTTAAAAATGGGCTCAAGGGGCGCACAAAATAGGGTTTTTGGGAGAAAAAAAAATCATAACATCGTCAATTCTCAAGATATCAATTCCAATTAATTTTATTATAAATCTCCTTAATATTATCTACAACTTTTATATTCACAAGATTTTGATAGGACCAATTCGTACCACAAAAAAAATTAAAAACGAAAACAAAAAGGGGGTTTGAAGAAGTAAAAAATCCATAACTCCGTCAATTCAAAAGATATAAAATCCCCATGAATTTATCATATATCTTCTTAATATTGTCTACAACATCTATATAGACAAGTTTTGGATAGGACCAATTCTTACAGCAAAAACAAATTAAAAATACATAGTGGTTGAAGAAAAAAATCATCTAAGTAAGGGTGTATTCAAATCCAAACTGCGTATTTTCTGACTCATTTTACAATTCATTTTTGCTCTCAAAGGCTTCCAATTGGTACGTTTAATTACTCAGAAACTATATAATGTACCGTAACGGTCGATTTTTTGATAGAGGCAGAATATATTTTTAAAAATGCTGTTAAAGTGGGCATTTTGAACTGAATTTCCCTAAGCGGATTGTGTTGGAAAAATCATTGCATTAAGGATGCACTCAAATCAAAACTGCTTATTTTCTGACTCATTTTTAAATTCATTTTTGCTCTCAAACACATTTAATTGGTAGATTCGCTTATTCAGAAACTATATAATGTACCGCAATGATCGATTTTTGATAGAGGCATAATATATTTCAAAAAATGATGTCGTCAAAGTGGGCATTTTGAACGGAATTTCCCGAAGCAATTGTGTTATCACTTTCTTCTGGGCACGATAACTTCCGCAATTCTGCACAAATCTCTTCCAAACTGATACATAAAATCAAGGGACATAAAATCTCGGTCAAGATCGTTAATGGGCAAAAGCGGACAAAGGGGATGGAAATAGGGAGGGGTTTTGTGAAAACCGAAAAACCCCCATAACTTCTTAATTTTTGTACATATCAAATCACTTTAACGTGTTTATTACTTCTAAAAATAGCTCCAAAAATTCATGCATCACAGATTTTTGATAAAATTTAAAATAGGCTGAAGGGGCGCAAAAAATAGGGTTTTGGGGAGAAAAAAATTCCTTACTTCGTCAATTCTCAAGATACCAAATCCAATTATTTTTATTATACATTTCCTTAATATTATCTACAACTTTTATATTCACAAGTTTTTGATAGGACCAATTCCTACCGCAAAAAAAAAAATTAAAAACGAAAACAAAAAAGGGGGGTTGAAGAAGAAAAATTTTCATAACTCCGTCAATTCACAAGATATAAAATCTCCATGAATTTATCATATATCTTCTTAATATTGTCTTCAACATTTATATAGACAAGTTTTTGATAGGGCCAATTCTTACAGCAAAAACAAATTAAAAATACATAGCGGTTGAAGCAAAAAATCATCTTATTAAGTGTGCATTCAAATCCAAACTGTCTATTTTCTTACTCATTTTTAAATTCATTTTTGCTCTCAAACGCATCCAATTGGTAGATTCTCTTATTCAGAAACTATATAATGTACAGTAATGATCAATTTTTTGATAGAGGCAGAATATATTTCAAAAAATGATGTCAAAGTGGGCATTTTGAACAGAATTTTCCGAAGCGATTGTGTTAGAAACGAAAAATATTGCTCTACTGAGAAAATAATTGTTTATTTATCAAGATTTAATTAATTGCACGAAAAATAAAAACACAGGTCACTTATAAATCTTTTCAAAAATCACGTCAGCATGTTTCATATTTTTTTTTGTATTATTATTAAAAATGAATCTGAAAATGTGCCAGAAAATTTCGAGTTGTTGAATATGGAAAAATATTTTTTTTAATATCGCCTTAACATGATTCTGATAAAACCAGCTATTTTATAAAAAGAAATAAAAACTCGTCAAAAGCAGACAGATAAAACTGTTAAAGTGGATTTATATCTAATAATGATTTAGTTTTTGTTGTTGAAATTAGTATACTTAACTTCGAAATCTACCTCTGCCTGTAGAGATTTTTTAAATTGGCTCTGTCCCGGTGACTTAACTTTGAGAATTTTTCAACTTATTTGTCTCTATTCGCCTGTAGTATGGCTTGCCATGGACGTCAGTGTCTCATTCTAATCCGATGAGATAGTTTTTCAATGAGCTCGGTCCAGGTGATTCAACCTGGGGTGTCCCTCGGCAGCGTTGACTGCATTCGCTAATCAGTAACACTTTGCACCGAGTGATGGTTAGACGCGAAATAGATCATTTAGCAAATTTTGCATTCAGAGCCCATCCTCGCCTTAGACAGACTCGGATAACAGTAGTGGATACGGTCGTTTCACATTAGCCAATCTTTCTCCCAACTGAAGTTCCCCGCTAGTATATAAATGTACTAAAGTATGATAAAAAGTAAAAAAAAAAATTTAAATATGCGAAATATTTTAAAAACAACATATATGTAATAATATTATTTAAAAATTTATAATATGTATTGAATATAAATATTTAAAAATATATAAATGTATTTAAAAAATTATAAAATAAAGTATCGCAATATATTTAAAATTTATTAAAAAAATTTATATATGGAAATATTAGACATTTAAATTGTGTAAAAATAATTTAAAAAAAATTTAATTAAAAAAATTAAAAATATAAATAAAAAAAATTTTTAAAGGTAAAAATTTTAAATATTAAAAACTAACAAAAATTAAATAATTAAACATTAAAAAATATAAAAAATTACTGTGTAAAAAATTAAAAAAAAATAAATATAAATAATAAAAAAAATAAATATTTTAAAAATTAAAAAAAAAATGAATATTAATTTAAAAAAAAATAAATATAAATAATTAAAAAAATAAATATTTTAAAAATTTAAAAAAATTGAATATTAATTTTAAAAATTAAAAATAAATAATTTTAATTTTAAAAATTTAGATATTAAAAGTTTAAATTTTGAATATTTTTAGACATTAAATTTTAAATAATATTTTTTTTTTAAACTTTAAAATTTAAGAATATTAAATTTAAAATACTTAAAAATTTAAATATAAAGAACTTTAAATAGTAATTATTTAAATACTAACTTAAAAAAATTAAATATTAAAATTTTTGAAAAATTAAAAAAATTAAAAATTTAAATATTAAAAATGTAAAAGTATTAAAAGTTTTTTAAATTTTTTAAATTGTGCATTAAACTTTAAAAAAATGAAATATAAATCTCTGAAATGTAATTAAAATTAAAAAAAATATATATATATATAAAATTAAATACTAAAAATTAAAAAAAAATAATATAAAAAATTAAAATAATTAAAAATTTATACATTAAAATAAAAAAATAAATATTAAACGCTATTAAAAATTACTATATAAAAAATAAATATTGAAATATTGAAATTATGAATAAGATAAATAGTCCAAAAATCACAAAGAGAAGTTAACTCTTAAATGTTTTTAAAATAGCCTTCAGAAATAGCCTTTTAAATTAGCCTTTTTAAAATTGCCTTCAGAAGGCGTTTTGCCGTTGGTGCTGATGGTGGATAAACGTGCTGATGTCGATTGTGGTAGACGACAGCACGGATGTCTAATTAATTCTTCTAAGAAGGGTACCTGGGACTAACAATCTTGGGTGCCTGAGGAGGCTGTCACATCCCCTCGAGGCTTGACAACTTCAAGTATCAGGATACCTCGATGAAGCACGGCCTGTCCATACGTAGTCAGGCCTGGACGAGTTCGTTGTGGTAATGAGTTGTCGGCTTGATGGTGTCGTGGTCAGTGGCAGGCAATGTTGCGCTGCTTTCGCCTTGACAGACCACATGGTCGCAGTTTTAGTCGCACGGTGGCCAGTTTAATCGCCTGATTTTGTCGCAAGCGTGCGGCGTCACGCCGGGTGCAGGCATTTTCTTGAGAATTGAATTGCCTCAACAGTCCGTGGGGCGAACAAAATCAGGCTGCATCACAAACTTTGAGAAGATCTAGGTTGTAGTTTAGCCTATGCGCAGATTTTCCAACTGACAGGTTTGTTGTCGTGACGACTGAGCGTCGCTTGGTGCCTTGAAGGACTGTGGGGTCCCTAAGCGACCTCCTTTGGGGGCCGCTTTGATCCATTCGGATCCGGATTGGGAAACTATTTAGTTTACCATGGACCTCACCAACTCATCACCTGCTTGTCCAGGATTCTCTGGTTAGACCTAACTGGTCGCCCTTTTGAGTGAAGTTAGCTGCCCTCGGTAGTCAGCCAGGGGCAAATACTCTTCAGAATGGCCAGTAACGTTGCCTATTTTATTAAAATTTAAGAATTATAGTATGATTAGAAATATTTTATTTTTATTTTTAATAAAAGGTAAAAGATTGTTGTAACCAATAATCGTAGATAAACACTATTAAAAAAATTACTGACTAACCACACTTCATGCAATTGCGGAACACGGTTGGTTAGCTACCAAATTGGGGCCCGACTGTGAGTGACACCACATGTCCGACTAGACCCTACATGGAGTGAAATAAACGAGACTGGAACGCCGCCGGGCCTCTCAGCAAGTTTCCATCCTACCTCACACAAATCGACTTAACTGTCGACGGAACTTGATACTCACACAATCGAAAGGTCAGAGGAGATAGTTTCAACTAATACTGTTTCTAAAAATTTTTCAAGAGAGCGGGTACATATTTTGAACATTCGTTATCTGCGTTTATGCTAAATCATTCAAGTAAATGCCTTGAGTGTATGGTATGTTATTTTTACCTTATTCTTTAATTTGTAAAATGAAATAAAAACTTTGTACAAAATATATTTGTAAAATATTACTGCGATTAATAAATTAAGTTAAAAAATTAAATAAAAAAAATAAAACATAAAAATCAGTAATAAGACATTGTTTAAAAATTTATAATCTATTCGAATAATGGTCATAAATATCAATCTGTCTGTAACCGCAAAGATTCCGCAAAAACGGCGAGTTGAAATCGCAAGAGCAATCGATCGAGGCGGAAAAATCCAGGAATGATACATTTCGAAGAAATCGACGGTAATTAGCCAATATAGAAATGAAAAAAACTTTCAAAAAAATTTTATCATCGCCCCCCCCCCCCAAAAAAAAAACTATCAAAAGTTCTAATTTGCGGGGGTTTTCTCCCTTTTACGAAGCTCAAATTCATCGGTCTCAATTTTAGATATTTTGGAAAACACCCCCTTAAAGTGGGGGGTTTTAAGGGTGACTCGATAGGGGTATAATCTGTTTCAAAAAATGAACTCTGAAAAGGAAAAAAGAATTCGTGACAGGATGGCAATTCGTGTCTCCATTTTCCAGGTTAAAAGTTCCTTTTTCTATGTAACGCTCTTTTTCCAAATTTAAAAGTAATAATTGTGCTACACAATCTTTTTACACATTTTTAGGACTCTTGACTTGCATCGCGTGTAAAAATTTCGAAACATTCAGACCATTAACAGTATTTAAAAATAAAACCTGCAAAATTTTTGATTGGAACATGAATTCGCATTTACAACTAATGATCGATATCGTTACAGACTTCCTTAAAATTTTATTTATAACTCATAAAAAAATAAATTTCGAACGAAAACGAAATGCTTCAAGATATTTTATAAATAAAGATGAATATTTTCGTTTAAAAATATTAAATCATATAATTTAATTGTTCGTATGCCAAACAAGAACGATGCTGGCGTACGCAACCTCCTCTACGCAGCCGAAGACTTCGAGTCCCCAACCCCTACTTTTTCTGGGAAATATTTTAGTTTTGAAATATGGAATTATACAAATTCGGTGTTCATTTGCAACAACTAACAGGTGCGTGCGTTGCATCCCCGCTAATGCTGCCAAAGCCAGGGAGAAACCGAACTTTTCTTCATTCTGATATTCTGGAGCAAAGAAACAGGAGCGTGCTTAGCAACGACCGTCTTACGCTGCCGAAATCAGATGGGCCCTAAACCATAGGTTCGTTCAAAAATAAGTTAGTTTCTTTCGACAAATTTCAAAATTGTGATTCCTTTAACCTTTTTAGTTCCCAAGCTAAAATAATAATAAAAATGCTTATTCATTGGTGTTTTTCAAACAAAATGACATCGTAAATGACAGAAAAAATATCTTTTCTGAAATTGATCCTTTAGGAGCTTAGTAATTTAGGTCAAAAATATGGATCTAAAACTACACCCCCCCCCCCACACACACACACACTTAAAACATCATTTCAATAACTATTAATCTAAATTAATGCAATCACAAATTTCAGAGCTTTAAACAAGTAAATAATCTAGAAATCCTCAAAAATTTTTATTGAAAAAGATATAAGTTAAATACTTATGAAAATTTATCACTTTCTTGGTCATACTGTCTTTTGGGCATTTTTAGGCATTTTGCAAACTCAGATGAAAATAACATTTATTTTATGTGGGAATCAGCTTAGATGCTGTCATTTATTCGTTTGCTTTGAACGCAAAAAACATTCAGCTATTAAGAAGCGATGTGAAAATGTAAAAAAAAATTGGACATTATGGTTTTTATAAAGAAAAGAACAGATGTCCCCGTTTGGGGACAGAGGGACAGAAGAGGTTATAATAGAGACCCATTGCTAGGGGTCCAGGTTCGCTAGTTTATAGCAAAAATATGTTTATATGAAAATTCAATCTATGAAAAATGCAAAATTTTATTAAATTATTAATTTGTTAAAATATTTTAATTTATAAATACTAATCTATAAAATGTTAATCTAAAAAAAAAACTGAAATTATAATAAAATCAAACCTTATTCTTTTAATTGAAATGTAAATTTATAAAAAAATATTAAAAGTAAAAAGAAATTATCTTCATATTTAAGAACGAAATATATCTTAAAAAGCTATTAAAAGCAAAATATTAATTTATAAAAAATAAAATATGCATTTTAAAGGTATTAATATATTTTAAGGTGTTAATATATATAATTGCAATATATTGCAATTTTGATGAAAAAAAGTCAATTACTAAAATAAAACATTAAAAATAAAAACAATTATAAAATATTAAACAATAATAATAAATTCAAAACGATATAAAAATTGAAAAATAATATTAAATTAAAATTATAATAAAATTACAAAAATATCAATAACATTTTAAATGTCTTAATATATTCTTAACTTTAAGAATTTATCTTGCTTCTCCGGACCACCACGCACATCCGTGCTTAAATATTTATCTCTGGTTCTATATTCTGACCTTCTTTCGGAAGCCCTGGTGCTGGGTGGTTGAAATTTTATGCAGGTACTTCTTTAATAGGAGAGAAACCAGTGGTGTCCCAATTCTTATTTAACACTTTACATTTTACCTTTACCTTTTACAACAATATTCAAGTGGACACTCTTGTTTAAATTATTTTTGGAATATATACTACACCTTTCTCTCCACCATACTTATACCATTGAGCGTAATTACAACTTTTAACAACTACTTAAATCTTATTAAACCCCTTTATCCGTAAAAATTAATTTATCACCAATATGCACGTATTGATGAAATCGTAATTTAGGGATACTTAATCAGTTTAACTTAATAAGTACTTTACTTGAGATTTCAGTCACCCATTTTACCTTGTACCGCACTTAACATTTTAAAGATAAATCTTTTAGGCCATGACCATTCAATGCCATCTCCTTTCTTTTCCCCATCACTCCTACATTTTATATTTTTTTGTTCTCAATATTTGTTTTCCTAAATTTATATTTCGCCATTTCCAGAAGCCTTGGTCATTGGATTTTGCTTTTTTTCTCTCCTATCAATTCCCATACCTTCCTTTTCCTTCCGAGATTGGTCTCTGGAGCTCATACTCTATCTGAACTATTTTTTTTTCAAATATGGATGGAAATACTAAAGTTCCTTCTACTTCTCTCCCATGTGGAGAGCAACAAGATGTACAGTCTTTATTTACTCGTTTTTTTGTTATTAAACGCACTGATAGTCTCTCTGATAGTTCTTTAAAAAAAACTTCACCATTTCTTATAGCAAAAACTTTCCAGTCTGTCTTGGGGGATGGTCATTCTCTAAAAAAATTACAATCTGGTGATTTACTGGTTGAGGTTTCTTCAGCCAGGCAGTCTGAACTTTTGTCAAATCCCAATAATATAAGTACTGTTTCTGTTAAAGCACATCATACTCTGAATACTTGCCGTGGTGTAATATCTGAACCAGATCTTTTATTTTCCACAAAAGAAGAACTTCTATCTAAT
The DNA here is from genome assembly GCA_963932465.1 of Maratus speciosus. Classification (NCBI taxonomy): domain Eukaryota; kingdom Metazoa; phylum Arthropoda; class Arachnida; order Araneae; family Salticidae; genus Maratus; species Maratus speciosus. Next base: position 182,246,953 of record OZ010796.1, on the reverse strand, counting down.
TTAAGCGATCAAAATATAATAGATGTTCGTCGTATCACTATCCGTAGAAATGGGCAAATTCTTCCTACAAAACACATTATTCTCACATTCAATAGCCATATTTTACCTACTAGAATTAAAGCCGGTTATCTAAACTGTCCAGTCAGGCCTTATATACCTAATCCTCTCCACTGTTTTAAATGCCAACGTTATGGCCATACTAATACAACCTGTCGTAGCAATGTTACCTGTGCACGTTGTGCAGAGGTCGGACATGATGGTAAAACTTGCGAAAAACCCGAACGCTGTGCAAACTGTAAGGGTGATCACACATCATATTCTCGCTCTTGTCCTAATTGGATCCGCGAAAAGGAAATTCTTGCTGTTAAAATAACCCCAAAAATCTCCTACCATGAAGCTCGTAAACTTGTTGAAATCAGGACCCCATCTGTTGGGGCATCATACTCCAGTATACTCAAACAACAATCAAAATCTGTAAAGCATATAAGTACCCAGACCGACTGCTCTTTTCCACCAAATAATTCAAGTATTATACAATCAACTAGCACTTTAACTAAAGAAACCCGCGACGTGTCTCTTGGTAGTAAATGCTATGGTACCCCATTATTGGAACGTTGGCTACCATCCTCGGAACCAGTTACAATAGTATATCAACTTACTCAGTCACAGAAATCTCCAGTTGGATCCAAAAAGTCATCTAATCATCAGACTGAAACTAAGGCTGCCTCATCTCCAATACCATTACAGAAACCCAATTCTCTCCGAACATCATCACTTCAATCAAAAATACCAACCGAACATAAGAGTAAACAACCGCCAGCTCCAGATAAAAGCAAATTGGTGAAACCAGTTCACCCAACTCAGAAAGCAAATGAAAAAACTTGTGTGCAAAAAGAAAGGAAGAAACCTCCAACTCAAATCTCTTCACAGTGGAAAACTGTGAAGAGAAAAGGTAATAAATCATGTCTTAGCCCAGCAATAACTAATATTAAAGATAGCAAACAGCTCCTCAACTATGCAGAAGAGGCTATGGACTCTTGTAGTTATGACTCTGATAACGATGATAATAATACAGTTTTTGAAGTTATTCATCCTACGTAGCTTTATCTCGTTTTAAATTTTTGAATTATAACTTTGTTTTTAAAGCAGTATTATATAACATTTTATGCTTTATTTCTTGGACTAATTATAACTTTTCATAACTTTAGAGCTTTTAGAATTTTTTTAATTTAAATATTCTTGTCTTTTAACTATTTTTTGGCTTTTAAAACCTTGTGTATTGTCGCTTTCCTTGTGCATTATTTTAATTACATGTATCATCACATTGCTTTCTTCATTTTACTTTGTTCTTTCACTTTTATATTTCTGACAATATTTTGCTGTAACTTTTAATTTTTAACTATGTTTACTTAACTTTTTCTTGGCGCAGCATGTCCCTACAGGGACTTTGTGCCATAAAACTCCAACCAACCAACCAACCAACCAACCCACCCATCGGCAAGAAGCTTATACATGGAATTACCGAAGTATCCTAATTCTGATACCAAATCTAATTTTTATATTTTAGGTCCATTAAATGAACATTTATTCATTATTGAAGTTTCCAATTTTCTAGAAGAAACTAAAACAGGCCTGCTCTATAACTTGGAATATAAACATTCTAACAAGCAACTAATAAAATTGAAGATCTGCAAATAATCCTCTCTGCTATTAATTCCATAGTAACAAACAATATTAAAGCATAGACTTACTAAACTAATATTTAAATATAATTCAGTACAAATACAAACTGATGTAATTGTGGACCATCCTTTTCCAGTGAAATATTTTAGTTCCCAAATCGCTGAAGTTTTACATTAGCTTAAAACATCAGAAGAGGTGTCAGTAGCTCAAGCGGTCTATATACCTTCTATAGAGTACTTGCGAACCATTTACACAGAGGTTTTACTAGATCATACCACTCACATTAATGAAATGTCTATTCTTCAACAAAAAAAAAATATTAGTAAAATACAGTAACCTCCTCCGGCAACTCTATCCAAAGAAGGCTATTTCTCCAATGACATATTGTACAAAAGATAAAAAAAAATTGAAGAGATGTTAAACGTTATGTATTACAAGTGTTCATCAAATTAGAAGACGTCCAGGCCATTATGGTGGACCGTAAATCTTTTCATGTAGGACTTGCGAACCATTACCACCGATACTCTATCAAACTTTGCAATTCAAAATATCGAAAATTTTAAATCTCTCATTTCTGATGCCTATAATAAACTTTAAAAATCAGAAGTATTGCAGGCCACTGTGTCGCACTGTATACTTTCTATAGAGAGCCTCAGATCTATTATTATTGAATATCTATTAAACCACACTACTCAGCTTAATGAAGATTTTAATCCTTTTATCCCCGACGTACTAAAAAAAGAAGAGATGCAAGCCCTCTTGTGGAGCATATGACTTCTATGAAGGACCTGCGTACCATTACTGCTGATTGCTTACTTAACCATACCTTTCAGCGGAATGAAGACTTTATTTAATCACAGATATATTACAAAAACTAAAGAAAAATAAAGTCAGAAGAGAAGAAAGCTGCCGTGATGGACTGTATCCCCTCTGTAGATGATCAAGGAACTATTGCTGCCGAAAACTTTCTAAATGCTGCTCAACATACGAAATCACCACTCTCTTACAAAATATCTATAAAATACAAGAATCTCAGCAGATCTCCACAACTACTGAGGACGTAGATGTGACAATTATTATTAGCTAGAGAGCTTCATTTTATAACTGGTATTATCCTAACTGCAAAAGATCTATTCTATTCAGTGTTGCCAGTGAGCTACTTTTTTAAAATTCAGATTTCTTGATAGGCACCACTTTTCTGAAATGGTAAAATTCCCCTTGTTTTCGCCTTAATTAATATATCATTAAATAAGGCGAATTTTACTATTTCAAAAAAGTGGTGCCAATCCAGAAAACTGAATTTTAAAAAAGTAGTCCACTGACAACACTGATTCTATTGGACATACCACCTTCAATATTTTCTAAAGAAATTAAAGCCAACATAGCCAGAAAATTTTCAGATGACTTTTGCTCATTGAGCTCCTGACCTTCTATATTCTCCATTGGCAAAAATTAGATTTTTATAACATTCAGACCCATATTCTTTCTAAATGCTTCTGAACTTAGCGAAATCACCACTCTCTTATAAAATATATATAAAATACAAGAATCTCAACAGACATCCACACCTACTCAGGACGTAGTAGATGTGACAATTATTAGCAGCTAGAGAGCTTAATTTTATAACTGGAATCCTATAAAATGTTATGTATCTTATAAATGTAAGTAGTCTTTCATAGATAATAGAGGACTCTATTTCGGATAAACTATATACAGTGTCAACTATCATATACAGTATTCTTATGTATCAATGTCCTTGGATGGATTTTATCCCAACTACCGCTCATTGTGTTAGTAATTGAATGTAAAATGTTGATAGAAACTGCTAACTTGCCAAAATGAATGAACTATACCACCTCCAATAAGTCTGAAAAAAAAAACAGTTTTACTCCTGTACATAAATCTTCAGACGCTAATTGTTCGTCTTATAAAGTAGCGTATTTTGCTGAGAGATCATGTCTAAATCATGAGTACCAACTTTATATTTTACAATATTTAAATCGGCAATTAAATCCAGTTCTTAAGAGTCATCCTTCTGACTACATTCCCCCCCCCCCTCATATTTTATGGAACACAATCCTCAATTAGCAAGGCCACCAATGGTCTATAATTTATCATAATGCCTTTCTACATGCATTTTTGTAAATATCTACATATAAATATTAATGCCGCCTTCATATTATTTGTCAATTATAAATCATCCGTGGCTCTTCCTTCATAAAGTAATTTCTTCTGTTTCTAGTGATGTAAAATAGTATATAACTTATATCTATCGAATCTTGGCACTGCTGGGATTTGTGTTTAAATGTATCATTGCCTCTTCGTCCTGTATTAGATACAAGCTCAATATTTAATAATAGAGTGGTCAACTTACATTTGGCATCTGCGTTTTAGCTGTTCATCGATTAACCAAATTCTCATTATTGTTCTTACAGTATAACATCTTTTTACTATCTGTCATCCTGACATTCATTACCTACATAATGATATTGCTACCATTTCCAGCTGTTTATCTTTGTGACATTCAGTCCGGCGTAGAGTTCTTGTTTTATAGAATTCAACAACCTATGTATCAAATTTTAATGTCAGTACTGCCTACTGCTCGGTTTTCTGGCAGTCTGGCTTTAGCCACAGTATGTGGAACTATTTGTTTTGCTCATTGTCTTCTGTCTTGATTTTTGACAAAGCAAGTCTCTGGACTTTAGCCTGTGCTTTTTTAAATATCAATAAATTTTTGGGTTGCATAGTAGCATTTATAATTTAAACAAACAGCCTAACTGGCAACACTGACCAATCACTAAATTACATGCAATTTTATAGTGCTAATACTTTATTCACCAGCAATCTAATATGAAATTTCAATGCTTTAAATTTAACACTGTATTTTAAAAATAATCTTCGCATTATTTAACTGCAGATTGATCCTACTGAATAAGGCAAAGATTATCTTTTAACTTTTTAAAGTGTTACAAATATATATATATATATATATATATATATATTGCTATGAAAAAACAAGTACAGTCATTACCGATAAAATATGCGTAAATGTGGGTTGCTACGTTAAAATTTTTGCAAAATCCATAATGGGTTTACTACAGGAAATAATCTACAATCAATTGTAGCGATAATTCTTGTGATTATGGGTGATGCTCTATTATTAATTTATTGCATTTGAAAAGAATTGAAAGATAATCTACTTTGATCAGACATGCTTTCTGTTTTTGGCATTATGTTTAGATAATAATTCAAGAGGCATAAAGAATTTGATGCAAATGTCCAGAAATCATTAGTCTATTGCGGATTTTTTTTTAAATTTAGTTTTCACTTTCCGAAAGGTAACAGTAGATACCGTTGTATTATATTCCCAAGATTTTTAATTAATTTAAAGCACTTTTTATGTTATAATTATATATGATTCTTTAACTTAAAATTAATGCAATTCAGAAAAATATATTCTAAAAATTTAAAATTCTGCAGTTGAAAAACTTGAGATAAAAAGTAATCCCATTTTAGAGTTTTTCCATGCAAGATAACATGGAATTTCACAAAAACCGCATATAACATTAAAGCAGAATTTTGTTTTCAAATAATAAAATATGTATTACAGATAGAGATGGAAAAAACTCTTGATTATATGTCAGGTTATGTACAGTCGTGGAAAAAAATTAACACCCCTACTAACTCCTCAACAAACTATCGTAGAAGAAAGTTACTGGTACGGTAGGATTGGAAATAAAGTCTACTTTTAAATGATGTATATAAAATTTGATTAGGGGGCCATCTACCTATTAAAACACACCATAACTTTGCTTTTTTCAATGGCAATACCCAATTCAGACAGCATAAATGAACTCTACGCCCTTCAATTATCCTAAAAACAAATTTTTATGCAATTCGTACCATAAGTTTCGGAGAAATTAATTATTTTAAAACGAGCGTATTTTAAGGGCTGTATCCAAATTGAAGTTCGGTACTCGATTGTTAACTGAGAGAGCCTTCTTCTTGATCAAGGCACCTTATGAAGCCTGTTAGATAACAGGACAGCAGAAGAAATTTCAAAATATCTACTCACTTTTATCATAGACGGCCCTTTAAACCATCCTTTTGCCGTTTTTTAAGCATAATTTGAAAACTATATGGAAGAAAAATGTGAAATTTCGGATTTTTATAAAGGAGGACTTCATAAATCTAAATCCATCAAAAAAATTATAGGTTGCAATTCCATAGCTGCCAACCTTTACGCTTTCTTCCTACCACTAAACTTTTTTTGTAAATATTGCTTTATTTAATTGTCGAAATCTCACGATTAAACAAGGCGTCAATATCTTCTAAATTTTAGTGGTAGCAAAAAAGCGTAAAGGTTGACAGCTATGCAATTCAGAATTTTTTCGAATATTAATTTCATAATTCATAATTGATATCATAAAATTATAAAAATTGCAAATTCAGCATATTTATGTTTGGGCACATTAGCATTATTGCTACACAAAAAATTAGCAAATTAGGAGCATAATTTCAGGAGATATAAATAAAAATATGAAAATGTAATTTAACATTAGAAGCACTAAATTTTGAATGTTTATAATTCAAAAACTTATCATTCAAATGACTTGCAATTTGGTGTCTAGGCATAGTTTGAACCGAAGATTTGAAATATCTCGTTAAAATTGGGTATTATCATTGAAAAAAATGATGCTTGGGTTCGTTTTATTATGTAGATGGCTCCCTAAGCAAACTTTATATACATAATTTAAAAGTAGACTTTATTTCCAATCGTTCGGTACTTGTAACTTCCGTTTACGATAATTTGTTGAAGAGTTAGTAGGGGGTGTTTACTTTTTTCTTCCACGACTGTATATTTATATTCGTACCACAAATTTTAGTCTTATATAATTACAGAAATATGCTGTACGTTTTACGATAAATCAGGTGATTGCGAATTGTGCAATTTTCAAATATTCAATAAAAGTTATCTAATTTGGAAGAAAGTTATCTAATTTGGCCTTTAGAATTTCAGGAAATGTAATGTACATTGATACTCCTGATATATTTCTAAACATTTTGAGATTTTAATTTTGTATTATCACTTGACAGTAAAGTGTTTCTATATTGTTTTGAGTCAGTAAAAAAAATTCTTTTGTACTTTTTTATCAGATCTTAAAATATTTTTCACTTTTTCCACACAGTATAACATTTAATAGTAGCCAGTGCGATTGTTTAAAAAGGATATGTTGTTAAATCAGAAACCAAATAAGAACAAGCCTATCCTGTTTATTTAGGGTTAAACAGAAAAAGAAACACGACTTTCTAATTATAAACAGCCCCCGACAATTATGATTTTACGAAGATTATATACAGAGTGTCACATTAAGACACCCCCCCCCCCCCCCCAATCTCAGCACAGCCAGATTCCTCGCTTGAAGTACATAAAAAATGCCCAAAAATCTATACCTCTACGACTTATAGTTTTCGATAAAAATGCGAAACAAATGCATGGACGTTATATCCGGTGTAAGTAAAAAAAACTTTTCTGGAAACATGAACATCGTTATTGGAAGTTAGTAAAACAATTAATAAGCATATAAATATCATTATATACTAAGTTCAATACGCTTTTGTCAATTAATATACTCAATATAGTTCTGAGTCACTAAGACAACCGGAGGAGGTTTATTAGAATCCTTCGGTTGTCTCAGTGACGCAGGACTATATTTAGTATATTAATCGACTAAAATGTAGTAAACTTGGTATACAGTATATTTATATCCTAATTATATGGTTTACAAACTTACAATACTAATGTTCTTTTTTCCAGCAAAGTTTTTTCTTTTGTACCAGTCATGACGTCATACTTTTCTTTTACTTTTCTCGAAAACTGTAACTCGTAGAAGTATAGTTCTTTGGACATTTTTTTAAGTAGTCCAAGCGAGAAATTTGGCTGCACAGGGTTTGGGCGGTATTAAGGTTACACCCTGTATATGCAATCTATGCCACTCTGTGTGCTCATATATATATACATATATATAAGCCATATACAGAGTGCAATATGTTATCTATCGCCGACCTTTAATTTCTCAACCGTTGGTCGTAGACATATAGTTCCAATTATAAAAACGTTTCAAATGAGGTAAATATTCATGTTGTGGCATTATTTAAAGTAAAAAATCAATTTTATAAAAATTACGAAAACTAACTTTTTATATGGTCCGCCAGTTCCTATATTTATATTTAGTAAAAGTTTACACATATCATAACAGATATAACACAAAAAATTTGACGTCTGTACTACAAAACTTGGCAGAGTTATTAAATTTCAAAGTTTGAGATTTTTGCACATGATTTTGTCCTTCATTTATAACGAGCATGAAATTTGAGATTATGCAAATTACAAAAGTACCGCAGCGCCACACGTTTGGGATAAAACACGACCCACTAGCAGTGGACGTGTTAGTCAGCGCTAAGATCATGATGGCAGGCTACACATACACGCAATATGCCGAAATGATACTTATTTATGGTGAATGTCAAAGGAATGCCAGAGAGGCTGCGAGGGTTTCGAACGTTTTCCTAGGGATCGACATCCAACGCATGAAACTAAAGCTGATGCATGGCACCGTCTTAGAGAGACCGGCTCTGTTGCACCACGACCAGAACAAGTAGACGGACAAGGTGTAACGTTAGAGTGACACCGGAGGAGATGCTGGCATTCCCCTTTTAAATCCACAACTTGGCAAGGCGGAAATAAACGAGTCATGTGGATTCACGCGTCAGCATGTCTGGCATTTGTTACATACACATGTCCGCATCCATATTATCCGACACTGGTGCAAGCATTGATGCTGAGTGACCACGCACGACGATTTGATTATTGTAATTTTATGCCCTTAGAGGAAAATCCGTCATTACTCTGTGACATTTTGCCGACAGATGTGTCAACGTTTATACGGAGTGGCGTTATGATCGTGCAAAATGTGCATTACTGGTCGCTGGAAAACCCCCACATCGCCCGCAAAGTACGACACCAGGTACGCTGGTCAACGAACGTGTGGTGCGGTATATGAGGAACTCAGATTGTTGGACCCATTTTCTACGAGGGGACCTCAATGGGCGATCGTTACCTGCACCTGCTACAAAACACGGTACGTGACTGGTATGAAGAGCTGCCTCTCCGACATGCATGCCGTGTGTGGTTTCAGCATGATGGGGCCCCTCCGCATAAAGTATCAAACGTCCCTGCGTATCTCGCCACCGAATTCGAGCACCAGGTCATTGGATATGGTAGTCCAGTACTCTGGCCACCGCGATCAACGGACTTTGACCCCCATGGACTTGTACTTCTGGGTTTACACTAAGGCTGAGGTCTATGTGACTGAACCTACTTTTCTGGTTGATCTGAAGTAGCGCATCATCATTGCTTGTCGCACAGTTACACCTGCTATGCTCCAACGTGTCCAGGACTCAGTATTGTCACGCATTCAATTGTGCATTGCCATTAATGGAGAACACTTTGAACAGTATCTAGTAGATTCCGGTATTTGATGAATTTTTTATAGTAGACCATTTTCTGATATAATGATAAATTTATATTTATTGTTCTGTTTAATTTCAACATTTCATCATTAGCTTTGCATACGACCCGTAAAAGTCAGCTAAACATTTTAGATGAAATAACCCTCTTTGTGAAACCCCGATTTGGCGATACTGGTTAAAGGTAATTTCGCCATAAAAAGGACATTGCACCCTGATTTTGATCTCGGATTACTTTAATTCATCTTTTAACTGATCCCTCAATGAAAGACAAACTCGTGTGCAAAAATCTCAAACTTTGAAATTTAAGAACTGTGTTAATTTTTGTAGTACAGACGTCAAACTTTTTGTGTTACATCTGTTATGATATGTGTAAACTTTTACTAAATATAACTATAGGGACTGGGGGACCATATATAAAGACCATATATATTTTTACTTTAAATAATGTCACAACATTAATATTTACCTCATTTGAAACATTTTTGAAATTGGAACTATATGTCTACGACCAACGGTTGAGAAATTAAAGGTCGGCGATAGATATCATATTGCACCCTGTATGTCGTACATAACATGTCATACATTCTATACATGAGTAATGCAATTTTTGTCATGTTTGGCAGTGATGCAGCGCATGTGATTGTAGCGCATCAAGTAAACGATTAGAGAAGTGCTGCATACAAATAATAGCTATGGTCCTTCAGGATGTATAAATTTTGCCTTGAAAGAATGCAAAAGAGCAATGCAAATTACTTTCCTTTAAATACCAGAATTATGTCTTATTTCGTATCAATGTCTTATTTCAAAGAGGACATTCATTTGCATAAAAGGATCCATTTCTTTTAGAAGTGTCTTTATCCCTTGATTTTATAATTACAAACTTTTTAATACCCCTTAAAAATCAAGAAAAATCATGCTTAAGGATAGATTATGAAACACTTTCCAACATTTCCTGAATGCTTTAAAAAAAATTAATTATTTAGGAAAATAAGATAACTAAATAAACATTTTAGAAAACGCATAAAACATTTGAAAAACTGATTTCAGCAGTTACCGTCCATAGACAAATACGTATTCCTGTATTTGATCTGTATGTTGTTGTATATACTATATAATGGGAAATTTAGTTTACCAAGAAAACGCATAACAGGTTAAAATTTCTCTTTCAGCAATTTATACTAATAGATGGAAACATACTTGAATACTTTTGTACAACCCTGTAGTTTACCTAGAACCTTTATTACACGCCACTATTTAGCTAAAATTTAATTCAAACTAAAGCACCCTTAAAACTACTGAAATTACATTTCCAGAAATTATCATCTATAGACGGCCAGATTTTTGTGTGAAACTGTATATCACTTTATCTATATTCTACAAACATTTCTTAGTAAACTAATTGCAGTACAGCGTAAAAATGCATAACTCATTTAAAAACCACCTTTAAGCAATTTACGCGCATACCCAGTAACTCTCACGAATTCTTTTGTACAGCCCTGTATATGAATTATAGCATTTTTACACACCATATGGTATGCATAAATATAGCGAAACATAAAAGCGCATATCATAATTAAAAATGCGTTTCCAGCAATCGTCGCTAATGTACAGTACTTCTGATACAATATAGTATCTGAAATCTTTTGTGTGTCCCTGTAAATGCTGTACACTTCGTATTACATATGAAATAAGTAATAATAAATCTCAGCGGCGTATACCAATTTCATTATATATGAAATAGTTTAACATAATTAAAATACACCGCAAATAATTCCCTCACCCCAACGGAATTATTTTGTGTGGCCCTGTAAATAAATAATAACTATTCTTTGCACCGCATATTATACAGAATGCATATTTTAGTGTACTTGAAAAATGTATATCGATTTTATTATGTTTGAAAGCGAGTAACATCATTAAAAATCATTTGAAACGTTTTTTTCTCATTGGCCGTAATGTAATGTAATACTGTTGACTGCCCCTATAATGAACTAAACGTGCTACAAAGTTCATTTGAAATAGGAAACTTGCTATTATCAACGTCAATAACACCCAAAAAATTTAGGGCAATCCGTGTATATTTACGAGAGTTAGAGCGCGGACAGACAAACCGAAGTCAATAACATTTTTCAACTTTGTTGGAAAACGTTAAAAAAGACTTACTTGATGGTTTTCCATACAATTCTAGAAACAAAACCATATATACAAAGAGGAAAATTGGCAGTTAGAGACTTTCTCGACAAACAGATAATACTACGTCATTTGATGAAAATCGCTGAAAATGAAGTTCTTTAAATATGTTTATTTTGTTGTTGAATTTCTAAAAATGTACTGAACCAATTTTGATGACATTTAAATCAGACCAATTCGACAGTATCCTCTTTCATGTAAAAAAAATTCGGTCGCGCAGTTTCAGAGTAATCGGTGAACATGCATACAAAGAAAAAAATACAAACACGATGCATTGATAAACTTTTCCTTTATTTAAAGTCTGTTCAAAATTCTAAAGACATCATTGTTATGGTATAAGAATTGGAAATACATTTCATCCTTCTTGGCTGCTGTAATAAGCGAGCACAAAAAAGAAAATATATATATAAATGCAAAATTGAACTATAAGTCAAGCCATTTTTGAATGCGTATTTTTTTTTTTATAATAACCTGTGAACTCCACACTAGGGCGGCTTTGCACGGACCTAAATTTCAAACTAACGGTGCTTTTTGAAAATATGCTTTCGTTAATTTGCATTTTAATTAATAAAATATTGGATAAAAATTGTTTGATTCCATAGTAAATTTTGTAAAGGAATCACATATATTTCATTATCACTCTATTGCCAACAATGTTCTACACAGTTGATTGAAGTTACGGAATCCCAAATAGTAGTAGTCTGGAGTCTACAAATTATTGAAAGGAAAAAAAAACAGATATCAAAATTTCAGAAATCCTAAACTGAATAGAGTTTTAAAAAAAAATGGAAAACTGTACTGTTAACGCAAAATAAATTCATTTATCTTATGTAGCTTTCTTTTTTTAATCCATCAATGATTAATAACCTTACTAACATAATAAAGGAATATATATATACACACATATATTTATATGTATATATATATATATTTATTTATTTATTTATTTATTTATTTATTTATTTATACACTGGTCATCAAAATTAAAGGATAATGACAGAAATGAAACTGATATTTAATGAAAAATTTTTAATAAAAATTTGTATAAAAGCATTAGTAAACATAAATCACGAGGTTTGGCAGTTGATTATTCTCACAATATTGAAATTAAAACCAAATTCATGGAAACTGGAAAATGATGGAAAAATTAAGTTGCCTCTTGTGGAATTTTTTTTTTCTTTGATATGGTGTATGGTCATCCGGGACGCGAGATTCTAAAAGATAGTCACGTTTTAGCATTATTGGCTTTTACTGCGTTCTCATTCGCTGTTCTCAGTCACGTGTCATGTATGTTGCTGGTCCCTGGCGCTTTTAGATTTGGCGCATTCTTATATGTGTTGGAAGGTCTGTTTTGAGTTACCAGTTAGTACAACATACGCGTTATCGGACGTATGGATGCGAGCTTTGTAAAAATAAGATAAGCTTTTTAAAATAGAAGTTTTAAAATTATTTTTAACGTGTGTTTGTTTAATCCAGAAAAAAAATGTGGGAGGAGGTTAACTCCTTCGCGACGGGAGCCTTTTACGAAATGTTTATTACATTGCTACCGGTTTTAAAAAACAGAAGTTTGTGCCTATTCAAATCGGGAAAATGCTCGGATTAAATAAGGCAAATTTTACAGTAAAATTTTACTGGTGAGGATAAACGAGGATTCTTAGGCCTATTTCCGGCACGTATACGTGTCGCTCGTCCCCAAGGGGTTAATTCTTCATTATTTTATATTTGATCAAGGTACATCATAAATTAAGAGATGTCATTCATTTGTTATGAAATTGCGAGATTTATGTAACCTAATACAAATATAAATGAATGGCGTATTAAAAATCGGACTTTCTGTTTAAAAGGCAGTTTAAAGTGGCAATAATACACAGTAATACAAACAGATTTTTCCCCTGATTATTGCATTTTAATTCCTTTCTTCGAAAATTGTTACTATATGTATTAAATATTATTTTAATTCATTTATTCTAAAATTGTTGCTATATATATATCGTAAGCTAATTGAAAAACCCGGCTCTTTGCAAACAGCCTAGGCTGTTAACAACTTTGTTTCCTACCAGAAATTTTATTTAATAAAATGTATTTTATTTCCAATTGGTATTTATTTGCCGTTATTTATTAAGTAAAGTTTCTGGTTTAGAACAGATTTATTTTAGCCGCGGTTTATACGCAAGTAATTAAAGTACATTTTAATTTTTAGGGTACATTTTTCGCAAACACCTCATGTAGACAATCAACAAAATTTTGAGATGGGGCTTATTTTTAATGTTTTCTGAGCAATACATAAAGTAGATATGATGCAGCATGGTAATATTTATAAAAGTTATGTAAGAAAAATTGATGTTTCAATGAAACCTGCAGATAACGCAGATTTTTAGTATTTTCACAACATTAAGTAGAGAAAATGGTTGATTATAAGAATAATTATAAAAAATATATAAGAAAATTTCTGCAATGATTAAATCTGCAGATGAATCAGATTTTTAATGTTTCTGCAGGATCGCGTATAGAAGAGGAATCGTCAAATGAAACTTATTATTAAAAAATACATATGAAAATGTCTTTATTAATGAAATCTGCAGATGAGGCAGATTTTTTGTGTTTGTCCAGTGTTGAGTAGAGAAAACGAATTTCTGAATGAAAATAATTATAAAATATATATAAGAAAATTGCTGTATCGATAAAATCTGCAGATCAGGCAGATTTTTAATGTTTCGCAACGTTACATGGAGATTACGGGTTGCTAATGAAAATAATTATAAAATAATAATTTATAACATATAAGATTTATATTAATAATAATTTATAATATATAAGAAAATTTCTGCAATGGTGAAATCTGCAGATAGGACAGATTTTTAATTTTTCCCCAGCATTGCGTAGAGAAGCTGGTTCGATAAATGAAATCAATTGTAAAAAATAAATCAGAAAAATTTAGTAATAATTTAATTTGAAATGAGGCACATTATTAATATTTTCCTAGCATTATGTAAAGAAAATTTGTTTCCGAATGAAATGAATTACAGAAAAAAAGAAGAAAATTGCTTTATTGACAGATTTTCTTTTTGCACCTGGTTGATAATTAAGGCTAATAAACACTATTTTTTAGAAGTAAATTTTGTCCTCCACCCATAAAGATGAACAAAAAAAGAAAATCTGCAGACAAGACAGAATGTTATATTTTGCATTACGTAGAAATAATATACTGCTGAATGACTAATATCAGATATTCAGGTGCATTGCGAGTTTATTTTTATTTTAAGTGTTCTACAGACGTAAATTAAATTAAAGTATCACTGATCTTTTGAAATTTGCCTCATCTGCAAAATTTATCGATACAGCTATTTTATATTATATATTTATTTTATAATTATTTTCATTAAGCAACACATTTTCACTAAGTACACCAGGAAAAAGTTGAAAAATTTACCTCAAGTGCACCTGCTCCCTAGTAATACAGAAATTTTCTTGTATAGGTTTTATAGTAATCGTAATTAAGCGACCTGTTTTCTATACGTAATGCTAGGGAAATATCAAAATAGGTCTCATTTGCAGATTTTATTGATAAAAATTTTTGCTTATATATGTTTTATAATTATTTTCATTCAGAAGTCCATATTCTCTATGTAAAGGTAGAAAAACATTAAAAATCTATCTACCATTTTCCACATTTATATAAATATATAAAATAGTTTTAGCGAGAATTATAGCTTACTTTTAACTAATCTATTTAACATGTGTATACAGTGAGTGTACAGTACATGTGTACACAGATTTATAAATTTATATACTGTAGAAGGATGGATCTAGACCAGTGGTTCCCAACCTTTTATCGGCCATGCCCCACCAAAGCATCCGTAAAGTCACTATGCCCCCCCCCCCCCCCCACCCGTAATCTGTAAATTATGTCTCTTATTATTTAAAAAGTGAAATCTATTCACACAGTGGGAGTGTAATAGTGCCTTAACAGAAGCTATTCATTTCTCATTTTTTAACTTGTCAATCAGGTGAATCGTTTGCTACAAATGTGTTTTTAACATAATTTTAAAAGTGCAATGAGATTATACATCTTTGCCTATATGCCAAAACGAGATTTGTAGTATTTTTCCAACTTGTTGTTTCCAACTCAATGTTAAAGAAAAGTGTTATACAGTCTGCATTTTTATCTTTACAAAATATCTTAAAAATACACTTGTATTTAACGTTAAAACTGATAAATTCATACATTTTATAATGCATTCTTGTAACTTATTAAGAGTTAGTGGAAAATCTTTGGGCACTGACATTTCATTCTATGGATAACACAATACATAAGAAGTATTTCAAGATTATCATCTTTATCAAATTTAAGTAGCATTTAAGTAGCCATTATTCAGCATAACACATTCTCTCTATTTTTCCTTTTCCAATATTGTTAATTGTCTTCGCGAATAGAAGTAGAAAACTCATTCAATAAATAATGGAAAACGTTACAAAAATCACCACCAGAAAAATTACAGTGAGTTTAAATACTTTTATAGATATAAAAATATTTTAAAAGATTATTTGCATAAGTATTCCGGTGTCAAGTCTATTTTAAAATTTCGATAGGGAACATTTTAAAAATTCAATAAAAAAAATCCGATTTCTTAAATTTTGCTCGTATTCCATTTATTTTTAGCCTACAACATTAGTTTCCCCCAAAAAAGACAAAAGAAACTGATAGGGAATAAGTGAGTAAGAAATTTGGAATTGTACCCCCCCCCCTAGAAGATCAAATTGCCCCCCCCGGGGGGGGGCGTACGCCCCACGTTGGGAATCACTGATCTAGACAAGTGGTCTAATAAAGATGGAGGGCTCCAATTCCGAAAAATGTTAGATTATGTATACATATAATATATTCATACAATACATACAGTTTAATGCATATATGGATACAATACACTAAAAGAAAATGTTTCGAAAAATCTCTACTACTATTAATGTCCGTAAACGTCTGTCTGTATGTTGGTAACACTCGCCCGTGTCGCCGGAACTACTTTTCTCAGAGGCGACGCAGAGGGTCTTATTATATGTCGATTCGGGCCACCATTTTCCGAGAAAAACGGACTTTGTGGTTTCGAGAAAATCCGGCCGTAATTACGGACGTCATTAGCTAATTAACAACTCATAATCGATGGAAAATCCTTTCAAAATTGAATCTGAGACTCGACATCATTAAATTTCCCACGCACCCCCTCAACATACACCTTACAATAAAGGTAAATTAAATTCCGAACTGAATAACATACAAGCTTAGACATACGAGGCACGACCATAAAGTTACGACCGTTTTTATTGAACTTTTTAATTAAAGCTAATACCCCCCACATAATACACCTTAAATTAAAGGTATTAAAATTTCCGACCTGAAAATCATGTTAACTAAGCTTTACGAGGTCTTTCCAGAAAGTTATGGCCAAAAAAAGCAAATTTTTGCAAACATTTTTTTTCAAAAGACAATAACTCGGTGATTTTTGCTCCTATAAGTAGGAAGTTCCGCCTCAGAGAGAGTTCTCATCAAACTGTTGGGCATCACGAGCCCAGTTTTTCCCCAATCTTTCTCTTCCCCCCTCCCCCTCTCAGCGTGCCCATAACTTTTGCAACTTCTTCTGGTTTTGACTTAACTCAGCGGTGTTTCATATTGTTCTGTTGGACATCACGAGCCCAGTTTGTCCCCCCTCTTGCTACTATGTTTATGCATCTCCGGTGTCCATCCCCCCAATTCCCCCCCACTTTTCTGTATTTATCTGTTACGCGCCATGTGATATATCATAGAAAAGGTCTGTGAAGGTTGATTCAAGTTATGCATCTTCGGTTTTCATCCCCTCCTTTTCACCCCCCCCCCTAGAGGGGCACTTTTCTAAATTTCTTAAAATATTGGTTAGGACCGCCACCTTCCCGACCCATGTATCTACGGAAAGTTCTTTTTATTAAGTGTTATGAACTATCTCAAAGTTTCAAACAGATCGCATTGTTAGATTTCCTAATTTTAGCTATATCGTGTTATGTTAGTTCCATATTCCACCACCAGGGAGCGCACTCTAATCTTAACGAAAGCGTATCTGAACGAAACTCCTTCACACAACCTTTCCATAGATACATGGATCAGGAGGGTGGCGGTCTTAACCAATAATTTAAAATAATTGCTGAAATTACTACGAAAAATATTTTAAACGGGCCCTACCCGGGCCCCTAATACAGTTAGAGGAAATTGGAAGACGGCAAAATAATCGCGGGGAAAAGTTTGCTTGGGTGCTCTGGAGCTACTATTGGCGCGAGATCTAACCTCTCCGACCAATAGGAGCCGAGATATTTAAGGAAATATGAAAAAATAATATAGGATTTCTTTGCACTATCATCTCTACTACTATTAATGTCCGTAAACGTCTGTCTGTATGTTGGTAACACTCGCCCGTGTCGCCGGAACTACTTTTCTCAGAGGCGACGCAGAGGGTCTTATTATATGTCGATTCGGGCCACCATTTTCCGAGAAAAACGGACTTTGTGGTTTCGAGAAAATCCGGCCGTAATTACGGACGTCATTAGCTAATTAACAACTCATAATCGATGGAAAATCCTTTCAAAATTGAATCTGAGACTCGACATCATTAAATTTCCCACGCACCCCCTCAACATACACCTTACAATAAAGGTAAATTAAATTCCGAACTGAATAACATACAAGCTTAGACATACGAGGCACGACCATAAAGTTACGACCGTTTTTATTGAACTTTTTAATTAAAGCTAATACCCCCCACATAATACACCTTAAATTAAAAGTATTAAAATTTCCGACCTGAAAATCATGTTAACTAAGCTTTACGAGGTCTTTCCAGAAAGTTATGGCCAAAAAAAGCAAATTTTTGCAAACATTTTTTTTCAAAAGACAATAACTCGGTGATTTTTGCTCCTATACGTAGGAAGTTCCGCCTCAGAGAGAGTTCTCATCAAACTGTTGGGCATCACGAGCCCAGTTTTTCCCCATCTTTCTCTTCCCCCCTCCCCCTCTCAGCGTGCCCATAACGGATTAACTTTTGCAACTTCTTCTGGTTTTGACTTAACTCAGCGATGTTTCATATCAAACTGTTGGACATCACGAGCCCAGTTTGTCCCCCCTCTTGCTACTATGTTTATGCATCTCCGGTGTCCATCCCCCCAATTCCCCCCACTTTTCTGTATTTATCTGTTACCCGCCATGTGATATATCATAGAAAAGGTCTGTGAAGGTTGATTCAAGTTATGCATCTTCGGTTTTCATCCCCTCCTTTTCACCCCCCCTAGAGGGGCACTTTTCTAAATTTCTTAAAATATTGGTTAGGACCGCCACCTTCCCGACCCATGTATCTACGGAAAGTTCTTTTTATTAAATGTTATGAACTATCTCAAAGTTTCAAACAGATCGCATTGTTAGATTTCTAATTTTAACTATATCGTGTTATGTTAGTTCCACATTCCACCACCAGGGAGCGCGTAGAAGTGTCTTGAAACTTTAAGATACTTCATAACATATTGAGATATATGCTACTTATTAAATATAAAAATGTCAAAAGTTTAGTAACCACTATTTCCGAATAGTAATTTGTGCAAATATCTTAAATTCTTGCTTAAGACCGCCACCACCTTGAGTAACATATCTATTGGTAGGTTGTTTAACGGACTTTCCTTTCGACACAGTTTTGTTATGAATAGAGAGTGCTCCCTGGTGGTGGAATACGGAACTAACATAACGCTATTTTGTTAAAATTAGGCAATCTAACAAGGCGATCTTTTTAACATATCTACTGATAGTTTGTTTAACGGACTTTCCTTCCGCTACAGTTTTGTTATGAATAGTGTGCGCTCCCTGGTGGTGGGATGTGGAACTAACAGAATTCTTGGTTAAGACCGCCACCTTCCCGACCCATGTATCTACGGAAAGTTTGCGTGAAGGTGTTTCGTTCAGACATGCTTTTGTTAAGAATAGAGTGCGCTCCCTGGTGGTAGAATGTGGAACTAACATAACGCGATTTTGTTAAATTTAGGAAATATAACAAGGCGATCTGCTTGCGACTTTAAGATAGTTCATAACACATTGAGATATATGCTACTTATTACACATAAAAATGTCAAAAGTTCAGTTAAAACTATTTCCGAATAGTAGTTTGTGCAAATATCTTAAATTCTTGCTTAAGACCGCAACCACCTCGAGTAACATATTTACTGAAGGTTGTTTAACGGACTTTCCTTCCGCTGCAGTTTTGTTATGAATAGTGTGCGCTCCCTCGTGGTAGAATGTGGAACTAACATAACGCGATTTTGTTAAATTCAGGAAATATAACAAGGCGATCTGCTTGAAACTTTAAGATAGTTCATAACACGTTGATATGCATACAACTTATTAAATATAAAAATGTCAAAAGTTTAGTCACCACTATTTCTGAATAGTAATTTCTGAAAACATCTTAAATTCTTGCTTAAGACCGCCACCACCTTGAGTAACATATCTACTGACAGGTTGTTTACCGGACTTTCCTTCCGAGACAGTTTTGTTATAAATAGAGTGCGCTCCCTGGTGGTGGAATGTTGAACTAACATAGCTCGATTTTGTTAAAATTAGCAGCGAGGACCCGGTTCGAGGTTCGTTCGAGCGAGATTGCCTTTTTTACAAGACTGTGCATTCGTGCGCAGTAGGCCTGCTATACGGTGCCGTAGGCAGCGGGGACCCGGTTCGACATTGATTCGAGCGCGATAAACTTTTTAAAAAGAGTTTGCAGTGCGTGCACAGCACGTCTGCTATAAGGTGCCGTAGGCAGCGAGGACCAGGTTCAACTTTCGTTATAGCGAAAGGCTTTTTTAAAATTTTTTGCAGTGCGTGCGCTGCACGCCTGCAATACGGTGCCGAAGGCATCGGGAACCCGGTTCGACTTTTGTTCGAGCACGATACGCTTTTTTAAAGAGTTTGCAGTGCGTGCGCAGCACGCCTGCTATACGGTGCCGTAGGCAGCGGGGACCCGGTTGGATTTTTGTTCGAGTGAGATTGCCTTTCTTACAAGATTTTGCCGTGCGTGCGCAGCACGCCTGCTATACGGTGCCGTAGGCAGTGGGGACCCGGTTCGATTTTCGTTCACTCGAGGTTCGTTCGCAGGCGAGTTAGGTTCTTTCGAGATTTTATAAAAAAGGAGGGGACCGCTAGCGGGCGAAGCCAGCTAGTTATATATTTAATGGTATGGGTTCAGTCGTGGAGAAAAAGTAAACACCCCCTACTAACTCTGCAGCTAATTATAATAGAAAGAGGTTACTGGTACCAAAGAATTGGAAATAATGTCTACTTTTAAATGATTTACATAAAATTTGCTTAGGGGACCACCTACAAATCAAAACCAAATCAAGATTTGTTTTTTTTCAATGGCAACACCCAGTTTAGACAATATTTTAAATCCTCGGTAAAAACTATGCCTAGAAACGAAGTTTCAAGTCACTTGTAGGATAAGTTTTTGCATTATAAACATCGAAAATTTAGAGTTTCTAATGTTAAGTTACATTTTCATATTTTATTAATAACTTCTGAAGTTATAATCCTAATGTAATAATATTTTGTATGGTTATAATACTAAAAACCCAAACATAAATGCATTGAATTTATAATTTAAAAAAAATTATAATATGATTTATGAAATTAATATTAAAAAAATATATTAATTGTAGTCTACAATTTTGATAAATTTATATTTATTAGGTCATACTTGATGCGAATTCTCAATTTAAAATTTTTCTCTCAACTAGTTTTCGAATTATGCTTAAAAAACATCAAAATGATTGTTTATGGGGGACGTCTATGATGTGCAGAAAAGCATAATTTGAAAAAATATATTTTACTCATTTTATTGAAACATTTGAGCTTGGGCTGGAGGCCCCTTATCACTCAGATTTTAGATTTCCCTCGTCAATGTTAAACCAATGGCCATTTAATGCCTCTTTATTTGTCTAATATCTCGTCAGAAAATTAATATTTTTAATTCATTTTTTCTGTATGCACTTCTTAAAAGATGTCGCTTTCTGTCTTCGTTGACAAAATAATTTTAAAATGCATACTTATTTTTTAATTTAATGCTAAAGTCTTAAGAATTAAGCGAAATGTAAATAACATTAAATAACTTCAATTCTATTTAGAGTTTTAAAATTTTGAAAACAACACGAGAAAGCCTGTATTTTCATCTGTTCATACAAATTAAAATTTTTCGTTTAGGTCTATTTAAACTTGAGATATTAGACAAAAATGTTAAAAATTTCATTCCCCCACTAAAACATAAATCAATGCAGGAGGGAGCAGAGTTTGACCTTTGACATGCAGACTGTCACAATGGGGGGTTCAAGAGATACCCACAATCAAGTGAATTGGAAGGAGGAAGTCTGGTATAGTTTTCTGGGCTTTCCTGATTATTTTTATAAAGAGAAAGAGCTATTTTGTTTCAGTTGTATTTCAAGGGCAGTAAAACACCTTTTTTCCCCTCTAAATACTGCTTTTTTTTTTTTTTTTTTTTTGCTTCAATGTCTTTTTATTGAATTACATATAATTTTTCGGAAATAAAACTGCATCAAACACTATACATACAGTTAAATTTTTTGTGCTTTTTTCTTTTCTTTTTTTTTTTTTTTTTTTTTTTTGACATACTTATAAAAACTTTTCCTTTCTTACATGCATGGAAAATTTCAGATTTTATTAAGTTTCAAGGAAACAAGTGAATTTTAATGTTTTGTTTTTGCTTTTGTTTTTTCAGAAAAATACATTATTTGCATTTGCAAGAAGAAAAAAAAAAAAAAAACTCCTATGCAATTTATACCTTATTCAGAATGTCTAAAAAATGCATTTAACAGATTTATAGTAATCATTTTCATTATTTCATTAATTTATCATTTCTATTTAAAATCGTTTAAACTTATTTTCTGTCTAGAATTCATTTAAATACTTAAATACAAAGTTTATAAGATTATAAATCATCCTGAATAATAAAATAAAAAAATTCAAAATGAAACTTGTTTGAATGAATAACAATTCAATATGCTATTTAACTACAACTGGGATAGTTTTTAACGAGAAAAGAAAAAAAAAGGTAAAAAGGTAATGTACAAATTATTAGGGAATTATTAAGAAATGTACAAATAAAATATTCTTACAATAGAAATATAGAAATATTTCCGAATTGAAAAATCCCCCACCCCCCACCCCAACGCCAAGTAAGCTGAAAAAATGCAAAGGAAAAAGAAATTATCCTTTTAAAATTCTTTTGTTTTGTGTAACATATAATGCTTTAGTAACAAAATAAAGTAATGCATATCTATAACTCATTCTAAACTGTATTACTACTAATCGATGCATTAAATGAATTTTATAACAAGTTATTTTAATGATACTTATAAGTACCGTCAGAAGATAAAGGATTAAAGACATTTTATGAACGATTTGAACGAAATTTTGAAAAATTAAAATAATTAATATTTTTAAATTTTGTTTTTCTGTCTTAAAAAAAATATTTAAACGGTCGATTGCATAGTTTTGCTGTATTACATTTTTCTTATTCAACAGAATTTCATGAGACGTTCTTAATTATTGTCCTACAATCAATTATTAGTATTCTGCTGATAATTTATTAGAATGTGTCGATGTGGGTTTGGATAAACTCTTTCGACACTTAAACAGTCACATTTTAATATCAATTACACACAAAATATATACAAAGTCGCGAAAAGCGCAAAAATAACTTTGGAACATACATATTTCCATACAAACATCTCTAGGGGAGATACATTTCGAACACACGCCGAAACTTTACTAAAACCCGCGCAAATATGATTACATACATTCACTTCACTTCATCACTTCATGTTTGGCAAAATATCTCAGGATATTTTGCCGACAGTGGCAACAGCGCCATCTATATGCTATAAAAATAAGGGAAGGCAGTCATTTTGTTACAAGAATATTTTCTCATTTGATTTGCTGATTATATATCAATGCGATAAATACTAGAATTTTAAATATAAGTAAAACTTTTTAACATACTTATTACCAATTATTATTTATAAATATTTTTGCCTCTTTAAAAATGTATCCAATACAAGAAAACTTGAAATTAATTAAATTATTACGCGAGAAAAGCATTAAGCGGTAGAAATTATGTCTTATTTAAAAATCCAATTAATAATATTGCCAAATCCTTTCAAATGAATGATATTTACACGTGAATATTAAAAGAGAAAGAAGCTTTAATTTCAACGAATATAATTTCAACGAATATAATTTTAACGAAAATATTAAAATTTTATACCTAATGTTGCAAAGTAGTAAAATTGGGGACAATCGCGACATTGTTTTAATGGATTTTGAAAAAAGTATATTAATTTTGAATTGTTACACCAATAATAAAAATATTACCGACCTTTAAAGCTTTCGGTCGCTAGTCGTCTTTGAAATTTTTAATAAAGAAGGGAATCTGGTGTATATTTCGTAGGCTAATTGAGAAATCAGGCTCTTTGCAAAGAGCCGGGCTAATTGGAGAATCATCTCCCTTTTTCCAATTAGCCTGATAGTTTTCAGGCTTATTGCAAAGAGCCTAGAGAGCATTGGGCTAATTGAAAACTGGCCACTTGTTTCTCAATCAGCCTGGCGTTTTTCAGGCTTATTGCAAAAAGACCAGACAGCTTTAGACTAACTGAAAAATTACTATTTATTTCTCAATCAGCATGATATTTTTAGTCTTATTAACCCATAACGGCACCCGAACGCGAAAAAAAAAAATGCAACAGACCACACCCCCGATCCGAGCAAGACAAAATAATTCCAGTCGATACGCAAACCCGAGCAGAACGTGAAAGTTCTATTAAAAAAAAAAAAAAAAAAAAAAAAAAAACGAAATCTCACTGAAACCAAATACGATAACCGACAAAAACATTCTAAAGAACCATAACTTGATCCGAGCAAGACAAAATAATTTCCGTGGAGACGCAACCCGACTCTAACCTAAAAATTCTATTAGAAGAAACCCGAAATGTGACACGAACCAAATCTGAACCCGGCAAAAATATTCCAAAGAACCATAACCCGTTCCGAGCAAGCCAAAATAACTTCTCTGGACACGCAACCTGACCCGAACCTAAAAATTTTTTTTACCCCCCCCGAAGTATAGCCCGAATGAGATCTGAAACCTATAAAAATATTCCAAAGAATCATAACCCGATCCGAGCAAGACAAAATAATTTCTATGGACATAAACCCGTCCCGAATCTAAAAATTCCATTTGAAAAAAACCTGAAATCTTTTTCGAATCAAATCTGAATCCGGCAAAAATATCCTCAAAAACCATAACCCAATCCGAGCAAGACAAAATAACTTCCGTGGACACACAGCCCGACGCGAACTTAAAAATTCCGTTAGAAAAACCTCGAAATCTGACACGAACCAAATCTGAACCCGGCAGTTATTTTCTCTTGATCGGATCGGGTTAAGGTTCTTTGCAATATCACGGTTGTTTCGGGTCAGATTTCAGGTTTTTTTAAATGGAACTTTCAGGTTTGGGTCGAGTTGCGTGTCGACGGAAATTATTTTGTCTTGCTCGGATAGGAGTACGGTCTGTTGTAATTTTTTTTCGTGTTCGGGTCGGGTTATGGGTTAATAAGCCTAAAAATGTTATCCTGATTGGGAAATAATTGGTTATTTTTAATTTAGCCTAACGCTTTCTAGGCTCTTTGCAATAAGCCTGAAAAATACCAGGCTGATTGAGTAACAAGAGGTCAGTTTTCAATTAGCCTAAGGCTCTCCAGGCTCTTTGCAATAAGCCTGAAAAATATCAGGCTAATTAGAAAAAGAGAGATAATTCTCCAATTAGTCCGGCTCTTTGCAAACAGCCTAGGCTCTTTGCAAAGAGCGTGATTTCTCAATTAGCCTACGACATATATAATTAAATAACATGTATTTCAGCCTTTGTACATAAATATATACAATAAAGAAACTTTACTGTGAAATTTTACATAATCTTATATTAATAATAATCTTTATATAATCTTTATATGCTAGTATTATATAGCTTTGTATGATAGTATACTTTATATGCTAGTACCGTATTTTATGGAAGAAACGCCGCGTCATTTACGAGATTAAAAGTTCGTTTTTTTCCAAGTGCGGCGTTTACGATTTTTTTAAAATACACCAACTGAGTTTCCTTAATTTAAAAATTCATAAAAATATTTAAAATCGGATTTAATATTTTAAATAAAACTTCAGACATCTTAAGATATTAAAAACGAGGCATCCTACACTGTTCAGAAAACTTTGATTATAGTTAGGTCAATGTGACAATGTGACGTTGTCGACCAGGGCCGGATTAAGGGCCGTATTTTCTGAAAGATTTTCTGCTTTAACAAAAAATGGAAAACGCCATTCGATTACATAGTTTCTGAATAAGAACACCTGACAATTTTATGCGTTTCTGAACAAAAATGAATTTAAAAATGCGTCAGAAAGTAGTTTTTTTGTATTTGAGAATAGATTTATCATATTTTGCACAAAATTGACATCTCATTAAAATTGAAAAATTTTGGCATACATATTTAGAACTTTTAATTCATTGTCAAAATATGGATTAAACTGGAAAAGTAAATTTTATAAAAAGTCTGAAGTGTTGATTTTTTTTTAAATCAGGAAAAATTGTTTTTTCATAATAAAAATGTATCTCACAATTATACATTTTCTAACACAATTTGGCGGTTTGCCCACTACAAGCTACGCTCGCCAACTGCCATGTAGACTCCGCTAAAAATACGCTAATTTGTTCACATTTGAAAAGATTACCTGATTGCGGAAGTTTGATTACAAAGAATTTATTAATAAAATTTCTCATATTTTGTGCAAAAATTGACTTATTTCAGCCGAGAACTAAAAACTTTCCGCATACACATTTAGAACTTTTAGTTCATTGCCAACATTTAGATTGAACTTAGAAAAGTAAATTTTGATATTATATAATTATTTTCATATTTGCAAAAATTATACGTGTATTTCTCTAGTCCGCCAGCACTGTAAAAAAAAAATGGTAACGTTCCATGTAAAATCCAGGAACGTTTCGCCTTTTCTCAGGTTTTCAGAATAATTTAGCTCTTTCCTGTGAAATTCTGGTTTTCTTATCTGAAACATTCCTGAACAAAAGTTGGAAATAGCAAAACGCTGCGGCCGTCATTTATTATTTTTTTGCTATAATCCGTTGCTCGCGCGCGAGTGTCGAAAACGAATTCCTTAAATGAATGTAAAAAAATCAATATGGAATGCAAATAAATCAATAGACGACATAATCCTTTACGTCTCTATTGTCAAGACAATTCAGATGAAAATACAATACCTCTGTGACATCGCTAAGAGATTATCTCTCGTACTTGTCTGTGGAATGTTTAACGAGCAGACCATGTAAAAAAAATACACCTATTATTTGGATCTCCATTAACCAGGGGACCATCAAACATGATTCTCACCGATTTTGATTAATTTAAAGTATGTTTTAGAGTTCTTATCTCTAATTATTCTTGTGAAAGGATTTCTTCAAATGGGCCTTAGATTTTCAGAAATTAGATGTCGAGGTTTAGCATACGTTTCAAATACCCATTAGTTTGCAGCTCTCAACGTGTCTTTCGTGGTGTGGACGCAGAAGGCTCGCACGCCACCCGTACGGCCCGAGTTCGATGCTACCTCTTGACTTTTGTTTTCTTTTTTAATTAATTTTATATTTTAACACTTTATTACAATTTGATTTAAATTTGATATATATTTGACACTTTGAATTGCTGCAAATTTGAAATTTTTTTTTTTTTCGGAAAAAATATACAATTACGTTTAGGTTTTTTTTTTCATGAAAATTTATATGTATTTTATCTAACTTGTAAACTAACATAATTACTGACGAAAATCCAAAATATTTTATGTCTAGATTTTTTTTCTAATTATTATTTACATTTATATATTTTTATATTTTAAGCAAAGTTCAGAAACAATATATCATATATATATTTACTTTATTGAATTTTAACTGAAAATTTAATTTTTCGTGTAAATTATAAATAATAATTTTGATGTCAATTTCAAAATATTTTTTCGTTCTAACAAATAATGATAATAAAGCGAAAATTGTCAACTGGAAATGTAAAAATCGTCTGCGGATCCCGCATGCTGTGAAATGTCAGTAATGTTTTGCTGTCAACAGAAATATTCCTGGTATTTCGCAGGAAACTTACTGGCATTTCTGTAGAAAGTTTTTAACATATACAGTAAAGTTCCAGTCATTTTCAAGAAATGTTTCTTGGAAATAATGGGCAACTCAGCTGCCCATTTTTTCCCAGGAACGTTGCGGAATTTTTTTTACAGTGAGGTAAATGGGCACCACTCTCACAGAAACAAATCTCAATGAGGAACTCGTACACCTAAAAAGTTAGTGCAGAACAAGGTGGTGCTGCCGTTACAAATCAGTAAAAGAGCTATATTTCAATTATGACAATATTTAGTGTGTTTTAGAATGCATAAGTACGAACTGTGAAGAGAAACTTGACACTAGAAAGGAAGCAAAATCCCAAATTAAAAAAGTTTTCTAAATTTGAATGGGTATTAATGTGTACACTTTGGCATGATATTTTAGAGCGATTCGACAAAGTAAATGCATCCCTTTAAAAACCAATACTTCATCTCCTTACTGGTTGCAACTATTTGGAATCGCTCTTAACCCTTTATGTCCCGACGGTACTTTAATGTATCATTAAAGTAACTTGCTATAAAATTCATTTAATACACCGATTAGTAGTAGTATTACAGTTTAGAATGAGTTATAGATACTTTACTTTATCTTCTTCCAAAGGCATTATTGGTTTCACAAAAAAAAAAAAAATAAATAAATAAATAAATAAATAAATAAAGGGATGATTTCTTTTGCCTTAGCATTTTTTGAGTGTTCTTGACGTTGAAAGATTGAGGGGGGGGGGGGGTAGTTTCAGTTCGGAAATATTTCTATTGTAAAAACATTATGTTTGTACATTTTCTAATTCTACAAAATACTAAAAAAAATACTTTAAATAAAAGATTTGAGTGGAACTATAAATACTGCACAAAATCCCTTTGATATCAAATTTAATTAATTAATTTTAATTGGCAAAATCCTTCAAAAATATATTAGATGATTGTATAAATCTCCTAATGCAGTTTAAAAAATTCACGAAAAATGCTTTAGAAGATGAAAATTTCATGAATTCATAATTTGGGACATAAAGGGTTACTACATCGATTAGCAGTAATGCAATTACAATGAGTTACAAATACTTTACTTTATGTTGTTCCAAAAGATGATGCCTAAAAAAAAGTGTTTTTAAATGGATGATTTATCTTTCATTCACATCTGTTTAGCTTTCTTGATGGCTGAAGGTTGGAAGTGGATGGTTCCAGTTCTTAAATATTTTTATATTTCTATTGTAAGGGCATTATATTTGTATATTTCCTAATTCTAGAAAACACTTTAAAAAATTTTTATATAAAAAAATTGAGAGAAGTTAGAAATATTCTACAAAATCCCTATAAATAAATATTTCATTCATTAATTTTAATTGGCAATATCCTTCTAAAATTTATTGATTGTGTAAATCTTCTAATGAATTTTTAAAAAATCAGAAAAATACTTTAAAAGATGATTTTTCATTCTTTCATAATTTGGGACATATGTGGTTAAATAAAATAATTAAAAGCACCATTAAACATACCCCCCCAAAAAATGTTTGAGTAACGATCAATTTTTATCACAATCAATTTTTAAAGTTTGTGTTTGAGGGGGTGGGGGGGGAGGAAGTTGTGTGTGGGGGGAGGGGGAATTTTCAGTAGCAGGGGAGGGTGGGGCAAAATTTTCAGTAGCCCCGGGCCCCAGAGAAGCTTAAACCGGCCCTGCTGTCGACAAAAGTAGCACTCCGACGGATGCGGCGTTTACAACAGGTACGGCGATTACGATATTTTAAAGTTTATTCAGGCCAATTTGAGGAGTGCGACGTTTCTTCCATAAAATACGGTATATGCTTATATTGCTAGTATTTTTATATTTTATATTTATGATAATAATAATAATTAGAAATCGACAGAAAAATAGATTTCATTTTTGTCACAAAATCAGAGTTTCGCCGAAAATGTTGCCAAAAATTTGGCTGGACCGAAAGTCGACGTTACTCAGAGATTTGAGCTATATTGGCTTAAATGAGATAAGCTTTGTTTATTTCTATAAACTTCACTGATTATAATTGTCAGTCATGACTGACTCAAGACGTGAGTACAAATTACAATGTAAGTAATGTCTATATAACTAAATTTTGAAGACACCTTTCATTTTCTCATTAAAAGATGCAGACTTACCAGTAATAGAAAATTTTTAGAAAGTACAGAAGTGTTTTGAATACTCTTTGAGAAAGTTCTAGTATAACAGATGATCATTAAAAAAATCATTACAAAAGATAAATCGAGGTATGTATATCTAAAACATTTTCTAATTATATGTAATTCGCATAATTCGAAAATAATTTTGTGTTGTTGGCGAATTAATTACATTTTATTTTATTTTGTAAGAAAATAAAAAGTTTTGGTCAAATTCACAGAAAGTCAACTTGGGCCTCACTTATAATTAATTAATAATTATGAATATTTATGTATGTATTAATTACTCAAAAAAATTTTAGACATTTTCGTTTTCGGCCGAAAATAGGAAGATTACCAAAATTCTGTTTCGGTTTTAAAATAGCTATTTCGGTCTATCCTTAATATAATACCTAAACAACTAAAAGATTTTTTGAGAATTTATAAGACCAATATAGGAAAACAACAAAGATCTAAATTGCTTACAGTGGAATTAATTTTGGCATAAGAATTCAGGTTCATCTACGAACTGATTATGCTTTTGGCAAATTGGATACTGACACTCCTGATTTTAGTGACCCCGAATTTTGTTTTAGGGAATTTTCATATCGCTGAAAATTCAAGCCTATTTTAACCTTCTAATCTTTATAATCAATATTTTGAACTTTTAAAATAGGATAAGATTATTTCTAAATGTGTGAGTGCGTACTTATATAATCAATCATATGTTTTATAAGACTTCGAAAATGTTTAGTTTTTTTTTTTTTAATAACGGTATAAGAAGAGGGCGGGGCGGGGGGAGGGAAGAATATCAAGCCCTGGACCTCTCTTTGGCTGTCCGACCTGTGAAACTATTTTTTTCTGAATCTTGTCCTTTTGCAACAAACTCAAAAGAAAGCTCGCTTTTATTTTATTTTTTGTAAAAGAACCTCTCTCACCTAATTCT
Source organism: Maratus speciosus (assembly GCA_963932465.1). NCBI lineage: Eukaryota > Metazoa > Arthropoda > Arachnida > Araneae > Salticidae > Maratus > Maratus speciosus. The sequence goes on along the minus strand of OZ010796.1, from coordinate 182,216,183 downwards.
TTCCATCCAAGACTGCCCTCAAGCAGTTTTCCCCCTTCTTGGACACCTTGTTTGACCCCTCGCTTGACCCTAACTGCGTTGACAGCTGTAGAAAAGCATAGGCGTGTTTAGAAAGGGGGGGATAGAATTCTCACATGAAGAGCTCAAGTTGGAAAAAAAATGTCAGTGAAAAGGAGCCTTAAGCGAGTGAAATGGTTATATTGGCAAGAAATAATACATTAATAGAAGTGACATACTCATTCTGTAGCATTTCAACAATGCAGTACTGAACTTCAATTTGGATACAGTCCCTAAAATATGGTCATTTTAAAATAATTAATTTCTCTGAAAGTAATCGCCTGAATTTCTTGAAAATTTTTATTTAGGTTTATTAAAGGGTGTAGAATTTATTTATGGTGTCAGACTTGGGTATTGCTATTGAAAAAAAAAAGTTTGGGTTCGTTTTGATATGTAGATGGCCCCCTAAGCAAATTTTGTATGCATCATTTAAAAGTAGACTTTATATCCAATTGTTAGGTACAAGTCACTTTCTTCTACAATAATTTGCTGCAAAGTTAGTAGGGCATGTTTACTTTTTTTTTCACGACTGTACATACATATAAATATAAATAAATAAACCTGCATATCCCTATGTAAACATTTAAACAGATTGGAACATGTGATGAAAACTTCATTGTACAGTTAAAATACAGTTTTATACACTTACAAAACTAGTATGTTGTGGCCATCACAAAACTTTCTTCTATATAAATCCCATAAACAACACTAATTGATATCAAGGTATACCTGAATCTGAAGTTTGATGAAAATTCGTGCATTAGTTCTTGAGATAGAGCTAAAGTGGAAATTCTGAAAAATTCTTCATAGGAACCCCACCTGTTGAGCAATTTGCACTAAAACATAAACAGCATTAATTCATATCAAAGTCTCACTGAATCTGAAGTTTGATGAAAATCCGTGCATTAGTTCTGGAGATTGAGCTGTTGCGGAAATCGTGAAAAATGCTGCATAGCAGCGTCACCTGTTGAGCGATTTACATGAAAAATCAATCAGCACCAATTTCTATCAGGCACTAACAGAATATAAATTTTTAATAAATTCCGTGCATTAGTTCTTGAGATAGAGCGGCCCCAAAATTTGTATCACATACCGACTGACAAACGGACAGGCAGACAGAGTCGCAGACTCACAGACAAACATTTTGTAAAAACATGTTTTTCGGAATCTCTGACCCCTAAAGCGTATAAATCCGTCTATGAAAATTCGTGCATTAGCTCATGTGACAGAGCTTTAGCGGAAATTCTGAAAAATGCAGCATAGTAGCGCCACCTGTTGAGCAATTTACACCAAAACATAAACAGCACTAACACATATCAAGGTATACCATAATCTGAAGTTTGTTGAAAATCCAAGTATTAGTTCTTCAGATAGTGCTATTGCGAGAATCGCAAAAAAGGCAGCACAGCAGCGCCACCTGTTGAACGATTTACATCTAAGTGCATAAAACTTTAATTCATGTCAAGGACAAACTGAATCTGAAGTTTGGAGAAAATCCGTGCAATAGTTCAGGAGATTGAGCTATTGGGGAAATCGTGAAAAAATGCTGCATAGCAGCGCCACCTATTGAGCGATTTACGCCAAAAACTAATCAGCACCAATTTATATCAGGGTGTAACTTAATATAAATTTTTGTTAAATTCCGTGCATTAGTTCTTGATATAGAGCACCCACAAAATTTGTGTCACATACAGGCAAACAGACGGGCAGACAGACATTTTGCAAAAAAATGTTTTTTAGAATCTCTGACCCCTAAAACGTGTAAATCCACCTAAAACCGAAAATTTTCACGAATCCAATTCTTTCTTCTTGTAAAGATAGAAGAAAGTAAAAAGCGTCTTTGGCTTGTGACCAATTTTAGCTCTAGATTTGAACTCTATCAACAGCTGTCACACTCGCAGGTTAAAAAATACTGACAAAAACTCATGTATGTATTTCCTTTCCAAGACATATAGGAGAGCGAAAAAGCTAAAATCGCCAAACGACAACTGCGTCTATGACACATGACTGAGAACAGCGAATGAGAACGCAGTAAAAGCCAATAATGTTAAAACGTGACTATCTTTTAGAATCTCGTTATCGGGAAACGGATGAGCTCACTCCCGGAAGCGTTGTACACTTTGTGCTTTTACATATATAATTTTATATTTTACATTTGTTCAGCATGTAGTTTATAGTTACTTTTAGTTTTCTCCCTAAAAAATTTTTACAGGGTAATCTAACGAAGTAAAATTTCTTTCTAAATATGTTTTTAATTTCTTATTTCGATAAGATTTAGTGGGTTTTGTAAAATTCAGACTATTACTGTATCTTGGCTTTCTATAATTTTTTATTGCATTTTAAAACTTAGGATAATTAAATTAATGTTTTTCTTTAATATTTTTAATTGTACTGAAATAAATATACATATGCTATATTTTAAAAAGTATGTCTGAAATTCATGCATATTTTATTTATTTATCAATATGCAAATCGTTTCATTTAAATTGCTGTAAAATAGATTTTCAGAATCCTTTACAAGAAATACATGTTAAAAAGTGTTTTGGGTTTTTTTTTGTTGTTGTTGTTGTTTACTATAAACATGTAATATTTCCTTTTACTAAATTATTACTATTCAAATACAACATACAACTGCTAACTTCTCCATTTCTTTCCAGTCAAATAATTATATTATGAACCAGAAGTTTTACTTAAATGAAATTAAATAAATCAAGACACATTATAGAAAATTTCTGTATTTAAGTTTATAAACTATGAACAAAATAAGATCTAGTTTGTGTGTATTTATAAATAATTCCTTTAGTATGGTGTGTAACTCTTTCATCTTAAACTTAGATCTAAAATTTGTCTGTTGAGTTTTAAAAATTGTTTAAACATTTTAAACATTTGTTTTCTTTTCAGAATCTTAACTATATGATTTTATGATTTCGTATTAACTATATTTAACGTATTAATTATATATTTTCGTTGGTTGCTCTCCGACCGATGGCTCTGATGGTACAGCATCTAGAATATATAGTGTGGAAATCGGCTATCATAGAAATACTACAGAGTCTAGAACATATAGTGTGGAAATAGGCTATCCCAATAATACTTAAAAAAATACTAAAATATTGAATCATTTAAATGTCAAACGATGCTGAAATCCAATGAGTCGATTACAGCGACATCCTCGGGATATTTTCTAAAACTGCGAGACGATTTGGTCAAGATGCTGTAATAATACGATGCATACTTTGAAATTTGAAAATATATCGCAAATGTCGCTACAATCGGCTCCCTGGATTTCAGTATCATTGCATATTTAAGGGATGCAACTTTTTAGCGCTGTTTGGATAGAAGATTTCTACACTATATATTTTAGACACTGTACCGTGGCTATTCTGTATTTCGTCAATCTCTTATTGGGGGACACTAGTGAGACAAATAATTAAGCATTATCTTATTTTTAGTGGCAAGCTAAGAAAGATTCCTGAAAATTCGTTTTTGCCCTGAAATCAATCAAATTTTATAACACGTATTACAGCGTCTAGAATATATAGTGTGGAAATCGACTATCCCAGTACATAGATTAATATACAAGATGGGACATTTACGCCAAAATCTGTAATGACAACAGTACTATAGCGCCTAGAATATATAGTGTGGAAATTGGCTATCCCTGTAATGGAGGATATTCCATCTGCGTTTTGATCACGTGATCAAGGTAAAAACGTCTAGCGTAAAGAAGGGAAGGCTCCGCAGACGTGTAATGTAAATCCCCGCTAGCCAATGAAACAGTTCATCAGGCAAAGCAGTAGCATCTTCCCTTCTTATCAGTTAGAAGTTCCTTGGGTAAATTACCGGTATCACGTGACTTTTTTCACCCTCGAACCCATATTTGGAATATCCTCCATACTTAAAAAAGTGCTAAAATATTGTATCCCTTAAATGTACAACAATGCTGCTGATATATACAGATCGCAGCGACATCTGCAGGATAGTTTCTACAAATGCAAGATATTGCTAGTCTATACAATGTAATACGAAAATCCCGCGGATGTCGCTGCGATCGACACTTGGGATTTTAGCAGTATCGTCGCACATTTAAGGGATACAAATTTTTAGCGTTGTTTGGATAGCATATTTCCACACTAGGTATTCTAGACGCTGTAACAGTACTAGCGTCACTACCGACAAGGGCGAAGAATTAACAAGCGTTCGAAATGTACCTATGTTGATGAATTATGTTTATGCTCTACGTTTTGAATATCTATTCTTTTCTAAACACGTCAGAGGCAGACGATATTCTATTTATGTTTGATTTATTTAGCAGTTTTTTTCGCACTTGTTTGTTCACCTTTAACTTACAAAATGATAATTATAATAATAATATAAAAGAAAAGTTCCAGAAAATTCTGTTGAAAACGTAAATATGTAAGTTAATGAGGTAAAATTTTAAGAAATTAAATTCGGGTATTGTGTTAATTTATTCACATCGAATACAATTTTATCAAGTATAATTTCAGTATCTCCATGTTTTGCTTTTTTTTTAACTTTTAGATTTATATAATTCTAAAAATTTGTAAGCAAAATTTGTCCCTATCTGTAATTTTATTAATATTTCTTATATGTTAATATAAATATTATTGAACTGATTGTACGTTGTTTACACTAAAAACAATCTTTTGATTTTATCTGTGAGAAAGTGAAAATGCGTAAATTTTAAAAGATTATTGTAACAATTGTTTAATACATTAAACTTCATAAATTAATAAAACATCGGCTGTAAAAAATTTTCAACCAAATGGGAATATTTATGAAATATTCTGGGACTTGTAGAGTGCAATATTTCGTATCTTTTTACATTACACCATCGCTTTACGTAGCTTAAAATCCAATTATATCATATTCAATGGATGTATGTTCAAGACGAAATTTTTTCTTGTTTTTCGCTGCACTTAAATCGTTCACCCATTATGTACGAAAAAATATATATATCCGTGCATGAACATAGAATAGATATTAGGTATATAGATTAGAATATATGTTCTATGTTCATGTATCGGCTTAACATTCTGTTGAAAACTTAAACATGCAACAATGCAACATTAAAAAAAGAAAGATCACAATAAGGTAGACGCTCAATAACAAAAATATTACAAGGATGGGAAGCTTCTTCCCAATTGTCACTAAAGACGCTGCGATCGCAATCACATTTCCATTACGCTCTATGTAAATGTCCTATCTTGTATGTTAATATATGTCCCAGTAATACTTTAAAAAGTGATAAAATATTGTATCCCTTAAATGTCAACCGATGCTACACTGTTAAAAATATCGTGAAAAATTACCTCTGTTTTAAAGGCTATCTATTTTCTGACAAATGAGAACGCTACATAAACACCTATGGAGCGTTCTCATTGGACAGAAAATAGATAGCCTTTAAAAACAGAGGTAATTTTTTACGATATTTTTAAAAGTGTACAATCCAATGAGTCGATCACAGCGACACCTTATGAATATTTTCTAAAAGTCCATGAAGATTTGGTCACAATGCTGTCATAATCCGGCGTTTATTTTGATATTTGAAAATATGTCGCAGATGTCGCTACGATCGGCTCCCTGTATTTCAGCATCATTGCACATTTAAGTAATCCAATGTTTTAGCGCTGTTTGGATAGCAGATTTCCGCACTATAAATTCTAGACGCTGTAGTATAAGTACAGCGTCTAGAATATATAGTGTAGAAATCGGCTGTCCAAGTTATACTTTAAAAAGTGCTAAAATATTGGATCCATTAAATGTCAAACTATGCTGAAATCCAATGAGTTGATCACAGCGACATCTGCGGGATATTTTCTAAAACTCCAAGACTATTTGGTCTAGACATTGTAATAATACGATGTTTACTTTAAAATGTGAAAATATATCGCAGATGCCGCTGCGATCGTTTCCCTGGATTTCAGCATCATTGCACATTTAAGGGATACAAATTTTTAGCACTGTTTGACTTTCACACTATATATTCTAGAGACTGTAGTATGAGCACAATATGAGCATCGTATGTCGCTACTCTCATATCTAGGCACCATACATGCTTGGACTGCTGTTTTTGTCCAAACCATGGCGAGCCCGTGTTCCAATGTGTGGCTATTCTGTATTTCGCCAATCTCTTATTGGGGGACATTAGTGAGACGAATAATTAAGCATTATCTTATTTTTAGTGGCAAGCTAAGAAGAATTCCTGAAAATTCGTTTTTGCCCAGAAATCAAACGAGCCGTTAATTCCCAAATTGGCTCAGACGAGCTCAGCAATCTGATTGGCTAAAACTGATATTTATATGGTAGAAATTATATTTATTTTTTTATGAAGTAGTGTAATGTAAAATAAAATGCAATTATAATGACTTAAGGTATCTGACTACGTTGAAAATGCAATTTTCGACCAAAATTGTCAAATAGATTTTATTTTATTTTATTAAAGACCAATTCTTTACCTTTCCAAAACTGTATTTGTTTTTATTGTACATGAAATAGATCCGGAGTTATAGCGGTTTTAAAACTACTCAACAGCTGTCACTCAAAAACAAGGTGCTGTTTAAAGGGCTTTAAAATTTAAAATTTTCAAATTTTTAAATTGCTTTTAAAGGGTCGTATGTTTGGAGAAATTTCGCGATTTTGGATGCATTTGTTTAATAATAAGAAATGTAAATAATATGCTCCATGAAATTTAGATGTATATTACTGTAAATTCTTGTAGTAAAACATAAATCTAAACTTTAAATGCATTTTTTGGAAAATGTAATTTTCGGTGAAAATTCATACGCAAAACATGATTTCTCAAAAAGTTATTGGAATATCACTATGAAATTTAAAATATATGTTATTTACACTATTGTGAAGGCAATGAACTAAAGATTTAAATTTCGAATAAATATTTTTGGATTTATGGATGATTTTGTGGAATGACATCGATGAATTTTATGAAAATTAACATGTAAACAGGTGCGATATGCTATAAGTTTTGAAATACTTAAAGAATCTCTTAGATTTTAGTTCACTGCCTTCACCAATGTCATAAATATGAAGTGTAAAAAGGAAATTAAGATACATACAGTAGAATGTCCTTTAGAGTGTTTTGCGTTTCGGGCCAAATTTCTCTAAATTTTACTATAAATTCCTCCATTTACCAAAATTTTATCAATAAATGAAATATTTTTTACTTTTTTTCACATTTTCTAGTCCTAATCTTAGTAAAAATAAGTTTAAAAACTAATTAAATAGCTTTTTTGGAAAAAATTGCTCCGTACGTAGGCAGGCACCTAAATTGATTTATTTTGTTAAATTTGATCAAAATCACAGTAAAGTAATCCAAAATATTAATATTAACGAACAATTATATTGCTGAGATCGGCTGAGCCAATTTGGGAATTAACGGCTCTTAGAAATCAATTTTTTTTGCCCGTATAACAGCGTCTAGAATATATAGTGTGGAAATCGGCTATCCCAGTACATAGATTAATATACAAGATGGGACATTTACGCCAAAATCTGTAACGGCAATAGTACTAGCGTCACTACTGACCAGGAGGAAGAATTAACAAGCATCCGAAATGTACAATGTTGATGAAATATGTTTACGCTCTATGTTTTGAATATCTGTTCTTTCTTAAACCAGTCAGAGACAGACGATATTCTATTTAGCTGTTATTTTCGTACTTGGTCTTTGATCTTTAACTTACAAAATGATAATTATAATAATAATATAAAAGTAAAGCCCCAGAAAATTCTGTTGAAGACGTAAATATGTAACTTAATGAGAAAAAATTTTAAGAAATCAAATTCGGGTATTGTGCTAATTTACTCACATCGAATACAATTTTATCAAGTGTAATATCAGCATATCTATGTTTTGCTTTTTTTTAACTTTTAGGTTTATATAATTCTAAAAATTTGTAAAAAAGAATTTGTCCCTATCTGTATTAGCACTGTTTGGATAGCAGATTTCTACACTATAAATACTCTATATGGCCGAAGGTGACAGGTCACTTGATATTTTAGACGTTTTCTTAAATACCTAGAAAAATACATGAAAAATTGTCTTGAAACTCCAAGTGTGTAAACAGAATAGTACAGGTCATATATTTACGTGAAGATTTTTTCCCGAAACCCCATAGGGGACCGTCAACAAATTGAAAAAGAACGAATATCTTTTCGATAACCCTGTACAAATTAACGTAGCAAAAGCGTTCAACACAGTAGATTATGATTAAGCGTCTTATTGCAATAAAATGATTTCATTTTTATAAGAATAGCATATTCATACAGAAATTATTCATAGAGAATTCATAGAGAAATTAAAGTTTTTATAAAAAGAGTCCCAAATTTTGCCAAGTGTTTTGCTTATAATTTGTGTAGAGTTCTTAATATAAAAAAAAAGTTATTTTCCGAAAATATGACAAATAACATTGTACACAATAACCTGCAATCAGAATTAGAAAATATAAAAAATTGGATGAAAAATGAGCAGGTTTACTAAAAATTGTTTCTCTGCGCATGCGCGAATGCAATCAAAATATAATATGCATAATGTATTAGCTAAGTGCATAGAGCAACTTTTGTGAATGTCTCAAAAACATAGCTTGAAAATTCTGAAAATATTCGTTGATAGAATAAGCTCGAAATCCGTTGTTCTCAAAATGAAGCAAAAAGATGAGGGGTTGTATCCATATATCCAATAATTAGTGCCAATACAGCATACACAATATTGCACGTACTACTGTATTTGAGTTGTATCCATATATCCATTAATTAGTGCCAATAAAGCATACACAATAATGCTCGTACTACTGTATTTGGATACAGTCCTTATATTTTTGCTTCATTTTGGGAACAACGGATTTCGAGCTTATTCTATCAACGAATATTTTCAGAATTTTCAAGCTATGATTTTGAGACTTTCACAAAAGTTGCTTTATACTCTTATCTAATACATCATGCACATTATATTTGATTGCATTCACGCATGCGCAGTGAAACATTTTTTAGTAAACCTGCTCATTTTTCATCCGATTTTTTTTTATTTTTTAATTCTGATTGCGGGGTATTGTGTACAATGTTGTTTGTCATATTTTTGGAAAAGAACTTTATTTTATATTAAGAACTCCATAAATTATAAGCAAAAAACTTGACAAAATTTGGGACTCTTTTTATAAAAACTTTAATTTCTCTACGAATATACATGCTACTCTCATAAAAACGAGCACAGTTTATTGCAATAAGACACTTAATCATAATCTACGGTGTTGAACGCTTTTGCTACGTTAGTTTGTGCAGGGTTATCCAAAAGTTATTCGTTTTTTCAATTTGTTTTCTGCCCCCTATGGGGTTTCGGGAAAAAATCCTCACGGAAATATATGACCTGTACTATTCTATTTACACATCTGGAGCTTCAAGACAATTCTTCATGTATTTTTCTAGATATTTAAGAAAACGTCTAAAATCGCAAATGACCGGTCACCTTTGGCCATATAGTGTATTAGACGCTGTACCCGTATGTTGCCGCTCTTTTTAAGAGGCATCCTAGAATAAAGTAGTTTCGCTATCGACATAATCTTTAAGAGTAGAATTATACTAGAGATTAATATCAATTGGTCAAAGTATTTAATTTAAAATCGGAGTACATTACAGAGATTCTTTACGAAAATGACGACACATGGGCAATAAATTTGATAGGTCGAGAGGGTGTTGCTGTGAGCCTGCCATTAATGACATGTTAATATTTGTTTACTTGTCAAATTCAAATAAGAATGCAGCGAACTCTTCTTAACGAATATTACCAAATTCTGTAATGTTAGCTGCGACAATTTGTACAAAATCTCTTAAGCCATTTGTCCCTGAATTTTTTGTTTTCTCAAATTTATTTGTAAAATCGCTTTAAAATGTTGCAAAATGAACTGGAAAAATGCAAAAAAAAATTTCGCAAAAAATGTTTTCTATTTATTTGATAAAATATAAGCGTACTAAATACGGGAATATGCATAATATTCTTAATAGTATAATATTCATAATTATATGTTCTGTCTAAATTTATATAAAATAAATATTGAAATTGCTTATTATATACTGTAATTAGTATTTTTATGAACTACTAAAAAAATATATTTATTTCATTACAGAGAGTAATAACGTTATAAGTATTAATAATAATAAAAAAGAATATTCCTATTCGGCTCTTAAAAACAGTTTATTTCATAATCATCTTGAAAAGGATTTTACATAAGTAACAGCCCCCTATATGACTAATAAAAATATGCATCATTTATGCCTAGCGCCCAATATTTTGTCAGTTACAAAAATGCATAAAAAATAGGCTTGAACATATAATTTCACAATTTAAAAAATATATGTATTTCAACGAAATCTACAAGCTAAGATTATGACTTATTTATTTGGATCCTTCTTAGAAAAAATAGAAATAAACTCACTTTTTACATTACGCCATCTTGAAAAATGAAAAACCTATAAACGCCGAAAAAAGCCTTCATTTAATCAAATAAATATCCATCTTATGCTGCTATCTCTCGGTAACAGATAAAGTCATTTATAGATAATTATTTCATACAATTTTTATGTTATGAAAAAGAAGAAAATTATACAAATTTATTAAAAATCGACACGTACAAAAACTTGGACGCTAGGCATAAATGGGTTAATCTGAGCATGCGTCTTTACAATGTCATCCCACCAATTATAAAACGCAAGTAAATGAATGGAGGTAATTATAGTGAAATTAGTCATTCATAATTTAGTGGAGTTAAGCCGGGAACCCACATGCGGAAAAATACGACGGAAATCTGCAGCGGCAAATTTTCCGCTACGCCAAATTTCCGACTATATCGCACTTGCGTTTTTCGCTGGCGCTTCCCCATTAACTACTGCACATGTCTGATTTCTACAGATGCCGTCGCGGAAAACGGAAAAAAGTTAAAACACGTTTAACTGCAATTCCGCTGCATTTTCGCATTTGTACGCGGCAAATGTGGGGTCAATTTGCCATTCCGCTGTCCAATTCCGCCGTATTTTTCCGAATGTGGGTTCCCGGCTTTACTTTACCTGCGGTTTGCTCTGTCGATCTGTTCCCAATAACAGACTAGATTCCATTATCATATGGTTACTTTAGCTACAGCAAGCATCTGAGATAAATAGTATGGAAGTCTGCTATCCAAACAATGCTAAAAATTTGAATCCCTTAAATCTGCAAGGATGCTCAAATCCGAAAAGTCAATTACAGCTACATCTGCTGGAAATTTTGAAATTTCAATGCAAACGACGTATCGCTACACTGTTAAAAATCTGTAGCTTTTCCTGCATAGTCACTCCACCGCTTTTATAGCAAACAGATACTTGACTATATTAAGGGTCGTATTGGTCAAAATAGAGACATTCTATAAAAGTTGTGGGGCGAATATGCAGCTAAGCTGAAGATTTTTAACAGTGTTCACTGCTAAAAAACTGTATCTTTTTCTGCATAGTCACTCCATCGCTTTCATAGAATATTTCTATTCTAACCAAGGAGAATGCTCCATAATATAGTCAAGTAATCGTTTTCTGCACAGTTAAAAATCTGCAGCTGTAGCTGCATAGTCACTTCAAAGCTTTTATAGAATATCTCTATTTTGACCAATGAGAATGCTTCATAATATATTCAAGTAACTGTTTTCAATAGAAGCGGTGGAGTGCCTATGCATCTAAAGCTGTAGATTTTTAACAGTGTATAAAAGCAGTGGAGTGATTGTGCAGAAAAAAAAAAAGATTTTTAACTGCGTACAGCTTCCAGACTAGCAATCGTCTTGTAGTTTTAGATAGTAAACTGCAAGTGTCGCTACGATTACCTCTTCGGATTTCAGAATCGTTGGACATTTAAGGGATTCAATATTTTTGTACTTTTTTTTTAATTTTCTGTAGCGGTTAGAAAAGAATATGAAATAAATGTGAAAAATAGTAAAAAAAATTAAAAGTAAAGAAAATCGATTTAAATAATAAGGTAAAAATGTTCCAATTTTAGGTCGCTACGCGCAAGAGGACACAGGTTTTCCAAACATATCATTTCTTTTCAAAATAGATACAAAAGTGTTCTTAAATTTTAAAAATGCGATTCTAAACACAAAATTTGCTACGAAAAATGTAAAATAAGAAAACATTGATATTTCATATAGAAAATATAATTTGTTGTGAATTTCTTGGGAATATTTTTTAAGTAATCTAACCATATATTTGCTACATTTAGTCTTGAAACTTTTTCTCCACATTTAACACATCTTACCTGCCTTTCATTAACAACTACACTATATGGCCAAAGGTAACCTGCCACTTGCAATTTTTGACGTTTTCTTAAATATCTAGTAAAATACATGGGGAATTATACTGAAACTCCAGGTGTGTAAACAGAATAGTACAGGTCATATATTTACGTGAAGATTTTTTCCCGAAACCCCATAGGGGACCGTAAACAAATTGAAAAAAAGGAATATCTTTTGGACAACCAAGTAAAAACTAATGTAGCAAAAGCGTTCGAACTTATGATTAAGTGTCTTATTGTAATAAACTGTGTTCATTTTCATGAGAATAGCACGTATATTTGTAGAGAAATTAAAGTTTTTATAAAAAGAGTCTCAAATTTTGCCAAGTTTTTTTGCTTATAATTTGCAGAGTTCTTAATATAAAAAAAAGTTATTTTCCGAAAATATGAAAAATAACATTGTACATAATACCCTGCAATAAGAATTAAAAATTAATAAAAATTGTATGAAGAATGAGCAGTTTTACTAAGTAATGATTCACTGCGCATGCCTTAATGTAAACCAATAATGTTCATAATGTGTTAGCTAAATGTATAGAGCAACTTTTGTAAAAGTCTCAAAAACATAGCTTGAAAATTCTAAAAATTATCGTTGATCGAATAAGGTCAAAATCCGTTGTTTCCAAAATGAAGCAAAAAGATGAGGGGTTGTATCCATATATCCATTGATTAGTGCCAGTATAATATACACAATATTGCACGTACTACTGTATTTTTGACATAAATTGCTCTACGCGATCTCCTTTGAAGGACTGCATGGAGACATTCGACTCATGTAAGTGAACTCAACTTATATCCACTACGAGGCCGGCAGCCCCTTCGGGTGTTCCGTAACCGACCCCTTGAGTGGTGAAGGAAACCTGGTGTCCGACAGATTACACAGAAGCGATATGAGACGGGGGCTGGATAGGTATGAATCACATTTATGGATCACATTATTGGATGAATCACATGGGTGAATTAAATGGACGTTGTGTGGAGATGTCAGTTGTTCCCTATAGGGAGACAAAAAATTTGTCATAGCACCCTCATCACCTGGTTTTTGGGGCAGGGAACAGCGACGTTCCATAGGACAGTCCCGTAGCCAAACTCCCGTCTGATGGTGAGTCAAGGCAACAATTGATTAATGTGATGGGACAGTATCCATCCACTAGTCCGTGACAGAATCCGAGATAGGGCGGGCTCTGTAGAGCTAGGCTCAGAGACTCTTTAGTGTTAATGTGAATCGCAGGAACACCATGCTGGTATTCCTAGAATTTTCGTCGGCAGAGGCTTGGACAACACCTGACGTGCTCTCTTAGTGGGGTGTCTCATCCTCTGAGTCCACTGAAGCTGTAGAAGTTGTATGCCGTCACCAAGGTTTATCAGAGAATAGATGTTAGTCCCAACTCTCGCGGGTAGCAGTCTAGCAGTTTTTAGGTGATGGCAGGACTATAGGGCCACCTCTTACTTTCATTTCACCCGCAGGGAACCGGGCCGGGGGCTAACTGACTAACGTTGTGTCGTTCGAGTCGAAGATGAAGTCTCGGACCGATCAGTCCTGCGTGTCTATGCACTATTGGAGCTTTCTGCCGTCAGCGATGAGGACTAGCGGTATTTCACACTAAACTTCCTATTGCTACACCCCTATCCGGTAGTCCCTACGACTCTCGTGGATGGGGGGAGTTTCCACAACCCACAGGGATGGCTAGTGGTTCTTTGTCTTTCTGATAGCGGTCGCCATTGCTCAGTCTTTCGTGTGGGACATTCATTTCCAAGTACACAGACCGGTCCTGAGGTAAGGCAGTGAGATCCGGTTCACAATGATTGACACCCCTGTAGTGCCATTCGAGACTGCGCGACGTCGACCGGGCTCCAGATCTACCAACCTATAGTGGGCGGTATCTGTGCCATCAGAGAGATAGTCTCCGAAACTCAAACGGGTTCGCGAGTGGTTTCTCCTAGTGGTTGGTATCCCTGATGTCCCACGTATATTGTCTTTCGAGACTGCGTGACGTCCGGTGGGACTCCGGATCCATCGCCTCCAAGCGAGGTGGTATCTGTGCCGTCAGGGAGAAAGTTTCCCCAATTCTCCCGGGGTCGCTAGTGGAGCTTCCCCTCCAATCGGTTTCCGACCAGAAATGCCTTTGCTCATAATGTCAGTTGGTCTTTAAAGGATTCTTTAAAGCAACTCCCGCCTGGGAATCCTTGATAAGGTTTCCGGGCTCAACTCCTCTGTAGGTGTTTGATTACGGTGGGTTGCCATGCTGAACCGGGTATACACCTCCATATAGAAGCCCCGGAAGTTGGTGGCGTCAATGGTGTGGATGTTCCAACGCAAACGTACATGAGGACTCTGGACACAGCCAATTTATTTCCGGATGAGATAACTGAGTTCTCGGCCTCGTTCGTGGAGGACGAGAACTTTTTAGGTTCCATTTTCCTCAGCAGACTGTATAAGAAGAGACGTATAACATTCAAGGATAAGGAGGAATTCAGCGAACACATCGTTCCGGTGTTGAACTTCGTTGCCCAATAACATGCAAGAATCAGCGCGCGAAAGTCCCGGAGAACGGTGAACAACCGACATTAAAACATTAAACCGCGACGTCGGGCTATGCAGTACGCCGCACCTCACCACGGTCGTCTCCCGTATGTCGGGTAGTGTTTACCTGGAAAAGGGGGTTCTACGGTTTGGAGATCTTGGGGAATATGCGTGAGCACTGAACCCCAGATGGTGCCAAAGTTCACGTAGTCTCGGAAGCGAAAGCGGGGAGCGAGAACAGAGAAGAGAAAGGAGACTGAAGAGTCCACCCGCTGACGAGAGACTAAAGCCTATTCCAAATGATAACGACAAGGCAACTCTGACAAGGAAACGTACTATTTTCTGTGACAGCGAATTTCGATTTTTATTGCGCATTCGTTTTGTCTCATCGAGCTCAGTAATTTTATACCTCGCATATCGGCTATTGAGTTTTTATAATGACAGGGGACCGGGTCAAAGCTCAAAATTTCTTTCACTGAAAAACAGATGCTTTCAAAGAAATCAATACGGTTTATGTTTACTAATTGTTTTTACAGTCCATACAATGCCAATAACTACTATAAGTTTATATTATTGTTGTTAATATAAGAATTTTTAATTGGAGATAAAATATTCCTATGCTACTTGACAGGCAGGTTTTCGCAAGTTATGATGTCCTCGTCAGTGTTGCCAGTGGGCCACTTTTATAAAATTTAGATTTCTTGATTGGCACCACTTTTTTGAAATGGTAAAAATCCTCTTGTTTTCTCCTTAATTAATATTTCATTAAATAAGGCGACTTTTTCTACTTAAAAAAAATGGGGCCAATCAAGAAATCTGAATTTTAAAAATGTAGAACACAGGCAATACTGGTCTAGATCTGTTCATCCTGTCAATACTTTTGCCCGAATTACGAACAAAAATCTTTGTATCCACACATTGTCTGTTCTTTTGTCAGTTTTTCGGTCACTTCGTAACTTGCGGAATGTCTGCGTACGGTTGTATGCGAAGGAATTTTCTGTTACTGTTTTATTTTCGAGAGTTCGCATTATGGATATTTTTTTAAAAGTTTGACAAGGGCCCCTGTCATTATTAAAACTAAATAGGCCATATGCGAGGTAGCAAATTACTTAGCTCGATAAGACGAATCGAATGAGCTATAAAAATCGAAATTCGCCGCCACATACTATAGTTCCTTTATCTGGAAGGGCAGACACTCTTACACGAGTCGGAAGAAATCTGTGGTTCATAAAGGGACGAAACTGGATGAGGGCGGGAAGGACAGACCACTCGCCGAAGAGAAGCCCAAAGCCTCTCGTAAAGAGCACAAGGTCTTTCAGATGGAGGGAATAGAAAACCATACGAATCTAGTTAAATCTTTCGAAAAGGAATGCTCTTCCTTCAAACTGGGAAACAAGTCGAGCAAGAAGAGTAATGTGAAAAGTCAATCAGATCAGAAACCTTTTGATTCCTAAACCCAACACAAAGGATCCGGGAGTAAAACTACACAAAGAGGATGAAACCTGGTCCACTGTAGTAAGTAAGAAGTCGAAGAAACTTCAGAAGACGAAGATTTTGGGATGGTCGGAAGATGGCAATAGGTAATAAAACATGCATACACCTCGAATGTCTCTGCTGTACAAGAGACTTGGAAAATGAGGGACCAGACTCATCGGAAGGGAACAAAGCCAACGGCCAAGTTCCCACTGACAAAGACTTTGTCCTACTTGTTCGCTTTAAGAGAGCGGGCGAACATGTCGTAGCCTCTTCTGATGAGACGTTTAAACTAGTAGCAAACAAAGTCGACTCAGCGCAATCAAAGATAGCCGTTTGGGGAAGGAAGCACACTTCGGGTATATGCATTTCCTTCCACGCGAACAGCGCAGAAGACCTTATGAGATTTGAAGAGGTTGTGGAAGCGAAGAAGCTTGCGCAGGATCTGGAAGTTACGAGAAAGAGGAGGCGCAATCAGGAAATCATTCTTTTCGGCGTCGATCCGAATCTACCAGAAGACAAAAATAACCAGTGCGGTTCAAGAACAGAACGAGTTCCTCAAAGGTGCCTCCCTTGAACTACGATCTTGTTTCGAAGGAAAACGATGTCGTACTGCAGTTTTGTCGGTGGACGAGGAAACATATGAGCAACTCTCTGGTCTTCGTAGACTGAATATTGTATGGTGTAAACTGGATTTCTGACAGTACCGTGAACCTTTGGTTTGTTATAACTGTTCGAGATACTGCCACACACGAAGGGTTTGTCACAGTGCGTCCCTTTGTGGGAGATGCGAGGTCAAAGACCATGCGATCTCGGATAGCACTCGCAGCCCGATTTTCCCGAATTGCAGCTTTGGGAATAGACGGAGATCGGAACGCAAGAAATTATCGACCAATCACGCGGCAGGCTCAAGAGAATGTCATATCCACCTGTTAGAGGTCGTGTGATTGAGAGTAACTCATCATGGGACCCTATGTTCTGCCCTAAAGAAGCCCGAAGTTCATGAACCTCAGTTGCCAGAAAGCCATGACTGAGGCTAACCAACTTCCCACGACATGCTCGTCGGAGGGGTGGATGTCAACTCTCTTATTGAACCATATCTTTGCGAAGGATTCGTCCTTGGAATTCCCGGGGACTGTGAAAAAGTGAGCTCGCCAGGTAACTGCTTTAGGACAACCGTCCTGGTAAGCATCGCGAACTCTTTAGCTCGGTCTTAAGACTGCCTCACTTAGTAGCCATCCGCTGCAGATGGTCAGGTGAATGGGTACTAATAGTATCATGCTATTGTGCCCCTCCGAAAACATTGCTTAGTGCTCAATTAAGTGTACAGGCTGTTGAACACCTATCGGAAAGACATTGTCGTCTTGGTTGGTGACTTTAACGCAAAGGCCACTATCTCGGAGCAACGGCGTACGAATCCGCGAGGGCCATCTTTGATAGCCTTCGCCTCGAAAGCAAACCTCGAGATTGTGAACGATCCGGATAGTCTCACTTCCTTCTGCGGTCCGCTAGGAAAGGGATGGATGACATACTGTTGTTCTGGTATTGCGCTTCACGACTAACCAACTGTTTTATATCCGAAGTCGAAACACAAAGCGCTCGTCGTGCCATGATATGTACCTACCATGGCAGACTCAATGCAAGACTTCCTGCTGGAGCCAACAAACGTTGGACAACCGGGAACCTGGTCTGGTGTGCTTTACTCCGCGATCTGCGTACCGCAGATCTGACCACGTATTATTTTGCCATTCCTGAGGAGGGGGTTGAACACTTGGTGTGGAGTTTTCGTCGATTCTGTAGTATGCACAAGCAACGCAGCCGAGGTGAGCGCAGAGGGAAAATTTGTTGGACAGACGTGCTGACCAGTCAGAGATCTCAGCTGCGTGCGCTACATTGACTCTACCATCGAGGGCTGCAGCCGAATCGGAAGGAGAGTCATGGTGTTCTCATTCAGCAGAAGAGGGCCCTGTACGGGAATGCAATTCAGCACGCAAAGCGTATCTCTTTCAGAAAATTTGTTCTGAGGAATTAGTCACGGACAAACTAGGCTAGGTAGTTGATGTGAAACGACGCATCGTACCACCTCACACGTCTCCGTCGTCTCCAATCAATCAATCATCTCTCCAATCAACGTCTCCTCTTCAATCACGTAGTCTCCACCTCGTCGTGATGCAAGGGAAGACATGCAGCGCACGGTGGGTGATTTGCCGATTCGAGCTGGCCAAATGTCGAATTTAAAATTTATACTTGCGTAATTTATTTTTTGCCTGTTATAATTCAATAGTTAGGGCGTTGCTATTGGTTTTGCTATAAATAAAATTGTATGGTCCATAGACTAGTGCAAAGTTGGTGCTTCTTAATTGGGCATGAATCAATCAATTTGGGTATAGTTCTTTAATCTGTTACTTGAAACGAAATAAAATATACTGCTCGATTACGGACGCATCCAAACAAAATATGGACTATATTTTATCATATATATGTGCATAAATTTTGAACATATCAGCTGTTATTTCATGTTTAATGTCGCAAAAAACTCTGTATTTTTTTTTTTTTTTTTTTTTACAATTTTTCTGTTTTAATATAGAAAAAGTTATACGATAAAGGACGATTAAGCTCAATTTTTGATATGATTAAATAGTTTAAATTATTACCTTTTCGTTCCAATTTAATTTACCTGCCCTTAGGTGCCTCCCCAGTTTTTAGAATTGTTTTTAGCTTGTTAAGTCTAAATAAAAAATTTTGAAATTTTAATTCAAGTACAATTTTCTTTTTATCAAAGACAGCTGAATTTAAGTGAGTCACATAAATAAACATGTGCACCATTATGCAACGGCAACAAGATCTAAAATCTAACGAAAATGTGAATTTGGTTGAAAATATTTTGTTTATAGAGAAAATTTACAATGAAGAACACATGAAGTTTTGCAAGCGCGAAATGATTAAACTTATGACCAATTTTGGACAAAAGTTGCCAGTTGTATGTAGATATCTCAGAAAAAAGTGATGTAAAATATATTACACGGCTGCAAATTTCGAATGGTTAGAAAATTGATCCAGACAAATTCTCTAAATTCAGATTTGATACAATCCAAAACATAATGTAGACATTTTCTCATATCTTATAATTCCCAATCTTTACATAAGGTTCGTCTGTGCAGAGATAATTATAAACATGCAAAAGAATATACAACACAGTAATTTTCGTTAAAGCTGTCGAATGTTTGCCCCGTACCTTAAATTTTAGTATTTGTTATAATAATACAAAAATAGTTTTATAACATTAGCTTCCATACCGTTAAGAAAGTATCATTAAAATTATCAAGAAGAACATAAAATCATGCGTCATTCAGATTATGAAACATTTTTAATGCATTCGGACTACTATAATAAAACTTCATAGATTAATAACATGAAAAACGATGTCTAAGTTATAATTTGTATAACATATAACATGTTTGAAAATGGAATTTCAACCGAAGTCGAAAAACTAACTGAAAATTTTGTACATACTTGTATAAGAACTATAGATTTATCATATAACTCACAATATGATAAAATTTAGAACAGTTAGTGAACGCATAACACAGTTGAAAATTCCTCGTCAGCCATTTCCTCCAATAAATGTAAATGTACTTCACATGCTTTGTGCAGCCCTGTATATGATTTATTGAATTTGTACAGACTAAATATTGTGCAATTTTTATAATTTAAAAAAGTGTTTCACAACTTAAAATGCACTTCCATCAATTATTGTTCATAGAGAGAGAAATATAACTGATTTATTTTGTGTGCCCCTGTATATGAAAGATGAATGCTATGTGCATCATATTCAATAGTAAGCATCTTATAGAGCACCTCGCAGATATATATAAATTTAAATACTTTTGAAATAGTATAACATGAACAAAATACACCACAAACAATTTTTCTCCATAGACCGTAATGTAACATAATTATTTTTAGTGTCCCTGTAAATAATAGATAAATGCTATCTATACCATATTCTATAGAAATCATCTTGTAGTGCACTTCATAGGTATGTACATAAATTTTAACGTGTTTGAAATTATGAAACATCATTAAAACCACCCAAAACGATTTTTCCTCATAGGTCATAATGTAATAAAATTCTTTTGCATGTCCCTGTAATTAAATTATGATTGCTACACGCTACATTTTGCAACACCTAACATTCCATAGTGAATATCAATAACATTTTTTAATTTCATGCTATGCGACTACATTGACGCTAAAAATAATTTTGGACAGCTAGAATAGAAAAATCACCCACGTGCAGCGCTAGTCACTCTGGTTCTGCCTTCGTGAGACGAAGACTCCACCTGGGAGGAATCCCAGGACGAACTTGCAAGATACCATTTTCTTCAGTCCGATGATGTTACACAGGTTGCGATCAACCGAATCGGCGATCCGGACTTGATATCCATCGAAGAGCTGGGATTTGAGATGGAATCGCTGCCGCTTAACAAGGCACCTGTCCACGATGGAATAAGTCTTGGGAATGTCCGAAAGGCCCTTCAGTTACAGCCTGAATTGTTACTGGCCTTTTACAATGATTTTCTGAGGACAGCTTGTTTCTCGTGGACTTAGAAACGAGCGATTTTCGTCTAATTCCACTAACCACGGACATAACGATCCAGGTTCCTACTGCCCGATTTGTCTCCTACCAGACTTCCTTAATTATCTGATAAGATGTGCGTAACTTGACTGGCGCTCTTCTTGGAGACCAATAATCTGCTCAGTTCAGGGGAGTACGATTTTCGCAAGAATATAATTACGGTCGATGCGTTGAGAAAGTGTTGTTACTCAAAGTAGAATTTAAGAGGTGGGGAGTTTATAAATGTTCATTCAAGCTAAACATCAAGAGTGTCTTCAACAGGTTCGTAGAACTGATATACTCAGACTTTTGGAGAAGCTTGCTGTCGAACATTACCTCCTGGGCCTGATTGAAGACTATCTTTGGTATCGTTCTATCTTTCTAACAGAAATACAACATTTTTACAATGTTGGACTGCAGCAAGACTCGTGCCTCGATCCCATAATCTGGTTAATGGTCATAAACAGCTTGTTGATGCGGCTCACGGAAGAAGAAGCTTTGCTCGTTGAGGCGTTCACTGATGACACTTTTGCGGCGGCAAAAAACCCGGCCGTTTTCCGATTCGTGGCATCCTTGCACCGGTTCATCTAGAGATCCACCACTGGGCCTCTGAATAAAACCTGTAATTTAGGTACGCTAAGTGTTGCTACACAGTCGTTCCTCCGCAGGTCAAGCTCAAGAACCAACCGTCACGTCCCGTCCTGATGTCGGGCAACAAGGTGGATTTCAAGTGGCAATTGCAATACGTGGTCGTTACGATCGATGCGCACTTAAGCTGGATGCCGCACCTGAGCATTGTTCAGGAAAAGCGTTCAAGGTGATGCCAAATATGAGCCATATCTTTGCATCCAACTGGGGTATAAGGCGGAAGACCCGTACGATGTTCTATTCCATTGTGGTAGAGTCAGTAATGTTGTACGCGGCCTCGATTTGGTACTCTGATAAAGTGAAGTTTGCGGTTCTATTGCTTAACATAAATGTCTTGTGTGTTACAAAGTGTTATTCCACGATTTCGATGGACTCCCTGCATATCTTAGCTAGGGTTTTACCATTAGACTCGCGCGCGGGGATGGACAGGTACCTCACGGCCCTTGTCCGCTGGCATGAGGATATCAACGGCTCAGAGATTCACTCCCGAAACCGTTGACCTCTGGCCTACTCCTAAGTGTAAAGACCTCAGATGGATCGAATAGACTGAGGACCATATATTTATAGTACACGGATGGATGAAAACAGGAGAACGGTTGCACCTTCTTGAATGTGGTAGAGGGTCTTTCTTTCTTTCTAACCGATGACTAGGCCACTACCTGCCTGGTCGCCCCAGCTGAACGAGTTTGATACCTGGTATCGGTGCGGTGACCGCTTAATCGCCGCGTAACGGCAATAAATATAACGTGTGTCTAGATTTTCATCCTATCGACAGTGCCTACTGCTTAGTTGAGAACTTTGTTAATCCGATTACTTAACATTTTGATCTTGTTGTTTGGTACGTGCGATTGCTGTGGTAGAAGGTCAGATCGTGGTGTAAATCCAGTTCCGCCTCACTGATGGTGCAGGAATATTTGCGGCAGGCGTCCACGCGATCAACGAAGCAATTATAGATGGTAATCGCCGAAGTCTCAGTGAACTCGATATCTATTCAGATTCGAGTATTCAGTGACTTATATGTTCTTCGAGTCTTTTCGGGACACTTTACCTTCGGCGACCGCCAGGCTCGCTTCTTCTGTGGAAATCCGTTGTGTTTCTGTGGAACTAGCGAAATTACCATCAGACATTGTCTGTATGAGTGCGCACTCTGTAACCCACAGGGGATAAATTCTTCCCGCGTGACTTTCATAATCGAATGCTAAGCTATCTCTGTTTTGATGGCTACAGCCGGAAAGGAGTCAGAGTCATAGTAAATGACCTCCTCCTGCGGAAAATAGAACGCAACCTGGGTCGCAGAATTGCCGGTCCCTTTGCCAGTAAGTACCTTGGTCTTCGACCGCGTTCGAACGCAATCGTACTGTTCCGTGACTCCCGCGATGCCGATGGGAATGGTGCATAGTTCGTTGGCAGGAGACATGTCTTAAGTGGATTCTTCACTCACTTGAAAACATTCGCTCCGTAATGTTAAACCTATGGAAAGGGGAGATTGTTTCCGAATTTCTTGTTTAAATATGAATATTTTTAAACGATTTTTTTGCATAGGATAGATGAGCTCGGTCTTTAATATGATTCATTTTTACATTTTCAATTTTAGTTGCAAATTTTTTTTTCCTGGAGTGGGGATCTCATATTTGTTAAAAGGCCCATAGGTTTCCTCATAAGCTTCAGTCGAAACAAAATTACCAGAGCTTTTAAATCGGGAACACACTTCAAACGAACATCTCTTAACATCGAAATTAGTAAATTTCAAGATTATAAAAAATGATAATATCTGGGGATGCCAAGGGAATCCAGAAAAGAATCACTCATTTCCACCTGCGCTCGACATGACTGCCAGCAGTAGAGAACATCAGCTCGTGGAGAGATATTAAGTCAGGTTCTAACATTCACGCTGTTATGGGTGAATATCGCGTTCCCTTCCCGCTCAAAACTCGTTGGATGCGTGTGTGGGGGAGCGGTATTTTCTGACACGTCTCGCATACCACTCTCTTTTACACCAAGGGAAAAAAAAATACTGCCTTCACCTAGAATGAAGTCATTTTCTGAATCCCTAAGCTAGAAATATAGATTTCCGAGCTATGCGAATAGGGTAAACAACTAAGCTGAATAGATAAAATGATCTAGAATTTCTAGTCTCTTCTTTTCTAGGCGACGAAACGATAATGAATAGTTTCAGTATCGAGAAATTATCGCTTGATTTCTGGAACGATTTCATGAACTAGAATTATTGGTACTAAAACTAACCTCTTGTGTTCGCATCTATTTGCAGAGATTTTTGTGTGACCATGAAAATATAGGAAAACGCTCTTGAATTCTAGTAGGAAACGCTAGAACTTTCTAGCAAAGGGAACAAAAATTTATAGGGATGACATGGAACTATTTTTTCTAGAGCCATAATTTAGATTCTAGATGCCAGAACCCTATTTTTTCTCAGTGTACATTGCAGGACACGTGGTGTCCTCTGCAGTCGATGCCCCAGAGCATATTCCACAAAGGCATGATGAGTGGTAGTGACGATTGTTTTATTAATATTGTTTGTCTACGATTACACAAGCCGGCAAAATTTGGGTTGTGTCAAATTACCTAACTACTGATAATTGATTCTTACGTATTTTGTAGCGCTGAATCCGAAAATGGCCTTCATTTTTTTACCATCACGTCAGGATTTTTTGCTTTTTTTTTTTTTTTTTTACTTTTTAACTTAGAAATTTACGATTTGCGAAAATTTTTGAAGTGATGGTTAAAAATGAAGGTTATTTTAAGATTTAGTGCTAAAAAGTACGTAAAAATAAATTATCAAAATTTTAAAAACACAACCATCACATCTATTTTATAGTATCAGAATTTTGCTATTTTTTGACTTTGAAATTTACGATTTCCAAAAACTCCTGACTTGGTGGTTAAAAATAAAGGTCATTTTCGAATTTAACGCTAAAAAAATATATAAATCAGTTATCAAAATTTAAGAAACACAACCATTTCCTGTATCTTTCAGTATTAGATATTCTCTATTTTTTGACTTTTTACCATTGAAATTTACGATTTGCAAAAAATCCTGACGTGATGTTAAAAATGAAGATCGTTTTCGCATTCAGCCCTAAAAATACATAAAATTAATTATCAAAAGATAAACCCCAAAAACATGCAGACTTATGTTATCGTAAACAATTATATTGTACTGTTTTATATGGTAACTTATTGTTCACAATTCAAATTTAGAAACCAAAATATTTCTAAATCACACTTTTTTTAATAAAAAGTAATATTATACTTTTAATAGTTTTTTTTTATTATTATTATTATTATTATTATTTTATAAATATTTGTATGTTACATCTTTTTATAAAATATATATTCTTATTTCTAAATACTAATTTTTGTGTTATAACTATGATACTCTATTGGATTTAAAGGCTATTTAAAAGACAAATAGAATGGATTTTTATACGTTCTTTAATATTTTATAAAAAGGTGCACGCACAGTCCCCAACTGATCCTTAGTTGTGTCCTATGAATTTTTTGTAGCGGCAACTGATACACATTAAATATGTAGTTGATTGTGCACTGTTGTGACAGAGAATAAATATATTATTCAACTATAATTTTGTACATTCATTTATAACGAATCATTATTTATTGAATGATCCATATCATAATTTTACTTATTTAAATGTAAATATTGGTATGAATATATGTATACAAATTGTAATTAATATGTTATATTCACTTAATACATTATTATTTATGCTTAATCTACTATTAGTCATTACCATTTATCAATGAGTTTTAATTTCTCCTACATGTTTTTTCCAAAAAATGCATTTATGTGCTTAAATGTATTATTTAAAGTATTAGATCTGCACTAAATATTTTCCATTAGTGAATACTTTGAAGTTATTAATTGTATTATTCAACGAAAGATGGCAGCACTATTTATGTTTCATTGGTGAAAATAATGTAAATTTGCTATTCCATCCTGCTTACACTGTATGTTTTTGCTTCATGGATCAAACTCATGAATAATTTCATCGATATTTGTGGTAACATCGGCAGATCAAAAGATCAAAAGATCAAAGATCCAGATCAGATCAAAAGATCAAAAGATCCTTGTATCTTTTACGGGGTTTCATTTATGACATGACTAGATCTTCAATTGATGATATGCTTATTTTTTAATCCTTTCTGATCCATTCTATTTTTATTTATTATTTTAATCTGGTTTTATTACTACTTTTTCTGGATTTTTGTATACGGTAGTCCTAATTTAGCGTTCTTTAGCTTGTTATGGCTAATGCGAAGATGAATCCGTACATTTTATTTTTGGTAATCAAGGTAATTGAGTCCTGACGAATCTACCTTGGTTCCACAAATTTCCTTTTTTCCAATGTTTACTGTGTTTTCAATTCCATGCTCAATTCCATAGCACTTGTTATGGGAATCTGTTTCATAGACTTTTATGGTGGTTTATACGTCATTTTTATTTTCAACAAATTCCTTTATACTTTATAAATTGACATTTTTTGTTGATAATTTGTATTGATTTATAATGGTTTTATATTAATAGCAAATTTTTACATTTAGATGTGAAGTTCGGGAACGCTGCCTTATTATGACCTGTGATAATCTGTGTCTGGTTAGGGGAGTATTACTTTTGTCTGGCATTAAGTTACAGTTTCGAGAGGTTGTTTTTGATTATTCGTTTTTAGAATTAAAGCTAAAATTTTTCGCTAAGTTTCAGAATAAGAATGATCAAACTAAAAAAAAGTCAGCCTTATAGCGAGTATGAACTTCTATCGGGTATCGCACAATCCCATTTTTTTTTTCGATTCCTCTACAATCTCGCAATTCAATACCGCAGATTCATCCCGCAGGTACCGTGCGAATCTCACAAAATGTTTAGCCAGTTTAAATAATAATGAAAATCAACATATTCTTTCCTAAGAATTCAATTTTATCTAAGGAATATTTTTTACGCAATTAACAAAGAGTTAAATTGGCTTCCAAATTGTTCGTTTAAAAAAAATAATTCTTTTAATGTCAGACGTACTTTGTTTGACAAGTTAATGTATTTAAAAATGCAATCTACTTAAGTAAAGAATGGCTTTACATCCCCTTCTACCACACTTGATTTAAGATTACAATTAATACAGTATGAAATAGAAATACAAAAGAAACTAGTCGGATGTACCAATCCCAAAACTTTCTTCTATCTCATATATGTTAATACTTGAAAATTCGCTATCACACTGCCAAAATGAAACGGCAATCTATGCCCATCATGAGGATTCTAAAGATATGAAATTCCGTGCATTAGTTTTTGAGATATGGCTATCTCTGAAAACGTATAAATCTAGCAAAATTCAGCCTAGCAGCGCCACCTATTGGGTGTTTTACACCAAAGCTATCTTACACCAAAACCACCAAGCAAACACTTATGTCAAAGTCTAACTTAATCTGAAGTTCGTGGAAAATCCGTGCATTAATTTTTGAGATAGAGTTATTGCGAAAATCATGAAAATTCCAGTATAGCAGCGCCACCTATTGGACGATTAACACCAAAACCTAATCAGCAACAACTTGTGTTAACATCTAACTAAATCTGAAGTTAGATGAAAATTCGTGCATTAGTTTCTTAGAAAGAGCTATTGCGGGAATCGTGCAAAATGCAGCACAGCAGCGCCACCTGTTGAGCGATTTACGCCAACATGTAATCAGCATCAAGTCATATCAAGGACTAACTGAATATGAAGTTTGATGAAAATCCGTGCATTAGTTCTTGAGATAGAGCCATATTGCGGAAATCGTAAAAACTTCAGCATAGCAGCGCCACATGTTGAGCGATTTGCACCAACGTGTAATCAGCATCAAGTAATATCAAGGACTAACTGAATCTGAAGTTTCATGAAAATCCGTGCATTAGCTCTTGAGATAGAGCCATTGCGGAATTCGTAAAAAATGCAGCATAGCAGTGCCACCTGTTGAGCGATTTACACCAACAGATAATCAGCATCAAGTCATATGAATGACTAACTGAATCTGAAGATTCATGACAATCCGCGCATTAGTTCTTGAGATAGAGCCATTGCGGAAATCGTAAAAAATGCAGCATAGCAGCGCCACCTGTTGAGCGATTTGCACTAAAAACTAATCAGCATCAATTTGTATCAGGGACTAACTGAATATAAATTTTTATTAAATTCTGTGCATTAGTTCTTCAGATAGAGCATCCACAAAATTTGTGTCACACACAAACAGACAGACATTTCGGGTTCTCTGACCCCTAAAACGTGTAAATCAGTCGAAAACCGGAATTCGGAAATTTTCATGAATCCAATACATTCTTCTTGTAAAGATGGAAGAAAGCAAAAAGTATCATGTACCAAAAATTCAAGAAAAACACATTTTGATGAGATGATAAAAATATAATATAACCTAAAAAGTACGAATATAACATTCTGATATTTTGCACTCTAACTAAAAAAGAGTGACTATTGACTTCGGAGGAGTGAATAGTAGCAGTATCGCAAAGTCAAAATATGCCCAACCTGTTTAGAGTGTCTATTCACTCTGAGCAAAAGTGAAATTTTTGACTCTCTGAGTGGAAGAGTGAATAGTCTGTCCTTGGAAGTGAATTTTCACTCTAAACAGTGGTGAATAATAAGTCTTTCGGAGGACTGACTATTCACACTTGCTAAAGGAGTGCGTCTTTTCACTCCTGATAGGAGTGAATAGTCACTCTTTCATAGGAGTGAGTGTTCATTTTTTTATGGAGTCAATTCTTTTTTTATTTTGCTTTTATGGGCATTTTAAAAGAAGCATATCTTTTACAGCATGCAATGAAAATAGATACAAGCGTGGTAAAGATTGGAATAAAATAATTTATTAGCATTATTTATTTAATTCATAGTTTGTAACACTAATTGAACTTTCAAGGACAAATTCAGTTAAATTTACATGTGAAATATAATAGATAACTGACAGAAAAAAACTAAAATATTTTATTATAATCTTATCCCTTGTGTTTACTTTCATTGCATGCCTTATAAATATATGATAATTTTATAATGCCCATAAGGGTTAGTAATTAACCGAAATCTCAATCATTTAATGTTATTTTTTTTTCTTTTCAGATGCCCAATTAGTATTTTAATAATTTCCGTGATATGCTTAATCTAAATATTAAGAATGTGTAAGATCCTTTTTTATGTGTTGTGATCTGTCATTGTTTTATTAAATATGAACATGAATCTAAATTTTTATGTTCTGTGGAATATGTTTATATTTTTCTTTTAAACATACTTTTTAACTTAATCATGATTTCAAATTTTCTCCCGCTATTACTGAAAAATGGATAGTAATACAACGCTTATTTATGGAATGACATATGATAAGCCATATTTAAATTAAAATTTTTATTCCCGTATATATTGTAATTTGGGAATATGAGCAAATAGATTTCGTATGTTTTATAGGAAAAGATTGATCTAAGAACTGGAAAAAGAAAAGACATGACTGCATATGTACTGTTCTTATCGTTTGAAAAATACTTTTAATGTAAAAAGTAGTTATTTATCTCCTTAAAATACATTCTATCTTATATTATATAAGTGATACTATGAACATTTAAAAAAATTTACTAAAGCAGTTTTATCTATAAACTTCTTCATAACAGGCATAAAATACAGTTTACTTGAATGCTTAGAAATCGTGTTTTATTTTTTAGGGCCAATAATTACGTGTATCATAAACGTAGAAATGAGTTTACAATAGAAGAAAATTTAATAACTGATTCAGAATGTCTATAATTAAATGTTTTGATTACAATCGTAAACAGCTGGAAAATGCTTACATACAATTTTAAAACATAAATAAATCAATTTGAAAAACACTGAAAATAATAATTAGTATTTTATAAATGTACTATTAAACAACAACAACAATAATAACGGAAAATACTGTAAATGTTTTTAAGCAGAAAACAGTAAAAAAAAAAAAAAAAAAAAAAAAAAAAAAAAAAAAAAAAAAATCCAACAGCACACTATCTCAACATTTTTAACAAATCTCAAAGGAAAACAATTACTGATCAATATTTTTCTGTATAACATAAAACTATTTAACTTATAATCGTAGCATGCAAAGTCTACCGGAATAAAATATTAAAATTAAATGAAAATTACCTTTATGCTCCATAAGTAATCACTTTAATAATATCTTTATATATTAATCCTAAAATGCGGTCGCCTTTCTCTCATCTTAAAAAAAGCGTCGTAGACTGTTCTGATTATAGCTGATGAGTAATACCAACACATACAATTAGAGAACGACAGAAAATTCGTTTTCGTCCCAAAATCTGAGTTTCGCCGATAATTCGTTTTCGGCAAAAATACTGGCAAAATGTTGGCCGGACCGAAGCTATCTATATTCCTGAAATCTCGTTTCTGCCTTCGAAAATTTTCAACATTAGCCGTTGATTTTATCTGAATCGGCTCAAATGAGACTCTTTATTTATTGCTATGAACTTCACTGCGCGTAATTATTATCAGTCATGATATCAAGGCGGGAGAGGAAATTATAAAGCAAGTAATGCATCCATGACTCAACGTTGAAGATTTCTTGCGCTCGTTAAAAACTGCCAACTCAACAGTAATAGTTGAAATCATAGATGCGTGTTTCGTTTCGAATGTTCTTTAAGATAGTTCTATCATTTCCTTTATGAATTAATTACATTTTATTTAATATGCAAATAAAAAGTTCGATAAATAATCCCTTTAATAATATCCGTATATTTTTATTCTAAAATTGCAGACACCTTTTTCTTATCTTAAAAATGTGTAGTAGATAAGACTGTTCTGATTGACTGATTTTTAATACCCATACAACACTCACACTTGCTTAAAGTGAATAGTCACTCTTTCAGAGGAGTGACTATGCACTCTTGAAATTGAGTGCGTTTTAGTACGTAAATTCCAAGGTTACATTATGAAATGGAGTTTTTGAAAATTAAGAAGTGGCATATTTTGATGCTTTTTCATTATTTTTCTCCATATATTGTTTCAAAGTTGAACGGAAACTATTTTTAAAGTGTTTAATGCCAGGCTTTTACTCTTCAGCGGAGTAAGACATTTCACCCTCGACAACGGAGTGGAATATTTCACTCTCGACAATTGAGTGAAATATTTCAATATGTATGACTGTAGGATTGATTATGGCATTATGTATGATTACTCCATTTCAAATCGGCAAGTAGCGTTGATGCTTCTTTTGTGAAGGATTTTGTTTCCCCATATATAAAAGAAAAACTGAATACAATGTGTTCCACGATATCTAACTTTCGTCGAAATAATAAAGCATGAGTAGAGTCTTGCGTTATTAAGTTACTATAATGTAGAAAGCGTGCTAGAGTGTAGATAAAACACATTTGTTACCAAATAAATGTATTCCATTTTTATGTTATTAACTGGATATCTGAATATTTTGATTACACAAGAAACAGTAACCAACGTCATAAATCCACAATTTTTTAACATTTTAAAAATTTAAATTGTTTGTTTTTTTCATTTAATTTACACAATATATTTTAGAAAGATGTAATTTTTATCTTATCTAATTCGGTGTAAAAAAGAAAAGCAAATTCGAAAACCCGAAGTATGGCTATTCGAAAGTATTTCTGCAAGAATTTCGCTGTATGGAAATGTCGATATCAGTTCATCGACTTCATGGATATCCTTTTATTCTCCAACAGCCGACAGCACAAAAACATATGTTATCAAGCACAACAAAAAAACCTTTATTTTATGGAAGATTAGAAATAGGGGAATTTATTGATTCATGTCTGCCGGAAGTGAAGTGGTGCATAAGCCAAAAAGTCCTTCCGGCCAGTGCCGGGAGGAAGAGGTAGCTTTCATATTCCTTATTTTAAAAAAGCCAACTTATATTATTCAAACACACGAAGCTCAATTAAGTGGAAACCGAATGTAGGAGATTCAATACTAATTTTTATCAATACTAAATTATTATGAATGAAAATTTCGCGAAATTAGTCAGCTGTATCGAAGCAGCTTTTATTTAAAGTACTTATATTTGGCTGCCAAATTCGGCGATTTATTAAAGTGCCTGCCATTTTAAGACAGCATGGTGGATGAGGCTAACCAGTGAACTTGGTCGAGACCTTAGTAATTGCTGTGCACATGCTCACTCACATCGGAATCGGTTGATATATACGAGTGCTGTCGCAGGCAAAAAATCAGATTTTTTAAAATGTCACTCACGTTAGAAATTGAAACTGCTATATCTGGGCCATTTTTTAAGATAAAGACAAACAAAAAATGCTCCTGAATCCTTATATCAAGGTCAAATACTTAAGAAAGAAACCTTTTTCAATTTCTAATTTTTTTGCATCTCTCTTTAAATAAACATTTTTTTTTTATTTAATGGCCGCCATTTTAAAACAAGATGGCTGATGAACCTGGCCAGCGAACTTGGTCGAGATATTGATGTATACTATCCATATGCCTTCTTCCATCGAAATAGGCGAATGCGTGTGGTATCGCGTGACAAATACAAGATCGTTTCAAAGTGTTAGGCATGATAGAAATTCAAAGTGCTATAATTCAACCACTTTTTAAGATAACAAAAGAACAAATTTTCAGAAACAAAAACTGCTCCAGAATCTTTGTATTACGGCCAAACACATAAAAAAAAATCTTTTTCATTTTCCAATTTTTTAATACCTCATTTTAAATTTTAAATTACATTTTAAAAAAAAGTCCATCCGGCCAGTGCCGGGAGGAAGAGGTAGCTTTCATATTCCTTATTTTAAAAAAGCCAACTTATATTATTCAAACACACGAAGCTCAATTAAGTGGAAACCGAATGTAGGAGATTCAATTTTAATTTTTATCAATACTAAATCATTATGAATGAGAATTTCGCGAAATTACTCAGCTTTATCCAAGCGGCTTTTATTTAATATTACTTATATTTGGCTGCTAAATTCGGCGATTTCTTAAAGTGCCTGCCATTTTAAGACAACAAGGTGAATGAGGCTAACCAGTGAACTTGGTCGAGACCTTAGTAATTGCTGTGCACATGCTCACTCGCATCGGAATCGGTTGATATATACGAATGCTGCAGGCAAAAAATCAGATTTTTCAAAATGTCACCCACGTTAAAAATTGAAACTGCTATATCTGGACCATTTTTTAAGGTAAAGACAAACAAAAAATGCTCCTGAATCCTTATATCAAGGTCAAATACTTAAGAAAGAAACCTTTTTCAATTTCTAATTTTTTTGCACCTCACTTTAAATATATATTTTTTTAATTTAATGGCCGCCATTTTGAAACAAGATGGCTGATGAATCTGGCCAGCGAACTTGGTCGAGATATTGATGTATACTATCCACATGCCTTCTTCCATCGAAATAGGCGAATACGTGTGGTATCGCGTGACAAATACAAGATCGTTTCAATGTGTTAGCCATGATACAAATTCAAAGTGCTATAATTCAACCACTTTTTAAGATATAAACAAAAGAACAAATTTTCAGAAACAAAAACTGCTCCAAAATCTTTGTATCAAGGCCAAACACACAAAAAAAAATCTTTTTCATTTTCCAATTTTTAATACCTCATTTTAAATTTTAAATTACATTATTTTTTTTTAAAATGGCAACCCTTTTGAAACAAGATGGCGAATGAAGCTGCCCAACGAACTCGGTCGAGACATTGGTATGTACTATGTACAGACCAAGTTACATTCAAATCGGTTCATAAATACGCCTGTCATCGCGTGACAAAAATCAGGTCGTTTTAAAATGTCAGCCACAATAGAAATTCAAAATGTTATAACTCAGCCATTTTTTTAGATATAGATGAAACAAAACCTGTTCCGGAATCTTTGTATTAAGGTCAAACACATACGAAAAAAAATCTTTTTCATTTTCTAATTTTTTGGTATCTCATTTTAAATTTAATTTTTTGAAATTTTTTTAAATGGCCGCCATTTTGAAACAAGATGGCGGATGAAGCTGGCCAACGAACTCAGTTGAGTTATTTGTATGTACCACGGTATCTAGAATACGCGGTAGGGATCACCAAAATGTGCGCAGTAGCATTTTCCCTCCTCTGACGTCACCTGGACACCAGAGCGCTTTCACTCCATCGTTCTTCGAAATATTGGTCAGTTGAGTTAGTTATCTTCAAGATCAATGTGCGTTGCTACATTTTTCTTTGTGATTTAATTATTTAATTGCCAATCATGGTTTGCTGTGCAATAGCTGTTTGTAGTCATCATGATAGACAACGTAATAAATCAAGTATTAAATTCTACAGATTTCTGAAAGACAGAGAAATCAGATCTAAATGAATCTAAAGGATTTTTTTATATTTAATTTTAGGAAATATGTTTTCGTAGATGCTAAATATATTTTTCTTTATTTTGTACAGTTATTTTCTTTTTACAATTATATGACTAATTTTTTTCTTAGTCCATCAATTTCAAGTTAAATAATACTCACAGTATATGAAAATAATAAATCTAATAAATATTGTATTGTAGCCAAGAAGAGTTTGTGCATGTATGTTTGTATGTGTAGAAAACTCACACCATAACACAAATTAATTAAAAGCGCTGGTTACTTGATATAATAATTTATTTAACACACAGAAGCAGCGCACCGCCGCTTTCTCCGACACTCACATCTCAACACAATACCCAAGCTTAGTTCAGTTCACTTCAAATTATAGTCACTGTAATTTTAATTATAGGTGGCGCGGCATGTCTCGCTACATGGAACATACCGGCCCCCATTGACATGTTTATAACATTCAATAACAATTTTTACCAAGTACTTTAAATTACACAATTAATACAAAAATTCACTATATACGTTAATTTAAATATAATCCTTTGAAAAAAAATATCAATACAACAAACATACATACAAAATTACCTTTTTTTTTTTTTTTTTAGTTTTAATTGTCATTGGCATCAGACATGGGTAGAATACACAATTTACTTATCGACCTTTTAAAGGTTCCATTTTGAGTGCTTACTTTAACTACTCGAATTTTGTTATCGTTACCGTAATACACCTCAATAATTCTGCCTAATGGCCACTTATTTGTCGGTAAATTCTCTTCTACTAACAGCACTAAATCTCCAATTTTTACATTATCTTTTTCAAATCTCCATTTACCTCTTTGTTGTAATTCACTTAAATAATTATGATGCCATTTACGCCAAAAAAGTTGTAGAATTTTAGTTATTCGTTGCCATTTTTTGAGGCGATTTTCTCTTACATTGGTTAAATCAGGCTCAATAATGGAATTTAACGGCCTGTTTATCAGAAAATGAGCCGGAGTTAAGACTCCAAAATCATTCTCATCATCTGATAATGGACTCAGAGGCCTGGAATTTAGAATTCCCTCAATTTGTATGACTACAGTAAGAAGTTCCTCATAAGTGAGATTAGCACCTCCCACAACTCTCTTAAAGTGATACTTAAATGATTTTATAGCGGCCTCCCAAAGACCCCCGAAATTGGGTGCCCTGGGAGGGATAAATTTCCACTCAATGCCTTCCGTGGATAAATATGCTGCTAATTTCTCATCAGGTTTTTTTACTAACTCATAAAAAGCCTTAAGAATCTTATTTGCACCAATAAAATTTTTCGCATTATCCGAATACAATTTGGCACATTTACCTCTGCGTGCAATGAATCTTTTCAATGCAGCAATAAATGATTCGGAGGTTAAGTCTGAAACAATTTCTATATGTACAGCTTTAAATACAAAACAAACAAAAATACAGATATAAATTTTTTGCAAGATAGTTCTACGTGCATACCCCACTTTGACCATAAATGGGCCACACAGATCTACTCCCGAAATATTAAAGCAGTAGTCCAATTGGACTCTATCCCTGGGCAAATCGCCCATTAATTGATTTGCAATAACTGGTTTAGCTTTAAAACATGGGATGCACTGATGAACTACCTTTCGACATGTTGCACGACCATTTATTGGCCAAAATTTTTCTCTTACCAAAGAAAGTAATGTTGAAGCACCGACATGAAGGTATTTTTTATGATAATAATTTATAACAATTAAAGTAAAACTATTAGATTTAGGTAAAATCGCTGGGTGCTTTCTCGCAAAATTTAAATCACTATTATCTAACCGGCCTCCAACCCTTAAAATTCCAAATTCATCTAAGTACGGGTTGAGGCGTTTTAGCTTACTACTTGGACTTACCGAACCTTTGGTCTGCAGACTACGTATGTCTGCATTGAATTCTGCCCTCTGGACAGATTTAATTAAATAAATTTCCGCTTGCTCCAAGTCTGAAGTTGATAAAGGCCCACCACACTTATAAAGTGGGTTTCTCGCATTCATGACAAACCTGAAAATATAACTAAGAATGCGTAAAATAGTTATATAATTATTACTAAGATTAATTAAGTCATTAACAAAACAGTTATCTGTAACATTACAGTTCATTACACTAACTTCATTAAAAGGATTTGAATTTGTTTTGAGCTCTTTTTTGAACTCTTCATTAGCTTCTGGTATTATTACTGAATTTTGGTGATAGTCAGTGTTATTAAGAAAAATGGGTCCACGCCACCACAAGTCACAATCAATAAGTTTATCTGGATCCATACCTCGTGAAAGTTTATCAGCTGGATTATGTTCAGAGCAGATATGACACCACTGTTCAGGACTAGAGTTTTCCTGAATTTTGGCCACCCTATTTTGCACAAATTGTTTGAGATCAATAGGTTCCTTTTGAATCCACGCTAACACAATAGTTGAATCAGACCACAGGAAAACATTAGTAACTATTATTTTCATGGATGCTAAGACTCTTTTTACCAGTTTGGTAAGCAACACTGCGGCGCATAGTTCAAGTCTGGGAATAGTTAGACTCTTTACTGGTGTAACACGTGATTTACTAGCTATTAAATTCACCATTACATTTCCTAGAGAGTCATAAGATTTACAATAAACTGCTGCTCCATAACAACGTTCTGAGGCATCTGCAAAGCCATGTATTTCAACAATTTCTGGGTTTTCAATTATAATGCGTCGACTTATTTGTATATTATTAAGACTTTTAAGCGATATAAGAAATTGATGCCACTCGTCATATTCTGACTCAGGGAGCTCGTCATTCCAGTCAATATTAAGTCTCCACAATCTCTGCATAAATATTTTGGCTTTCGCTATAACTGGGCCAAGAAGTCCTAGCGGATCAAAAATTCTAGCAATTGTCGACAATACTTGTCGCTTGGTATAGGAATCGCTCAATTCTACTTTAACTCTAAATAGGAAACAGTCATCCCTTGGGTTCCACGAAACCCCTAATGTTTTAGTCTCACTGTTGTTCTCAAATTTATACCCTTCTCCAGGTGTCAGCGACAGATTTTTATCACTTGTGCACCATTTATGAAGTTGCATACCTGCCTTCTGCATAATCGCTATGAGTTGCCACTGCAACTCTTTGGCTTCCTCACGCGTAGGTGCACCACACAAAATGTCATCCATATACATGTTTTCACGAAGAACTGGGGCTGCCAATGGAAAATTATTTCCTTCATCAATTGACAATTGATTGAGCGTTTTCATAGCTAAATAGGGCGCGCTGACCGTTCCATAAGTTACCGTTTGTAATTCGAAAATTTTTGGTTCTTCCTCAACATTATCGTTCCATAAAATTCTCTGCAACGAATGCTGACTAGGGTCAATGTTAATCATTCTATACATCATTTTGACATCTGCAGTTAAAGCATAAACATGTTCTCGGAAGCTAATCATAATTGTAAATAAGTCGTTTTGGATGACTCCGCCATTATATTGTAATGAATTTAGGGATGTCCCATTTGTTGTCGCGGCAGAACAATTAAAAACAACTCTGAGTTTAGTTGTCGATTTTTCTGGACGAAATATACCATGATGTGGAGCATAGTACGCAATATCAGGTTCCTTTGCTTCTTTCACCTGTTTCATATGCCCTAAATTTTCGTATTCCTTTAAGAATTCTTTATACAGATTAAAATATTGCTCATCCCTTGATAAGCGAGTCCACAGCGATCTGAGTTTTTTGAGAGCAAGATCCCTAGATTGGCCTAAACACGAAGGATTTTCCTTTAAAGGCATTTTCACTACGTATCTACCTTCTGCATTTCTCGAATGCGTACGCGCAAAATGTTTCTCGCATATCTCAAATTCTTTACTTTTTGGTAACTCTACCTCAATGTTTTCGACTTCCCAAAACTTTTTTAATGTTTTGTTTAAATCCTCCTCCTGAATTAGCCCACAATGAACTTTAACCTCATCTCCCTGTTCTATGCTTCCACTAGCCACGTATCCAAATACAGTATTTTGAAAAAGTAATTTCGAACTCTGAGAATATATTTGTCCTGGTCTTAATAATTCATAATATATTTCCGCACCTATCAACAGATCAATTTTATCAGGAAAATTAAATCGATAATCTGCTAACATAGTCAAATCAGGGACCTCAACATTTACATTAATCACTCTTTGCGGAATTAAATCTGTAATTTTTTTTACTACTAACATATTCAATTCCCTTTCAAAACTTTTATCTCTATTCGCGATTGCTGTCTTTAAGCAACCCTTTACTGTGATAGATGAATCATCTAAACACGAAATTAAAGTGTTTGTTTTATTAATTTTAAGTTGCAGCCGATTAGCACACTGCGAAGTTATCAAACACGATTGCGAGCCGACATCCAATAAACATCTAACTTCCTGCCATTCCGAAAATTTATCCTTAATGAACAGGCGAGCTGTACTCAATAACACAGTTTTTGTTTTATTTCTTTCGAAGCTAGAGGCGACAGTCTGGCTCGGAGGGACAGAAAATGGTTCTTCGCTTGTTGAACTTTTTATTTCTGCACCTGCTTTAAACACATGACCTCGAAATTTATTTTGATTATTACTCAAATCATTTTCTTCTCTCGGAAAATGAATAAGTTTGTTATGGGGTAGTGAACAATCGCAGTTTTTATAATTGCATTTCTGTACGCAACAATTATAATTTAAACATTTGAAACATGCTTTATTTAATTTCACAACTTCAACTCTTTCTTTTATCGAAAGTTTTTTGAATTGCGGACAAGAATGTAATGCATGATACGCAATCGGTTTACACAAAACACATTTATTATTTTTTGTTTCCGAAAGGAAAACATTTGAGACCCCCCTTTCA
This sequence comes from Maratus speciosus, assembly GCA_963932465.1. Taxonomy (NCBI): domain Eukaryota; kingdom Metazoa; phylum Arthropoda; class Arachnida; order Araneae; family Salticidae; genus Maratus; species Maratus speciosus. Next base: position 182,177,282 of record OZ010796.1, on the reverse strand, counting down.
GGGCGTGCATTTCGCAATTTATTTCCCGCTATTTGTTTATTTTCACTTGCAAAATTTCTGGAATACGCATTTGATTCATTTCTGTTTTTATTTTTAACCGATAAGAAAATATCGCATTCTCTGCCAAGTTGCTGTGGTTTAAAATATGATTCAGCTTGCTTAATTGCGATATGACTCATTAATTCGCGATCTAACGAATTGAAAATTCTGTCTGAAACAATCAGATCGCATAATGATTTAAAATCATTTACTTCACGCAGACTACAGTAATATAGAAAAATTGATTTCAACCTAGATGCAAATTGAACGTAATTTTCTGACGGTAATTTTTGCGTTTTCCGGAAATTATTTAAACACTCTTGCGCTGTAGGTTGAAATTCCTTTAAGACTATAGTTTTCAATTTATCATAACTAATCAGCTCCTCCTCTGACAAATAAATCATTAAATTACTCGCTTTTTCCCCGAGAATGTTTAGAAGAATTTCTGCCTTAAACTCTTCGGGTACATTTTTAGTTTTGAACGCTTTTTCAAGTGATTGAAAGAAAAGGATAAATGACTCAGCTCTCGTCGGTACACAGATAGTTAATGTTTTAACACTTTTAATAAAACTTTCTAGGTTATTGCTCAGTATTTCAGTTTCCGATTTTTCTGTTAAGGACGTCAAATTTTCGCGGGAACCTCTACGCACTTTGGCCAATTCTAATTCTTTTTCTAACTGAGCTAATTTAATTTTTTCATATTCAGAATTTTGGGAAGGTTCTTTGCGAATATTTGCTATTTCTAACTCTTTTTCTAATTGCGCTAATTTAATTTTCTCTAATTCTAGTTTAGATTTCTCAATTTCTTTTCGCGACTTATACTCCTCAACAACCGAATTGACTACGTCCTTCATTAATTGCTCATTTGAGTAATGCTCACATTTCTCTATAATATCTCTCAACTGTATAATTTTACTGCTTTCAGGAGCAGTTAAACCTAATTCCTCAACGACAAGCTTAAGCTCGTCTTTATTTAAATTATCAATAACAGACATAATTTAACTAAATCAAAACTAGGAAAATTGCTCTTACCTCAACTCAAACCGCTGCGACAATCACGAAGGCACGAAGTAGCTATTTATGTATTAAATCCAGGGCACATTTGAAACATTAATATCTCAACACTGAATTCTTCTTAGTCACCAACTTCTCTTATTAGGCACAAATTATCACGACACTCTCACAACAAAGGTGAACTAAACATCTTTACACACAAATCAAAACTACCTCACATTTAGTTCGAATTTGTTCTTATTATCGAAAGCACACTAATTATTTTACTTATACTCATCCATTGGGTCGACGGACCATGTAGAAAACTCACACCATAACACAAATTAATTAAAAGCGCTGGTTACTTGATATAATAATTTATTTAACACACAGAAGCAGCGCACCGCCGCTTTCTCCGACACTCACATCTCAACACAATACCCAAGCTTAGTTCAGTTCACTTCAAATTATAGTCACTGTAATTTTAATTATAGGTGGCGCGGCATGTCTCGTTACATGGAACAGTATGTAAAGAAATATTTTGCTGTTACATTTTTTCTTTCAAAAAATCCTTTTTACAAAATGTTGTTTTAGTTGATAAAAACCCATTTTTCCCATAAAACCTGGTTTTTCTTAAGCTAAAAAAACCCAGCACGGTGGGGAAAATGGTACTTAATTCTGTTTTTAAGAAATATATTACATATATATGTATATGAAATATATTCAATAATGTCTAAACCAAGTCAATTTGTAAAATATGTATATAATCATTAATACTTGGAAAAATTTCCCAGGGATTAATTAAAATTAATATCTGAAAATTAATCTAGAATTAATTCCAAAGATTATTATTTAGCATGCATATAATTTTTTTTAAATATCAAGTTGTCTCGAATACGTCTAAAACATACAATAGTTCTCATAGGATTAACAAATTTTTGTTTCTGCGTATCACAAGTCTGTCTGGTCTAGGCCTGTAAAGACTCTTTCCCTTAAAAAAAAAAAAAAAAAAAAAAAAAAAAAATTACCTGCGAAATGGAAAGAGGTTGACGTTCCTTCGTAGGCTTTCTACTAACATTCCACCGGCAATTAAAGAAAATCAAAATATGGTAATACAAATGTGAAAATGTGATGATTTTTTTTCTTCCTTTTGTTTGCTTATTCGATTTAGAAGTTAGCATATTTGCGTAATAAAACCGGGAATATTCAGATCCCTTCGCATTGGAACGTCCACCCCAAAATCGCCTGCCAAGCAATATGATATTTACCCAATAAACCACCCAAACGTTTTTTAAAAACATTATGAGTAGAGATCGACCGAAAATTAGATTACGTTTTCAGTCCAAAATCTGAATTTCGGCAAAAATTCTGCCGAAAATTCGGCTGGACCGAAACTCGAACGCAGCTACCTGTATTCCAAAAATCTCTTCTCTTCCTTCGGAAATTTTCAACATTACTCATTGATTTGAGCTGTATCGGCTCAAATGAGACATTCTTTATTTATTGCTATGAACTTCAATGTTTATAATTATGAGTCATGAATGACTAACTCAAGACATAAGTGCAAATTATAAAGCATGAAATGCCTATATTAGCCTATATTACTAAACTTTGAAGACTCTTTTCACGTGCTCATTAAAACCTATAGACTTAACAGCAATAGAAAATTTTTAGTTTGAAACCGCTAAAGTGTTTCGAATAACCTTTGAGAAAGTTCTAGTATAACAGATGACAATTCACAAAAATCATTATAAAAGATAAATCGAGGTACGAATACCGAAAATATTTTTTAATTAGATGAAATTCGTATAATTAGAAAATTATTTTGTGTCTTTGATGAATTCATTACTTTTTATTTTATATGAAAATAAAAGGTTTTGGTGGCACAGCGAGTCAACTTGGGCTACACATGTAATTAATTAATAATTGTGTATAATTATGTACGTATTAATTACATTAAAAAAACTTCAGACATTTTCGTTTTCGGCCGAAAATAGGAAGATTACCGAAATTCGGTTTCGGTTTTGCTTTCGGTCTTAAAAACCTGTTTCGGTCAATCCTTAACTATAAGTCTGACAATATGCTTCTAACATATTCGCGAAGAAGCAAAAAAAATCTTTTAACGTATTAAAGTTGTCATTATTTAAGTTGTTTATCCTTATCGCAATATTTTACTACTTAAAATTAAAATTGTACTGCTTCAGTAGATAAATTTCATGATGTATTATAAACTAAAGGTATTAAATCCGTTTATATTAATACATATATGTACATAATAATATAAATATTCAGTTTCTTAAAAATACACATAATGGAAAAAATATATGTCATCAGAGACGAAATATTGGAGCGCTTTATTGAAAAGAATCGCTCTTAATAGAAAATGGACAGCATAAACAGCAGTGTTTAGGCGCTCGGGAGAGAAGAGTTGGTGTCCAGCTGACGTCATCACAGAGAAGGAGGCTGCGCGTGATCCCTACCGTATAATCTAGATACCGTGGTATGTACTATGTACACACCAAGGTACATCCAAATCGGTTCATAAATACATCTGTTATCACGTGGCAAAAATCAGGGCGTTTCAAAATGTCAGCCACGCTAGAATATCAAAATGCTATAACTCAACCATTTTTTAAGATATAGACGAAACAAAAACTGCTCCCGAATCTTTTTATCAAGGTCAAACACATAAGAAAAAAATATTTTTTTCAATTTTCAATATTTTGGTACCACATTTCATATTTAAATTTTTCTTAAAATTTTAAATGGCCGCCATTTTTAAACAAAATGGCGGATGAAGCTGGCCAACGAACTCGGTCGAGACATTGGTCTGTAGTATGTATAAACGAAGTTACATCCAAATCGGTTCATAAATACGCCTTTTATCGCGTGACAAAATTCAGGACGTTTCAAAATGTCAGCTTCGCTAGAAATTCAAAATGCTATAACTCAGCCATTTTTTAAGATATAGACAAAACAAAAGCTGCTACGGAGTCTTTGTATACAGGTCAAATACATAAGAAAAAAATATTTTTCCATTTTCAATTTTTTGGTACCACATTTCAAATTTAATTTTTTTTAAAATTTTTAAATGGCCGCCATTTTGAAACAAAATGGCGGATGAAGCTGGCCAACGAACTCGGTCGAGACATTGGTATGTACTATGTACACACCGAATTACATCCAAATCGGTTCATAAATACGAGAGTTACAGTGTGACATAGGTCATATATATATATATATATATATATATATATTGATATATATATATATATATATCAATTTTGAACGGAGGGTGGTTTCGGGGTCTGGGGGTCATGATCGATGAAAATATACCAAAATTTTTTGAAATCGCTTTCCTCCGAACGGCTGCAATAGGTAGCTTTTTGTAAAGAAAGCTACCTAAAATTAATACCACCAGTGGTTGACTCGTAGGTTTATCATTGTGTTTGTCCTACAAACAAAGGTATGAAAACATGGAGTATAGTTGTAGGACAAACACAATGATAAACCTACTAGTCAACCACTGGTGGTGTTAATTATTGGCTTATGCGCCACTTCACTTCCGGCAGACATGGATTATTAAATTACCCTACTTCTACTCTCCCATAAAATAAAGTTTTTTTTCTTGTGCTTGATAACATAGGTTTTTGTGCTGTAGGCTCTTGGACTGTTATGTCCATTTCCTTCTAGATCACACACTTTTTAAAGATAATAAATTTGATCAAATTCTTTTAGTTTGGAGAAAGCAACTTCTCCTTGTGCTAATATTTTGTATCATCATAAATCCTTTTTAATTAGTTTAATACAAAAAGTCTCCCATGAAAAGTTTGTGGAGGCAAGACAAAGTGCGATTGATTCTATCACAGTTAATTGTTGCCAGAGCTCTTTCGAATGAGAGAAAAATATATCGGCAATTCATTATATCAGAATTATATGAAATGTGATTTAGAAGACTAATTCTGTGTGTTTCAATTTCAAAATATATACTAAAACATTTATTTTTACAATAAAGTTTTTTTTAATTTTATGGCTTTTTATTTTAATTACAAAATATATACATGCTCTCCTAAATAAATACTGTGCAGCAAGTGATATGCAAGTGACGTAACGAACACTTTTGTGAAATTTTAATACTTAGTTTATGTTCCATGAATAAAAAAATGATAATGGATGCATTTATTTTTGCTTAAAATTCTATATTATTCAAAGGATTCACTTTATATGAATTAGAGAAAATAATGTGTAGCTTATGCAATATGTAGTGTACTTTTATGAAGAAAAGTTAACTGTGGGGTAACTGGTATGCAGAATCTGTACCTATATAGCTTTAAAATAATAAGGTAAAGTGGAGACAGATGCCTCAGTTTTACTTTTCTTCTTGTAAAATTTATAATAAAGCAAAAAGCAACAAACTAAATACCAGAATTCATTAATCAAACCCTTTAGAATCTAATTTCTGTGTTAAAAAGTTAAAACCTGTTTAATAAAGTAGTAATTATTTTCCCAAACGTCATTTTTAACATCATTTTTTTATGTGAAGATTTAGATGCAGCATGGGATGTGGGGCAGATGCCGCATGGAGAAAAAAGCTAGGCTGATTTTTTTTCAAGCAAATCACATTTCCATTTTATCAAACTACTTAAAATGAAAATAAATAACATTAAACTTACAAAAATTATATGAATGACCGAATTGTGAAAAGTTTATCAAAAATGCAAAAGTAGCTACAAAAAATAAAACTTAAGACAAAAAATGAAAATTAAAAGAAAAACATTTGAATTTACATGAATGAATAGCATAATTACTGGAAACAATAGACATCGTAATTACAAAAAAGTTATAAATCACTTGTTTACATCCAGGCGAAAATTGCAGTTTGCTCTTAATGTAAGTATTAGTTCTATTCTGTTTAAGCACTAGTCTTTTGATTTTTTAGCCTCTCTTCTCATTCTTTGATTTTGTATATCCATTCCCTCACAATCACACAACACTTCCTGTTGCAAGAGTAAAGTGAGCATGTTCCATGCAGCCACCGATTGCATTTGATGCACTCAATCCAGTCCGCTTTAGACTTTGTTTCTTGATAAAACTTCAGACACTCAGCACATTCAGAGTCATCAAATTCCAATCTAATACTACCATCAGAATCCATGTTCGTCACTGTCGGAAGATGACTTATATTTCAGTTTCTTCCTAAGTGAGGTGTTTTAAAGTTGATCTTTGTTTTAAAGTTGATACCTTCCTTTTTTAAACATTTTACTTCGCCAAGCTGGCGTTCTTTGACGCTTTCTAGTTTATTTTCCTTTTTATTTCATCCCTCTTTTACCTTGTTTATAAATTCTGTGCTTGTAATATTTACAGCCTTTTGCTTTCTCTTACTTGGCTGTGTAGGTCGTTTGACCATTGTAATAGGAGATATTTTGTTTAACAGCTTATATGGTGATAGATGTAAAAAGGCCTACGATTTCCTTATTCACACTTGGTGAACCAACAGTGTTGCTCAGAATATTTTGATAAGAAGCAAAATGCGCTGAATATACGTTCATTTATATCTAAGTTCTACTAAAATTGTAGTAATGAATTTGTTGAACCGGAAAACAAAAATATATTTTGTGTCATCTGTCGCTCAACCTCGGTGCGGCATCTGTCCCATAGTAGCGGGTGAGATGCCGCACCGCCATTTTGTGTCTTATGAACGACGCTGTGTATGAGGCATGTGAGGCAAGTGCATGCCTGTATTGTATGAGGATCTAGTCTACAAGTATAATCGGTTTTGAAATAAAATCTCTGCCTATTTGGCTTAAAATATGTAATAAATCTTTATTAGAATATTTTTAGCAACTTACCACGCAGGTTTGAAGCATAAAAACTGGCCTAAATATTTAAATACCGACAATTAAGCGGTGAAAACGCATACAACGCAGAACACAGCACAGAGGAACACTACGAACTACCTAATTAGGTCTAGGGAGCGCTAGTGTCGCCACACATTCTCATCGGCCTTTGTCCCACCGCGGCGTCTGTCCCCACTTTAACCTAGTACGAAAATTTTTATTTGGCACGAAATTTTCTGAATATTGACTTTCTCGTCAAACAGATAGCGCTTCGTCACTTGATAAAAAGCGTTGGAAATTAAGTATTTTAAAGATGATTATTTTTTTTTCTAAAAACGTACTTAACAAATTTTGATGAAATTTAAATGGGACCAATTACAGAGTATCCTGTTTAATTTTTAAAAAATCTCACGAAGCTGTGGTGTAGTTTCGGAGTAATCATCGAATACACATAAAAAGAAAAAAACCAGTTTTCGTAGTTCTGTTGTACATCGGCTGTCATACAGAGACAGGCTCTTTGCAACCAACTACACTGTAAAAAAAATACGACCAATTTTCCTGTATGAATCGGAAAAATAGTTGCCCTTATCGTACTGGAAAAATTTCCGACACAGCTTTTAATAAAATCAGTAAAATACCGTTTTATTGACTACTTCCCTTTGTTACGGATTTTATTCCGAGCTTGGTCGAAAAATTTTCCGGTACGATAAAGGCAACTATTTTTACGATTCCAACTCGAAAACTGGTCTGTTTTTTTTTTTACAGTGTAACCCAGTAATTACAAGAAGCTAATATACAACATAATAAAAAAAATATTCATTTTATTAGTTATTGTTGAATTTGAAAGAACTACTTTACCAATTTAGATGACATTTAAATGGGACCAATTCGAGATTAGCCTCTCTCAGTTAAAAAATTTTGAGTGATCGGTGAACATACATAAAAAATACAAAGGCATCGAATTGAAAACCTACTCATTTAATTGAAGTCGATTAAAAAGCATCTAAACAAGCTATCTCCATCCGATGTTATTTACATTGACCATACTCCACAAAAAAAAAAAAGTACAATGCATAAACTTGGATATCTGCCGATATTCTTTCAGTACCTCTTGATTCGGCTATTATTTCCGACGGTCTCTAATTTTATAAAATAAAGCAAAGATATATCGCGCGGTAGGAGAGATCGCGCACAAAGAGATTCGACGGCAAGGAGTAGAGTGCGCACGCAGCGACTCCAGGTAGTTATATAGTAGCATTAGTGCAGTGTCTACATGAATGTGCACATTGATTGTTCCGAGTGTCTTGGATAAAGCATTGCTATTTTGTTTTGTTTTTCCAAAGTAAGTGCTTCAATTTTCATAACTGTTCGTCTGATTTTTTATAGAATGCAAAATATAAAATATTTTGAACTTAAACGATTTCTTATAAGTTGCTAACCTAGACTAAGGATACGAACAACAACAATTCATTTCAGAAGTGGCCACATTTAAATAAAAGGCCTCGCAATCTCTCCTACCAAAATAGGAGAGTTTGCGCATCTGCTACGTAGGAGAGATGGCGCATTTCCCCATAAGTTTCAGTGCTAAGAAGAGATTATGCAGCTTATTTTTAAATTTCCATGAATTGAAAATTACGTATAAACATTTGAATGAATCAATTCTTAATTAACTTTGAAAAAACACATAATTATCGAAACTAAATTTGGCAACAATTTGTTTTGCAAAAAAATACTTTTGCAGATAAAAATTTTATTAATAAATTAATAATACAGTTGTTATTAAATTAATTTTATATAATTATTTTTGTTAATAAATTAATTAAATATTTATATATATTTTTTTATTTATAAACAATTAATTTGCTAATAAATTAATCTTGTAAAATAAAACAACTTTTCTAATAAATAATTTATTTATTTATTTATTTACTTATCTTTTTATTTATTTATTTATTTTTTTGCTAATAAGTAACGCATGTTGAAATTTTTAATACATTTTTCAGGTCACAATACCAAATATTTACAGGAGGAAATTGAAGAAGGAAGGATTATGTACCGAAGAAAATCTAAAGTTCATCGTAGGGGCAATGCAAAATAGCTCACTTAAAATTCGTACAGCAGGCAGGGAATTCATTTTTCCGGAATCCACCTTGAGAGGTAGGTTGAACATATCAGCTGAATATAAGATGCTTCCGGAAAAAATGGGATTAAAAAACTGAAGGGAAAAAAACGAAGGTCGATGAGGATGAGTGCATTGAATGTCTGGAACTGTACCAGAATACAACTTCAATCAGTGACTAGATTCAATGTATTGAATGTGGCAGATGATTGTACCGAAGCAGCACGATTTACAACAATAAGAGCATCGATTGTGGACGAAGACAACTTCGGTTAGCAAACAGAAAACATTGAAACTGTGGAAATGAAAATGAAGTAATTTACATGTTAAACAGGTTATCAAGTAGATTTATGTTATTTTGTAATCTAAAAAGTGCTTGCTTTTTCTGATACTTTAATCTTCTTCTTAAATTAAGATTCTTTGATTGTTATTAAAATTCTTTCTTTTTTTAACATAAGATTGAAATATTCACTAATAATACAATCATATTTATTCACAAAAACTTTACAACAAGGCTATTTAAGTGTAATTATTATTGTTAACAATTTATTTGTAGTTATTATTAATAACAATCTCATCTACCCTTGTACGCAATCTCTCCGATCCCATACGGAAATATTGCGCAAAATAGTTTTTTTGGTTTTATTACTGTTGTTCTATTAAATTATAGCCTAACAATAAAATAACTATGGAAATGCATAAAAAACAAATGAAGTCAAAATTATCTATGGATAGTTTAGCAGAAAATTAATATTTAGATTTTTTATTATTATTCTTTTGAAATGTGCGCAGATTCTCCTAGCTTTACGTTATAGAGTAGGTGGGGTTAAAGATACGAACTTTCCGTAAATTTTGATTTTTAACGAACGCATTGGTCTAAACTTATGTAATTACTGATTCAAATGTTATATTAGAACCTTAGGCAAGTGCCACCATCAACCGAGATTCTGTCAAATTATAATTTCGAAAGAAATTACAATTTATAAAAAAAACATTGCTCTGCGCATCTTTGCCTCACTTGGTTGGGGTAAAAATACGCAACGGAGGGGTAAAGATACGCGGTGCGTATTTTTGCCCTATTTCCACTAAAACGAATGAGTTATGTAAAAGCCTGTTATGTAAGACCCTGTTTCTGTACTAAACTTTATGTACAGGACTACTATAGATAAAACTCCCGTATTCAGAAGTCTCTAGCGTTAGTACTAAACCTCTAACGAAATAACTATCTATAGTTAAAATAGAATCTATAATAAATTTCACTAGTACCTATATTTAAACTGAAAATTACAAGATGAAGTCAAAACATAAAAAGATATCAATAAATGTTTTCATCTTTCTATTAAATCCTACCCTACGTACTTAATTCAATGATATCCCATGATATGTAATGATTCTAGATTGCCGTGGTTATTACGTCCTATTTACAATGGAGTCATATTATTTCCGTATTAATGAATTTAAAACACTAGAAAGCAGGAGATCTGCTTTTTCAGAATTTAGTGTCGCCTCCGATGAAAAATAAATGTGTATATATATATAAATATTGCAAAACATATTTCAATTTCAAGACTTAAAGCACACGCTTTTATTTTATGTAAAATGACGTCATTCGCATGCGCTTAAGAATTCCACATTTACAATCCACCCTTAAACATCTACAGTAAAGCATGCATAGGACGTCACTATCGCAAAATAATACACAAATGCAGCAAAAAGATGCCATCATTTAAAAAATTCGACAAAAAAAGGCTATCTCATGATTCATAGGCATTAATTTGTTTGTAACATTAATATAGATACTTAAAATTAAATATAGTTCATAATAGCTCTAAGTTTTAATAGAAATCATTCGTTTGTATCTTTTCAAAATAGCACGTATTTTAATTACATTTTCTTTCGGTTGTTATGAGAAAATGGCAACAAAAATAAATAATTACTATTTTAGAACTATTATTGCGTTACTTTCTAAAGAAATGGTTACCAATATTAAGCAAATGTCTCTAAAAACTACAAAAAAAATAATATTTCAAAAATAAATGGACATACAGTTTTCAAACAAATTGCATTTAAAAGTACTTTTTTTCCCCATACGACGCACAGTGTAAGATTTTGCAAATCTAGCGGGAAAAAAGTCCAAAAATCGACTTGCAGTAATTTCACTTTTGGATACTTCAAATAACATCTAACACATTGGAGGAAAAAAATGTAAAGTGATAGCAACCTAACTCCACAACAACACCACAAAAAATCGGCCCCAAAACCAAATTTTCATTTAACCTTTTTAGAATGGCGATTCTGTAGTTGTAATTGCCATTGATATTTTTTGGCTAAAAACATACTTATTTTGTAAATATTTTTTACTGATAGTATGGAATCTTTTCAACAATGTAGATACTTCGTATTTTACAGTTACAATAGTTATTTAGAAGCGGTATATTTAAAAAATAATTTTTTAAATCAATACAAAAATTAAATAGCGTATGATAAATTTTAAAATGCTGCCAAAAATTTTGTATACGTCGGTACATCGTAATATATATATTTTTTGTAATTATGTATGCATATAGATATAGAATAAATCAATTTCAGCTGCCACTATTTGCAACTCTTGAATATAAGTAATTTTTTATCAGATAGGGAAGTGTAAATTTCGAAAAGAGAATTATATGTGATTTTAAAAAATTATGTTACTAGACATGAATCATCCCCCATTAATTCTAAAAATATCCTGATAGACTATTTATTACACAAATATAAATTTCAAAATTGTATATCTGTTATGTTAGACCAGATTAAGCGGCTGATCCATTCACTTATAATTGGCAATAATCAAAGATAGAGAAACTGCCATCGCTTAAAGAACATATTTCGAAGTAAAATAAGAGATGGTGAGATTCGAATATTAACAATAAATATATTTACAGGACAGAAGTAATAATTACTACCGGAAAAAGGTTGTACAACCAAAGAAATTTTTTTATTTAAGTAGACCTAAATCAAAAGACAAAAGGTGCATTCTTTATTCCCGGAACACAAATGAATTACCACGCGCCGCACAGTGGAGTATTTGACCCGAAATCCTGGTCAAAAATATTTTTTGATGTAAATATAGTCCGATTGGCTTGAAATTCTTAGATGTTATTGGGTATCACTATGGCATGTTTGGAATTGTAAATGAAGTATATAGCCTTTACGGTTCATTTACAGAGACACCCAAAAGAATTCCCTTACATTATGGTCTACGGGGAAAAATCGTTTTCTGTGTATTTTAATGATATCACACTTTTAAACGTACTGAAATTTATATACATCACTAAGGTGTACTAAGGCACTTATTGTAGAATATGGTGTGCATAGAATATATCGTTCATTTACAGGGACACACAAAAGAATATGGCTAAAGTAAAAATTTAACTATTGAAGTCTATGAACAATAATTGCTGGAAGTACGTTTGTAGTTGTGATAGGCGTTTTGAAATAGGACAATTATTTTTAAATATTACTTGGTGTAGATACATTCTATAGATCATATACAGGGCTGCACAAAAGTTCTCAAGTACATTTCCGTTTATTCACGGAAATGGCTGAATGGATATTTTTAACTGTGCTATGCGTTTCACTGAACTAATATTTAGTATACTATGAAGTATACATACAAATCCACAGCTTAGTTTAATATTTTATATCTTAAAAGTGTAAGTAAGATTTTAACATTTCACATAATAATAAATATACATTTTATAAATATTTTGACAATTAAGAAAAAAAGGGTCATCATTTAATAAGAGCACAAAAAAAATGAATATTAAGAAATAAAAGAATTAAGAATATAAAGAATATAATTAAGAATATAAAGAATATTAATTTACTAAGTATATATTTTAAAAATACGAATAAATCACGTCCATTCAATTAATATTACCGAAGGTAGTTTGGAAGTTGAGCGACTTGTAACCTTAACTATTTACTGTTTTTAAAAATGAAAAAATGGAAAATTGGAAAAAATGATGCTATGTATGTGTTAATATATCTGAAAGCCCTTAAAGAGCAACGACATTTTAAAAAATCGTTCAAAAAGCCGAATACTCGTCATATAAAAAAGGCTATAATGAAGAAAATCAAAATTTTATGATGGGTAAATCCACAACGGTCATCTACTTCTTACTCTAGATCAGAGGTTCCCAAAGTGTACTCCGCGGAGCCCTAGGGGCTCCTCGTGAACTTCCTGGGGGCTCCGCTGCGCTTTAGGAAAATAAGGAAAATTTGAACGAAACAAACACATTTAAAGCAAGGTTTTTTTTTCAAAAATGGGAACAGATTCTTTCGTTACAAAAGTATTTATACATTGATGATAAATATCTTCGACAAACTGAACACTTTTAATGAACTAAATTTTATTTTCTTTAAAATTAACATATTATGCTCTATTTTTACGTTTTCTGATCAAAAAAGGCTAAAAATACAGAAAAAAAGTATATTTATGTAATAAAGCTAAAAATTGTATTCTGAAGGAAAATTTTGATACTTGAATTTTCCAACTCCTCTTCTCAGTGTGACTTGAGGGGAAATGTTATCCAATGACTCCACGTTTCATGCTCAACTACGTCATCATTCCGAAAGAAATCAGTCTGATTTGAAAGAAAAACCACCTGAATTTTATTCAATATGAAAGGCAAAGTAATGTATACATGCTTCAAAAGAAAATACCAGAATACTTGTTAAAACAAATATGAAATGTCCTGGACATAGGTGCTGACTTCTCGGGTAGCGAAATAGGCAATAAGATATACTTCTACAACTAATTTAATTTTTTTTCATTTTGTCCTGTGTAATCGCTGTGATTAATTAGGACAAAAATAATGTTCTATAATTAGTGATAGAAGTTTGCCTTGTTAGACCCCTTCGCCCCCGATAAGTCGAAGCTTATGACCCCATGGCGCTTACCTGATATTTTAACGAGTCGTTTGAGTTTGTGAAGATCATATAATTGAAAATACTCTAAATAAACCTCGTAAAATTATATTGTCATGAATTTGCTTTATGAAAAAGTTGTTAATTTAGTGTCAGTATTTCCTTGTCAAGTAGATCTTTTTTTTAATTATTAACTCTATAACAGGTGACGTAAAAGAACTCTTAACAGCATCTTCAGATGTACAAAATTTGCATTACAAATGAATGAATCTATTAACGTCATTAGATTAGCAGTTTTGTTAGTATTTTTCAGTTACATATACCAATATCCCGTTCATACCGGGGAAGTTAAGAGTCTTAACTGACTGTTTTGAAATGGGCACCCGCAACTTAACTTGACTTTCCTATTATTACGGTATTTGAGAACTTTAAATTGATTAAAATTAAGTGCCTTACTAACGTCAGTCTGAAAGAGGTTTCACAAAGCTATCAGGATCATATTTTTTGTAGATCACTACAAACCAACGCATTAAGGGACGAAATAATTTTTGATTAATACATAGGAAAACACATATGAACGTGAATGCACTGATGATGCAAAAGCAATGATGGGTCACAATGCTGGAGCCATTGCAAAAATTAAAGAGATTATAAAGCACCGTAGCACCATCTATTGCGTTCTTTATAAATTCACGCTATTCCCGGGAAAATGTCTTCTGAACTTATGAAAAGATTAAATGTTGCCATTAAAATAATAAACTATATGAAATCCCGAACTCTTAAAAGCAAACTTTTTAAGCTTATGTATGAAGTTATTGGAGGCCGGCATCCGCCCCTCCTACTACATACCGAACGAAGTAAGATGGTATTAATTGTCTATGAAGCGTTTACACGATTGTTGCAACTGCAGAGGTGATATTAGAAGAACCATAAATCTAAACTGGCAAAGCTTTTAACTAATGAAGATTGTGAATTCTAATTGCGTATTTTTCCGATATGTTTAGCAAAAACAAATAAATGTATCTATGATTGCAAGAAAATCCGTCACAATTTGCAATTCATTTACCAAACTTTTCTTTTAAGATGGAACGTGTATCGGTCGGATGATATTGATTATGTCCCTCTTGTTGAAAAGGAATGCAAAGAACACTAGATAAATAAAGTATACAAATAAATAAATATTCATGGGTGTCCTACAGCTTTGAAAAACTCTTTCAAACAACATTTTTCAACAGCTGAATAGAAAAGGCTTTGTGTGACTCTAAATGTATTCAGCGTTACAAAAAAAAACATCCATCTTAAACTCAGTGAAACACTGACGTCAACGTTGATTTGACACAGCAAATTACACTAAGACCAATGTCAAACGGGCGTCTTTTTTGCTGCTTTTATGCTTAAGTATTATCCCTTCACAGTGCTAGCATTTTGAAGGGATAATACTTAAGCAAAAAAGCAGCAAAAAAGTCGCCCGTCTGACATTGGTCTAAATGTACCAACAACAACCGGTTTTTGGTGGTATTAAATGAAAATATTTTGATTTGAACCAGAAATTTTTTATAAAAAAATATAAATCAAACAGAAATGAGTTAAATAGTTTTAAATAAAAAAAGTCCTTCCGGCCAGTGCCGGGAGGAAGAGGTAGCTTTCAAATTCCTTATTTTAAAAAAGCCAACTTATATTATTCAAACATATGAAGCTCAATTTAGTGGAAACCGAATATAGGAGATTCAATACTAATTTTTATCAGTATTAAATATGAATGAGAATTTCGCGAAATTAGTCAGCTTTATCCAAGCTGCTTTTATTTAAAGTAACTTAACTGAGATGTTGATGTATACTATCCACATGCCTTCTTACATGGAAATAGGCGAATACGTGTGTTATCGCGTGACAAGAGCGTTTCAAAATGTTAGCCATACTAGAAATTCAAAGTGCGACAATTCAACCATTTTTTTAAGATATAAACAAAAGAACAAATTTTCAGAAACAAAATCTGCTCCGGAATCTTTGTATCAAGGCCAAACACATAAAAAAATCTTTTTCATTTTCCAATTTTTTAATACCTCATTTTAAATTTTAAATTTAATTTTTTTTAAATGGCAACCCTTTTGAAACAAGATGGCGAATGAAGCTGGCCAACGAACTCGGTCGAGACATTGGTATGTACTATGTACAGACCAAGTAACATCCAAATCGGTTCATAAATATGCTTGTTATCGCGTGACAAAACCAGGACGTTTTAAAATGTCAGCCACAATAGAAATTCAAAATGCTATAACTCAGCCATTTTTTTTAGATATAGACGAAACAAAAACTGTTCCGGAATCTTTGTATTAAGGTCAAACACATACGAAAAAAATCCTTTTCATTTTCCAATTTTTTGCTATCTCATTTTAAATTTTAAATTTAAAAAATTTTTTTAAATGGCCGCCATTTTGAAACAAGATGGCGGATGAAGCTGGCCAACGAACTCGGTTGAGATATTTGTATGTACTATGTACACACCAAGGTACATTCAAATCGGTTCATAAATACGCCTGTTATCACGTGACAAATATCAGGACGTTTCAAAATGTCAGCCACGCTAGAAATTCAAAATGCTATAACTCAGCCATTTTTTAAGATATAGACGAAACAAAAACTGCTCCCGAATCCTTGTATCAAGGTCAAATACATAAGAAAAAAATATTTTCTAAATTTTCAATTTTTTGGTACCACATTTCAAATTTAAATTTTTCTTAAAAATTTAAATGGCTGCCATTTTTAAACAAGATGGCGGATGAAGCTGGCCAATGAACTCGGTCGAGACATTGGTATGTTCTATGTACAAACGAAGTTACATCCAAATCGGTTCATAAATACGCCTTTTATCGCGTGACAAAATTCAGGACGTTTCAAAATGTCAGCCACGCTAGAAATTCAAAATGCTATAATTCAGCCATTTTTTAAGATATAGACGAAACAAAAACTGCTCCGGAATCTTTGTATAAAGGTCAAATACATAAGAAAAAAATATTTTTACATTTTCAATTCTTTGGTACAACATTTAAAATTTAAACTTTTTAAAAAAATTTTAAATGGCCGCCATTTTGAAACAAAATCGCGGATGAAGCTGGCCAACGAACTCGGTCGAGACATAGGTATGTACTATGTACATACCGAATTACATCCAAATCGGTTCATAAATTCGAGAGTTACAGTATGACAAATGTCAGATATATATATATATATATGGATATATATATATATATATATATATATATATCAACTTTTGAACGGAGGGTGGTTTCGGGGTCTGGGGGTCATGATCGATGAAAATATACCAAAATTTTTTGAAATCGCTTTCCTCCGAACGGCTGCAATAGGTAGCTTTTTGTAATGAAAGCTACCTAATTATTGGTCTTAAATATTTTTTTATAAAACTTGAGTAAAATTCCTTTTATATGTAGTAATGTTAAAGATCTTACTTTAAAACCTAATCGAAATACAGAAGTCTGTTAAATGCAGAACCAAACATTTGCGTGCAATTACTATGAACTGGAGCTGAATTCAGACGTTTGTGCAAAACAATCCAATCACTAGCGTTTATGCATTATTGTTCGTCACTCTAGTAATGTAAAACTCACTGTAAGGCAAATGTTACGATTTCTTGAGTTTTGGCGGTTTTTTAAGTTTGTAAACTTTTCATAATTTCATCTGTATTGATGATAATTGAAAATAAATTCCGTATTACAGTAAAAGTTTCAAAATATAATTTTATTTCTGTGATAATGCGCATTTGTTTACATTACTATTCATTCTCTCTTCCTGTTCTCAGTAGCAATGCACCTAGAAACATTACTTTATACCCTCGTAGCAGAAACTATGCAGCACGGCAGCTGCGCTGCAGATTATTTTACACCTTGCAGATTAATTTACCAGCTTAAAAATAAATTCTGGCCTTAAAATAGTCACTAAAAATTTGTTTCATTTTTAGAGGTATTGTTTCTTATTACATTTTCTTTGTAAAATGCAACTTTTGCTTATTTTATGGGTTACTATAAGTATTTATGCTAGTAGCTCGGTTCAGCCGTGTTGGGTCGCAGATAAATTTTGGTTTGCTGCAGATGGACACCGAAAATTCTGCTACTGGGCTTTGTACATAGGGTGCGGTAGGCTTCATGGGCTCCGCCATAGAAATTCATTCTAAAAAGGGCTCCGTGTCAGTCAAAAAGTTTGGGAACCACTGCTCTAGATCCATACAGTTTAAGTTCATAATGGAAACTGATCAGTCAATAACAGAAGATTTTGAAATTGACAGAAATTAAATCTTTACAGCACTTGTACTAACTGTTGTAGTATTCAATGTTCAGACGTATGACATAGAGCATAAATTTGAAGACACAGTAATAGATAGCACAATGTGCAACATTCTATCTTCAAATAAAGCAACTTAAAAATGCAATGTTTGTAACGGAAAATTCAAGATGGTGAATAACTTAAAAACGATTCGATAATATACGAATAATACTCACAAATTTTCTTGGGTCTTATCGGCACAACATGCACAATTAAGATTTATGGAATGCCTCTTACATATTGGTTATAGATTTGATGTAAAGAAATAGCAGTTCCGAAAATCTGAAGAAAAATAAAGTATCGCAGAAAGAAAAAAAATATAATTGAAACATTTAGACTTAAAAGAGAATTATTATAAAAAACTCCATAACAAGGACAAGATAATATTAATGTAGGAAATAGAAAAAGGAAAATTTTTTTAAGGATGCTGCAGTGGCCGCTAGCCTAACAGGTGTTGATAAGCTCTTCTTGAGCGACTTGATGTAATTTTATATGACATGTGGATACAAGAGAAATATATATGCCTTTAAGTAATATAAATTATGACATTAACATCTCAATAAAACTATAGAGCGGCTGAAGCACCCTGAAGTTTTAACATTTATACGGTCGCCGAATATATAAATAATAAAAGAATAGCAAACAACGGAAAATGACAGTTATTCACTTTATAAAACTGGTAATAATAGCAATATGTAATTAATTACTATTTTTTTAATACAAGAAAACTCTTTTTGCTGAAAATAAATATGTACTACATTTTTAAAAATCTGTACTGAATACCATAACACTAGGCAGATGTTAACGTATGAAAACGACAAAACATCTTTTTACTATGATTATGATGACGGAATAACAATGACGTAAATTGTAGAATGTAATGCGTAAATATATACAGTAAAACCTCCCTAAAGCGACCACCTCCCGTTCCAATAAAAATTTATCGCTCCAAGAGGTGGTCTCTTAATGAATGTCATGCTCAGGGCCATGCGAAGAGAAAACTGCGCCCGGGGCAAAGTTTAAATTTGGCGCCCCCCCCCCCCCTTCCTTCATTATGTAATGGGTGTCACAAAATTGAACTGTTAAATGGCAAGAAAGTGTTAAATGAGACATAAATTAACACCTTGCAGGAGACGAAGAGGAAAACAAATAAATTTTCGAAAAGTGTCATCGTTTTTGGACATACGTGAACTCTAACTAAATTTAGAGAGTGTGCACAAGATGCTAAAAAATAAGCGAATTCCTTTATTTCGATGATTCAAGCTTGCACTTGCCTTATATTTGGAAGAAATATTTAAACCATATCATACCACTGAGTTCTACAGTTAATGTCGAGTTGTTGGTCAATAGTTTATCTAAAATTTGTTGTGCTAATCCTTCTCCTGTTTTTTTTTTTTTTTGTTTTGACTCATCGAAGTCAAGAAACCTTTCCTCGATTGAATAATTTCCGCTTTCGGTTATCTTCACGCATCTTATAATTTGCATCATTTGTTCTTTGGGGATGTACCTGGAGTGCAATCGAATGAAATTGAAAAATATTTTGCTTTATGGATACAATAATTTTTCTCAAATCATTGGAAAAAAGGTTAATAACTTCATTCTGAATATTATTCGAAAAGTAAGATATGTGTCTTTCTGGCTGTGTTGCGGTCTCGACGCGAGTTTCTTTGCCATTTTATTAAAATAAATTTTAAAAATTTCGAAAATATTCAGCAATTTTTTTATTTATCTCATTTAACGTGCCTCTTAGTAACAAATTGTTTTCAGCACAATGAAGGTTAACGTTTATTGTTGTTTCTAATATATTTCATCGTTTATTTTTCTTACTTTCTATACTCCTTTCAAATTCGCTGTCGATTATATGATTTTATTTTATCAAACTTCCTCTCAAATTCCTTCCAACGAATGTCTACATTCCTGTGTTCTGGAGCATTTTCATGTTTAGGAATTTTAGGATTTATTTTTTTTTTCCATTTGGAAAGTGCGCAATCTGGATTGGCTAACTTTGGAGGGCAATCATGATAAATGTCGAATGATAAACAGGAAAAACAAAATAGCGAGCCCTTAATTCGGCTATACAGGGTGTTTCTAAACTCATGGTACATACGTTAGGGGGTGATAGAACACATCAAGACGAGTAGTAGTGAATAGGAAACCAAGGGTCCCAAACGTCTTTCGAAGGAGATAGGCGCCTTTAAAGTTTAGGCACCAAAATTTCAAATGATTATAAAAAACGGAAAAATTGGTCGATTCGTTTGCGGTTTTCACTAAAACTATTCTTTATGTCAGTATTTTCTTGAAAATAAATTTTAAAGATACAGTTCAAAAAATGCCGATAGAGGGCGCTTTAGACATTGGAGTAAACAACAACTATTTTTTACCGTTATTTTTTGTATCTCATTACATGCTTTCAAAAGCTTAGACTTAAACTTAAATTTTGAGCTCAAAAATCTTTGGGTGTGGTTAAGTAGCGCAAACTGTTGAGTTCAAATTTTGAGTTCAAAATTTAAGTTTAAGTCTAAGCTTTTGAAAGTATGTAATGAGATACAAAAAATAACAGTAAAAATTAGTTTTTCGTTACTCCAAAGTATAAAGCGCCCTCTATCGGTATTTTTTAAACTTTATCTTTAAAATTTATTTTCAAAACAATACTGACATAAAGAATAGTTTTAGTGAAAACCGCAAACCAATCGAGCAATTTTTCCGTTTTTTATAATCGTTTGAAATTTTAACTCCTGAACACAGTTTAGTTTGCGCTACTTAACCACTCCCAACGATTCAGATTGTAAAAAATTCACTGTAATTCACTGTAATTCACATGTGGATATTATAGATAAAATTTCCTTATTTAGAAGTCTCTAACGTTACTACTAAGTTTCCAAACGACTCAAAATTAAACTAACATCAATAGTCAAACTGAAAATTACAAGTTAAACTGTGAAAACTCGATATAGCAGCGGTATGCAAGACCGCTAAAAGGAGTTAGGGGTTAGGGCTTAAAACAAAGCGTTTCATGAAACAAGAATATTGATTTTTAAAAGTAGGTAGGTAGATAACTACGTTCTATATTAAAAAAAACTTAACTAGAAAATGGAAAAGGTAGTTAACTAACCTTATGTTAGTTCTCCTATAGTTATGGAACGGCTCCCCTCTAAACGACCAACAACTCTCTAAGCTTCTGATTCGGTTAAATGACTCCGTTGAGAGATCGCACTCATCGAAACAAAGCACTTACTGAATTTCGATCACTGTTTTCCGCTTTGTCTTTCAATTAGTAGAAAACCAAATTTCATTTGCTGCCGCTAAAGCGTCGTTTTTGACATCAAACTCAAAATTTGCATACTCCGGAATTTGAAAACGAGAAAAATTTACATTTGTGACTCTCTTCTTCCATTTTCTGCAAAAAAATTCGCTTATAACGCTATTTTATTTAAGACTTACAATATCCTTTAATTGTTTTGAGCAGTATATATTGAACATGCAATAATTCAAGGGGGCTATCTCTTTCATGGGGGATAAACACACATTCAGCAGAAAGTTAGAAGCAGAGGACAGAATTTAAATTATTTATGTGAGTAGAATATATGCAGTCACACGCATCACATGTCACATAATAGGCACAAACACTTCATTCGTCTAACTAGCCCTCTCCTACAAAAGAAACATATAGTTTTCATTGTCAACTTGAATTATTTCATCAAGTGTTAAAATTTTGGAAGAATTTTATTTAAGAAAAGGAACAACATTATACCAGCCATCTTCTTGTAAATCGGGATCAATTCATCCAAATCTATTTTCCAAATCCAACACTTCAGTCTTTTAATTCACTTATGACAAACGGAGAGCGCCTTAAAAATGCTGCGCTAGTACTTTGAATTTCATTTACTACTGTTATTTCATGCAGTTAAATAATTACAATATTGAATACATATCTTTACATTTATAAGTTATAGAATCTAATAACTATTATTCGTTGCTCATATACTCATTTCCTAAGTTATTGCCGTATTTACTGGTGTATAACTCTGAAATGACTTATTTTGTATACATTCTTTGTGTAAGTAGACCCCTTAAGTAGACATGCGTAAGTAGACTTTCGAAAAAACTATAAGTTTATGGAACTTGGCTACTTTTCCATCAAACTCTTTCTTTTAAAAAACAGGTTCCCTTAACGCAAATAACATAAAAGCGTGACTTTACGTTTGATTTCAAACGAAACGCAAGCACGCGGGTTACTTATACAATTTTTATTTATTTTTTGGATAAAATTGTTTATTTGTTTTTTGATGAAAACCATAAGTTTTTGCTGTTCCTGTTTTCTCTCGCATTTAATATATATATATATATATGTATATATAGGGGAGACTAGGGAGGGTTGACCCACTTTTTACAAAATGATTTTTTATTTTTTAAATTTTGAACGTAGAATAAAGTTTTATATATCATTTTATTCGTTATACAATCAGTTATCAAAATAAAATTGCTACATAAGTGTAACATATAAGAAATTTGAAAAAGGATTGATTTTAATCATGAAAAAATAATGGATCAAGGCTCCCCATATATGGGAGGGTTGACCCACTATATGGGAGGCTTGACCCACCTTGTTTTATATTGCACTATTTGTGAAAATAAATAAAATCAGTTTAAAAGAAGCAAAAAAATTTTATTCTACATGTTTTAATCATTATAAAAAAATATTTTTTTTAAATATGAGGCTTAAACAAAACTGTTAAAACGCAATCGTAAATCAGAGGAGAAATTTTTTGTTTTAAACAGGATTTTGTCTTAGCAGGTATAATTGTACAGCCAGGAAAATGACATTTTAACATTTAAGGCAGTATTCTGTTAGAGACAGGTTCCGTTTTCATAGTGTTTCATGTTATTATGTCCGGATTTAGGAGCCACTGTTCCGCTTTCTTTTATCTCCTTGTTCCAGTTTTGTGACACTCGATCTGACAATTCTAGTTCTCACATAGTTTGGCTTCATCTCCCTGTATTCACCCTGGTGAAATTTTTCTACATAACTTCCTAAAGTTTTTCGATCGATGCTGTGTTCTTTTGCAACCACATAAGCACTTAACTTATCATTAACATGATTTAAAACTTTAAGGGCAAAGTACTTTCAGTACTAAAATGGTGAAATAAATGACTGGCACCGGAATTTACAAACCAATTTATTGGAAATGAGAAAAAGGCTATATTTCACATACATATTAAATGGAAAAGATTTTAGCAAAATTCTGGTGCTATTGTGAAGTTTCAGAATTAAAATAAAGTGGTTTTATAAATATACCACTGTACCTTAAAGGGTTAAGACTGCTGCTTTCATCCTTTCTAGTCCTTTCTAGTCTTTCCTACTGTTTCTATTTATCTATTGTAAGCAATATTTAAATGGAAAAAAGTTCCTATGAACTTTCCCATTTTCTAGAAAATTTTCATATTTTTCTATAGTCAGTTTTAAACATTTTCTTTTCCATCACACCATTTTACTGAGGCTTTACAGAATAAATTTACATTCTTTTATATAGATACCATTAACTTTTCATTATGCACAATGTATAATAAAAATATTTCCAAAACCACATAATTAAGGAAGCCTTGAACATCTGGTCAACCCTCCCTCACATTGACTGGGTCAAGCCTCCCTACATAGACCTTTTATAAACAATAGCACACTGTTATGTTAAGCCAAACTTACTGTACAATCTTTATGCCTGGAATAAAAGCTCGATATTTCAGCATTACTTAAAACGTACTTACTTAAATTTCTATGATATATTTTATCTGAAAAAAGCTTACAAAATATTTCTAAAAAACTCAACTTTTAGGTTGAAAACGCTTCACGAGTGTATTTTCCACACCTATTTCGATTAACTGTTTGAAACAAAGACTGTTGTTTGAGCATTCCAGTAGCTTTGGTTGACACCTATTGATAAAACTCTGAAATTCTTTTAAATATGAAAATATATGGGTGGGTCAAGCCTCCCGTATGGTCAACCGTCCCTAGTCTCCCCTATATATATACATATATATATATATATAAGGTTTACAATTATCTATATAAGGATTTGTTTGGTTTTGCTGTTAATAAAATTTTTTACATTCAAAGGCTATCAATTGTTCATCTTGTGACATTTGAATAATAAAAATACTACTAGATGGCAGCACCAAAATTTGTCTTTTGACGATAAGTTATAAATTTTGTTTTTTGCAGCTCCTTTTCAGTTATAATTTCCTTCACCAGGCGGATTTTTTAGCTAAATTTTGACGATATTGTTAAATAGTAATTAATTAATTTAATTGTGCATTTTAGTTATTTTAAATAATGTAATTACTTTCTATATATTTTATTTTATATTATATTAATTCCATTTATCATGATATTTCAAAATGTATTAACTGCATCCTTTGGTATCAATTACTGTGATTTCTTAACTGTTTTATTCACCTTAATCTTTACGATATTTTGGTAGCCATGTATAGGATATATTGAAAAATACTGAAATATTAATCGGTACGTTGTGTATTATTTCTATTTTATATCCTATAAATATTTAAACAGGTTTTATTGATTTTTTCATTTCATATTATTTGTTTCTATTCTGTTTTCATTTTTAATCTATTCACTTGATTATAAAGGTTGTTCGGGCACAGAGAAAAATAATTTTTAGCTTTAGCTTATTTTTCTCACAGAAAACAACCATATTGCTTATATCATTGAATTCTGTGCCCTTGAAAATGTAATTCAATGTATAAGCTTTTCCATTTTTTGTCGGTGTCCACTTTCTTATTTTTTCTTCCATAATAATTCTTATAATAAATTATTTGGCACTTTTTTTATACTTACAGCTTTAATTCATAATATTTACGGTTTTTGATGGTGGTAGGTTATGTTTAATTAATGGTTATATATATATATATATATATATATGTATATACATATAAAGATCTGGGATCACTAATTTACATAACTTGAGGCAAACTATTCTCAAGATTATGGTATTGTGTCGTAAAAATATGTAATGTCATGATATGAGACTTTCAGTAAACAGGTAAATGGAGGTGTAATGTTAGAAACTGCAATGAGCAAATATCTATTGAAAAAGAAAATTGATTTGACGGCTACAAATTTATTTTATGACTGCACTAAGAGTCACTTGATGCTGGTAAGATCAATTAACATAAATTAAATGGGTAAAAAACAAAATAATTTAAAGAGGAATACGCGATTGATTGCAATTACTATCTCCGAGAAGTTTGTTTTCCCAACCTTCTAGAAAGATATTCCGAAAATATCGGAGCGCCTGAAAAGGTTGAAGAATTTGACGAAAAATCTCTTTAAAAAGCAATCTAACAAGCTAGTCGAACTTTTCCACAACAATGGATGTTCTGTGGATTATGAACAGGGACTGATGAATGTTTTATAGCAAAATCACAAGCAGAAGTGTGGCTCCTGTGGTGAAAGAAAAACACATAAAAGGTGAATATCATTTACTCAGTTTAATGGAAAGCTTATAAGACTGAAGCATTACAGGGTGCAGGATTTGAGCATTTTAAAGTTAATCACCACTAAAACATTTTATATACTAGTCCACATACGTAACATCGGGAAATACTTTAGGGTTCAGCTAAATTATGAAATAAACTCCACGGAACTGCACATCAGCGCCTATATTTAATTTAATTTGATCTTATAATGAGTCAAATTCATAAATATGACCTTTTTATTTGGTATATGAATTGCATTAGAACATATTCGCCTCCAGTTTAACTGCTGGAAATTTTGATAAAATATTTTCCTTCATAATTTCAAGGTTTTAATTTAAAGTCTATAAACTATATCTGTACTTATGACTGTTACATATACATAATATCGATATTTACATTGTCTTACTAATAAAACAGTTGCTCCTGTCTTTAATAGCATTTAATAGGTCCCTTACAGAGAGCAACTATAACAGCAAGAAACAAACCATAAACAAAGAATCCTTATGTGGACGGCTTTCTCCTGCGACTTTTAGAAAAAGATTCATAAATTCTAATACTTAAAACTTTTTTGATAAATGCATGAAATTATTTAATTAAAGCTCTTAGAAAACGAAGAAAATTTATAAAACTGTGCTTGTTTATGTAGTGCATAGATCTCTGGAATTTCTCGGAGAGGTGTCAGCTTTACATTTCA
Organism: Maratus speciosus; assembly: GCA_963932465.1. Classification (NCBI taxonomy): domain Eukaryota; kingdom Metazoa; phylum Arthropoda; class Arachnida; order Araneae; family Salticidae; genus Maratus; species Maratus speciosus. The sequence goes on along the minus strand of OZ010796.1, from coordinate 182,150,860 downwards.
GATTTAGATTTAGGAGGCCGGAATTCCTTTTAAGCTGAATGTTATTTTGTATATCTCTAGTTCATAAAAACTACAGTCACTTAGGGTAACTTTCGTCCACATTTTCTCTATTTTCATATGCCACACTCTTATTTTAAGAATATTGTTGCAACTAGGGGCAGAAAAGAGAAGAAATGATCCTAAATTATTGTATGACTATCAAAAATTAAGGAATAATAATGATAAAAGCAATAAAAAATGAATTTTTAACCTGGTTCAAAGTTACCCAGCCATTTTGGGTAACTTTGCACCATATGATAAATATTATCTAAAATAATTCATTATAAAAAAAAAAAATGTATTATAGTTAGGACAACTTTGAAACCCAAAAAATGTTTTCAGATATGTAAAGAACTCCGAATTTATATTTCCCAACATCACAAGATTTGTATAATTTATGATATTACAACAAATATTATGCATGAGAAAAGTGGAAGAAGAGAACCATGAATATTTAGATATAAAAAAACTGTTTATTTTTCATATAAAATATAAAAATGCAGTGGAAAACAATTTTAAATGTTTTAACTCAATAATATATCCACAGTTACAGTAACACATACTAGTACTAGTATTATTCAAACTAGAATAAAAAATGTGGAATGTATGAAATGTCAAATTTGAGTAGCTCCGCCCCGAATTACGCTTTTAAATGAATTTTATGTATTTTACACATAATTCTGAAAATATTTACATGTTATATCTAATGCTCACTTTCGGCATTTATATAAAATATACATGCAAATATGGAAAGTTTTTGACAGTAGCATCTATAATCAGTAAATTATAAATATCAGTATAACTTTGAGCCGGCTCAAAGTTACCCTGAAAATGTGGTAAAATGTTAGTGCCTTCTTATTTTACATTTATTAACTATTAATAAAAAAAAATCACAAAATATTAACACATTTACAACATTTAGATAATAATATGTCTGATAAATGAATATATTGTTACTTACTAAGAAAATTTAATTGGATTACAACAACTTCAAAAGAGCATTCGAAATTAACTTGAAAACAGGTTTTCACAAAAATAGTTAGATGATGCAATTAACCCTCCGTCTACCAGACGGGTCCATTGGACCCGACAGGTACATACAAAATATTCATTCAAACCAGAAATTTCTTTAAAATAAACTAAGTATATAAACCAGACAAAAATAAGGTAAATAAATAAGTTAAATAGTTTTAAATAAAAATTCTGGTGTAGAACGTTTTATTAAAACTTGAATAAAATTCCCGGTAGATCTAGGGTTAATTGCGCATAATGTTGCTAATTTTTTTTTTTTTTTAAATAAACAGTAGAAATCCCAGTTTAGAACCTTGCCAACAGAGCACAGTTCTGGAGTTTATGTAGTCTTTTGGAGCCAAAAATATTGAAAATTAGTATGTGGTGCAAAGTTACACCCCATGGTTCAAAGTTACCCTGAATGACTGTACTACAATTTGTTAAATTTTAACAGCCGCTAGATAAGAGCTTTCTTAGTAATAGTAAAAAAAAATGTTCTTCCGAATTGCTTTATCCAGCATTTTTTCTGAATAAATCTCATGGTAAGTTGACTGGAGCAATTTCATTCCTAGAGTCTTTTAGAAAAAGTCTACGTCACTCTTACTCCACTATGTTTCATTAAAACAACATTTTCAGTTTGAAAATTTTGTTCAGCTCTCGGACTGGTTACTTGAAATTACATAATTCTAGATTTGCTCACAAAAATAGCTCTTCAGTATTTTCGTCTTAAGACATTTGAGTTTTTTATCGGTATACTTCTTTCAAATTAAAAGTATCGCAGATGCTACATGCATAGCCGCCAACCTGTCGTATTCGTTGACAGTCAAACATGCTTTGAACAAGAATACTTATTTAATACAATATATATTGCTTTTATGTTGTAATTATTTGAATTCATTTACAAATTCAACTTTCTAGCTCAAAATATTGCTCGAAAAATTATAGTATGTTAGCAGCGAGTGAATTTAACTTCTGAATATGGTAATTCTAATACAACTGCGTTGCAAAATAAAAAAATTTTCTAGTGCATTCTGCAATTCATGAGCTAACTTATGTTTTAACCCGATGCTTTGTGTGCATAATTTTGCAAACTGCAACTTTTCTGTTTACAGATATTTCCAAGGTTTTAAAAACCTTTTCGCACTGTATCAAGGAGATCTGCGTAATTAAGAATAAATTGTGTTATACATTGATATGAACGTTACTGTTGGGTACAAATAAAGGTTATATTTCTAACACGGTAGATTTAGAAATAAAAAAAAAAATTGTTTCCAAAAAAGAATAACGGGCGTGCTACGTAAGCTCCGCTTTTTTTTAAACAGGGAAACGTGCTTCCGAAAGAACGTAGGTTTTCGTTTCTTGCTGCCTTCGGAAGCAGCACCGGGGGTGCTAGGCACACAGTGGTTTGTTGTTGCTAACGAAATGTCGAATTTGTATGATTCTGTATTTTTAAACGAAAATAATTCGAAATGTACCTAGAGTTTGGAAGACTCACAGCCTTTGGCAGCGTACATTTGTAAGGATACGTCCGCCCCGTGTGTGTGGGGGGGGAGGGAAGAGGCCGCTCCATTTCGTTTTGTGTACAAATCTCAAATTTTTTAGGTTTATTATTTTTAAACGAAAATATTTCGATATTTCCTTGTAAAAACGCTTGAAAGATAAACATTTCGCATCGACTCGTTTAATAATAAAAATAAAATATATGCTATTCATCCAAACTCCTTAAAATTTAATGAGTTATAAATGTTATAACGACTATCTCGTTATATATGTTTGCATTTTATTCTCCCCCCCCCCACACCTGTTTCAATTAAATTCGGTTTAATAACTTATTTATTTTAGTGCGCTATAGTCAAACAGTGCAGCCCCTAAATTAAATTCAACATTTAAAAACTAAATCGATTGTATTAACAGCCCTTCACATTTAAATTAAATTATTCTAAGTACTCATCTCTTTAATAAAATAAAATCAGTGAATCACTCTCCATTTTCACTTTCTGATTCTTTCACACATACGCTTTAAACTTGTACAAAATTCGTTACGGCTGACTGTTAGTTTCAAAAGCATTTTAACTTCGGTCATTTCCTTATTTGGGCATGAATATAACTCATCATTTAAAATCACTTTACATGCAATCTACTTATTAGAATTATCTTCGCTTCACACCCTTTTGTTCAGATGTATGGCAATTCCGCATTTTTGTGGTAAAGCGGTTCATCTTTGATCTAACATCTGGTCTAGAAAAATACAGTCTCATGCTTTTTAGCCTAACGAATTCGGTCTGTTACTATGCCCTTTCCAGATAACACTTTTTATTTTTTACATTTAACCGCAGCTGTATCAATGTACAGATGAGTCTCCGTCTATCATGACTCAGGAATGTATGCAGCCCACAATCTGCCCCCCCCCCCCTACACAATTAATATGGTAGAAGCCTACCGTACATTTTTGGCGAACATACCAGCCAATGTTTCTCTTAGCCCCTGTGCATGGCGCAAAAATTCTTTTAGATTGGCGATATTGTAGTCCGCCAAGCAAGAAAGTTGTAACTGTATATTCGACATTCCTGTTTTCTCTCTAGCCTCGTGATGACGTCTTAAAAGAGGCTCCTTATGGCTTTCCCCCTGTACCTCTCCCTTCGACTTTCATCATAAAATAAAGGAAAAGTTCGTTCTACGAATTGGAGTTTTTTTTATAGGACCTGGTGTTTAATTCTCGCAATCTTGTAAACGCAAAACGGCCATCTCTTTCACTAGCAAAAAAAAGTCTTCATAAATGTAGCTTTTCGGAAACTTTCGTATAGTTCTTGCGCAAAAACAGAGATATTTAGTTGTAAAAATTTGAGTTCAAGCCAACCGCGTTTCCACATTTCGATAAAAAAAATTGCATTTTTTTTTTTTAAATATTCGTCCGAATGTTTCAAGATTTTTATACGTCATGCAAATAAAGTGTCTAAAGACAGTGTAAAAACATTGTGCAAAAATACCGACATTTAATTACTTTTGGCATAGAAAAAAAAACGATCTCCGTGAGGCATGAAGTGACACGTTTATTGAAAGAGTCAATATTCCTATTTTTTATAATGTTTGCACCATCGCACAGTGAAGTATATGACACAAAACCCTTGTTTAAAAATGCAAAAATTAAAATTTGCTCAATAGCTGTAAAACTCATATTTTATTATAGCTGACGAACTGGTGCATCGCTCTATGTCTATTTCAGGAACATGAGTCATATCCAGGCAGCTACTAGACTCAGTTGAAGAGGAGGTTTCTTTGTGAGAGGACGTGCTTTATTGTTACGTTTCAACTTTGTTTTTATGTTTAATTATGTTTAAATGTATATTTTTGGGGCTTCATGAAATGTTGAACTCAACAGCTTTATTTTGAATACAATAAAGAAAATTATAAATTAAAAATATATTCCTTTTTAAGCTTATTTAGTTCTAAAATAGGTACATTTACTTAAAAAGTATATATTTTTAAAAGTGTGCCGGGGGTTGCAGTACCATTTATGAAGTATAGTTAAATTGCTTATAGTTTTTTTGAAGGGCAATTTAAAAATATCTTTCGCATATTGTTGCCATTTTTAAATATAAACTGTTTTACTAATATATTAATAACACTAAAAACCATAATCTCTATACTACAACTCAACTTTAGAAACTCAGCTTTGACAAATACTAAATGAAATAATATATATTATACGAGGGAAAGTCAGTAAGTAGGTAACAAACCGATATGAGAGGTCGTAAATTAGTAGTAAATTGTTTCCAAATATGCCAATAAATGGCAGCACTGTCCAACTGTAAGATTTCAATTTCGAATTTATGAGACAGCTGATGAAAATATAACCACCATCAGATGAGAAATAAATCTCGAAAACAGTGAACTATGACATTAATTATTCCATACAATAACGTTCAGAACTCTCATCCAAATAAAATCTGACTATAAATCAACTCATAATTTTACCAGTGTTGCAATAACAAAACTAAATTATATTTATCCAATTACGAAATGTAATTAGCAATAAATCAAACTATAAGTTCCATTACCTTCATTTTTAAATAAACCCAGATTTAATTTTAGATAAAAGAGCTAACATACCTTCTTGTCTTTATAATCATATTTACTATTATTAGATTAAACTATTTGTAGGAAATAAAGGTTTCTATTAAATAACATTTTTAAATCTTATTCGTTTTACATTTGTAACAGTTGTGTACACACCATTTTGTGTTAGAATTTACAACCAGAACAATGTTTTATGACAGTACAAAAACCTAGAACGGTTTTTTAAATTTTTATTTATATCCTTTTCTTCATATAGTTTAGATTCTCGACATTTTGTGATATGTAGTTAGCATCTCGTCCGAAGTCATAAAGTACACAATTATTCTAGTCTTATATTTGAATATTCCTCCTAGCTCATTGGCTAACAAATCATATTTCCTGGTCCCTCTGTCTCGCTTTTTCTTCTAAAATTATATCTAAATTATCAAATAAATTGTCATTTTACGAATTTTTTAATGATAAATTTCAAAATATCATAACATCAACTTATGTTAGGATGATTTTTTTTAATCAATAAAAATATGATAAAAAACATTCTAAAGTATCTACTTTTGAAATAATAAAAACAAAATTATTAAAACTGTATGGTTATGTTACTTATAAAGGATATATCACAACATTGTATTTATATAATTATAAGCCATGAGTATCTATTCTACGAGTATAATTAAAACAATCAGCTTATTTATGATAATTATACTCACTTTTTTAATTATTTTATAGTAAAATAATTAAGGGCTGATAAATTAATAGAATAAGCTTTGGAGTGTAAGGTGTTATAATTATTAAATTCTAAAAAATGCTTAAGTTATCTATATTTAATCAATGTCTTCGATTCAACTCATATTGGAAAAAAATTACAAGAATATTTGTGATGTGATAAATCACCGAATAATCAATTAATCTCAATTAAGGGTAATGAATTACAAAAATAACAGGTCGATAAGCTTATTTTAATAATTTTTATGTTATAGAATATAATTTGTAGCCTAATACCAAGACTTTTTCAGACTTATTAAAAATTCGTTAAATAATATTAATTTTTTACATCATGTCTATTTTGTTTTACATTTTATCAACAAAGTGAGCATTTATATAATTATAAAGATTAAATTTAAAAAAAATAAAAAAATCCGACTGCGTAAATAGCGAACTAAGTAATTATTTATCATCAATGTTAAACTATTTTTTATGTTACTTAACTATTTTTTTATTATTATTTACTTGTATTGGTGACTTTTAAGTTGTGTTTAATTGTTTGTTCCTATCTATAAACACAGTTTTGATGAGGCATTTAGATGTCTATGATGGTTGGAGTTTCAGTAAAGCTAGAGGTCCTACCTACAAAACTTCCAGGTTGTGTATTATTTAAACGGAGCTTCTGACTGTAAAATAGTCAATGAAACATCGTCTTCATTTTGAAAGACCTATCCAATGATATGTCACTCTATTGAGTGCGTATTTTTTTTGTATGTGTGTGTCTACCGCCATTTTGTATTTTATGGCCACCATTTTGAATGTAGAAAAACAAAACCTAGCCCATAACCATCGGACGGTTAAGACAAATCTATAGAGACCTCATTCATTAAAATCCATCCAGCCACTGCGATGTTTCGAGGGTATAAAAAATCCACATACCCAGATACGCGTGAAACACATAACCCTTCTGGCAGTCGGGTAAAAAGAACCAAAATTGTAAAAAAAATATCTAATTTTTCTATATCGCAAGCAAATCTACCTACTGAAGATATAAATTATTTATATCAAAGCTTTTCGAATGAACAAGTTGATGTGATCCGTTTTGGTTGTATGACAAGTAATCCAAGAGAAACTTAGTAGGAAATAAAATTCAAGATACATTTTTAAATAGTAGTATTCAATACAGTAAACAGGGTAACTGTGATCGAATTGCAAATGGTCCTCCATACGGAACTGGTGTTTTTTCTTTAAATGTAAAAAGTTCAGCAGGTCTTAGAAAGATATGCCACATGAATATTATTTTCTGACTAATACAAAAATGGAAAAAGATAATGATGGAAGGTTCACTAGAGAAGATATATATTTTTCTTATAAGAAGAAATCCTACGTATCTTATCAACAATCATTTTATACACAGATGTTTAATATAAATCAGTAATTATTAGAACAACTGTCTAATTTAAGACTTGTATCATCATCAAAAGATGTTTATGTACTTCAAAACACCCTACTACATTTTTAAAAAGACTATTATTTCTAAACTCAAGAATCCTTAAAACCATTAGAAATAAACTTAAATAGTAATTACAATGAAAAATATTGTAAGTTGAAGGGTATTTGTTTAAAATTTTTAAACGTTTCTCTCAATAAACTATATAAACACGTTGTTTTTAATGTATCGATCAAGTCTACAAATAATTTACTAATCCGCTTATTGACAAACTGATGAATATAAAATAGCTCTCTGCAAATTTTAAGCATTAAGCTTCGACTATGAAAAGACAAATAATATATATAAAAAAACTAATAATAAGATGATTTAAATAATAAACGAATAATGTATTGTCATTAAGTTTGAAATATTTGGCTATGTTGCTTAAATTTATGAATAGCTCCTTCGATTCAGTTTTCTTGATGGATAATGTTGGTATCGTGTAATATTCAATTAATAACAAATATTACACCAATTGCCTGCATTGTTTGTGAGATCTCAAACATAACGCTAAAACAGAAATATAAGTGCATATTTGTCACAAAAGATGAGAGAAAAATAAATTAAAGCATTTAAAATCTTACAATTCTTTAGACGCAAACAAAGAATTTAGTCGAAGTTGCTTCTTTTCTAAATAATACAGAAAACTTCTGTTATAAGAGTTCTTTTGCTTGCATTCGAATTTTTAATTAAAATAAGCAGAGATCATAAAAATTAAAAAAATAAGTTGTAATTTTAAGGACAATCTGTGTCGATGTAGAATTCGGATTTTTTTTTCTTTTTTTTTTTTTTTTTTTTTTTTAGAATATGATGCCAATTTAATGAAAAGGTCACAAAAATCTTATATATGTAAATAATTTTTTTAGTTGTATGCGTAGTGCTATAAAAAATTTCACAGAATATGTTATTTTAGATTATTAGAAGACTCACAGAGAAATACATGAGATCACAATCTAAATTGAAACCTATATTCAGTCAATAGTCTCAAAAATTTTTAAGAGCAAACATTTTTAGAGTATAGGAGAAAAAAAGAAATTTTTAGAGTTTTAGTGATTAGGAGACTTTTTTAGAACCTAATTCTAGAATGTTCTTAAAAATGCGTTATTTTTTAGTTTTAACAAAGACATTTAAATTTATAAACAAAATCATTTATGTTTAAATACTATCTATTGCTTAAATCTTAAAATATAAATATTTTCAATTTGATATAAAATTCATTTGTCTCTATAAAATATTTTATTCTTAAAACTTTAGTATGTAAAAGTAATCCTTGATAGTTTTTAATTATGTGATAGATTTTTAAACATCTAAAGATATCAAAATTACAGTTAAGTTTCCTCAAGAAGATAACAGATCAAATAATTTTTAGGTTGTAAAATAGAAGTTGTGGAAGTAGAGAGAAACTCGAATATAAAAATTGTTATGCAGCTCCTAAGATTATTAATTTATTATTATTCCATATGTGATGATCTTGTATAAACTTGCAACTAAGTACTACAAGCAATACAGAGAGAGTTTAAAATTGGACAGTAGAATTGAAACGTACCTCAAATCCAGAATGCTCAAAATGAATCTCTACAGCTCAACACTAAATAGGCAAAGAAATAACTTCGAAGAGGATTACTGAAGTGATACAGAAGGTCAATATAAATGTGAGTATAATAATTAGACTTCAAATTTATAAATTTAAGCAGAATAATACATTTACATTTAACAAAATCATTTTAAAATTGTTAACTGAATACTAAAAACAACAATCATGTTCTATTTTGAAAAGAAAATAAGATTTTGATGATATCTGGTTTGGTAATTGAATTAAATTTTTTTATTAATTTAAATTAAAAGAAGAATTAAAAAAAATATCTAAAGAAAATAATAATAAAAATAAAATGACATATTCTGATGAAAGACGCCAGATTTTAGGATCATTTCAATGATAATTTTTCCATCAACTTTCTTATCAGTACCAGTATTATTAAAAAATGCATTTTTAAAGAAACTCGTTTAGTAATTCTATAAATATATTGTTTAGGGGTAAAACTTATCTATTTAAAAAATATTATAATAAAGGGATTGATACTAAAAATATAATATAAGATAAATATATTTCAGATTAAATTAAATATTTCTTAATTTAAATATATATATAATGGATAAACAAAATAAACAAAATAGAAGTATTTATCCCATGAAATTATTTGTATTTTCTTAAAAATCTTGTGGTATATCACACAAATAAATTATTCTAAAAAATTCCATCCCCTCCAGCTCCAGGGAATTTTCCCTTATATATATTTAACCGGTTAAAATAGATGAAATGGATGTAAAATAAATATGGTATGAATACCATAAATCTATTGTTCTCAATTATTCAGCAATAAAAATAACAGGAAATCGAAAAATTACCATAAGTTTACATTAACAGAAAGATTTGATGAGAATATGAATATCTATGTCCAATAGAAGACATTTTTATCTTCATTATATATAAAGAAGATGGACATTACATGTAGAAATAACATTAAATCTAAAGAAGAATCTGATGATTTTAATTTAACTATCTTTATATTCTTCAGGAAAAAAATTCATTCTTTTAAAAAAATGTTGAATATGTAATTCAAGAAACTGAGTTCAATAATTATTATTTTAGTAAAGTAAATAATCCAAGCGTGCGAATATCTGAAAAAGTAAAAAGAGATTTAAAGCATTTAAATTGCATAAAAATAGTCCTTGTAATTAAAAGATACTGTAAGTTATGGGTTATTTATTTAAAATTTTATAATATTTCACTCGGCAGTCCTATTAATAAAATACAAAAATTGATTATTATCCTGCTATAAATCTAAAGGAATATCCCTTTGATAAAATCAGTTTAATAAACATGATCTTAAAAAAATCTTTTTATGCTAGGAAGAATGAATTATTTACAAAGCTAGATTTTTTAATAAATAATGAAATGAAAGAAGCGATGCCCGGAAATCTTGAAAATTATTCTTTTAAGTTATCCTCTTAGAAATAAATATAAAACATCAGTGATTATTCTACTTCTCAAGATAATTTAGAGAATAATCAAATCACAGAATATCACTTATTACAGCACCAATTTCCGATTAATCATTTTCTTAATAAACTAATACAGAATTTTTAAAATCAAACATCATCCTCATCATTTCATATTCAACAAAATTCAATTATGTTGCCTAAAAATGATTTTTCAGCAAATTTGATGTTAAATAGAGAGATTTCAAACAACAGTATTATAGTATAGGATGTTTTCTAAGTATGTAAAAGAATACGAGAATAATTTAGGTAATAGTAGTGTTAAATTTGTTAACAAGATTGATAATAAAAATATGGATTAAATATTGATTTTTTTTTTTTAAATGAAGAAGCCGTCAGTATTACTAATTGAATATTTATGTCGATACAAATGAATATTAACTTCTCAAAAAAAATCAAAAGTTTTTACGAATTCTGATTATTATACATTTACACATAGTGAAGATTAACAAAGACTTTAGGAATACAATAACATGTTTTTAAATTTCATTAATAACGAAATTCCGAAATTTAATCTTCAGAATCAAGATCAATATATACATTTAAAGATTAAAAACTTAAAGATTACCAATAATATTTATCTATTAAGGTTAATAATATGTATATATATATATACCGGGTGTCCTAAATAGGACTGACTGATTTTAAAATTCAATAACTTGCAAACGGTGACAGATATTTAAAAAATTCTTGCAGGAGCGTTATGCATAAGATCAAAAGTTTTTTTACAGTGATTGTCGATTTTAGTTCGAATTACAAACAATAGATGGCGCTGTAAGCAATAGGCGCAAAAAACAGCCTCGATTTTCTGCTCGATCTCTTCTTCCATGCGGAAAAAGGAGGTGGAAATGTATTAAGGGGGTTGATCACTCAATTTCGGAATTTTCCTCCGTAATGTTAAGTCTATGGACTTTTGATGCATTCGTATATTTAAAAAATCTTCTCGGGAAATTCATATTTTTAAAATCTTTTTTCTGTGTACTCTTCTAAAAGGATGTCTCTTTTTTTCTTAGTTTTCAAAATACTTCTAAAATCTATGCTGAATTTAATATTTTATGTGTTAAAAGCGGGCGAACTGTGAGTAAGGTTTTAACACTTCCTATAAAATTAAGTTTATACTTTAGAAATAGTTTGAGAACTAAGAAAAAAAGAGACCTCTTTTAGGAAGTGTACACAAAAAATAGAAGTTAAAAAAATTAATTTCCATAGGAAATATTTTAAATATACGAATGCACCAAATGCCCATAGACTTAACATTACAGAGGAGAATTCCGAATCTGAGTGACCAGCCCTCTTAAGTGGGTCCGGAAGGACCAAAATCGAGCCTGAATTTAGCGTCTGTTGATCACAGCGCCATCTATGCTTTGTAATTCGAACTAAAATCGAAAATCACTGTAAAAAACTTTTGACCTCATGCATAACCCTCCTGCAAGAATTTTTTAAATATCTGTCACCGTTTGAAGTTATTGAATTTTAAAATCAGTCAGTCCTTTTTAGGACACCCGGTATATGTATATATATACGGAAATACTAATAACTATCTAAAAAATTATATGATTATAATGGAAAAGTTTGAACTCTTAATAAATTCCATGAATGTGTAGTGTATGACATAAAAAATGTGAATACATATTCAGCTACAATTCAAAAAGTCCTTCCGGCCAGTGCCGGGAGGAAGAGGTAGCTTTCATATTCCTTATTTTAAAAAAGCCAACATATATTATTCAAACACACGAAGCTCAATTAAGTGGAAACCGAATGTAGGAGATTCAATACTAATTTTTATCAATACTAAATCATTATGAATGAGAATTTCGCAAAATTAGTCAGCTTTATCCAAGCTGCTTTTATTTAAAGTAACTTATATTTCGCTGCCAAATTCGGCGATTTCTTAAAGTGCCTGCCATTTTAAGACAACATGGTGGATGAGGCTAACCAGTGAACTTGGTCGAGACCTTAGTAATTGCTGTTCACATGCTCACTCACATCGGAATCGGTTGATACATACGAGTGCTGTCGCAGGCAAAAAATCAGATTTTTCAAAATGTCACCCACGTTAGAAATTGAAACTGCTATATTTGAGACATTTTTTAAGATAAAGACAAACAAAAAATGCTCCTGAATCCTTATATCAAGGTCAAATACTTAAGAAAGAAACCTTTTTCAATTTCTAATTTTTTTGCACCTCACTTTAAATATATATTTTTTTAATTTAATGGCCGCCATTTTGAAACAAGATGGCTGAGGAAGCTGGCCAGCGAACTTGGTCGAGATATTGATGCATACTATCCACATGCCTTCTTCCATCGAAGGCGAATACGTGTGGTATCGCCAGACAAATACAAGATCGTTTCAAAGTGTTAGCCATGATAGAAATTCAAAGTGCTATAATTCAACCACTTTTTAAGATATAAACAAAAGAACAAATTTTCAGAAACAAAAACTGCTCTAGAATCTTTGTATCAAGGCCAAACACATAAAAAAAATCTTTTTCATTTTCCAATTTTTTAATACCTCATTTTAAATTTTAAATTACATTTTTTTTTTTAAAAATGGCAACCCTTTTGAAACAAGATGGCGAATGAAGCTGGCCAACAAACTCGGGCGAAACATTGGTATGTACTATGTACAGACCAAGTTACATTCAAATCGGTTCATAAATACGCCTGTTATCGCGTGACAAAATTCAGGACGTTTCAAAATGTCAGCCATGCTAGAAATTCAAAATGCTATAACTCAGCCATTTTTTAAGATATAGACGAAACAAAAACTGCTCCGGAATCTTTGTATAAAGGTCAAATACATAAGGAAAAAATATTTTTCCATTTTTAATTTTTTGGTACCACATTTCACGTTTTAAATTTTTTTAAAAATTTTAAATGGCCGCCATTTTTAAACAAAATGGCGGATGAAGCTGGCCAACGAACTCGGTCGAGACATTGGTCTGTACTATGTATAAACGAAGTTACATCCAAATCGGTTCATAAATACGCCTTTTATCGCGTGACAAAATTCAGGACGTTTCAAAATGTCAGCTTCGCTAGAAATTCAAAATGCTATAACTCAGCCATTTTTTAAGATATAGACGAAACAAAAACTGCTACGGAGTCTTTGTATAAAGGTCAAATACATAAGAAAAAAATATTTTTCCATTTTCAATTTTTTGGTACCACATTTCAAATTTTGAATTTTTTTAAAACTTTTAAATGGCCGCCATTTTGAAACAAAATGGCGGATGAAGCTGGCCAACTAACTCGGTCGAGATATTGGTATGTACTATGTACACACCGAATTACATCCAAATCGGTTCATAAATACGAGAGTTACAGTGTGACATAGGTCAGATATATATATATTGATATATATATATATATATATATATATATATATATATATCAATTTTGAACGGAGGGTGGTTTCGGGGTCTGGGGCTCATGATCGATGAAAATATACCAAAATTTTTTGAAATCGCTTTCCTCCGAACGGCTGCAATAGGTAGCTTTTTGTAAAGAAAGCTACCTAAAAATTAATAAAATAAATCAAGTATGTGACATCCTACTTGAATTATATTCAGTTCAAATAATTCTTGAATCAAATTGCCTTTCCTTCAAACAATCTGTGGCTATTTTAATTTTACTTACAACATTAGATTAATACTAAATAAAGATATTCAGACATATATCGATCAAATTATGGTTCGTAATAATTTAATTTTTATAATTCTTTCTGACATATCAAACATACAAAGAACAACCTTATTAGAAAAGGAAACTAAGAATACGCATCTGAAAAAGTTTAATTGAGAATTGATAGCATCGTAATAATTGACATTCAGGTTGGAGAAAACTAGTTAATAGTACACTACAAAAGCACCCGAAAACTTTTCCGAAAATCACGGGCAGCAAAAGAATCTTTGTTTTTATAATTCTTTCTGATATATCAAACATACAAAGAATAATCTTATAAGAAAATGAAACTAAGAATAAGCATCTGAAAAAGTTTAATTGAGAATTGATAGTATCGTAATAAGTGGCATTCAGGTTGGAGAAAACTAGTTAATAGTACCCCACAAAAGCTACTCGAAAACGTTTCCGAAAATCACGGGCAGCAAAAGAATCTTTGTTTATATAATTTCTTCTTCAACTCTCGAAAATATGATAGTTTCTGTGGATTCTAAAGATACAAAGATTTTTTGGAATCGTGGCTAACTCGGAATAGCTTATTGTGTATTTGCGTACGTGGTTATAATTTATTTTCGTAAGATAAAGAAACATTCATCGTTTTTACTGTGCAGGACGCCAACAATCCCGATTTTCCTGGATGCACATTTTAAAAATAATTTCTTGTAGTAAACTGCTATTTGTTAATCTGCGTCGAGTGGCCGATTCACTGAAACTCCCTGAACGCAAAATCCCATGCTAACATATGGGAAAACTTAAAAGCCCGATTATTGTTAAGGGCCTACTTCAGTCACGCGAAAAGACCCGTTCGCTAATGCTATTCCTATGGAAGTAATTTATAAAGATATCTCGGTCGCATTTCAATATTTTAGATGATTTTTTTTGCAGTGGCTAGTTGTGGTCGATCTGAATGCAGGACGTTTTCTACTTTTTCAATTTCGTTTACAAGTATTTTTAATCAGGAAACTTTCATTTTCAGACCCGGTTCCTAAAATGAAAGCATCCTTTTGAAAAAAATCCCCAATGAAAATCGAAAAAGTAAAAATCGGCCTTTTTACAGACAGACCTCACACTGTTAAAAAATTTTCTGTGAAATTACAGAGAATCTACGGGTAATACCTTATCTTAAGTCTTATGTAAAATTACAGAGATTTTGTTAAATTACAGAGAAGTTATACGGTAAATTTACTGTAGACTCTGTAAATTACATCGTTAAAAATACACAAGACACTGTAAAATTATTTTTAATAATAATAATTTAATTTGGTTTTCAAAATTCGTAAATCCCTCAGTTTTCAGTGAGCTTCAAAGAATTTGAATTTTTCGAATAAATTTGAACTGCTGCGTCGTTTAATATTTACACAACATGATTCTAGCCATCCTGGGGATGATCCCAGGCCTTCCAAATAGCAGAGGAACACTTTACTGACTGGGCTATAGGAGCTATTGCCATTGAATACAAAGTATGTATTTTATGATTCAGCGGGGGAAAATTTATTGTGCTTTTCAAAGATTTCGCTTCAAATATATCTGTTAGAAAATTCGTAAACGGTTTAATTTTATTTATAAATTTTATCTATTTTGACCGATACATAATACCTGTTATTGTTTTTTAATTCATTTTAATTTTTTAACTAGTTTAAGTAATACAAAAAATGAATCTAATTCATTTTTTACTACAATAATGTTTTAGAGAATTTTTCGAAATTGTCCCATACTATTTATTTTTTAATGTGCTAATATTTTTAAAAAGAATTTTTTAGTGAGAAATAAGAGGTAAATAAACAGAATAAATATAATTTATTATTTAAAAGTGACTTTTTAAGTTTTCATTATTTTATTCATTTTGTGTAACATGTTTCTAAAAGATTAATATATTTTTTATGACCCCTTTTTTTTCTGACGCATTTACCAATGAAATAATAATAATAATAGCATTGTAATGATAATAACAGCTTTGAAATAGTACTACGCAATTCACTTTTAATATTGCCAAGTTTCTGATATATAGTGAAGGGAACAACTGCAAAGTGATTGTCGATAAAAATCCCCACTAACTCCGAGGAGATGATTTTCCCCTTTCTAAATTATTCTAAGTTTTAAAAAAAATATAAATAAATAAAAAAAATAAATTAATTAAATTTTCTTTTTTTAAAATGTCTAATAACATTGCAAAATAATTTTAAAAGTGCGTATTTTGAATTATAAGTTTTAACAAAGATAAAAATACCTTTAAATAAAGACATGGAAATCCCTACAGGGAATTAGGTATAAGATAAGGGAAATATCTGTAAAATGGTAATCGAGAAACTCAATCGAATGCATTTAACCAAGAACTAGTGTAAATTTACAGAGAGTCTCGCTTTTTTTCTGTGGTTTTACAGAAATTTTTAACAGTGCAGCTAGCCACTGAAAAAAAAAAAAAAAAAAAAAAAAAAAAAGTCATCTAAAAATATTGAAATGCGACCGAGATATCTTTATGAATTTCTTCCATAGGAATAGCATTAGCGAGCGGGTCTTTTAGCATGACTGAAGTAGGCCCTTAAAATACTGTTTTCACCATCAGGAGGTACACTGTAAAAAATAACTGTAAATTTACTAAAGTTTTTCAAGGAAACTGGGATTTCTAGAGCTTTTTATGTAACGGCAACAACAAAAGTTCCTGTAACAGTGTCAGTTACAGGAATTTTCTTTGTTGCCGCTACATAAAAAGTTCTAGGAATCCCAGTTTCCTAGAAAAACTTTATAGTCCAGGCAATAGAGACCGTATAGGGGCTCTACCTAGCAAAATTCATGGTAGTTCTGGAAAAAGGCTTACTATATGTTTTTCGGGTCGCTGAATCCGAATTTTTAATTTCCCACCAAAATTTCCCCCGGCAACCCCCCCCCCCCCAAATTTTGGTAAAATGCCCCCAAAAAAGGTTTTCATTAAAAAAATCAATTGTTTTATTGTTTTAGGAAAAAAGTATCTAGAAATTCAGAAAGTAGATAAAATTTGCAACAAATTAGATATATGACATTATGACTTAGGATGAAGAGGAAAGGGGGATCTGCCTCGAAACATGCGTGCGGTGCTGCGTGAACTAAGTTGCGCAATTCCACTTAACCACTTACACGTTTACATTCCCCCTCCCATCTCCCCTCCGAACTTTCTCTATAAGGTTTACTTTAAGTTTTTTGGGTCACTGAATTTGAATTTTTAACTTCCCCCCAAAATCCCCCCCCCCGAAATAGTTGTTTTTAACTTAAATTTCTTATTGTTTTAGGGGAAAAGCATTACGAAATTCAGAAACTAGACAAAATTTGCAACAAATAGGATAGATGACATTATGACGTAGGATGAACGGGGAGGGGTAGGGCTGCCTCTGAACATGCACTACGGCGCAACGTGCACTAAGTTATGAACTCCAGGCAATAGAGGATTTTACCTGACAAAATCAATACTAGTTCTGGATTTCGACTCACTTTATGTTTTTTGGGTCGCTGAATCCGAATTTGTAACTTCCCACCAAAATTTCACCCGGCAACCCCCCAAAAAAATTGATTTTTTGAAAAAATTTGGTTTTTGAGAAAAGCACGCGGGGAATGTTCCGAGGCAGGCCCCTCTCTCCCCGTTTATTCTACGTCATGATGTCATATATGCCATTTGTTGCAAATTTTGTCTAGTTTCTGAATTTCGTAATGCTTTTCCCCTAAAACAATAAGAAATTTAAGTTTATAGCAACTATTTTGGGGGGTTTTCGGGGGGGGGGAAATTTGGGGGGAAAATTAAAAATTCAGATTCAGCGACCCAAAAAACTTAAAGTAAACCTTATAAGGAAAGTTAGGAGGGGAGATGGGAGGGCGAATGTAAACGTGTGAGTGGTTAAGTGGAACTTAGAACACGCAGCACCGCGCGCATGTTCCGAGGCAGATCCCCCCTTCCCCTTCATCCTAAGTCATAATGTCATATGTCCTATTTGTTGCAAATTTTGTCTACTTTCTAAATTTCTAGATACTTTTCCCGTAAAACAATAAAAAAATTAATTTTTTTTAATAAAAACCTTTTTTGGGGGGCTTTTTACCAAAATTTGGTGGGGGGGGGGGGGTTGCCGGGGAAAAATTTGGTGGGAAGTTAAAAATTCGGATTCATCGACCCAAAAAACATAAAGTAAGCCGATTTCCAGAACTACCATTAATTTTGCTAGGTAAAATTCCCTATTGCCTGGACTATTAGTAACTTTACAAATTTTTTTTTACAGTGTAGACGTCAGATACCGATGAAGCTCCTTTTTTATAAATTGTGCCCGTAACTTTTAAGTATTTTTAAGAAGAATATAAAATTTCATAAAGTGGAAGTTTCAAAGTTTATAGAATTTTTTTAAATACCTAAAATTTAACCCTTTCATGGACAAGGTACTTCTATTCCCGAAATGCTAAAATGAGTAAATGACAAAAGAATTTACAAACAAATTTATTTCAGACTAAGTAAAAGCTTTTCTTCACGTATTTAATAAAAGGGAATTTTTCATTCCAATACCGTCAATAGGGGCTACTTTGGTCCTTGTCCATCCCATAAAAAAGGGTTTTATTCTTTGTAGTGAACAAACTGTGTCAGATAATTTGGAGTTTTTGCCCTTAAAAAATATTTTATACCTTACTAAAGGGTATTTGAATAGCTTTGGGATAATTTAATTTTTTTAGTGGCA
The DNA here is from genome assembly GCA_963932465.1 of Maratus speciosus. NCBI lineage: Eukaryota > Metazoa > Arthropoda > Arachnida > Araneae > Salticidae > Maratus > Maratus speciosus. Next base: position 182,132,114 of record OZ010796.1, on the reverse strand, counting down.
ACACTGGAGTTTTTTGCAAACAACTGTTTTCGTATGTAAATTTTAACTCTCCAAACTTTATATATAGTGAGACAATCTGGATAAGAGCTACAAATAAGGAAAGTGTCAAAATATTACCTTTAGTAACCTGTAACCTATGTGTGATAATAGTTTTTTCCTTTAACAGTTTATTTTGACAGGAAATATATACGTTTTCCTAAGGCTAACATGGAAACTAATATTTCGGGGCTACATTGTACCAGGCCTTTTTTGGTCCGAAAATAGTCCCAATTACTTAGAAATGCCTTTTATACAACCAAATCTCTTAAAACATGTTTTAAGTAACATTTTTTTTTCAAGTGTTATTGTAGCAAAATGTTATATTCATTGTTTTTGTTCCAGATGCTGACGATAACATGATGAAAACTGTTTCTCGTTTGTTTAATATTAACAATTGGTTTATTGTATATGAAATGTTAAAAAAAAAACATTTGTTTATCAAGTTTGCAGTGTTGATTTATTAGCAAATGCTATTGCCGGGGGTTTTCAATATAAATGTATTCATTTACATATGAAATGTTTTTATTTATATAAAACTAAGTGAATGGACCAAAGAAGCCCCCAGCAGGGGTTACTTTGTTCCAAAACTTTAAAAATAGTTAAAAAATTAAAAAATAAAACATTTCCTCTTTAAAACCATGCAGTTTGCTTCATTGTTTCATTTTAATTGCTTTCAACTCCATTTCGATGTTGAAAAATCACATTTAAAAATTTTTAATAATGGAAGTGCGAGTGGAACCAGGAAAAAGTGTCCCAAAGTAGCCACGTTCGACGGTATTCTTCTGCCAATGTGGCATTTAGGGATTAATATGAAGCGGTGCAAAAATGTACCACCAGCTATGAAGGTGTTAAGGAGGCGATTTTTAAAAACGCACATCATTTGCATCTGACATTTTTTAGAAAAATTTGTGAGTCTAACAGTTTTTGGCGTGAATCCACACGCTCCTCACTAATTCATATACTATAAACGCAAACTGCGCGATGCCTCATCACAACAATAAAAGAATAATTAAAGGCCTTACCTTCTATGTCTAGATATCCGTTTTTCAGCTCGTGGTTAGTCAGGGCGTCTAAGAATTATGGAGTATCCCGTATCATCATATATTCGTTTATCCTTACTCCTTCAGGTCACAGTGCATCAGGCTTAAAAAAAAAATCATGTAACAGACGGTGTATTGTGTGTGTGCTCCATTGAAACTACTCATACTGTAGGAAAGGAAAAAAGGAGAAGTTTAATTAGAGATACTAAGAAAGAGATTACATTTTGTACGTCTTCACTTGTGTGAGGACGTTTTAAAAGTGAATATTACATATGTTTTTCCGCGCGTGTTACATCATTAAAATTGATAACCATATGGATGTATTTTCGGCACTTTGAGGTAATCAACCAATTATACATAATTGGATATTTATGAAAGTTACAAGGAAGTAAAGTCTGATAAAATAGTGTTCAGTGTAACAGTCAATTATAATGTTTATAAGTTTATAACGCGAACCAGAATAGAACATAAGTGCTTGCGAGTCTGGTTTAAAACATATCTCACATAAGGCGAAGAAAGATGAAGAGATGCCGTTTCTCTGGATTTTACATCTGTCGACTACTAAGTGTTTCTTTTTCACTATGAACTCTAATGATGTTTTTCTGCAGTAGAAAGAGGGAGAAAATGGGTATCGAAAAATCTTGATAAGGGGATTATATGAATATATCTTCTATCATGTTCCCCCTTAAGCCCCTAATCAAGATTGTTCTGTAATTTTAATTTGTCTCTGTTTTCTTGAAATTCAGGCTTGGGTTCTGCCCTCGTCAAGATGTCTGCCAGCATTGAATTGCTCGGACAATAACGTAATTCTATGGTACCATTTTCTTTCATATACTTAATCATGTGATATTTTAGATCGATGTGTTTTGTCTTGTTGGTGTATTTTTCAGATTCTATCATTTTTATGCAGGAAATGTTATCTTCATAGACAGTTACGGGTAGGTTTTGTGGTAAATTCAAATCTTGTAAAAGTTTTATTATCCACATAAGTTCTTGTGCAGCGTTTGCTGCGGCTACGTATTCAGCTTCTGCTGACGATTGCCCAATGCAAGTTTGGCGTTTGGTTATCCATTGTATTGGATTTTTCCCAAGAAGGAATAAATTCCCTGATGTTGATCTTCGTGTTTGCGTATCACCGGCCCAATCGGCATCGGTGTACACTTCCAAAATTGGTGTACATTCAGTGCTGATTATGAGATTTAGGTCCTTTGTGTGGTAGAGGTACCTGATCAGTCGTTTGACACTTTTCCAGTCTTTTTCCGACGGATTTTCGTTCTTTCTGCTAAGAACATTTACAGCCAGTAGTATGTCTGGCCTAGTTATAGTTGCAATGTATAGTAACGCTCCTATCGCTTTACGATAATTTATGTTGTTTGGCATTGGATTTTAATCCTTTTCTGATCTTAAGAAGCCCGTTTCCATGGGTGTTCCGTAAGGTTTTGATTCCTCTAAGTTAAACCTTTTTACGATTTCCATTATTTTTGTTGTTTGCTTAAGGTTAAAGCCGTTATGTGTTTTCTTAATATTTATCCCAAGATAATTACTAATTTCCCCCAAATCTTCAAGTGTATATTGTGTTTTTAACTTATTTATTACTTCTTCAATTTGCGCATTGTTTCCCGTTATGAGAATGTCATCTACATACACAACTACGTAGACTGTATTTTCCCCCTGTCCTTGTGTAAATAGGCAGGTGTCTGCCTTGCTTTGCATAAAATTTAGTTCTCTAAGAGATTCAGTAATTTTTGTGTACCAGGCCCGGGCTGCCTGTTTAAGCCCGTATATGGCCTTTCGGAGTTTACAGACTTTATCGGGTTCGTTTGTGTTCACGTACCCTTCCGGTTGTGACATGTATACCTCTTCTTCTAGGTCACCGTGCAGGAACGTGGTTTTTATGTCGATGTGCCTGACACTAAAGTTGTGATAGGCTGCGGCAGTGAGGAAACATCTTAAGGTGGTTCGGGATACTACTGGGGAGTAAGTCTCGTCAAAGTCGACCCCGTATTTTTGTTTAAATCCCTGAGCTACTAATCTCGCCTTGTAACGCTTTACTTTCGCAGATTCATCATATTTAGCCTTGTAGGTCCAGTTGGATCCAATTACTTTGGCTCCCTGTGGTGGTTTTACCAAAGACCATGTTTCATTTTTCATAAGCGAGTTTATTTCGTCGCGTGTCGCTTCAATCCAATTCATTTTTTCTTGTGGGTTTTCAATGTTTAGCATGACGTGCCAACCTTTCGGTTCATATACCGGATCATGCCGGACTGCATAGGCAAACCTGCCTGGTGGCACGCCTCTATTATGTCTTTCCGATCTTCTCAATTGTTGTGTATGTTGAGGCGCGGATGGTGTATCTGAAGAATTTTGGTTTTGTGTTAGATCAAATTCGATTACGCTTTTGTCGGTCTGTCGTGTGTGTTTGTTTGTTTCTGACATTAACTCATTCGTGTTTGAACTTTCATCAGCATTTATATTACCCATGTTATTTTCCGTGAATTTTACGGTTCTAGCTAAAATGACACTTCCGTCACTAGTAAATATTCTGTACGCTTTCGATCGGTTGTCGTAACCTACGAAAATGCCTTTCTCTGCTTTATCATCTAGTTTGCCGCGTTTAGATTTGTGGATGTATGCGTACGCGGTACAGCCGAATACTTTAAGATATCTTAAATTTGGTTTTCTGTTTAGCCAAAGCTCATATGGCGTAGTGCTAATAGATTTGGAAGGCAAGCGATTCTGCAAATGATTTGCGGTGCAAATTGCTTCTCCCCATAATCTATGTGGGAGGTTAGCTTCGCTTAACATGCTTCTAGTCATGTCTAACAGTGTCCTGTTTTTCCTCTCAGCGATGCCATTTTGACTTGGACAGTGTGGTACGGTGTGCTGGTGTTCGATTCCGTTACATTTAAGATAGTTTTCTAATTCATCGTTGACATATTCCCCGCCATTGTTGCATCTGATGGCGGTTGTAAATTTCCCGAACTTATTTTTGACGGTTGAGATGCATTCCCTCAATTTTTCATATGCTTCGCTCTTTTTCGACATTAAGTAGATAACACAAAATTTGGAATAGTCGTCAATGAATGTTATGAAGTACCGCTTTCCCCCTATGGTGTGTGTATTTTTCGGCCCACATACGTCACTGTGGATTATCTCTAGCCTTTTCGTGGCTCTATGTGCGCCCGATTTGGGAAATGGGGCGTCATTGGTTTTGGATTTTATGCATACCTCACATTCTTTGTCGTGTCGGCAGTTATTTATGGTAATTCCGTTCACTAGTTGTTTTTGTACAATGGTTTTAATTGTTTCGTAGCTCCTGTGGCCTAACCGCCTGTGCCACAACTCAATACATTTTGTGTTTGAACACTTATGCGTAATGTTTACATGATTGATATCAAATTGATTATCATTGTTTACTTGCACTTCATATAAATTTTTCTTTAATCTACCTTGAAGAATTACTTCACCGTTGTGTATAATGTCGCATGTATCTTTTTCAAATTTAACTTGACATCCGTTTTTCGTTGCCCTGCTTACTGACAGCAGGTTAGTTTCGATTTCAGGTACAAACAGTACGTCACGAAGTATAATCTGCCTGTTGTTTTTTCCTGTGTGAATTACAATTTCCCCTGAGCCGTATGAAATTAGTTTATTGCCATTCGCGACTGTTACGTTAGTTTCTGTGTCGCTAGTCATATTTGAAAACATTTCTTTGGAGTTGGCAATATGGCTAGAGCTTCCGCTATCGATAATAAAATTTGTTTATTTGCGGGTCGTTCAATTAACAACGCAACATTTTTAGTTTCATTTCCTATCTGTCTTGTATCTTGCGGTTTCGCGGTTTTGGCCGGGGCATTTTCTTCAAAACATAGAGAGGTGGTGTGATTTTTATTTTTGTAAAATTTATTATTTTGTACTGGATTATTATTATTTTTCCGTTTCAGGAACCAGCAATCGTTGTACGAATGGTTCTTCATTTTGCAATAGGAACAAAATTTGTTACCTCTCTTGCGGTCTGTGTTAACTAATTTTTCTCGAGCCTTGTATGCTTTAGTACTATGTTCCGAGTTTTCGGAATTTTCAACTCTACGAGTATACGCATCAAATAATTTGCTTTTAATAAAGCTGGGCGTCAATTCATCTTCATTTCTCGACTCTAACGCCGTAATCAATGTGTCATATGACGGCGATAATGAGCACAAAATGAGTGCAGATATATGAGAGCCGGTAGCATTTTCTCCGATCGCAGCTAATTTGTCGATAAGTTCCATTAATTTCGTGATGTGTGCGATTAAGTTCCCTCCTTCATTTAGCTTTGTGCTATACAATTTCCGAAGGAGGTGTAATTTGCTTGAGAGATTGGACCGTTCGTGAATATTTTTCAAAGTGTCCCAAGTCTCTCGAGCCGTGTTTAAATGTTTGATGTTAATTATCTGCCCATCTTCAATACTGAGGTTGATTAGTGCCTGTGCTTTCCTGTCTTTCTTATTCCAATTTTCAGTCAAGGGTCTGGAGCTTGATCGGTAATGACATCAAATAGCTCCTCTCTAATTAAAAGCATTTCTAATTTAAACCGCCAACAAGAATAGTTATTGGCGTTAAGTTTTTCAATGGCTGCACTATCTTTTGCGTAAGCCATAATTTTTCTTTCCTTTAAGTCAATTAGATACTTTTCCCTTAACCTGAATACCGGATTTATTTATCTGGCTTAATTTGCCTAGATGGATATCTATATTTGTTTAATTTACTAAATGAGACATTAAATCAGTCTCCATAATCAAAATATGTTAGAAAAGAATAATTAAAGGCTTTACCTTCTATGTATAGATATCCGTTTTTCAGCTCGCGGTTAGTCAGGGCGTCTAAGAATTATGGAGTATCCCGTATCATCATATATTCGTTTATCCTTACTCCTTCAGGTCACAGTGCATCAGGCTTAAAAAAGGAATCATGTAACAGACGGTGTATTGTGTGTGTACTCCATTGAAACTACTCATATTGTAGGAAAGGAAAAAAGGAGAAGTTTAATTAGAGATACTAAGAAAGAGATTACATTTTGTACGTCTTCACTTGTGTGAGGACGTTTTAAAAGTGAATATTACATATGTTTTTCCGCGCGTGTTACATCATTAAAATTGATAACCATATGGATGTATTTTCGGCACTTTGAGGTAATCAACCAATTATACATAATTGGATATTTATGAAAGTTACAAGGAAGTAAAGTCTGATAAAATAGTGTTCAGTGTAACAGTCAATTATAATGTTTATAAGTTTATAACGCGAACCAGAATAGAACATAAGTGCTTGCGAGTCTGGTTTAAAACATATCTCACATAAGGCGAAGAATGATGAAGAGATGCAGTTTCTCTGGATTTTACATCTGTCGACTACTAAGTGTTTCTTTTTCACTATGAACTCTAATGATGTTTTTCTGCAGTAGAAAGAGGGAGAAAATGGGTATCGAAAAATCTTGATAAGGGGATTATATGAATATATCTTCTATCAACATTTACTTTCTGATGGTGGAAACTGTACTTTAATAATTATATTAGGCAATGAGTAGTCACACTTTTAGTTTTTGCCTTAGGTTAATATGGGAGTTCTCGATCGGTGAGATTCAGTGAAGCGGCCCCTTAATACCATAAAACCTGTAACAACAGAACCTGTCTACACAGAAAAATTTTTATTCGAGAAAGAAATGCCGGGTTAGCCAGAATATTTTTTCGGCCCCTAGTTATTCCTCTTTACTGCACTTTGCAAGATAAAACCTGTGAAAATGGTGCCTGTTTAAAACGGAATTCTGTCTTGAACGTAAGAATTTCAGACTCCATACGGAAGGATCTAACCCACACAAATGAGACTGTTCAATCGGAAACTGACCAAAACGGAATTTTGTTTCTGTCTCTGAAAATTCCGCTTTACTAGAATTTACTGTGTAAGATTAAAACCTACTATCTTTAGAGACCTTAGAAATCAATATAGTTTCGAAGTTTAAAGAATCTTTTATTTATTTTAATTTTAATTTTATTTTTTACTACCATTGATTTTTGGAAATGTTTTCCGAGTAATTTTTATACTGTATTAATCAGAATTAAAAACCCGGTATATAAAATTCTCAGATGCTATGAATTCTCAAGTAAACATTTTCATATTAACCCATTTGTGCTTGGCGTCCTAATTTTGGGACGCTTTCTTAAAAAAAATCCTATTACAAATGGAATTATGATATCCTTTTAAAATTTCATAAAATATATCCTTAGTATTTGTTTTCAATATTTATTCATAAATGGAAGTGCATTTTTAGGAATAAAAAGGTGAAATAAATGTTTGTTGTAGCACAAAGTTGGATTTTCCTGAAGTAAAATTGCGGGTAAGAAAAAGTAAGATATTTCTTTTATTTTTTTCATCAATCATTTTATAAGTGGTATTATTTATAAGAAAAAACATTATTTTAGAATACGTATTTTTGCATTTTTCAGATTTCTATTACTATTTTTTTTTTGTTGTTCGAATTTGAACCTTTATATATCATCCTTATTTTGGGACGCTAGGCACGAAAGGGTAGGGGTTTTCTCCATTACTGTCTATACAACCCAATCGCACCCGTCGGCCAATCGTTCGGAGTTTTCGTGGTTTTCTTCGAACCTTGGATTTTCAAGCGTAAATACGGGTTAGGTTCCCTAGAAAGACCCTCACGAAGGGCACTCCCTCCTCGGGCCTACATCCCTCGAGTAGATAATTGGCCGTCAAAAATCAGTCAACCAACCATTATTGTCTATGCATTAAATGTATGTTTCATGCCATTTATTTTGTTACAAAATGGTAACTTATCATTCGGATTATTATTTGGCTATTTGTTATTACTATAGGTGGGGGGGGGGGGGGGGCTGGGCTCGTCTCAAGAACAAAACACACACCCCTCCAAATATTTGGCTATTGGCTTGGTAAATATTTATATCCTACCATTATGTTTGTATTAGTCTAGTATTTGACATCCTGAGGTTACTAATATACATACAGAAGAACCTCGATTATCCGACGTAATGGGGACCGAATATACATCTGATAATCGAAATATCCGAATAATCAAGAATTTACCAATAATCATCTAGTTTAATATGTAACGTCGTCATCAAACTGCTATTAGGACTATTTAAACTGCTTAATAAATATCTAAATATAAATTATACATGAAAATAATTTTATCTGTTTAGAACAGGGACACAGGCGAGTGAGAGTGGGGGGCAAGAGAACAATTATACCGGGATCCGATCTTGCAAGAGCTCAAGTAATTTCAATGTAATTCAAAGAAAGGGGAACCAAAATACTTATCTCTATTCGTGGTTTGGAAAGGAACGCTTGCATACACAAGGAATGTGAAAGTAAAAAATATAACCGTTGGAAAAAATTCAGGATATTGTTTTATAGTTCCGGTTAAAGGAGGGTCGGATAATCGAAGTTGTACTGTACCATATACACTCGTGTGTAAAACGAAGAATTTCTGACAAATTTCTGCTAGTAAATTGGGGGGTAGACTTGTACGCGAGTCAATTACAAAAGCCAAAAAAAAAAAAAAAAACTTCGAATACTGTAAAGGCCTGATTTTTTTATATGTATAAATGATAAAAATGATATGTAAAATATACACATAATAGTCATTTATTATAAAAAAAATTCAATGATTTGTACTAATTTTTCGCATTAGTACGTGAAATCTTTGGTTTGGTTTTGTGTAAAATTTAAATAAAAAGGTAGGGGGTTGACTTATACGCGAGTTTTCGATTTTTTGCAGAATTTACATTCAAAAGTTAGGGGGAGGAGTATTAGCGAGTTTATACCGTATATATACTCTATTAGTAATTATTGATCGTTATAAATTTTTACTGTATAAATTTTTACTATGCCAATATCTAAGGGTGGGGAGGAAGGGGTCTTGTTCTTTAGCCGAGCCCAGCCCCCCTCCCCCTTATAGTAATAATAAAGAAATTTTTGTAGTCAAATTATAACCCGAATGATATATAACCTTTTTGTAACAAAATAAATGGCATAAAACATAGATCTAATGCTTAGACAGTAACGGAGAAAACCCCTACCCTTTCGTGCCTAGTGTATCAAAATTGGGACTTTTTGATTTTTATATGTTAAATATTTTTTTTTTCAAAGAGAATTTTTTAATTATTTTTTACGTTCATTTAACACCATTTACTATAATTAAATGCAATATTGAGTTATATAACATGTTAGTAACATGTTAATAGATCAAAATATGTGACGCTTTTTTGTGTGACTTCTTCCAAGATTAACATGTATTTGTCTTAGAGTGTATTTTTTCAAGATTTGTCATGGATATAATATATTTAAATTTCTCTGAGAGGTAATTACGACACTTTCTAAGATGTTTGCGATTATATTTTCATTAAGTTGTTTCCAAGACTTTTAATTTTGGAGGAAATATACAGTATTAAAAAAAAATAGGCATTTTTTTCCTTTTAAAAAGTATTAAAAAATTTTAAATGCATATTTTTGTAAATTCCGAATTAAACAAACAGTTGTGATTTTCTATAGTCAAAAATGAATAAAGTGCGGATTCTTTCCGACGATATATCAAGTTTTATACAAATAAATAAATAAATAAATAAATCAAAAATAAAAATAATAAATTTTAAAAGTTTTAATTTTTATAGATTATTATAATTATAATAATTATTATTATTAACTTGTAAAAGATTTACATTTTAAAAGGACTGCATAAAAACATTTTTTTTAAAGAGAAAAAAAAATCTTAAATAACAATGTAAAATTCTGTGTGCAAAATTATCTTAAACAATATCAGATTTGCTGTATAATTATGATATAAATGACAAATAAAAACTATGATATTTATGAAAAATTAATTAATCATTATAATAATCATAAATTAATATGATTTACGACTATCCTGTGTTTGCTATGAAAATTCAATTGTTTCATGAAAGTATATATCACGTTACTCCCCTCCCTATCTTTGTTTTAAAAAATGTATACATTAACTCATTTCAAGTGATTATTTTTATCTTGATACGAGTTACGAGAATTTATATTTATTTTTGAAAAATTATGGTTTTATAACTTATAACACACACACACATACACACAAAATAAAAAAAAAAAAATCAAAGAAATTTCAAATCTTTTGAAACACCCTTGTTTATTTATTTTTCCTCTCTTTAGAGACTTATGATAATTTATGGAAGAATGTTTTCTCTTATTTAAAATAATTGACAAGCAATGAGGAAGGATGTCTCGAGAAAACATTTTTTAATAGATAATTTGAAATTTAAGAAGTTGCTAGAAATTTCGTAAACAAACTGTGCTCAGAGTAAATTTTGAAGAAAATCCATCAAAGTATCAGTTTCGAATTCCCAGCGAATGAGCATCCGAATGAAATAAAAGCATATGACCGATTGGCTGAATTTGATGCTCGATAAGTTTGGGTTTGCGCAGAAAAAAGCACTAGGAGAGTTTTCGAGTTCATTTTAGCAAGTCGCTGTCACTTTTGGTGGAGCAGTTAGTTATGCAGTCGATTGTTATCGCAGAAATGGGCGAAGATTTCTCAGTGATATTCGCATGCGTGTGATGTGTGTAGCGGTCCACTGGACGGTGTTGTGTCTCATATTGACAGCAGTCACCTGCCGTCACACTTGCTGCCGCTGATGAGGATTTGCCTATAAAAAGTGAGTATTCACAATGTTTTCATAGTTTTTACTTTGAAGATAGTTATTTTAAGGGTTTAAGAACTCTTCCTTTTTTTTTGTTTTGCTCCAGTGTATACCAGGGGTGTTTGTGATTAGGGAATTATCCTGATTTCTGAATTTTTGTTTTGGTGTGTGTCCTGATTTCAGGATTTAAAAAATATATATATATATATATTGTACAGTTTTTTAGAAGAAAAGAATTATGTGATTAAAATTTAGAAAGTATTTTTTATTAGTTTAAAATGAAAATTGCTTTTAATATTAGCATGATATTTTAGAGTATATTATTAATTATAATCAAAGTGTGTCCTTAAAATTTACTTTGAATATAGCTGTTTTAAAGTTTTAAGACTTTTTTCTTTTTGTTTTGTTTCAGTGTTTCAAAACTTTTTTCTTTAGTGTTGCTTCAGTGTCTATTTATACCAGGGTTGTTTGTGCATGGAGATTAACCTGATTTAAGGATTCTTTGTTTTAGGAATTTCCTGTTTTCTGAATTTCTATTCTGTATTCTGTAGTGTAGTGTGTGTAACTATTCTGTAGTGTTTTCTAAGAAAGAAAAACATTGTGTGAATGAAAATTACAAAGTATCTTTATTAATTTAATTGTGTTCTTAATATTAGCAAAGACTCTTAACGTATATTATTAGATAAAATGAAAATTTATAATTAAAATTGAAATCGTAATCCTGTTATTCTCTTTGTTTTCCCCATAATTTCCAGATTTTGTAAGTAGGATCACAAACTACCAGTTAAGTATTCTCTGAAAAATAACTAATTACAAAATAGATTAATTTCTTCCATTCGTATTAGAAAAGTCAGAATATTTTCATTTATTATTTTATTTATTATTTCTTTAAGAGCTAATTGTTTAAAGTTTAAAAAACTTTCATTTTGTTTTTATTTTGCCTTTGCCTCAGTGGTGATTTATACTTTCACTGAAAACTAACTGCAGTAAAACTCCAATTATCAAACTCAAAAAGAAAATATGTGTCTGGTCCTATAAAATTACCAGAATTTCTTTTACTGCATCTTTTTTTCCCCCAAATTTAACAAAAATAAAATCAAACTAATTCAATTTACGTTAAAACCGTCAATCCTGAAAGTGTCGAAAGTTAGTTGCAGGTTTATTTTGTTTTCTAAACATTTAATTTTAAATAATGATTTATAAATCTGTTTTTTTAAATGAAATCTTATAATCTGAAAACTGATAATATATAATACTAAATATTTTTTTTGTAATGTTATAATGTCTTTAAATAAATATTTAATAATTTATTTTATAACGTTAGTGTTTTTTTGAAACTTTGGTTTCTAAATAAAATACGCAGATTTTTTACAGTTTCTTTAAATTGAAAGTAGCTAATTTAAAGTTTGATATTTTATCCTGTTTTGACTTTCCTTGGGTGCTTATTTATACTTTCGCTGAAAATTAACTATAGTGACACACCGATTGTTATCCGGACTAATGTGCACCCAACTTAATCTGGATAGTTTGGCAATCACCAGAAAAGGTTTATATTGCTGAATAAAAATGTCTCTCAAATCGCTTTGGTTTAATAAAAACGTGTGACTATTGTACTCGATTTAAATTAGGGCTACTTTATAATACGATCACCTTTTGCACAAACAATTTAAAAATAACATACGGCACTTATATACATTTACAAGTGATAGCTGAACATCTCTAAAAATGTTAATTGTTTTATGGTAGACCATAAATACTAACTTAGAAATATCCAAATTCAGAATTCAAAATTTCCGCTTGTATAAATTTGGTTTAATAAAGAATTTCAAGGAAATTTTATTCTTACAAACGAATACTTAAAATTCGCATTTCAAATAAATTATTTTATTTCTCATTTACAATTTTTATTTTTTAATATCCACCCGAATACTACAGGATTTCGATGACTTTAGTTTAGATAATTGGAGTTTTACTGTAATTATTGAAATCGGAGAATTTCTTCCTTTTGTTTTGAAAAAAGTATTTTATTGTTTGGTTTTGTTTCCTCCTCAGGTGGTACTTTTAATGCTTCAAAACAGTCTCTGTTTTCGTTTTGCTTCAGTGTTTATTTATATTTTCGATGGAAACCAAATTATAAAATAGTAAATTGGTTCTTTTTTAACTGGAAAAATTTTGTCTTGGGTATAAATTTCTTTAAATACTTTTTTAAATTATTAATAACACCATTGTTAATTATTGTGTATTTTACCCTGCAAACTCACAAAAAAGTATTCTAAATATTTTGTTTATTAGAACAAAAGTTAAAATCTTAATTCTTCTCGAGATATAAAAATCATAAACAAAATTAATAACATATGTATATAAAAAAAGGCAACAGAAAGAGAATAAATATTTCCGTTAAATTACTTTAAGGGGACAGCTTAACTCAAAATTGAATCAAAAATCCGAGTTATTGATTAAAATATTAAATGAAAGCCTGTTTAATTGTAAATATTTTGACACCTCATTTTTACCCATACGGCAATCATATCGCGAGATATTGTAAATTTTGTTAATACACCCAGCACAATTACACACACAAATTAAAAGTTTAATTGTTTTTTTCCTCCATGTTCGTATTTTTTTCACTTTCATGTTTTAAAAATGCTAAGGTCTTTTTTTTTTGTATTTGTGATAGAGATTTAAAAATGTTTGCACATGCTCTTTATTATATATGTAATAAATCTGCGCATGGAATTAGCCTTCAGTTTTTTTATATTTTTTAAAATAAAAGTGTATGAAGATGTGTTACATTTCATCGTTTTATACTATAGACATCAATAAAAAATTATATTAAATATAATATTAGACTTATCTAAAAGTCCATGCGCAGTCTTGTGTAATACACATTTGAAAATATTTTTAAAAAATTGAGCAAAAGTATCAATATTTAAAAAAGTAGTAAGAATTTAAAAAAAAAATTTCAAAGTTTTAAAAAATTTTAATTAAATATGCAGTTTAAAAAAATATATTTTTTCAAAATGTACTTTTAGTTGAACTTTGAAATGCAGTGAGTTCACCACTTCAACTATATGTTTAAAAATAAATAAAATTGTTGAAAAGGTAAACTAGCCTCTTAAAACACTATTCCTCCAAGTTAAATTATTCATGTTAATAATTCATAATTCATGTTTTTTTTTTTTTTTTTTCTCGATAAAGATTCATGTGAAAGATGGCCAAAATGGATCTCGAAGAGGATATCTCATGATTTTTCAATGAAACACTTTACTAAATATAAAAAAAAAGGGTTCAAGAATAAATAAATAAATAATATAAAATAAAATAAGTTGAAAGCTATTGTTAAAAAACAATTTAAAAATTTCCGGGCCGCTAAAAGATTTTTGAATGAAATAGACAAACAGAAAATGTGTCACTAATGTAAATATAGTTTTCAAAAATTTCATTTTGTGCAATTGAAAATGCGAATATTTTAGATTCTATTAAAAAAAATCTTTTTAGTTCTTCATGCATGGAGCTTTCATGTTTTCTTATTCAAATTCCAAAACATTGATCAACTATATAATTTTAATTAATTTTTCAATATATTTTCAGCAGAAAAATTACGCTCGAAATTATTGAATATTTCGAGCAATGTGATTTATCACATTGCTCACTAAGCGTAGAACCAACAGAGTGAAAAATGTTCAAGCCTGAATTAATTGAAAAATTAATTAAAATTGTATATGTGTTCGCCGATGCTGGGTTTATCTGTGTCTCATGTTCACCGCAGGATTGTGTGCTCATGAAGACTATTCCATGTTGTGCTGCAGTTGCAGCCTTACCAATATATGTGAGTGCGATATGCTAAGGTGGGCATCGTCCTAATAATTTAAATTGTAGAGCACTTCGAGCGGAATTCCAAGGGTTCCGGGTTCGATTTCCGGTTTGGACATTTTTCACTCTGTTGGTACTACGCTTAGTTAGCACTGTGATAAATCACATATTAAATACTCATTGATCAACTACCGAAAAGATTTTTGTCTTAGATACTCGAAAATTAATTAACAATGAAAATTAACAGGTAATTGAAAATTAATTTTAATTTTATAAAAATGTGTGTTTTCGATGGTAAACGTACATTGTGAAACAATAACTGCAGTTTCGTGAAGATTCATAAAGATATTCAATTATAGCATTTAAAAAGGCACCTTAAATTGCAGTGTTGATTTCAGGGGGTGGCCCGGGGGGGACATCCCCCCTCGGAGATCTGAGATTTTGTGTTTTCAATGGTCAAAAAATGCAATACCCCCCCCCCCGGAACTGTATAATGTCCCACCCCCCGTAGTCACAGAAATCCCTCCCGGAGAAAAGTGTCTGAATTCAACACTGTTTAATATTCTAAAAGTAGCACAGAAGTGCGATGACAGTAAACCCTGGACAAAGGTGTTACTGTCAAAACCATGTCAAAAGTGTGTGATTTCACATTGTACATTAGAATGATATTAAAATGAATAGAAAACCATTTCTACAATAGTGACATATTTTATCTTTGTCTATTTCATTCAAAAATTCCATTATTTAGTTTGTGTAAAATATTTAAAATTTTTATGCATCCGTGGTTAAAAATTTAGTTTGTTAATCGTTTAAAAAAAATGAAGACTTTTACACAGAGATTTACATTTCTGATGACAATTTTAACTGTTATCAGAAATAAGTTTTGGCAGATAAGAGTATTGATTACACTGAAGCCACAGGTTTTATCACTTTCACTTTCCAGTATATTATATATCACAATTTTAATTATGATTAATGCTGCCTGATGACTACCTTTTTGTTATTTTGATATCTGAGAAATTGGTTTTCAAACATCAAACAATGGTGGTATTTTCTGAAATCTACCTAATTTTTAGAGGGAAATGAACCATTCACCTCCATTATTTAGTTTGTATAAAAATTTTGAAATTTTTTTGCGTCCATGGATAAAAATTTAGTTTGTTAATTGTTTCAGAAAAACTAAAGACTTTTACATAGAGTAAATTTGTCATCAGAAATAAGTTTTGGCCAGATAAGGGTATTGGTTAAGCCACAGATTTTACCACTTTCACTTTCCAGTATTATGTGTCACAATTTTAATTTTGATTAATTGTTGCCTGATGACCACCTTTTTACTATTTTCAGATCTGAGAAATTGGTTTTCAAACAAAAAACCAGCAAAAAACAATCGTGCTATTTTCTGAAATCTACCTAATTTTTACAGGGAAATGAAACATGCTGTTACATTATTTAGTTTGTACACAATATTGGAAATTTTTATGCATGCATGGATAAAAATTTAGTTTGATAATTGTTTCAGGAAAACTAAAGACTTTTGCATAGAATAAATTTGTCATCATAAATAAGTCTTTTTTTACATTGTAAATACTTGCAAATTTAAATACACTGCAGTAATTTCCTTTTTCTCTAAGCAACAATTTTTTAGTTAATGATGAAAATTGCGTAATATTTTGCATTGATATTTTTTTATTACTATTGTATGCTCTAATAAATCTAAATTTAAGTACTTTTTATCAAGCGTCTAATGAAATATTTAAAAAAAAGGATAATCTAATATTGATGAAGCAGTAGTTTCTATTGCATTATTTATTCATATTCTATTTTGGAGAAATTCTTTATTTTCAGCCAAAAATAAATTATATATTTTTGGTATATTTTCCTACATATTTAATTAATTTTCTTTTACTGTATCTGTCTTTCAATTTTTAACAAAAATAAAATTAAATTAACTGAATTCACAATAAAATCATTTTGCTGAATTTTCAAAAGTTATTTCGTATTTACTTTTATTTCAAAAATTTAAAGTAAATCACAATTTACAAATCTGCATTTTAAAATTAAATTCTATGAACTGAGTGAGAAATGAAAAAAAAAATGGGATACTAAGTGTTATTTAATTATGTACAATGTTAAATTTTTGTACTAAAATTGGCAGATATTGATTTGAATTTACCTCCATGTTTTCATACCTTTGTTTGTAAGACAAACACAATGATAAACTTACGAGTCAACCACTGGTGGTATTAATTTTTGGCTTATGCACCAATTCACTTTCCGCAGACATGGATCATTAGATTCCCCTACTTCTGCTCTTTCATAAAATAAAGGTTTTTTTCTTGTGCTTGATGATATAGGTTTTTATGCTGTCGGCTCTTAGACGAATACAAATCTATCAAAAAATTGTAGGTTGCAATTAATATATATATTTTTTTTAATATTAATTTCGAAATTATTATTATATATTTTTTTAAATTACAAAATCAATTTTCTTATGGTTGGGTTTTTTAGTATTATAACTACACACAAAATTATCGCATTAGGATTATAATTTCAGGAGGTATTAATAAAAATATGAAAGTGTAGTTTAACAATTGAAGGTCTGAATTTTGAATTTTTAGAATTCAAAAACTTACCAATTAAATGACTAGAAATTTCGTTTATAGGCATAGTTTGAACCGAAGATTTAAAATATATTGTCAAAATTGGGTGTTGCCCCTGAAAAAAACAAAATTTGGTCTGGTTTTGATTTGAAGATGGTCCCCTAAGCAAATTTTATATACATAATTTAAATGTAGACTTTATATCCAATCGATTAGTACCAGTAACTGCCTTCTATTATAATTAGTTGCAGAGTTAGTATGGGGTGTTTACTTTTTTTTTTTACACAACTGTGCATGCTTTGATGTTATTTTCGAAAGCATTTTATGAAATATTTTCATAAATTAATGTAATTGTAAGATATTTAAATTTTTTAATTTCCTATTTTTCTCGAAAAATATTCTACTTCTTTGTGATTTTTTTTTCCAAGAGAAATTTATATTAAGGTTTTTATTTTCATATTTATATAAATGTTTCATACGTATATTTAAAAATAGAATCATATGTAATTTTTCAGTTATTTTATAAGTTGATATTATAATTTTTAAATGATGCTATTTTTCGTTTATGCTACATTAATTAATAATTTTTTATTGTTCGTATTCTTATAGGCACACTTTAGTATTCCCATCTATTCATATGGTATATATAGTACACTCTTATTGTTATTAAGTAAATACTGGATCCACAAAAATTAACTTGGCGTTCCAATACAAGTTTTGTATATAAATTCTTGCATGTTATATAGCTGTTAATTTAGCTGTAAAAAACAGTTATTGTTTTAGCTTCTTTATTCACTTATTTAAAGCCACTGATATGCACTATCTTTCTGCTTGCATAAAATTATTGTATTAAGAAAAGACTCAATTCGTGGTCTTACTTTGAGACACCTGTACGATCAACTGCAATAATGAATTCTGTAACTGGAATTTAGTGACAAAGTAAAATATTGAAGTTGACATAAACTTTTTCTGCTTTATTTGAAATTAAAAACATATAAAATGAAGAATATTCATGCATTTCACTTTAATTATGAGACATTTTTCTTAATACCGAGACTAAACCGAGACTGAAATCCTCTCAGAATGTTGTTCATTCTCGCCCTTTTTTCTTTCTAAAAACACATTTTCGGGAACATAGGTGTTATATGCAACGTGATAATAACGTGACAAGAAACGTGACTGCCTGCAGCTGGAAGTTAAAAGCTAATTAGAATAACCGAGTTTTGATATTAATTTAGTGACGATCTGAACACAAAATATATTAAAGAATTTAAATTTCTGTACCAGAATCTGACTCAAAAATCTTTAACAGAAATGGAAATACCTTGAGTAATTGATACAAATGAATAATTTTTCCTTTTTATTCAAAGCACTGACATTTAAAAATTTTCATAAGTATAAAGTGTTTCTATATGTTTCAAACTAATTATTTAAAAAAATGGATATCATATGTCCAATTTAGAAATTTTAAACTCTACTGTATAATATATCTTAAATTGTTAATAGGTCTTTTATTTTTACTATAAACGTTGAACTGAAAGTGCTAAAAAAACTCTGAGCGCTTTTTTTTTTTCTTTTACCATGATTGTCTTTTGAGTTTTCATTTTAATCAATATAAAATAATGGGTATGCACTACTTCCACTGCATGATATTAATAAAGGAAATTTAATGCACTTTTAGATAAGAGTCGTTCCGCGAACAATTTTTCATTCGTTTTCAATATTTCATCAAGCTTATCTATAAATTAAGATTTTTGCTATTTTTGAAATTTTGTGCATTCAATTATGCATGTAGTATATTTTCTAATTTATAAAAAATTTTTGCAAATTAGCGTTACAGGAAAAGCTTAAAATATTGAAGTAGTGTAAACATATTTATAAAAAGAAATCCTCCATATGCCAGAAATACAACGTTGAGAATTAAATAGTTTGCAAGGGTTGTAATAAAAAAACTGTTGTTTCAGAAAAATCCGTGTTATGGTAACTGTTTTTTTTTTTAAGAAAAATATTGCTTATAATGTCTTTCAGTACATTAAATAAGTAAACACTAAACTTGGATCATTTGTCATAAAATATCAGCACACTTTTCAGTCGAACTCAAAAGTTGAACATTTAGATTAAAAGAATACGATCATAAATAATGCTAATATTTATATGCAAGTATTTATATAACTAATACAATATTTATCAAAGTACCCGTATAAATGCGTGTTAATACCTCAAAAGTAAGGCAAACGAAAATGACTAAATGATATGTACATTCAAAATTGTAAGTACATACTAACATATCTCAACGTTATCTACGCATGGAGGTATTAAAAAAATATTAACTTTTATCCAAATTACGCACTCATAACTGTTATTAATGGTAACAGTTTAACCCAGCACCATATTAAAACAAAATAATAATCATTTAAAGTAATTTTTTATTATTTATTAGATGAAAATTTCGTTATGATATTCATTATTAAAAATTGTTCTAAAATAACTGGATGTAGCGAAAAATGCGCAATTATGCATGTTAAAATGCAATATGAAAGATGTTTTGTTTTGGGGCATACTTCCAATAAATCACATCTTATAGTCTTTATTTTTCAATAGATTCTTTGTAAATAATATATTTTCCTGAAAGTAAGTGAGCAAGCAATTTCTTTTCTTTTGTTGAAAGGATACATTCTTATCTTTTAAAAATATCTAGTAGCAAGATATTTTTTCTTTTGTTACTAGAGCCTAAACTTTTAATCTTAAAAGTTAATATAACATTTAAGGAAAAATTAAAATATTTTTAAAGATTTCACCCAAAATTAAAAGCAGCTATATATTTACATATAAATATGTGTATTGCTGCATGGACATTGGTAGGTAGTTTCACAGGTGGTATTGTATGCAGTGTTAATGAGCAGAATATATACAGTGCACTCCCGATTATCTGGGTTAATCACCGGGAGAGGTCGCACGGACAATCGAAAAACACGGATAATCCGAAAACTCCTTTTCATTAAAGAAAAAATCAACATCAGTACAAAAATATATAAATTACTTATATTTGCATGCTGTATAACATCAAACTAGGAATTTTCCTTTTAATATTTACTGCTTAAGAAAATCTGTAAGGCACCTTTGCTTCTGTTGTTTGTTCATCGCTTGTCTTATATCGGCACGTACTTTACGAAACGCAGTAATGCCACCGTAATCAAATCCTATTTCTCTCATATGGTCTAACAAAGTTTCTACAGATTGTAGAGCAGTAGAATGAGAAATTGTATTTCTGTGTTTCCGGAAAAGATTCTAATTTACATCAACATCTATTTTACATGCATGATAAGCATGAAAATATTTGTCTTTAAAAATTTTTTGTGAGTCCGGAATGAGCACGGATAATTCGCAAACCAGATAATCCGCGCACGGATAATCGAGAGTGCACTGTATTAGGGAAAGAGGGGGCGGGGGCATGTGAATAGGGTTTGAATTCCGTTTAGGGAAATTTCCACCACTTTTTTCAAGAAGAAAATTTCCTGTTAATTAACCGCATTCTGAGATTCAATAAAAAGAAAATTAATTTTTTAGAAGTGGTGTAAGTTTGCCTAGATGATAATCAGGGCAAGTTCACGCGTGCCCCCCTTTCCCTAATTGAAAAAAGTTTCCATTTTCTAATATTAATAATTTAATTAACTCTGCATCCAATTTTAAACTTCGTTTATATGTCGTTTATTCGTCATTTCTACTGTTAAACTCGATACTACACTTTAAGAGATACTGTCGAAGTCTGTGTATTTATAACGTTTTTATATTTTTACAATGAAAGTATGCAATTTCTAAACAAATATTGATTTATATATAAAAGGGATACAGGGTTAAAATTTTGATATTTAAGCAAAAATATTAAAAGTTATCAATTATATTAAGCTGAAAACTGTTTATTTGCAGAATAGATTTAGAATTTCTTTCAATTATTTGCTGCTTCTTAAATAAAAGTGAAAACAAAAATTTGTGAAATTACTTTACAAATATTCTGATATTTTCTTATTTTTTTAACGTTTCAAATAAAAAAATCATTTTTCTATTACATTTCCATTAAAATGTTATTCAAGAGTAATATTTGAATATGGCGTGATGTAACTGTTTTCATTTTATTCTTACACTTTAAAACAGCATTCAATGGACTTTAAATTACAGAATAAGTCATTTAAATGTACAGGAAATCTCTTTTCTGTTATAGATCAGTCCTTTATAGTAGGGATGCACAACCTGTGGCCCGCGATGGGGTAACGTGTGGCCCGCGGGCCAAAAGTGGCCCGCGATGGGGTAACGTGTGGCCCGCGAACTCCGTCAATTTATAACTGGAAAAAATTGCAATTTTTGTCCAAAAGTCGCAGGAAAAAATCGTGAATTTCGTCAATTTGCCGCGGGAAAATTTGAAAATTTTGTTGGTCAAATAAGAATCGCGAATTTTGTTGATCGGCCGATGAAAAAATCGCGAATTTCGTTGATTGGGTGCGGAAAAATTGCGAATTTTGACCAGGAAGCACGTAAAAATCCCTCAAATTTCGCTGATCGGGATCGAAAAAATCGCGAGTTTTGTCGTTCGGTCACGGAAAAATCGCGAATTTCATTGGCCGATTACGAAAAAATTACGAATTTTGTTTGAAAAATTGGCAATTTACTGGGAAAAATTGCCAATTTCGTCGGTGAGTTAAGATTTGGGAATTTCGTAGATCGGGCGCGGAAAAATCGCCAATTTCGTTGATCAGGTGCGGAAGAATAGCGAAATTTGTCGGTCAGGCATAGAAAAATTGCAAATTTCTTGATCGGTCACCGAAAAATCGCGAATTTTGTATTTGAAGAGTGGAAAAAAATCGCAAATTTCGCCGATCGGGCACGGAAAAGTCTGGATAGGAATTCAATCGGGCTAGGAAAAATCGCAAGTTTTGGCGAAAGGGCTCGGAAAAATCGTGAATTTCTTTGGTCGGGCACGTAAAAATCGCGAATTTTTTCAATCAAGCGTGGGAAAATCGCAAATTTCGTTGATCGGGCACGAAAAAATAGTCAATTTTGTTGATGATGCGCGAAAAAATTGCGAATTTTCTTGATCGACTGCGGAAAAATCGTGAGTTTCGAAAGTCGCGTTAAAAAAATCGCGAATTTCGTCAATTTGCCGCGGGAAAGAAATGCAAATTTTGTCAGCCAGTTGGGAATCGTGAATTTCGTCTATCGGGTGTAGAAAAATCGCGAATTTTTTCAATTAGGCGCGGAAAAATCGGAATATCCGGATCGTTTATCCGGAATTTCGTCAATTTGCCGCGGGAAAAATTTCGTCATTCCAGAATCGCGAATTTCGTTGATCGGGCTCTTAAAAACCGCAAGCTTCGTCGAACGGACACAGAAAAATCTTGAGTTTTATCAATCGGGCTCGGAAAAATCGCAAATTTTGTTGGTTTGGCACGAAAAAATCGCGAATTTGTCGATCAGGCTCGGAAAAATCGCAAATTTCGTTGTCAGGCACAGAAAAACCGCGACTTTTCTCGATGATGCGCGGAAAATTTGAAAATTTCGTTGATTGTATGCGAGAAAATCGCGAGTTTCGTCAGATTATCACGAGAACAAATTGCAAATTTTGCCAATTTACCGTTTGAAAAAATCCCAAATTTCGTCAGAGTGAGTTAAGAATCAAGAATTTCGTTGATCGTTCGCGGAAAAATCGCGAATCTCGTCGGTCAGGGGTAGAAAAATTGGAAATTTCGTCGTTCTTGCACGAAAAAAAAATCGTCGTTTTTGCCGATCGTGATCCGAAAAATCGCGAATTTCGTTGGTCGGGCACGAAAAAAATTGCGCATTTTGTCGATCATACGCGGAAAAACAGCAGATATCATCGATTGGGTGCAGAATAATAGGAATTTCGTAGACCAGGTGCAGTAAGATAGCGAATTTCGTTGATTCGGTGAGGAAAAATCGCTAATTTTGTCGATCCTGCGCGGAAAAATCTCAAATTTCGTTGAAATGGGGACGGGGAAATCTCAAATTTTGTCGACCAGGCGCGTAAAAATCTCAAATCTTTTTAATTGGCTCTTCCTGCCCCCTTCGTTCAATAAGTTCGCATTTTTTTTTTCTCCGCACCAGCCATTTTCATGCCTATGTTTGTTTTTTAGCACTTTTAATAAAACAAAATTTACTCCCACGAATAAAGTCCAGGAATATTAACACTCTTTCAAATTAATCGTTGTTATATATACAAACGTAAACTTTTGATATATCCTTGCCAACTGAATTGGATATGTTGACAGGGTAGGGGAACCTAGAGGGGTAACACCCCCCCCCCCCACCTCTCCGAAATAGAATTCTCTTCGTGTGACTGATGTGGCCCTCGACAACCCAGACATTTTTGAAAGTGGCCCTTCTCTTAAAAAGGTTGTGCACCCCTACTTTATAGTATTGCAAAATGCATTTATTTCTAAATTAAAAATGAATTAACAATCAATGTTTAAAATTAAATAACAGTTAATAGTCAGTGCCTCAGATGATAGTCTTAGTTAATAGCCTTAGTTAATGCCTTAATTTTAAAAACTAAGTATGTTAATTGCAATTTTTCAATTGACTATATGAAAGATCAAGGGGAAAAAGACGATAGCCATAGTTAGATGCATGATAGATATTCATCATTCTTTCTTTTACGAATGCCAACCTTTATCGCTCTTCACTCTTTATATTAATCTCTAGATTTTTCTTTCAAAGGACATTCATCGCTCTTCCCCACATTATAGCTATTTCAACGTGGATTATCTTCATTTTTTAAGTCTTCCCAATAATAGCACGCTTCTCAAGCAGACTAGTTTCACTCTCATTTCAAATTACACAAAATTGGACTATCATCTTTTTATCACTGATTCTTCTTCCTTGAATTAATTACTGATTATGTTTATCCTAAATAAAACGAAAACCACATTTATAAAATTACACGTATTATATAAAAAAAAAAAAAAAAAAAAAAACATTAATAAAGGTAATTTCACTTTCGAAACCAGTTCCGAAAGTGAAAGTACCTTTATTAAAAAAATGTGCAATGGAAATCGAAAAGTAAAAAATAACCATATTAGAGATAAATTTCAGCTTTCCTATGCAAAAAAATCGTTTAAAAATATTCAAATTTAAACGAGAAATTCGAAAATAATCTGTCCATATATGTTTAATATTAGCGAAAGGGTGTTTTTAATTGAGTGAAGTGTCCCCATATGATAAGTATATTATTTGAAAGCATTTTATATCTGTTATTTTTTCTCTTCTTACATGTAAAATTGTGAATAAAGCACCAGTCGTAAATAGTGTAACTGTCCAGAAAAGAGCAAAATACTAATGTTATTAGCTCTTTAATTTGTTTATAATGCTAAATAATAATTATTATAACACAATATGGAAAACCTAAGTACGTATCTGAAGATAAATCATAAAAGAATTGACCATTGCTCAACGTTTTAAAAATCAAGTGTGCTAAATCTATAAAATTATATTTAAATAACCCATACATTGCAGTGATAACTGCAACGCAGTAAAAAGTTATATCAGGCTCAACAGTGGGAGGTTTAATATTAGGAATGAATAACTACACACGATTAATTTTAACTAACACATATTTAGTTCTCTTTTAATCAGCACCACCAGGTTCTTTCTCTTACTTTCCTATTTACATACATAAAATTTAGAAACTAACTTTGTTGATACTTGCGACAGTTCCCCGGGAAAATATATAACGAGTTCATTACAAATTTCTATAAATCTTTAAAATTTTCAAGGTACATACACTCCTCGAAGTTCCAAAGGGGTCTGGTTTCCGGTATTTCAGATAAGACATTTTCTATTAAAATAGTAATTAAAGCCTTTGTGCAGGATTGCTAAAAAGCAGAAATCCAAGGTTTAAAAATGCATAAATAGTACGTGAAAAGCAGCAAACAGCTGTTTCGAATCTACTTACTTTGCTACTATCTACAACTATCTAGCACGCTGTGTCTTGCTCTATCTTGCACTGAGGAAGAATCTTGCTTGTAGATTCGAAACAGCTGTTTGCTGCTTTTCACGTATTATTTGTGCATTTTTAAACTTTGGTTTTCTGCTTATTAAGACATTTTTTATTTGAAATTTCAATGATAGAATCTGCAATCACCTCGTTTAATCACAAAGTTCGTAACATTTTCTGCGATTAAATAATGATAAAAATTCTGTGGCACTGTATGCACCATGGGTCTTTTATTAACCCTTCACCGTACCGCGTGCCATATCTGGCACATACCTAATAACATTACGTTATTAATTATGTGCCATGGATTTAGCGGGCATTATCGCTGTCCCTCATCAGGAACATTCCAAAGTATGGAATAATAGTTATTTTGTCCATTTTAGATGTGTACACTGGACAACAAATCAGGAACTTCGGAAACAAAAGAAATTTCGATCAGACTATTAACGGTAAAATTTGCTTTCATTATTTTTACTGAATATTTAAAAATATTAATATAAAAGAAGTTGCAGAGTATTATACAGATAAAATTGATTAATTTAAGCCCATTTATATGCAAAATATTGCAATATAAAATTTTAAAACCGTAATTTTGTATGTATGGCACACACCATAAAATATCAAATTTTAGCTGAAAATTAAAAATTTAATTTTTTTTTTACTATTTTCCCCATTAGTAAGCCTATATATAGATGTCAAATAAGTTTTTTCATAAAGATAGAAAAATTCGTGCAGTGAAGGGTTAAAACGTAACTCATAAAGTAACCCTTTGTGACTCAACAACTCCGGTTTCAAAAATATTTACTCAGATGTTCGAATACACTATAATAAATAGATAAAATATAAAAAATATAATTATGGCGCATAAAATATATATATATATATTGACTAAAAGGTAATTATTTCACATTTGCAGTAAGCAGAAAATTACACACTTTTGTAAATATTCTCAATTTTCTAATACAAAATTGTAATTTGTATGAACTTAATTTTGTAAAAAATCAATTTTTAGGCATCTCCAGCCTTTTTAACCTTACGAAACTTACTATTCTTCCGATTCCTACAGGAAAACTGGTCAGATTTTTTTTACAGTGTATTAGTTTGTCGAATGATTTTCCCGTCACATTATATTGAGATTATGCCTTAAACAATGGCACTTACGAATACGCATTATATTACAAGCCTATTTTATCTAATAGGCTAAAAATGTGGAAGTGCATATTTCATACAGTTATCATGTAAGCACAGCACCTCACATTTGTAATGAAAATAAATAAGCTGTATATGACACTTACAGCTCTGAAAACCTCCACTGTATCTATTACACGGAATAGTAATTATTATAATGATAGAATGGATGTTACGTGTATAGTTACTTTGATTTAAATGTTAAGTCACGGGTCGCGTTAATTAATTGGTTAAATTAGTGAGTTAGTGTTATATTCAAATTTATCACGATAAATTTTTTTGAAATGAATTTCTATAAGAATATTTTCTGTCAGCAGTACTTTGATACTAAAAAAAAAAAAACAAGAAAAATGCGTGTGGTATAAAATAGTTTATGTTTTTTACCCTGTTCTAAATAAAGATAATAAAATTTTATCAAACAAAATAGATATGATTAAAAAAAAAACTAAAGTGCCAAATAGATGAAGTTTATATTTTCAACAAATTTGTCTATTATTTTTAAATGAAGGAAATAAAGGGTATAACATGATAGGTTTTAGCTGAATTTTAAAAGTAAATAATCGAACCCTTACTTTGAAACTACGGCTTTTATTTTTATTTGTCTTCAAAACGGATGCAATACAAAATGTCCTCTACTATTTATTTATCACCTTCATTCAGCATATCGCTCTAAATTACGTCATTTATCTAAAAGAGGTTGCAATATATGAAAGCAAAAAATAAATCATTGCAATGCAAACTGCAAGAAAAATATTATATTAATAAAGAAACATTTTCTTAGTAATATTCATTGTAGCTATTTTGTGAAGTTATCTCTTAGTTTCATTTTTGTCAAGAACATATGTAATATTATAAATTTATTTTACAATTTTCGCAATAAAAATTTATTATAATGACTGACTATAAATGAAAATTTAGTTTCCTTCCAGATTTTCTATATCAAATATCGTTTTTTAAGCACTCATTCTATTCTGCAACATACTCCATGTCATCTAACGATTTCTTACCATTTTGCAATTGAAAACGATTAGAAAATATATTAGAAAATACATATTGCTACTTTTTGTGTTTGAATTTTTTTTTTTTTTAATATCGATAGTTCAGAAAGTTACAATAAGAAAATATGAGCTAGCCCAGAAAACATGTTAAATCATTTGATACTGTAGTCGATTGGTAACAAATGGCATCTCGTGTGCCCTAGCTTGGAAAATCACACAGTAAAATATATATGAATTACTGCCACTTATTCAGCTGGCATTATTTTAAACCTAATTGTACTGTGATGTATTTATGGGGTATAGTTTAAGCCTTTGTCATTAATTTTATTATTGAAAGGAAACGTCATGAGTTTTTGAGAACTGAGAGTGAGTAGGGTAATTTTATTGTTGAATGAATTATTTGAAGAGAATCTGCTGTGCTCAGCTGTGCATCTAACTACGTTTCAAAATATAATGCATAATCTAAAAATTAATATAAAGATCATACATTACTAATTACGAAAAATTAAACATGACATTTTATCAATAGTTGAGAAATATTTTATTATTATTAACCCCTTAACCTACGATTTACGTCTAACAGCTCCACGGTTTGGCAAATCCATAGCTACCACTAAAATTCAATAGAGATTTTTGCCTTGTTTAATCATGGAATTTCGACGATTAAATTAAACTATATTTACTGTGAAATTTTAGTGGTAGGAAGAATTTACATTTGGCTCGATCATCGTAAGCGGGCTATGCCCGTCATTGTAGGTTAAGGGGTTAATATTATAAGGTTTCTTCATCAAATGCAGCTTACAAAATTTTCGTCAAAAGACGTCTTATAATGACGCCTGAAATATTCTATTACATTTAATACCACTTTCGTCAAAAGTATAAGTTAAATACAATTATATTAGAACTGAATTATTTTGTTGATTCATTAAGGGAAGACTCAACTGGGACTCCACGCCCACTCACATTAATTTATTATATGATATATATTTATATATATTTATATATATTATTTATATATATATATATTATTTATATATATATATATATTGTTATATATTTATTTATTATTATTACCACTCACATTTTATACTCATTTATTATATGTAACTAAATTTTATCCAAGTGTTTATATATACTTTACAGGGCGACTATTTGTATATTCTATTCGCAACACTATTTTAAGAAAATAAATTTTGTAGTATATTTCTCTTGCAGATGTTGTCAAAATGTATGTGAAAAAGTTTTGTTTTTAAAAAATGGTGCGAGATAGAATAAAATAATAGTTGCCTGTGGCAGCCCTGTTTTTAATTCATGAGTTTGATAAAACTGTGCAAGAATTTCACACAAGTTAGAAGTATCTAAGTTTTTTAGCTCTCCATAAAATTGTAATTTTTACCCAATTAACTCCTAAAGTACTCGAGCGAGTTCGATAAAAAGGTTTTGGTGGTAGAGCATAAATATAAGATCCTATGTCGCAGACAGCTTTAAAAATTTTAATTAGTTAAAATTTCAAAAAAAATTCTGAAAAATGGAAAATTTCTGAAAAATTGCCATTGCTCTCAAAAATAGTTTTAGTCGCAGAAAAAACTGTCTGCTATAAGTATTGAGCATAGTCCAGTGAATATGGATTCCTAATTTAATCAGAATCCGTGCGGTAGTTTCCGAGAAAACGGGTCTTAAAGCTCTCATATTTCCCATAGGATTGCACCCAGTCTTCTCTTCCCTTAAAAGTATGTAAATACTCTCTATTTATAAGCCTGAAACTTTCTATTACTTTTAATGCAGGTTCCAAACCAAATTGTACGTTAAAGACAATTGAGACGTTGACATATGGGAAGGGGAGTAAGTGCCAAAAATTAAATTTTACAGCAGAGGCCACTTTCTGCTCCACTGTTTGGAGAGTAGCTCCAATCCGCAAAGAAGATTGGAGTCTTGGAGATAATCTTAACTAAAATATCCTTAGGAGAGTAACTCTTATGACTTCGGCATGGGAGTTACTATCTGAGCCATGATGCAGCCATCATATAAAATCAAATAAACGGGATATGTACTTACTCTGTTTTTCATGCTATTGACCTTGGTATTTACTATTTTATCAACGAAAAATCGGAAAAATGGATTTTTGTCACTTATTCCCCTTTCCATGTTAACGCCTCAATTGTATCAGAAGTGAAATGAATTAATGATCTTTTTTTAATTATCTAAGCACTCTCCAGTCATAAGTCTGAAATTTTCTACTACTTTTAATGCAAGTTTTTTTAAGTGTATGTTAAAGACAATTGTATCAGAACTAAAAAAAAATTACTAAATTATTAAAATTATCTAAACATTCTCTATCCGTACGTGTTAAAATTTCTATTACTTTTTTGCAACTTTTAATAAAAGTATCTGTACGTGTGAAACTTTCTATTACTGTTTTTGCAACTTTTAAAAAAGTATCTGTTCTCAAATCCAAAAGGGCTACTTTCTGACGCATTTTTTAATTCATTTTCGTTCGGAAACAAATGAAATTAGCAGGTGTTGTTACTCAGAAACTGTGTAATCGAAAGACGTTTTCCAATTTTTGATAAACGCAAAAACATCTTTCAGAAAATACTGCCAAAGTTGTCGTGTTGAAAAAATTTCCGAATGTGACAACTAGAGAAAGGAAAAACCTGTCGTCACGTAAACAAAATCGCTAAGTAATTTATTTATCAAAAAGATGGAATACGCTATTCAATTCCAAATCGGTTAAATAGTCAGGAATGCGAGTTTTATGCATTTACTTTAAAAATTGAGTCAATAAATGTCTCAGAACGTTTCGCTTTGTTGAGCAGGGAATTTGAGAACCACCTTAAGATGCCATTCCAGTTAATGAGACAATTTCGTTTTCCTCATCATTTTCTGTTCACAGTTAATTTTAACGGCATCGTTTGATGCACATTTCTCATCGAATAATGCGGTCATTTCTTCACAAAATGACCAGGAAGCATCTAAATAAGTTTTGAACATTGTTTCTTCAAAAGCAACTTTAGTGGAATTTTTGTTATTAACATATCAAAAAATTTATCAGTCACAGTGCTGAAGAGAAAGAAACATTCCACTGCCAAAAGCGTAACCGGCTCAAAAACTGTTACCGGTGCGTTCTTTTTTGTGATTTAGAAAAAATCTGCTAGAATTTATATAATTTGCTCTTCTCAAAATTGTTTGATATAAAAGACGAAATTTTCGAGTGGGGTCGCAAAACTAGAAAATGGTGTGATAACACGATTATTCGTTCAACTATCTCAAAGAATTTTCAAAAACATAAACATGCTACATCTAGAAGCTTAATTAACATGTTAAAATTGATTAAAATTTCAGACATTTGATAAAATACTAAAATAAAATTTAAATACAATAAAAATTTGACATTCCGTATTTAATTTTGAATCCCTCATCAGTATGTAACTTTATAAGTACACAAAAAGAACCTAAGTGAATCAGTCAAACTTACAGGCAGAGTGAAAGAGTACATTCAGGTGGGATCCGACTGCTTCTTTTATAGTCTTTTCAGACAATTTTCTGAACTCTCTAGGACAGGCATGTCAAACTCTTTTACCGCTGCGGACCAAATCGAGTATTAATACAAAGACGTGGGCCACCAAAAAAAAAAATATTTTTACAACTGCATAGCATAAAATTGTATGTATAAAACACAGACATGTTAAAGAAACATCCAGAAATATAAAGAAAGTTCCAAAGTAATTATTATTCATAGTTTATTTTACAGAAAGGGTAAAAGAAAAAGGGCGTGATGTGGCTGATGGTGATAGGTCGATTTTATTAATCAAAGTTCTTAGCCCTTTTCTTTCGCCAGTGATAATTTCTAAATCTAAACAATTGCCATACATATTCCTCACAATTAAACTTTTCTGAACCTTCTAGATCTGGCATGTCAAACTCGTTTAACGCTGTGGGTCAAATCAAGTATTAATAAAAAGCCGCGGGCCACACACAAAAAAAATATTTTTACAACTGCACAGAATAAAATTGTATTAATAAAACACAGACATGTTAAAGAGCCATTCAAATATATAAAGAGAGTTCCAAAGTTATTATTAGTCATAATTTATTTTATATCATTTTTCGTAAAAATACGTGACATTACGTTTCATCTACTAAATCTACAAAATTAAATTTAATTTTCTCAACTGTATTTGTTTTAAAAAATGATAATACATGATGGTTTGTTAATCTTTATCTAACAACGGTATATCTCTCAATCTTTCGGATTTTTCCAAGTAAAAATCTTGTTCGTAACTTATTTGATTTCATTTGTTAAATGCATTTTCTGGATCAAATTATGTTTAGTTGACTTGATAAATAATAAAAAATTGGCAGCTACGGGAAGATCTCATACAAAAGTGTGCTACCAAGCATAACTAAATTATGCTTAAATGAAGACTATAATTTAAACAAGTTGGAAATTCCTCGTCAAACGTGGCAAATGAGGTGCGTTCGTACTATAACTAGTTTTATAATTATTTTTTGCACCCCATATTGTACTAAATGTATATTTTTTTGCACTTCATAAGTGCCTAGTCCGTAGCATCATTAAAATGCACTTGCAATATATATTTTTTTTTTCCATTCCCCGTAATGTAACGGAAAACCTTTGACTGTCCCTGTAATTAAACTATACATCCGATTTTCATAAAATTTGAAATGGCTCGAAAAATTATGCAACAATCATATATTTAAAATTTCAGACCATTCGGTTGGGTACTTTTTGCTCTGTTATATGCGAACGGACAGACGGACTGAACGACGACTATAGGTGCTTACGTATTTTTATAATTACGAACACATCTAAAAATAGATCGATTGATGAATAATTATAGAAATTTGGAAACTCCATATCCATATATTTCCACTCTAATAGAGAATCACACTGAATTTTGATTTACTGTTGTAATAAATTCTAAATTATTTCAATGTCAACCATTAGAAGTGAAGAAAATAGATTGAACTAATTTTCACATTATGCTTGTAATTCAAAAATCTTCTTTTTAATTTATTTTTTAATTTATTTAATATACTCTAAAAATTCCTACTTATTCGTAGATCTGAAAATGATGATCGCTCTTAATACCTGGCAACATTTAAAATGAAACACTTTTCCCTTTTAAAAATTGTTTTGTCAAAATAATAAATTATATTTGAAACACTAATACTATCAAATAACATAAAAGCATTATGAAATTTACTCACGTGATTTGTAGTTTCAAATGAAAGCTCCAAGTACTTTGTCTGTTGATGGTCTTTTAAACATTTGTCGATTTAAAGTATGTGTTGAGTTGAGTTCTGACGGCCGATTATCCACTCGAGGGATATAGGCGTTAGGGGGAGTGTCAATTGGGGGTCTTTCTAAGGGAACCTAGCTCGTATTTACTCAAGGTCTCCCAAGGTTCAAAGAAAACCACGAACGGTTAGGCCGACGAGCGCGATTGGGTTCGAACCCAGCACCTCCCGTCAACCAGCTTCGAGAGCAGAACCGCTCAGCCACAGGGGGGGGCTTTGTCGATTTAAAAAAATAATAATAACCTTGTTTAACAGTTAGATATAAACAGTTAAAACTGTATGATGCCAAGCCGTCAAATATCTGTATAAAAAGGTAAACCGGTTTTTCTTCACTACTCATATTTCCAAGATATTTTATTAAATGACGGTGATTAAGCATGCGCCTACGAATATAATATAAGGCTGCACCATAAGTTTTTAAGAATATATCTGGCTTTTATAAATCTATCTGGCTTTTATAAATCTATCTGGCTGAATATATTACGTTCTAGCAACGCACGGTGGGTGATTTACCGATTCTAGCTGGCCAAAATTATTTTTGGCGTCAATATATTCGTATTGTCATGAAATTGAAAAATGTTATTGATATAAACTATTGAATGTTAGGTATTGCAAAATGTGGGGTGTAGCAGTCATAATGTCGTTACAAAGACATTCAAAAGTATTTCATTACATTACGGTCTATGGGGGAAAATCTAACCTAATTAACCTTTTCTTTTTATTTAGGAAATTTAAATATCTATATTTAAATTTCCGAGCTTCCTGAACAGGAAATTTAACAAGCCTTACCAATCCCCATCCTTCATTTTAAACTCACCCTCTACCAAGTGCTCTCTGGCCGAGTGGTTAAGATGCTTGATTCGGAGCGCGTGGTCACATGTTCAAAACCAAGTGGGTCCACAGAGGCGGGGTCGTCGCGAAACAACTTCCTTCTCTCCGATTAAATAAGGCAAAATTTACAATAAAAAATAACTGGTGGGAATAATAAAGGAGGGTTAATTAGTCGGAAAAATGCATCCCCGAGAAAATCTCGGGTTCCGCAGCGAAAGGGTTAAGTTATGTGTTTGTCAGGAATTGCAAATATAAAAATAAAATAAATAACTATACAAAAGTCAAGAATGGCAACAGAAATCACACTTCTAATAAAAGAAAATCACATGTAACAGTTATTGATAAGTTTCCAGATATTTCAACTTCCTTAATATTTTCTGTTTGTTTAAGTGAGATTTTTTTTATGCAGTATTAAATACCATGTATTTTTAAAATTATTTGTAAGTACGTACTTACTGTTAGTGAAAAATGCTATTTTAGTTGTAATACCTACCAAAAGAATGTATATTTTAAGTTATGCATACATTATGAAAATAAAAATTTTTATTGATAAATAGAATTTTTGTTTTAATTGATTAAAAAAATTAACATTTTTATTTATGAGTTTATGTAATATCAATTCTGGTATTTATGATTTTAAATTAAGGCATTTTAATGTAAGAAATTTTTAAAGGGAACTTTAATTATTCGTTGCTAAAATTGTGTAATTTTAAGACATGATTTCTCCTGCCATAAATGTATATTTCAAGTTAAACTCTCCGAAAAATATGAATCCCAATTCTTTAATTATTTTTGTATTTTTATTTTTTACTGCTAAAGTTGTAATTTTAATGTAATTTTTTCTGCCATAAATATATATTTCAAGTTAAAATCTTCGATAAAACCGCAAATCAAATGTTTTGAATATATTTTAAATCAAGGGGCAAAAAGGTCGCCCGCTGGCGTGGTCAGTAAGCGGAGGCTGCTGTCACCCCGAGGGCCCGGGTTCGAGTCCCTGGGTAAGGCATGGATGTAATTGTGAATGTCCCATTGTAGTTATATAATATATGTAATGGAAAATAAAATTTGTTGTTACTTGTTGTTGTTTCTGTATAATAAGGATCATTCGAGGCGACAGCCATTGTAGCTATAGGCCCCAAAGCATTCTCCACTTCGGTGGACTTCAACTGTCAAATGTCAAATGGCAAATGGCAAAAAGAAGTAAAAAAAAATAAATAAATAAATAAATAAAAAGGAAAGAAAAGAAAGCACCAGTTTAGTGACCCTTCTATGTTTAATTATTGAATGTATAATTCAAACAGCCATAACAAAATATTACAAAACGGAAATTTCTAGCACTGTTTCTGATGCACACATACAACTACTCGAGTTGGTTCGTTTGTTAGCTCAGATCTCTTGCGGGATTCATCTTATGAAGCAGGGCCGTAGGGAAGAGTTGTTCCGCGACAGCCCCGACAGAGGAATGAGATACTTTTTTTTTTTCTTTTTCTTCTTCTTCTTTTTTTTTTTTTTTAACTCCTTTTTTCAGATTAAGAAAATTTTCTGTCCAAGAGCGGGAAAAAAAGCACAGATATTTCTTCAATTCTCGGATATATACCGATAGCAGTGCTTCCAGGAATATTTCCGTGAATTGAAGAAAGTATTTCTGAGAGTTTAGAATTTTCTCTAAATTCGCATTTTTAACATAAAGATGTTTTAGCTATTCAAATTTGTCACCAAAAAAGCGATACCTCTGCAGAATAAATGTTTAGCCATGTTAAGGTGGTTAAAATGAGAGAGATATCACGAATATTTAAATATGAATAAGAAAGAAAATTATGAAACAAGGAAAAAAGAAAAAAGAAAAGCTACAGCTGTAATTATAATGTTAAAAGACAAAAAAATTTAAACTTACACAACAAACTGCTTCTGAAACCACACAGGACCCACCAGTGAACGAGAGGTTCTGCTCTCGAAGCTGGTAGACGGGAGGTGCTGTGTTCGAACCCAATCGCGCACGTCGGCCTAACCGTTCGGAGTTTTCGTGGTTTTCTTCGAACCGTGGATTTCCATGCGGAAATACGGGTTAGGTTCCCTTAGGAAGACCCCCACGGAGGGCACTCCCCCCCCCCATTAGGGCCTATATCCCTCGTTTTGATAATTGGCTGTCATAAACACAATCATAAACTGAAATCGCATAAATAAATGATATGATAGCAGAACTGCTTAAATTTTTTTTTAAATGTTTAATATGTGTAAATTGAGTTATATAAACAAAAAGTTACTTTGAATCCATCTGAGTTTTTTTTTTTTTTTTTTTTTTGTATGTTTAATTATTTTCAATTTGTCATCGTTTTTTATATTTCAAATATCAATATCAAATGATATAGATTTTTCTTTTTAATTTTATAGGCTATTTTAATTTTCAGTGGTAAGTTTATATTTTGTTTAATCATTAAGATCTAGAATTGTAATTCGCATTTCTAAAAATGTCGTAAATTGTGGTCAAAGAATTATAGGAAACTAGCGAAATTATAGAAACGTTTTCTACTTCGAAAAATCATATCATACGTTATTAAAATCACGTGAATATATGACATAATATATATACTTACATTCATGCACTTTAATAAAAGCAGCTTCTACCACAATAAAGAAGAAAAACCTCTAATTAATCAAAAGAATATTATTTGATTTATAATTGAAATCGTGTTTGCTTGAAAAAAAAAAAAAAAAAAAAAAATCCTAGCGCAATTCCCGTTACCAAACATTCAAGTAATGTTAGTATTAGGACTAAATTCTTCTTATGTAAATATGAATATTTTCTTTATTTCTTCGAGTCCAGTTTCATCATTCTTTAACGGATAAAACAGTATGTACAGTGGGTGATCGGTTAACGAACTTAATCCGTTCCAAAACAGAGTTTGCTAACCGAATTGTTCGTTAAGCGATCATAGATTTTCTATTGATTTATATGTGAATTCAATTCTTTCTTAAAAGCTAAGTAAATGATAAAATATGATACAAATCTTCCCTTTATAATAGGGTTAACACTCCACCCTAATTTAATATGGAGAGATCGTATTTTTGATGGCTTTGTCCGTGTGCTGTCGTATTAAAAAAAATGACATGCCCTTTGTAAAAACTTTTAGGATTACATTCATTGACTACGGTATTAAATCGTATCAGTTTGTCCCTTTTACCATTCAAAAACTCCTTAATTCTCTAAAAGATCGTGTTTACTGTAGGGCCCGATAAAGCTCAATTAGAGCATAGAGCCTGTTAATAATTTGCGAACAAACTTTCAATTAAAATAATTAATTTGCAATTTAAAATATTTCTTTAAAAAGGGACACAAAATGTAAAAACTAATGTTTCTGATCTGTTTATTCTAATTCAGGGACCCTAAAATCGAGGGCCCGAATCCCCGGTAGCCCATGAATTAATTATGCCATGCGTATACAACTGTTCAAATGCTCTCTATGTCAACAGTAAATGAAATTAAATACAGCTCGGCAAATCTCAAACACAGCATTGCGTTTTCTTGGCTTTGTTTTGTGAGGTGTTCGTTATCCGAACGTAAAAATCTCTCGCGAAAGTGTTCGTTAACCGATCTGTACGAAAACCGAACAGTTGGTTAACCGATCTCCCACTGTATATAAATTTCTTCCAGGTTATGATTTTCATATCATTTTAATTGAGCTTTTTTTTATTTTACAGTTCCACCAGCCATTATCGACGTTGAATCACAGACATCTTTAACAGTAGATGAAGGGTACAAAATACGATTAGAATGGTCGGCAACAGGGCAGCCACAACCAAAGTACGTTTGGAGAAGCGACGAAGATAAACCTATTCGGTTAAAATCTTGGCAGTGTAAGTATTAAAATCTTGGCAGTATAAGTATTAAAATCTTGGCAGTGTAAGTCCCCTTGTGCAGCCTCTCCCTGTATTCGTGCAAGTTTGAACTTTTGTAAACTATTATTTCATTTTTGACCTGGGTCAGTAATTTTTAAGAGCAAACCGCCACTCTTGTCGGCATGGAATTTGCTAATGCCTAGAATTTTATAATTGCGTGTAATTTTAGAAAACAAACTTTTTTTAAATTTTCGTTTAGGGTATCTATTTTATTACTGTGTATCCAAAACATTCATTGTATTTGTGTTTAATTTCATCTGGGGCTTATCATCGAGGCTAGAACTAAGTTAAATTCTAAATAAATTAAACCTTTGACTACGGTTCGGGACATATACGTCCCAGTGGACAATTTTTTTCTATTGGCACAAATTTTCGAAAAATAATATCCACCATACACTTGTATTTTGAAGAGGTATCCACAACAAAAAAGTTACACTTTTTCGATGAAATGAAGCGTGAGTCATTTATTTTAAATTTAAAGTAGTTGTACAAAATCGTTTAATGGTAAAAAACAGGAATTAAACGAATGAATGCAATGTGCCATTGCATAAAATTATCGACAAGAGAATTTCAAATTTTTGAATGATATTTTTTATAATAGTTACACAGTATAGTAAAGAAATGTCCAAAATAGTTTAGCATATAGATATTAAAATAACTCGCTTTGCATGTGGCAGAGACATAGAGTCGTGTGATGCTCTATTATTTTATTACCAGTATTATTATATACTAAATTAAGGCTTATTGAATCATATAACATTCAATAATTAAGTAATGCCAAATTTAGTATATTATAATACTCGTAGTATCATGATACAATGTCCTCTGACGCTACGCTAGTAGCATGCGAATATTCTCAAAGGACCTCATAGATTTTTCGGAACCGGCTTCAGGACAGTCGCTAGGGCCTTCTTTCATAAATGATTTTTAATGAAACCGGCTCTTGTAAATAACTATTACATCGTGAACCAAAATAAACTATTTCTAATGTTGATGGATTAGCTGTTCCATTAAGTTGAGTACCTTCAGTTAAATGCCGTAGATTTCCAGGTTTATTTGAGCATTAAAATTATTACTGAACACTATGTTAATAAAACTCTCTTTTTAAATTGCAATTTGTTTAATTTAGTGTATGAAAGTTTAAACACTGTTCATGAATGTCAAATGATTAGAAGAGATTTTAAAGGATTAGTTATTGATATGGGTCATTTAATAACTTTCTGGAGTGCGTATGTATGAACAATAAAATTTTATTGTAAAAGTGAGTAAACGTAGAGAATGTGTTATTTATTTCTGAATTTTCACAACCTATTAATAGAGAATCTGTTATATTAATTGAATACAGAAATATGTTTTGCAAAAGGTCTTTATACATAGTGTTCATAAATTAGTTGGGCAAAAAGAATTGTTTATTATAGGTAGGTATACAGTCAAGTAAGAGAGTACGCATGAACTTATGATAGAGGTATACACAAAGTTTAAAACTTTTACAAAGTTTCGATGTGGCTTCCTTTCGTTACTCTGAATATGTCCAACCTCTAAATTAGTTTTTGCCACATATTTGTGATCTTCTGACTAAACATTTGAATTATGATTCGTGAGTTCAATTCATGAATGTGTTTCGAAATTGACGTACAATAAAGATCATGTTTAGTAAACCTATACTCTAAAATCTGGAGGTGAAAAGACTGGTGATCGAGTTGGCCACCACAAACGTGATACATGTGAAATAACAAAGACCTCGTGTACAATCCATACTGAACAGTGAAATTAATAAGCGTATCGGCAAAATTAAGAGACAAAACTACTAAACTAATTTTGAACTGATAGTTAACGATTAATAGTTTACATATTATTCAGTCGCAAAATTGTACAGTTTATTTGTGCCCATAATGTACAATATTTTATCCTGTAAGTTATGTGATTGCCATAATTACAATTTAACATTAACTATAGTACACACTGATCGTTAACGCAGCACTTTAATAATGGCTCCTCAAAAATGAGCCAATTAAATAATAATAATAAAAAAAAAAGATAAAAGTATTTTGAACTGCCTATGAAATATTTTGTATAAATTCTTAAAAATATATAAACACTATATTAAATCTGCCCAGCAAAATGGAACCATTCTATATCAGATCAGTAATAATATTCCACCGTCAGTTACAAATAACACAGTTCTGAATAAATACTAAAAGGCATACTGTAATGTGATAAATTTTATTTTCATAATTTTTAGTGAAATATAAAAGAATTAAATACATATTTCTGCATGTACCAATTTGTAATTAATATGTAAATACATTAAAACATTAAAAATTATCACATTTTTAAAGTTTACTATAGTCTATATGCATAATTTAGAGTTTTATCATGCGCGCAGCACTTAATCACGTATTAATGAGAAGGATATTTAAATTTTAAATTTAAATATTAATTTTGTACATATAACATTTTTTTCTGGATAATGTAGATAAGTATATATATTTTAGGCAGGAACAGAAAAAAGATCTTAATTGCATAATTGTTTGTGTTTCGGTACTTTGAAGAAGACGATGTTTTTGATTATTTAGACAAACACAAAGATCCTGTACCCCCTTCTTTGAGTTTCTCGATGAGTGATGTAATCTCGGAACTCACTCCAAACTCAGTCAGCTGCAATAGCTTTCAGAAATATTTTCATAATATGAGGCTTCTTTTAGAAAACGGGAACTTTTCTATGACTATTGAATAGCTAACAAATCGTATGTTTTCAACCTTCTTTTGAAACTTGCATTCATTCAAAAATTGTACTGCGATACAGGAATAAAGAAGAACATAAAATATATCCTTAAAATACATTCGGAGTCATAAAACTTCGAGAAAGCATATGCTTGAGTGAAAAATAATTTAGTGTGATGCAATGACAGTTCTGAGATTCAAAATGGGTTTTTTTTATGTATCTTGAAATATTTAGAAAAATATTCTTATAAAATACTTGATAAAAGAAATATGAGCTACTACAAACTTGTAATTTAAAAATATGAATATCTTCCACATGAACAATTCAGAAAATGAGTTTTGGTGAAGTATTATACATACTCTTTGTCTGTTCGATTTAAAAAAAAAAAAACCCGGAACTGAACTTAATAGGAAAATCATAAAAAAGCTCAGAAAGCTCACACGCAAATATATACTGCTTGCGAAATAAAAAGTTTCTGCAAAGAACCAGCATTTAATTTGATAAATTTATCTTTTACACATTTTTGTATCAAAGGGAATAACGTATTTAACGGCATGCAATTATTGCGAAGATGATAAATCAAGCTTTGATCGGGAGTCGGAATAACATCTTCGTAAACCATTGAGTAGATATTTTTATAGGTATAGGTATATTAAATATTTTATTACTTTGAGTTAATTTCGATCTCATTAAATATCCCTTCCGATGTGACTAAATCTTTCTAAATTATCATATCCATTATTTATTTTTATTTTTTAAAGCTTGCAGTAAATACACTGCTCAAAACAATTAAAGGATATTTGAAGTTTTATATAAAATAAAGATATAAACGAAATTTTTTTTGCCGAAAATAGAAGAAGAGAATCACAAATGCAAATTTTTCTGGTTTTCAAACTGTGGAGTATGCAAATTTTGAGTTCGACGTCAAAAACGTCGCTTCAGCGGCAGCGAATGAAATTTGACTTTCAACTGGATAAAAGAGAATGAAGACAATGATGATCGGCATTCAGTGATTGCTTTGTTTCGATGAGTACGGTGTCTCAGCGAAGTCATTTGACAGATTCAGAAGCTTTAAGAATTGTCGGTAGGTTAGAAGGGGGCCAAACTCAAGCCGAAGTAGCGCAAGCCATTGGAGTGTCACAAAGTGTCATTTCCAGGATCTGGAACCGTTTTTTGGAGAGTGGATGTGCAGGCCGAAGACCAGGGCAAGGTCGTAGACGGGCAACAACGCCCAA
The DNA here is from genome assembly GCA_963932465.1 of Maratus speciosus. Taxonomy (NCBI): domain Eukaryota; kingdom Metazoa; phylum Arthropoda; class Arachnida; order Araneae; family Salticidae; genus Maratus; species Maratus speciosus. Next base: position 182,090,720 of record OZ010796.1, on the reverse strand, counting down.
TGAAGATCGGTATTTAGCGTTAACAGCTCGGAGACACCGAACCATGAACGCTACTCTTCTCCAACAACACCTTCGCTCGGCTACAGGCACTACGATTTCAACTCAGACTGTCCGAAACCGGCTTCATGCTGTAGGTCTGTATGCTCGCCGACCGATGGTATGTGTTAGATTAACATCAAGGCATCGTCGCGACCGCAGGGAGTGGGCAACCGAGCATGTCAACTGGAGGAGAAATGAATGGAGCAATATTCTGTTTTCTGACGAGTCCCGTTTTTCTGTGCATCCGGATAATAGGCGTATTTTCATCTGGAGGGACCGTGGCAGTAGGAATAATCCTGCGTTCGTGCACAAAAGTGTCAGATTTGGCGGTGGAGGAGTGTTGGTGTATGGTGGCATCTCCATTGACGGGCGCACTGACCTCTACATCATTCGAGATGGAGCTCTGACTGGTCGCCGATATAGGGATGAGATCCTCAGACCTATTGTAGTCCCTTACGCTGCAGCAATCGGAGATAACTTCATTTTAATGGACGATAACTGCAGGCCACATCGTGCAAACCTGGTGGAGGATTTCCTTTTCGAGGAAGGAATCGTTCGAATGGAATGGCCAGCGTGTTCTCCAGACATGAATCCAATCGAGCACGTTTGGGACGCTCTAGGAAGACGAGTTTCTGGCCGCCAAGAACCCCCACAAACTCTCCAAGAACTGGAAACAGCTCTTCTGGAAGAGTGGGGCAGAATACCCCAACTCGTCATTAATAGCCTCATTGAGTCCATGCCTCAAAGGTGTTCAACGTTGCTGGCCGCCCGTGGAAAAACATACCCCCTACTGAAAATGATTTTCTTTGAAGAAAACACCTTTTCTTATTCTTTTTTCTCATATGCACAAATTGTGTTTTTTTCCTTTAGTACACAAATGCGCAATAAAATGCATTTTTTTCTGCCAAACATGTGTAATTTATTCTCATATAACCTACTATGTCTGTCGACCATGTATCAATCAGCTAAACAGTTTACCAGATACAAAATCCACCTAAAACTGCAATATCCTTTAATTGTTTTGAGCAGTGTATTTACTACAGATCCGTGAACACAATTAGAGATATCTCATTATGAAAGAAAAATGTTTTTCTTTTCTTTTTTTATAAAATTAAAGTATTCCTTTAAATGATTCCAGCTGCAACAATAAAAAATATTAAGTTAAAGAAAGGATGCATAAATTACATTTTGTACTTTAAAAAAAATCCAGCATCTAGAAAAGAACCCGACATGTTTGATTAATTTCATTAATACGGAATAAAATAAATATGTATAAATAAATATAGATAGATGGATATATACGTAGGATATATAGGCAGATTTTTTCTATATAACTTATATTTATATTCGTTGGCTAAAACACATATGAGATTATATTATATGGTACGAAATTTTTGTTTACATTAAAGTTTGCTTTATAAAGAGCCGTTTCGTATCTGTTTTACATTCAACCATGAAACATCACGAGAGATCCATCACGGACATCCCTCTAATGAAATTTGAGAGAAACATCAATGGTACTAAAGATTGCAGATATACAATACGTTTCAATAAGATTCCTTACACAGCGGAAAATTAAAATATCCATATAAAAATACCCTGAAAATAAATCTGAAAAGCATTGCCCTGTTATACTAAGCATAAAACATTTAAACACTCTCATCAGATGTTAAATGAAAATTACATTTCATTCGTAAAATATATAAGTACAACACACTGTACAAATAACAGATATTTCTTAATCTAAAAAAATTTAATATAACTACTAACGAAAATGTGCAATAATCTCATCCAAGTTATTCATGATTTAGAAAACTATTTTTATCTTTCGAAACTTCAGAAGCCAATATATTTTTGAGAGTTAAAGAAACATTTATAAAAACAAAGTTTCTTTGGTTGCCAATGATTTTTGGTAACTTTACTGATAACTTTTATAGTGTATTATTCAGTTTTTTTCAAACCGGAATATCAGTTTTTTGGATGCTTTCAATTCTCAATTAAACAATTTCAATTGCACAATTAAATGTGTACGTGCAAAAGTAAAAAAATAATGTTAATTTTAATGTTAATGTTAATGCTGTTAATTTAACATGGTTAAAGTTAAAAATGATATAACATATTAATTTTCTTGAAATCCTTCAATTTACTTTATATTCACAAGATTAAAAACAAAATATTCAAGTTACTTAAAGGTGTTTTATTTACAGTATGAAATACAACAACAAATGACAATATAAAGATTTAAAGAGCGTTTAACAGAGCATCTCACAGATATCAAGCTTAACCAGTGCCGAACAACTATTTCTAAACTGAATCAGGAACAAGAAATTACGATTGATTTTAAAGAAGCTAAAATAATAAAGAAATTACCAAATTACCAAAAATTAAAAATTATGGAGTCAATAGAAATCCAATGTCGAGCTAACTACACCTGTAACGACACGTTATCGTACATCATACCAAGAATTTGGTACAATATACAGAAAATAACTTGAGTATCCCCACTTCTATAGAAATTTGGAACGGTCCAACAGTATAGCTGCCCCTTTTTCACGTTGATGTTTGGATCAGCCCATCTGATATAAAAGGGCTCAGCCTCTGACTTTTTGCTCTTTTTGTTGATTTTAACCCTGATCAAGAGCATGATACGCTCGAAAGTACTAGGTTTTTAAAAAATTTTCATACTGTAAATAAAAACGCCTTTAAAAATAACTTGAATATTTTGTTTTTAATCTTTTAACATGTTTGTCTGTAAAACACGTTAGTTGAACATGAAAATGATTATTTGAGGATGGATAGCATTCAAAAAACCTATATTCCGGTTTTTGAAGTTGATTAATACACTACAGAAAACTACTTGGAAACGTTTCTTTAAATTTCGAATTTATATTGGTTCCGGAAGTTTCTAAAAATAAAGAATGCTTTTTGGAATCGTGGGTAACTCCAGTGATGGAACAGCGTAGCAGCAGAGAATCAATTGATACCGCAAAATTTTATAAGTATTTTTAATCTAACTTCGGGACAGAATTTCTGACACTTTTGGAGGCGAAAAATACTATAAAAATTTAGTGCTGACAATCGCTCAACTGCTGCGCCACTGTTCCATCACTGTAACTCGAATGAGTCTATTGTATATTTTTGTTCGTGGTTATAGTATACTTTTCTAGATTGAGAATCATTTGTAATTTTTAGTGTAGAAACTGCCTATAACGATGCTGAAGTAAGTGTAAAAATTATTCATTATACGAAAACTTCGTTGTAAAGGATTTTCTTGCTACATTAATATATTTATTTAGTTACTTATTTAGTGTGAAATGCAGAGTGTTTCAACCTAACTGAACTCGGGTTCACGGTAATAATTTGAAGAAAAATAAAAATACTCCAATGAAAATGTAACGATAGATATCTGGTTTGGTATGAATTGCGATAACATCACGAAAAGTTCTGAAACAACAGACGGAGGGTTGCTCACGCAATCGATGATACTGTATGAACTGGTCATCGCAGTCCAAAATGTGAAGCGCCCAGTGCATACTGCTGGCGCGTACAATGGAAACTTTTATCTTTTTTTTGTTATCAAATTTACAATTAAAAAAGTGCCCAGTTAAACTGACGGTATTGCGCTCACAGTCAATTCACACTAATTGTATAATATACTTTTAATTCAAAGAATAATGCCTTTCGAAAAATAAATTAAGGGGGGGGGGGATTAGCCCCCACCCACTGTTTCGCATCTTTATACTTAACCAATGAGCCACCAAATCTCATCAGCGAAGCGTTTTATCAGAATAAACCGGTATATCAAATTTTAAGCAAATCGGATAGAAAAATATATTTATCTAAGTTAAGGGGGGTATTAGCCCCCGTTCCCCCATTTATACTTAACCAATGAACTTCCAGATCTAATCAGAGAAGCGCCTTATCATAATAAAGCGGTATACCAAATTTGAAGCAAATTGGATAAGAAAACCCAACTATCTAAATTAAGGGGTATTACCCCCCCCCCCCCGATCCCCCTTTATACTTAAACAATAAACCTACAAATCTAATCAGGGAAGCACCTTATCAGAATTAACCGGTACCAAAATTGAAGCAAATCCGATAATTCTGCATGAAAAACCCAACCCATTTATCTAAGATAAGGGGGTGATTAGCCCCCCATACCCCCTTTATACCTAACCAATGAACCCCCAAAAGTAATCAGGGAAGCGCCTGATGAGAATGAACCTAGAAAAAAGTTTCAAGCAAATCGGATATATATATATCCAGAGTTATCGCTTTACGTACGTACATACAGAACCTGCGGGCACATTAGCTCTCAGGCTTTGATAGCCTGTGAGCTAACAAAAGTGAGTATGTCTATTGAGATTTTCGTTCTAAACTTTCAGTTTTCTGACTGTTATGCCGGTAACCTAATTTGAGTAAAGGTAGAACACCCTATATTTTTGATAAAATAGGCGATTTCGCGACACCTTGTTCCATTGCAATTTTTGTTCCTCTTGATGCCTAGTATCACCCGTCTGAATGTCTCTGTCGAATTCGGCAACACTCTGTATATGTAAAATGAGCTCAAAAGAAACAGATCCTTTCAAATGAAAAAGGGCTCTTCAGCGTTCCTGAATATTTCTATAGTTCCTACACTATTTCAAATTGAAAAACTTCGTGGTAGATTTCTTTAATAGGTACAATAGAAGTTTATAACAAAGGTTAGCGTTTCAAAAATGTGGAAGCAAAGTCAGAAATTTCAGGAATAATGAGAGCCGTTAGTGAACAGTATATTTGTGTACAAACTAGTACTGCCGGGTGTCCTGAATTACGCGGGACGTCCCGATTTTCAGGGCCTAAAATATCTGTCCCGCGTCATCACTGTGCGGGACGCCAAAAGTCCGATTTTTCATGATGCATAAATTCTTTTCAATTACTTTTCGTGCCATGTTATTCGCGAAGCTGCATCGAGTGGAACATAATACAGTAAAATCTATGAAGACATACCTATCTATAACGGAAAATGTTTATCGTTCCTTCCAAAAGAGTGCATTAAAATTTACCTGCCTAGGTGGAAACCTTTATAAAAGGGTGTTAATTGCTGTTCCTAGCAATTATATTTTCACAGATTTTGCTGTGCTTTGTTCTGTAAACCCTCTGATCGGAACCTGTTCATAATAGAATTCTGTTTTAAAAGTGAAAAATCCATTGTCTCTATGATAGAAAAACTATACAATTATGTCTGCTAAACTGGAATTTTGTTTCAGTCCCTGTCGATTCCGCTTGGCACAGGTTTCACTGTATAAGATGTGTTGTGTTTATATAGTATAATAAAACCTGTTATGACTGAAAAACAAGGGACATAAGGAAAAATCCTTTTAAAACAGACTTTAGTCTCAGCAGGGTATTCCTGCCGTAGGGACCTTAAATAGGTTCTGTTTTCATAGGGTTTACCCTATTTTTATGTCCCGATTTAGAATCCGCTGCTCCGCTTTTTTTTGTCCCCCTATCTTGCTTTTTTTGACATTGGACTTGGTAACACTAGGTATCTCACACGATGTCATATTCTTTTGCAACAGAAGATAAGGATCCAAGGAAAGAGATGCAAATTCCGCATCTTCCCTTCCCTCATAAATTTCCTTCAGTTCGTGGCGCTGCAAAAACACAGGACCTGTACATTATGGGTGCCTTTGCCTTACAAGTTCTTGCTCCGCCGTCCGCCGATCGTAAAGTACCATGGAAAGGATAGAAAAGGAACACATAAAAAATGTGACAAAAACGTTGTTCTCTAATCTAAACTAACTACTTTCTGACGCATTTTTCAATCCATTTTCTCTCGTAAATGTAAGAAACTGTTTTTCGTGTTTCGATAAAGGTACAGTCGTGGAAGAAAGTAAACACTCCTACTAACTCTGCAATTAATTACAATAGAAGAAAGTTACTGGTACCAAACGATTGGAAATAAAGTCTACTTTTAAATGAAGTATATAAAATTTGTTTAGGGGCCATCTACAAACGCAAACCAGACCAAACTTTGTTTTTTCAAAAAAGGCAACATCCAATTTTGACAATATACTTTAAGTCTTCGGTTCAAACTGTGCCTATAAACGAAATTTCAAGCCATTTCAATGATAAGTTTTGGAATTTTAAATATTAAAATTTTAGAGCTTCTAATGTTACTTTCATATATTTATTAATATCTTCTGCAATTATAATCCCAATGTGATAATTTTTTGTGTGGTTATAATAGTAAAAAAACCAAACATAAATACATTCAATTTGAATTTAAAAAATTTTATGCATGAATTGTGAATTATAAAATTAATATTAAAAAAAAAAATATGAATTGCAACTTCAATTTTTTTATATATATATATTCATATTTATTAAATCCTGCTTTACGCAAATACTCAATTAAAAATTTTCTTCCCAGTCGTTTTCGAAATATGATTTTAAAAACGTCAAAATGGTGGTTTAACCCTTTATCTACTGAATTATGAATTCATGAAAATTTTATCTTCTAAAGCATTTTTCGTGAATATCTTAAACTACATTAGAAGATTTACATAATCATTTAATAAATTTTAGAAGGATTGGAGGATTTAGCAGGATTAATTAAATTTTAATTTATAGAGATTTTGTGCAATATTTATAACCTCACTCAAATCTTTTATTTTAATTATTTTTCTTAGTATTTTGTAGAATTAGGAAATGTAAAAATATCATTTTTTTTACAATAGAAATATAGAAATATTTCCGAATTGAAAAATCCCCCCCCCCCCCTCTCATAACCCGAAGAAAGCTGAAAAGATAAAAAGGCAAAAGGAATCATCTTTTAAAAATATTTTTGTTTCGTGTAACCAGTAATGCTTTTGGAATAAGATAAAGTAATGTATCTATAACATATTCTAAACTGTATTACAACTATTCGATGTATTAAAGGAATTTTAGAGCAAGTTATTTTAATGGTACTTATAGGTACCGTCAGTAGATAAAGGGTTAAGGGGTCGTCTATGATGTGCAGAAAAGCATAATTCTAAAAATACATATTTTACTCATTTTATTAAAACATTTGGGCTGGCAATAGTCGAAACATAATAAGCGAGTGAAATGGTTTATGTACCTAATTTAAAAGTAGACTTTATTTCCAATCGTTTCGTATTTCTTCTACAATAATCTATTGCAGAATTAGTAGAGGGTGTTTACTTTTTTTCACGACTGTACAAGATTTTTCAGAAAAGTCTGTCTAATTTAGCGTTTGAACCCAATTTCCGGATGCCAATAGACCAGGAAAGGCAACAAATTACTTTACTGAAAAAAAATTCCTTAAAACTCAATATGTACATTTTTTTATTTCGTAAAATGATTAAAAAAAAAAAAAAAACCTGTTTGCTTTAAAATTACTTTAATTATCATGCCTGGAAGTATAATGTTTTTATATTTAATTAGTCGGATGTGCCAATCCCAAAACGTTCTTTTTTCTCATACATGCTAATATTTCAAAAATTTGTTATATGGTAATCTTCCAGTGTTATTACTACAATACTATACCAACTTTGATTTTCATCTCAAGTCCTTGTTTCATTTTGCTATTCAAAATACAAGTGGGTAAGTGTGATCACAGATCGCACAGAGGGTTTCGTTTAACATTCCTTTCAAAACACTTTATCCATTTTGCAAAATCTGTTAGTTCCGCATTTCGCCTTCAGGGAGCTCTATTTTAACAAACCTCTATCCGAAAGAAACTCCGTTTTACAAACTATCCGTAGATATATTAGTCGAGGGGATCGTGCCCCATAGCGCCCGAGATAAGTAGGCGGCCCCTGGTGGTAAAAATTGGAACTAAAATATGTACAGCTATGGGGCATAATATGAAAGACTGGTTAAAGGAGTATCAGAAAAAGTTAGAAAATTGCACCCCGGCTGGAAAGGGTGGAGTTTAGAAAAATTGCTATAAATACAGAAGTCACAGTCCAGAGGTATAAATAATATGTCTTTTGAAAATGTTATGATTTTTCGTGTGATCGCAAGTGTTCTGCTATAAGTATACAAAATTTCACATCTCCAATTTAATTAGGTGCTGAGTTAGAAAAATTGCTTAAAATACTCAAGTTAGAGCCCAGAAAGGTAAATATAAGACATTTTCAAAATTTTATGATTTGTAGTTTGATGTGAGGTGTTCAGCTATATGTATCCTAAATTTCAAGTCTTCAACTTAATTAGTGGCTCAGTTAGAAAGAAAAAAACTTAAAATACACAAGTTAGAGCCCAGTTGGGTTAAATATAAGACTTTTTCAAAATTTTATGATTTGTCGTTTGTTGTGTGGTGTTCAGCTATAACAATCTAAAAGTTCAAGTCTTCAACTTAATTAAGGGCTCAGTTAAAAAAATTAAAAAAAGCTTAAAATGCAAAAGTTAGAGCCCACAGACGTAAATATAAGACTTTTTCAAAATTTTATGATTTGCCGTTTGATGTGAAGTGTTACAAGAATCCAAAATTTCAAGTCTCCAACATACATAGTTTCTGAGAACGGGCTCTGTGACAGACAGGCAGAGGAGTGAGACGAATGGGTTTCGTCAGATGAACGAAACCCTAAAAAACGAGTCAATCTTAATTATAATAGTTAATAAAATCAATATTTTTCGTTATTTTGTTGTACATCAGCTACTTCAGAATTGACGGGTTAGCTGAATGCGAATTGTCCGTCGCTGCATGAACCGTCGATGTACAACAGAACTATGAAAAATCTAGAAAAATTGCTATTGCAGCACGCCCTTCCGGCTGATTATTCCCGAATTCACGTGGGACCTGCTGCCCTTAGCCAAAAACATACGTATGAAATTTGGTTCAATTCTATGCATAACTTATTACACTTATCCATGATATAATATCGAAAATGGCACAAAAAACGCTATTACAGCAACCCTTCCGGTGGAATATTCTCAAATTCAAGCAGTACCTGATGGCCATAGCCAAAAATATGCACAAAAATCTGGTTCAATTATCAATTCTAATTCTATGCCTAAATTCATACACTTTTCGGTGGTACAAAGCGGGTGTACAAACACACGGATAGATGATCAAACAGACATTTTTATAAACATGTTTCTCGGGAACTCTGCCTCCTAAAACGTGTAAATGTGTCGAAAACTGGGAGTCGAAAAAAATCTCGATTACAATACTTTCTTCTTTAGAAAAAAGAATGTAAATATGAGTCAGGAATGTGTCAGAAAGTTGAGCGTTGTTGAGCAGGAAAAAAATATTCTTTTAGGAATAGCGTTTGAGCTTTTATCGATTTTTTGTTTTCTTTAAATATGCGAGATATAAAATAATAAAGAAAAGAATATCGGATTAAGGATCGACCGAAACAGGTTTTTAAGGCCGAAACCGAAAACAAATTTCGGTGATCTTCCTATATTCGGCCGAAAACGAAAAAGAAAAAGTGCCAATTTTTTTAAAAGCAATTAAATCATACATAAATATACATATTATTAATTAATTTTACGTGTTTAAAAATGTATAGTTATTAATTAGTTATATGTATTTATTAAATATACTTAATTATTAATTAATTATATGTGTGTCCCAAGTTGGCTGTCTGTTCCTTAGACACAAAACGTTTTATTTTCATATAAAATAAAAAGTAATTAATTCATCAACGAGACAGAAAGATTTTCTAATTATACGAATTTCCTTTAATTAAAAAATATTTTAGTTTCAGGTATTCACATCTCGATTTATCTTTTATAATGATTTTTGTAAATGATCATCTGTTATACTAGAACTATCTCAAAGAGTATCCGAAACAATTCTGCGATTTCAAACTAAAAATTTTCTATTACTGTTAAATCTACAGCTTTTAATGAGCACATGAAAAAGTTTAGTCATATATGCATTGATTGATTTGCAATTTGCACTTGCACCCACGTCTTGAGTCAGACATGACTGATAATTATAAACAGTGAAGTTCATAGCAATAAATAATCTCATTTCAGCAGATCCAGCTCAAATCGATCAGCAATATTGAAAATTTCCGAAGGAAGAAACGAGATTTTTGGAATACAGATAGTTTCGGTCCGGCCTAATTTTCAGCAGCATTTTCGGCGGAACACAGATTTTGAGACGAAAACGAAGCCGAACTTCCGGTCTATCTCTATATGGGATCAATGTTTCCATAAAGGCTTGTTATCTTTTCTACAGTAATAGTTTGAACTTGGGTGGCCAAGATTCCTACCCGCTACCCACGTGTTGTATTCATTTCTAACACCTCGCTTTCATGACGACAGTTTTATGATTGTCTGGTTTCCGAATTTCTCTTTGATTTTTAGCAATGATATAACTTCAACACCCCCCCCCCAATCCTCGCAATTGCGGGGGTTATAAGCAAAAGGGCGCAGGGTGCGAATGTTTGAAATATGATAATAGAATCTCTTATAAGCTTTCTTCGTTGTTTGAAAAAAACATAATTGAATGGATGACTAGAAGAAGAGCCTATGTTACAAAATTAAAATTTTACGGAATTGAGGGGGAAAATATTAAGGCGGTTCGCGATTCTCAAGTTCACTACTTAACAAGAGCGAATCTTTCTGGCAAGTTTACTAACTCCTTTTTAGGATTCCGTATTTAAAAAGTAAAAACGGAACCATTATAAGAATCACTCCTTTGTCTGTCTGTCTGTCACAGCTATTTTACTCTTAAACTATGGAACGTTGAAAGTTCAAATTGGGAGAAGTAATAAAAACTATTGACACACATATTTACAGATTATTAAACATTCACAAATATATTTAGGAAAATTGTAGAGGGGCTAATTAAGTTACTTGAAAAAGAAAATTATATGTATCGTGTGGGGTATCGAGTGAAAGCTTTCGTAACGCTGAAACAAAAAATACATTTCTTTTAATTTTAGGTATCATATTTTCAGAAATATCACCGAAAATGTACTGCAAAAATATCCCCCCCCCCCCCCACACACACACACTCTATTAACGAATCTACTGAAACTAAAATTATGAAAAAAAAAAAGAGATAGTAAACGTTAATTTAAATGTTGCAGGAAAACTATAGCGATTACCTTAGGTAACATAATTTTTGAGAAAATCGCATTTTTTCGTTACACACACTGCAAATAGAAGCGTCTTAAATTTAGACACATATGTGACTGAAAAAGAATTTTAGACACTTAAGTGTCTTAATCTGAAAATTAAGACACTATAGATGTCTTAATTTAAGATACATAAGCGTCTTACTATGAACATGGTGTAAACGAACTGAGAATAATGTCTAAAATATCCGCAAACGTCTTATTTTAAGACACTTCATTGCTTTAAACGTGTCTTAATTTAAGACGTTTTGATTCTTCCGACGCAATAACCACCAAGGGGCACTAGCACTCCCAGTTGCGCATGCGTTTTAGATGTCTTCGTTCGAAGTGGTATACGTTGTAATTCAAACAAAGTTTGTTTTTATGTACGCGTGTATTTTAATTCGTTTTTTGCGAATTGTGAAGTACTGTGATTTTAATTCGTATTAACTTGGATTATTTATTTATTGAATACATACATCTGACGTGTGTGCTCGACATCAAATGTCTCTTAGAAGCTGTCGTCGATACAAGGGCGGGATAGACACAGAACAGAAGTAGACGACGGTTGAAGATTACACCCGGAAATTCTACAAAGCGTGTGCAATGGGCTTAGTGTTAACTCGTATCAATTTATATCAATAATATTGTGTTATTCATCTTCGTCCTGTCGAAGCTGGCAAAAAAAAGAAACTTTTGTCTGGCGGGTCCTGTTTTTAGGATGAAACATCTCATTCTTTAAATATGGCTAGTCGGATGTATTATGGGATTACCTTTTAAACTGATGAAAGTCTTTCTCCCTCACTGTGGTCGTGGTAGTTTTTAAAATTTCAAATCGAGGAATATTTCTTACATCTTGCAGCAACTCAAGTAAGTTTCTTTATAGTAGTAAAATTAGTGTATTTTATGATTTTATTTATTGTACTAAACAAAATCCTGCATGAAATTTAATTAGTTTTGAATCTGTTCGCAAAAAACCCCACTAATTCTAGAAGTATATATTTTTAAACTTATGACGTTCTTTTTTATTACGAATTATATATTCAATGTCAGTTCTTAATTTCAATGGATAATTTTTATCTCGCAGTAAATGACGGCCACAAGGAAGTAAAGAAAAAAAAAACTTTGAAAGATGACTTAATGCTTTCTTACTTCCTGGCATAAAACCGCAGATTAAAAAAAGATAAATAAAGTAAATGAGACTGGTCTATTATATGAAGCTGCCTGTAAAAATATACATATGTATTTGATTTGCATTCAACTCTAATACTGATTTTTTTATTATTTTTAATAAAAAAGTAATTTGAAATTTATAATGGGAAAAAGTAAAAACCTCTAACTAGATTTCGTATTTAAAATTGTGGTAACTTTATTTATATGCACTTATACGAAAAATACAAAAATGACAGATGTTACTGTATATATTTAAGACGAAAGAAGTTTGGAAATCATAGTTATTTTTTCCTCATGTTTTTAATATAGAATATGTACTTATTTGTTTTTATTGATAGTTGAATAGCTTTTGTGAGTACCCTCTGATCTACATAAAAACTTGCCCATGTGGAAATATAATTTTTTTAAAAACATAATTTTTAAATAAGTATTTTCATTTTTTTGAGGGGGGAGGGGGGGATTTTGCATGAATTTTTGTAAAGCTGATATCTTAAATCTTGCACTGATTATAATGAAAGTTTTGAACTTTTAGAGTAGGACAAGTTTAAAAACGCAAATATATTTAACAAAATACCAAAGTAATTTTTCCCCAATGTTATTAAAGTAGAATATTTATTTATTTATTTTCATTATTCATAGTTAAATGGCTGTTGTGGTTATCAAGTGATGTATATGTAAAATTGCCTATGTGGCAATATATTTTTTTTCATTTTTTTTTTTTTTTGGGGGGGGGGGGGATTTTTGCAATTTTCGTACATCTGATATTTTAAATCTTTTTCCACATTCAACACAGTATAATAAATATTTTGAACTTTTAGAGTAGGACAAGATTATAAAATATATATATATATTTATCTATGTACCTTAAAAGCCCTTAATAGCGAACACTTCGGGACCGCGGAATTTGTCCGATAATTGGAGATGTCTACTTTTTTGAGGTAAAAATATACAAATATGTATGTCTGCTGATTAAAAAAGTATTCGTTAAATAGAGGTGTTCGCTATTCGAGAATGTCCATTAACCTCCACAACGGATACTCCCGAATACCGGACATCTCAATTTAGACAACTATAATGCAGGGTTGCGTTTTTTGCAAAAGTACTTCTTGATTAAAGGAAGGGCAAACTGGGAAGTGCCCCGTCCCCCTACAACTGTAGTGCCCCCCAAATTTGATGTGCAATATTTGTAAAGCTTATATTTTAAATCTGTTTCGAAATTGTACTGATTATAATCAATATTTTGAACTTTTAAAGTAAAATAAGGTTAAAAACAAAATAAATTTAAAATAATCTAATATTTAGATAAATATTTTTTGTTTTTTAATCTTGTTCTACTCCTGAAGTTCAAGATATTGATTATAATCAGTACAATGTCGTAAAAGATTTAAATTATCAACGTAACGAAAATTGTATACCAAAACTGAGAGCACCAAAAAAATCAGGCTGTATTGGGGGGGGGGGAGGAGGGGCAGGACCACAGCCAAATATTTTTCCAGGATTCAACGTGGTCAAACATGGCTACGTATGATGCTTACAAAAAAATGGATGCGATTCAGACGTTTGAAGTGTCTGAAATTCAGACGCAAAAAGTGTCTGAAAAAATTCAGACATTTTAAAATGTCTGAAAATTGAACACTCCATTTCAGACACTTAAGTGTCTGAATTTCAGACATTTTAATTTAGAGTGCACCAATTTCGATTTGCGGGCATTCAGCAAAGGTGTTGAGGAGCGCTGGAAGTATCTATCATAGCAAAAGTATAAAAACATAGTTGATAATGATTTTCGAAAAAAAAATTTCGGTAATTAGCCGAAATATTAACCCTTAAAGACACGGACAGTTTGGACATACGTAATGACAGGGGCGGGAGGGGGGGGGGGCGTACTCTATGTAGCATCGTTTTTTAAATCCTTGATAACAACTTTTAATGATATATTTGTGTTATGCACTGTAAATTGAAATGTCTGAAATTCAGACACATAAGTGTCTGAAACGGAGTGTTCAATTTTCAGACATTTTAAAGTGTCTAAATTTTTAAGACGCTTGTATGTGTCTAAATTTAAGACACTTCAAATGTCTGAAATGCATCCATGTTTGACCACCTTTAATTTCTCTGCAAAAGCAGCCATTTTTTCGGAAAGCCTTATACACAGAAAAAAAAATCCTTCAAAATATAAAAATTGTACCGCCAATCAAGACGCCAGTACAATTTACGTATTTTAATGAAAATTTTCTTCAATTTCTGGAAAAATTTATTTATTTATTTATTGGAAAATTTCTGTATTTAAAAAAAAAAAAAAAAAGAGAGATGGGTACACATGTATTTCAATACAGTCTCGCACATTTTACATGATTAACTACTTTTACTCAATTTACAACAACATTATATTTAACATATACCTTAACAGCATTGCACCTATCCGTCGCGGGATACGAACTCGCAACCTTATGGTCTGTAGACTATGCGATAATCCCTCTCGGCCACGATTTCACAGCTAGGAAGTTCAAATATTGTTAGTTACTTGTGACTCACAATTTATTTTACAGAAACGGTAAATATTTTGTCTATCTGCTTATAATTTTGAAAGATTTCACACATCTTCTCTCTAGAATTTTGAATATTTTGCTTTTCCTGCAATGTAAGATTAGCAGAAGGTTTATCTACTTCTACCGAAGAAATTTTCAGAACAGCGTTATTTTTGAAATATTAAAATATTTAAAATGTTTTAACAGTGCATATGTATATATATTACATATATATTTAATTAATATCTATATATATTTAATTCGGGCTTGTCCCGTTTCAGTTGTGTGTTTGGGGGGGGGTGGAGGGGCGTAATTCAACGCCCATTAAAAATAAAATCAATTTTTCATTAAAAAAAATGCATATATTTTTGCCCAAAGCCTGTGTTTAATGTTAATGCGAAGGTATGTGTATATAAAAGTGTGTGAAGAAATATAGTGTTCTATTTTTTGATTTTTCTTTCTTTCTTTCTTTTTTCAGATCGGTTGAATATATGGCAATTTTTTTTTAATTGGACTCATTAATCCCTATATATTCCATATTCCATATATTCTGAACAAAATTTCTCAGTTATAAATATTGTATATAATTTTTCTTCAAAAATAATAAAAACCAGTGTTTTATAGTTGCGCAAATAATTTTTATCTTCCTTTTTTTCGATCGAAATACAGGTTAAAAGTTTTCGATGAGACTAATTTTCTTACGGTGAAATGAGATCATTCCTGAATTAAATCAATACTCAATGATTAGCTAAAATGTTATGTAGTAAAAAATTTCAGAAATATTCTATATAATTCCAAAATAATAGTTATAACGAACTTAAATAACTTCTCAAATTAAGTTCGATATTTCTTATTCAATATATTGAATAAGAAATGTATAGATGGCGCCACAGTTTTGAGATATATTCCAGTTATTTTTCTTTTGCGAAAATTTCGTAATTAAACTTGATATTTTCTTTAAATTTCAGAGAGAACTTCAGCATACACTTTGGATACCACACAGATTCAGTGGTGCATCCAGAATTGCGATTTGGAGGGGACTAGCATATTTTAGAGGCAGTGTTATAGTTGTAAAAAAAAAATGCAAGCGTCGTAACAAAATGGAAAGTTTTGGTTGGTGTAATTCTGAATGCTTTTAAAATGTTAAATAATGAAATACTGTACTGTACTAATATATACTTTTGTTTTTGCGATTTTTTTTGTGTGTTTCCGTATTTGGATAATTTTAAAGTGTGTTTGCAATCAAACAATTTAAAGTTTTATTATTAAATTATCAAAATATTATAAAGGTTAAAGTGTGCAAAAAGTTGCACTGGATCTTAAATTTATAATTAAGTAAATAGTTTTTTTTTTCTAAAGTAAATCTTAAAAACATCAATTAATTAGTTTACTTAAGTATAATTAAGTAATTAATGTTTATAATTAAGTAAATTTTAAACATGCTATAATTTCGAATTTCATAATAAAATTTAAAAAGAGAAAAAAAATGTGCGACAAAATTAATATATTTTTAAAAATTCCGATTTTTTAAGGATCTATTAAAAAATAATTATATTCTTTCATAATTAAAAAAAAATAATATCTAGTCTAATCTGGGAGAGGCTTCAGCCCCCTTAACTCCCCCAGTAGGTGTGCCAATGCACTAGTTTCAATATAAATAAATAAATCATGTTTAATATACGTGAGTTTAGAAAATTCTGATTGCGAAATATGTGGATTTGTCCTTGAAAGATTATATTATACCTTTTAAATGGAGAAATATGCAAAAAATGGAAAATTTTCTGGAATTTACGGAAGTAAATTTATATTAAAATACGTAAATTGGCGTCCCAATTGGCAATATAATTTCCATATTGTAATGGTTATTTTTTACAGTGTATAAAGCTTACAAAAAACAGTGAACAATTGATTGCCTATAGCAAAACTTGCAGGGTGATCAAAAATGGATGCGATTCAGATGTTTTAAACGTCTTAAATTCAGACATATACACGTGTCTTAAAAATTAAGACACTTTAAAATGTCTGAAAATTGAACACTCCAGTTTCAGACACTTATGTGTCTGAATTTCAGACATTTCAGTTTACAGTGTTTATACCATGATCATATAGTTAGACACTTAAGTGTCTTAATTTCAGGCACCTATGATGTCTGAAATTCCATATTCAGACACTTAAGTGTCTGAATTACTCTTTCAGTCACATATGTGTCTGAATTTAAGACGCCCTTATTTGCAGTGTGCAATGCCCAGTATCAGTATAAATGAAATAAACGTCAAATTGTTAAAGACAGACTTATTTAATTAGAATTAATCACATAAATATTATGGTATTCGCGACTAGTTTGCGTTGAATTAAATCAATACGCCCGAGTCTTTAAAAGTTAATTAAAATCTAACTTTAAAAACGCGCCACGAACCATGGTGGCGTTGCAACTTTGCGACCTCCTTTTGAAGCGCTATTAGCACAATGCCAATGTTAACCTTTGAACAAGGCTTTTGTTTTCACGATACTGTAAACAGAAAAGATTATTACTGCGCTGAATTTAGTTTTATGAAATGCCAAATGAAGTTTAAATATACACTACTTTTATTGTCAGTACCGAATTAAGTTCATCCTAAACATATTAGGATAAGATTACAAAAAGAGATACAGAATAGCAACATTTGATCTTATTTATGCTACATATCTCTTTGTACTTGTATGGTATACTCATTGATATGTTTATAGTACATACAGCTACACCGAACCCTATTCTTTTAGCAACGATGTTTTTAAATAGTGCAGTTAATAATTCATATATTTATTGTACAGAACCCTCTGAGTGCGAGTAATACTCGCTATTGGCCGTTTATTAAACATGAAGCACAAAATTGACAAGGGTGACTATTGAAGTGATTTAGGAATCGAAATGAGTTTTCCTTTTTTTGACAAATAAATTACTTATTGAATTATAAGCAATTTTGATCACGGGACGACAATTTTTTTTTCTACTTTCGCTGGCTGTTTCTTTTTTTCTTTCCACCGAATTCGATTCAAAGCATCAAATTTGACGGTATTTTCTAATAAATATTTTGTGTTTACCAAAAAATGGAAAACAGCTTTCGATTGTATAGTTTCTGAATAAGAACACCTGCCAATTTCATGCATTTCCGAACAAATGATTTAAAACTTCTGTCATAAAGTTACGCCTTTGTATCTGAGAACAGCCTTAAGGCTCGTCTCAAAACCTTACTCAAAAAACGCGAAACTTTCTGACACATTTTCTGATTAATTTTTAAACATAAAGATAGAAAATATTCAGGACTGAGTATTGAAGTGATGTGGAATCGAAAACCGTTGTTTATTTTTTCTTAAGTAAATTACTTATCGAGACGAGCCGTTAATTCCCAAATTGGCTCAGCCGAACATAGCAATCTGATTGTTCGTTAATATTAATATTTTGGATTACTTTACTGTGATTTTGATCAAATTTAACAAAATAAATCAATTTAAGTCATTATAATTGCATTCTATTTTACATTGCACTACTTCATAAGAAAATAAATATAATTTTCTGCTATATAAATATCAGTTTTAGCCAATCAGATGGCTGAGCTCGGCTGAGCCAATTTGGGAATTAACGGCTCGTCTTATCGAGTTTTCTCTTCAGGATTCAGTTCAAAACGCCAGCTTTGACTGTGTTTTCTGAAAACTCTTTTCGGTTATCAAAAGTGGAAAACGTCTTTAGATTACACATTTTTTTTTAATAACAACACCTGCCAATTTCATGCATTTGGAACAAAAAGGAATTAAAAATGTCTCGAAAAGTTGCCCCTTTGGATTCTGCTGAAGAAAAGCAAAGCTTTCTGACTCATTTTTAAATTTAATGGTACAAAATTGACAGGCCTGACTATTCTAATGATTTGGAATCAAATTGCATTTTTTGATTTTTTGGTAAATACTAGGTCGAGCAGAAAGTTCTGGGAAATTTGTAAAAGTTGCGTTGTTATGCACAAATTAACAACAAAATCAATAAGGACTATTCTTTAAAGTACAGACCATCATAGTCCACAAATTTCTGCCGTCGTTCTGCCAGATTCTGGGTATGCTGGAAGTACCATGGCAGCTCCTTTGAATCGAACAAAACTGGACATGCTTCTTCAGCTTAATTAAAGGATTCAAATCGACGCCCCTTGAAAAGTGTTGCATTGGTACGATATATTGCCTACGAACGATATTGAGTTATACGATACTGAGTACAATATTGATATTGCCTATATACGACACAAATTCAGGTAACTATTAGATTAAAAATTTCCCAGAACTTTTTTCTCAACCTAATAAATTACTTATCGATTTCTAAGCGATTTTTTTCACGTTACGAAAGGTTTTTCTCCTTTCTCTTGCGGACACGACCGGAAATTCGGTTCAAAAATTATGACAGTATTTTCTAAATGAATTAAAATTGTCTCGAAAAGTTGCCCATTTGGATCTTGCTGAATAAAAACGGAGCTTTCTGACTCATTTTTAAATTTAAAGGTACAAAATTTACAGGCCTGACTATTCTAGTGATTTGTAATCAAATTGCATTTGCTAATTTTTGATAAATAAATTACGTATCAATTTCTAAGCGATTTTTCTCACGTGACGAAAGGTTTTTCTCCTTTCTCTTGCGGACACGCCCGGAAATTCAGTTCAAAAACCATGACAGTATTTTCTAAAAGACCTTTGGTCATTTGATAGCGATACTTTGAGCAACAAGGTCCTTTTTCCGATCTTCATTACCCTCTCTTTTGCCTGAGCATTGGAGGGACAAGTATTAAAACACTAGTCAGATACATAGAAAAGTAATAATGTTATTTTTATTTTATTGTTTTAATTTTTTATTTAAAGTAAACTAACTAGTTTATTATGAAATTAACATTTTTAACATCGGGTGCTGAAAAGTCATCTCAGAAAGGCCATTAAAAAAAAAATCAACTTTCAAAATTTTAACATAACCCCTTCTTCTATAGACACCCATTCGATTGTAGAAGAATTATCGAAATTTGTCCTTTATTATTTGTTCTCTTAAAATGCCTTATGTCTTAATTCCGCATTCTTTTCAGGCGTTTCTAAGGATTAAATAAAATATATTAGTAGGTTCAACTCAGAATTAGGTAGCTTTCTTTAATCCTTTATGTACTGAATTATGAATTCATGAAAATTTTATCTTCTAAAGCATTTTTCATGAATTGTTTAAACTACATTAGAAGATTTATATAATCATTTAATACATTTTATAAGGATTTTAGAAGGATTGAAGAATTTAGAAGGATGAATTAAATTTGAATTTATAGGGATTTTGTGCAATAAGTATAACCCCCACTCAAATCTTTATTTTAAATATTTGTCTTAGTATTTTGTAGAATTAGGAAATGCACAAATATAATGTTCTTACAATAGAAATGTAGCAATATTTCCGAATTGAAAAAAATCCTCCCCTCACCCCCCCCCCCCCCCCGAATGCCAAGAAAGCTGAAAAGATGCAAAGACAAAATAAATCATCCATTTAAAAATATTTTTGTTTTGTGTAAACAATAATGCTTTCGGAACAACATAAAGTAATATATCTATAACTCATTCTAAACTGTATTACAACTAATTGATGTATTAAATGAATTTCATAACAATTTATTTTAATGGTACTTATAAGTACCGTCAGTAGGTAAAGGGTTAAAATTATATTTGTAATTTTGGCATGTCTAAAGAACATAATGACCATTCAATTTTCCTGGTACATTTTTATTTACGATTGAGGGAGGAATCGATAGAAGTCGTAGCAATTGTGAATAAAATTTAAATGTATTTTAAAAAGAAAAATATTTAAAAGAATATTTTAAAAATCGTGGAAAGTAGCAGTTCATTATAATCATCTGCAAATTTTTATGAGGTTTACTATAACGGTAAAAAGATAAATTTTGCCGGAAACAAAAAAGCGGGTAAAGGCATTTTCTGTTATATCCCCCATCTATATTGTAAATGACAAAATGTCTGTCCATTACGCTGACGTCATTTTGAAGGTGGTAACACCAGATGATTAAATTAAGCTTTTGCTTCAATTTTTTAAACTTGCTAACAATGCTGGTATTCAATTTTAACATCGTCGAATAGAGAAAAATATGTACATTCTAATGCAATTTGTTTGGAAACTGTATCACAATTTGTTTGGAAACTGTATCACACTTTGTTAAAAAACTGTATCCTAACTTACTATTTTATTATGGTTTCAAAAATAATTTTCAAGCGTGATTTAAAATATATATATATAGCGTGCAGACCGTTACAAAAAATAAATATGTTCGCACTTAAATTAATATAAATATCTCAGATTTTGTGTCCAGTGTATGTTCCCTAATGAAATTAAAACTTCATCAATAAATATATAAAATGATAAAATGTAAATAAATCACAAATTTAAGACATGTAATTGAACTATGCGCTTAAACCACTGAAGTGATCATAGTAAAAAAAAAATGATGTAAACGTTGATGTTTCTGGTTAATTCTTCATTAATTTGTTAGATTGATTTTTAAAATATAAATATACGTAACTGATTCTTTCTTAATTTTTTATGGAGAAATAAAAATAAAATTATTTAACTTTATTTTATCACTCAAAATTTCAAAATAGTTTAAATAGTATTGTTCAGAAGAAGGGATTTACTGTTTGCAGAGATGAGGAACCTAAATTAGAAGTTGTATGAGAATTCTTAAGTGTTTTCCTTGTATCCGAGGGCGAAGTACACGATGCTGTTGTTTATCATCAGTCGCAGGTCAATATCCCGTCTCTCCCTTCTCAAAGTAAGAACCCCACACAGATATAGGGAGATGTTTAGCGGTACAACTTAGAAGTTGTTTCTGTTTAGATCGTAACCGTTCACAGGCGGATTTTGTTTCGTAACTTGTGGGGGAACTTAATCCCTTTTCTCAAATATATTTCGATTCTGTGACATTGCCTTTAACCTATGCAGAAATAAAATACTGGGAATGGCAGTAGCTATGACATCTGTAATCCTTGCAGATATCGGTTACAATAATAAAATTTAACGATTTGGTATGGGTGGCTTGAGTTCAACAAAGTTCAGCGTTGCTTTAATATTACAATTATATGTGTTTGCGTCACAAGGAGGGGAAAATACACAACCAGTAATGGTCAACTTCAGGCCTTAGTGTTTAGTGATTTGATGAGGATGTATTGAGGGTGTTATTAGAATACACTCCCCACCCACATCCCTTGTAAACTAGGGGCGAAAAAAGAGAAAGGGAAGTCGGTTATGTTTTAGTTTTTAGAGAGATGAGGAAAAAGAGTATGTTTTTCTCCTTCTTGACTTCTACAAATTACTGACCGTTTTTCTGAGGAGGAAGATGCAGCGGCTGTTCGCAGCGGCTGTTCGCAGCGGGAATTTCAGAAGCGAAATAGGCTTAAATTAGGAGCGAATCCATTATGCAGTGCAGATTCTCATTTACTTCTTACAAGAAAATTGGGAAAAGTGTACAGAACTAGCTAATTATTAATGAAAACGCTAGGATTTTACAACGAATGGGTGGTGTTAGGAATACTTGTGTGCCTTATTGACTCAAATTGTGTTGGTTATTACATGTGTGCCCCGAGAACTTTATGTCCTTTGGTGAAAACAATGGTGGTTCCTTCAACATCCTGAAAACATGGTGAGTCATTCATGTACATGTATTATTATAATGGCATATTATTATATTGGTATTTTAAGAAATCCTGAAGACAAATTTAAATAATACATTTTATGTACACAAAAGTGTAAAATATTTGTAAATCGAGTAAGTACTTCCAGAGTTATATCAAAAATTAAATATGTTTAAAATTTTAACATTTAAATTAAAAAAAATATTTACAAAATTTTCAGATTTTTTTTTTTTTTTACATGCAATATTCTCATTACAGTAAAATCTGTCTAAGGCGGAATCGTTTGGGACCGAGAAAATTTTCCGCCGTAGACAATATTCCGCCTTATGCAAATCAGTTTAAAAAAAAAAAAGACTTGCGTATTTTTTACGTTTGTAATCTTCAGAACCGTTCTTAAAGTGAAATATTATTTAGTATAAATATTTTTGGAGTTCGAATCCCACCAAAACTATTGCTTCCCAACAAACAAATGGTCTATTATTTTCACACCATAATAATGCATATATATATATATATATATATTAATTTGAGACAAATAAAAAAAAAACATGATTTTGCACATGTATTTATTTATTTATTTATTTTATATAGAGAGAGTTTTATGTATGAAATTTTGCATTTTATGAGTTTAATGAAAAGTATAAAAGACAAAAATGTACAGATTTTTATTCGTTCAATCAGCATTTTCTTTTTATTTACAATTGTTTACAGTTTTTTACACAAATAAACTCCTATTTTTCTCAGCGAAATGGATTAAAATACGGTATATAAAATTAAACTATACTATTATAAATTATTTTTTTTCAACTATCCTAATAATTTGAAAAAAATTATGATTTTTAAAAATTTGTTTTTTAAATTTTAAATGTATGACTTTTAAAATCTCGTAGTCCTGTATTTACAGTTAGAATATAGGTCTGTATTTTATTATTATTATTATTATTATTATTATTATTATAAGGGTAATAAAAAAAGTAAAAACGAATATTTTAAATGTAACGCTATAAAAAAAAAAAAAAAAAAAAAAAAAAAAAAAAAAAAAAAACAGAAATCTGTGTTAAAAATTGTAAATAAAAAGAAAATGTTGTCGGCTAAACAAATGGAAACTGCGTATTTTCTTTTGCTTTTTATTAAATCCTCAAAAATGCTAAATTTCATAAAAAATCTTTCGCTGTAAACAAATGAATGAGCAAAAATATGTTTTTATTAATAGTTGTATTTTATATATGTATTTATTTATATGTATTTGATCTATAAATCAGGTTTAAATTTTCGTTTACTGAATGTTTTTTTTTATTTTTAAAAAATCCTTTTTTCCGTCTTATGGAAAAATTTGTTTTCGGCGGGACCTTAAAATCCTTTCCGTTTCCGCGTTAGGCAGATTCAGGCTTATGGAGCACGTATTAATGTTATTTTCTATGGATTCGCCGGGACTTCAAAATATTTCCGCGGTAGACAGATTTCCGGCTTACACAGAGTCCGCCTTAGACAGATTTTACTGTATATTAAAAGATATTTCAGAAAACAATTTCATAACAAAATCTCTATAAATAAAAGAAATATAATTTTGAACACCGGACCCGCTTAAGGGGACCAGGTAAGCAAAATTTGAGAAAAAAATCGATTTTTACTTTTTTATATCATTAAATAGTTCAAACTTTTATCTTTCCAACGATGTGCCGCACATGTTTATATATATGTATATATGTATATATATAAAGAAGTGTTGAAATTATCCAATCTATGACTACTTCACAGCTTAATGACCATTTAAATATTTAATTGCCTTTTTCTCAAAACTTGTATTTTTCATGTTGTATTCCTTTTATTTAATATCTATTAAACTTAAGAACTCAGATTTTTTTAATACTTATGTTATATTGTATACTTTAACACAGGGAGTTAATGATTTGTTGAGAATTATTTATTTTAGGCAGTGGAATATTTCCAAAAATGCTAATTTAAAAATGACTTTCAATAAATAATTAATAATTAATTTTCAGTTTCACTTAGAAAGAAAATGGTCTGTTAAAATACGTAAAGCATCTTAATCTAACTACTCTAAAAAATTTAGACCTCTATCTCTTACCATTTCTGAGAAAAAGGTATATAAAGTTGGTGCATTTAACATGGCGGAGATTAATCAGGTTTAATCTCCGGGGGGGAGGTCTCTCCGGGGGGGGGGGGATCTTAAGGGGTCGTCTATAATGTGCAGAAAAGTGTAATTCGAAAAATATATATTTTACTCATTTTATTGAAACATTTAGGCGGGACATACTCGAAACATAATAAGCGAGTGAAATGGTTTATGTACCTAATTTAAAAGTAGAATTAATTTCCCATCGTTTGGTATCAGTAACTTTCTTCTACAATAATTTTTTTTTCAGAATTAGTAGTAGTCCAGGGAAATGTACATTTTACCTTGCAAAAGGTCGGGTAAATTTTTTTTTTCCTAAATTGTTTATAATGATGCCAACATGGAAAAACCAAGTTTTTTAACAAAATTTCTTAAGGCTAAATTTTCTGTGGCCGAAAAACAACAAAATTTTGGGACATTTTTTGTTTTTCGGAAATATCTCGAGACTCATTGCCGTAGCATATTATTTGTCAATTACAATATTAAAGAGGATAAAATTCTCTACAACTTTTATGCCTATAACTTTTTTATACACTCAATAGCAAGCGCAGTACGCTATTTCAAAAATGGGCCAATTTTTTTCATTTTTCTTAAAAACCGTGAAAAACGTAAGTTTTGCCACGATTATTCAAATGTTCTCCGCAGATTTAATTGTGTATGTCGACTTCAAAAAATTGGTAGCAGTAAATTATCTATTATTTGCACACTCACGTCTTTATTTTCCTCTCAACAGATATTTTATATGCAATAAATTTATATAATTTTAAAAGTAGGGCAGAGTGTAGAATGTAGATGAAAGAGACAATTTTCATATTTAGACAGTAACTTTAAGTGTATACAATGTTAACTTCAAAGCATTGTTTAAAAGAATTTTTCAATCTATAGTAACTTATTGGCACGATAGTTTCAATTAAAAAAGATTTCTTGCTTCATTTTAATAAATTTTATAATTTTTATAATGCATACATATTTTTCCAGGTATCAATGGAATAGGTGGGTCATTTTCAAAATCTGTCCATGTTTTGGAATAACAAAATCAAATTTTTAGAAATAATCAGAAAGTTTTAATTGTTTGTAAATAATTACCTTACTTCATAAACATTAATATACAAGCATCAGCAGAGACCAAATTACTAATTTAACATTTTAAAACTAATTTTTAAATTTTAATGCACTTAGTATAATGACATAAGTGAGCACAATAATGACAAATTAAGCAAAATATTTTTATTTTTCCCCAGGCATAAATGGCAGTCATTATATCTTCTGGCAGATACAATGATTTTCTATATATCATATAATGAAAGCAGATTAAGGAATAAAAGTTAATTTAATTATCAATTAGAATTGGGTCCGGTAATGACTTGCAAAAATTACTCACCAAAACATTCAAAGTCTTTGCTTGTTTTATTGAAACTATAAAACTATTTACTCTAATCACCTAAACCTGATAATAAGTTGACTTTTAAGGAGTATTTTTGCCTTAATAAAAAGGCATGTGCTGTCCTCTAAAAAAATCCGGAGGAATTTTTTCTCAGAAGCATGGCAATGACACTCTTTCTTGGGACACGTTTTAAAAAAATTAATAAGAATTATAGATAAGTTTAATTGATGAAAATAAATATTTATAATTAGTAGCATCTTAATAAATAAAAATGTATAAAAAAATTATAACCATCTGTTTTAAATAGAACTTTATCAAATCTTTACCTAATAAATTGCTTGTTGGGACAACCTACGGTAATGATATTTTGACTACAAAAGAATATATTTCTTATTTTTAAATTTTTTATAAATAATAATATATCTGTAAATTATCATTACAAAACATGATAGTTAAAATTCCAATAATTAAAATTATGATATTTAACTATTTTTCTGTGCAAATGTGAAAGGACAGTAAAACATGAGACTTTTTTTGAAAATCACACAGGTATGAAGATTTGAGAAAAACATATTTTATGCCCCACTACAATGGTATATTTTATTTACCAATTATTGATAACATATGTTTTAATGTTTTAAAGATAGCAAATATTGAATTGTAGTTCCATATAAAAGGGGGGGGGACACAAAGATAAATATCTTTTATGAATGAAATATTTTTACTTTATAAAATAGCTACAATAAAAATGACACTAGATTATTTCACTAACTAATGTTATGCATTTATATCTTGTGAGATTTATAAATTATGTTTATAAAATTTTGAGATCACTAGTTTTATAAAAAATATTTAAAATATTAGTTTTAAAGTATATTTTCAATTTTTTTCCGCTTATATCAATAAATATAACAAGATATCACATCATTTTAGCATGCAAAAATATGTAAAACTTTAAGATTTTCTATTAATTGCTTTAAAGCTCAAACAGGATACTTTCAATTTCAGAACGGGAAAAAAAAGCAACCAAACCCGAAAAAGTACAAAAGCACAACATTAGATATTGATCTCAGGTATCCCATAAAAAAAAAAATATTTTTAAAAAGTAACAAAATGCGAGCGAGATATTTGTCAAGAACTCTCCCATAGGCTTACCTTGTGAATGTCTTCGTGTGACTAATTCAGTCCTATAAATTCATATAACTGTGACTTTAAACGCCTCAATACAACAACTACCGTAAAATCTTTAAAAATGAAACCTGTATATACGGAATTTGGTCTTTAAAGAAAATGATATATATTTTTTTCAAGAGAAAGAATATGAACAATTATACCTGCTAAGATGGAACTCTGTTTAAAGCGGAATATATTTCGGTTCCTTTCGGCACGATTTTCAAGGTTTTAATAAATCAATAATTGGCAAAGCTGATTACGTAGTTACGTATTTAATACTTGCACACTTAAAATTTTCAAAATCCGGCTATTAGAGATTTCTTAAAATCCCCGTGGTAAATTTTCTTTTTAAAAGAGGGGGGGGGGGGGTGGAGAAGGCGACGAAATCCATGTTTGGCACGGGTGCAGAAAAGGCTAGTTTTAGCCCTGAAACACATAATTTACTATTACTGATATATAGAAGTTCACATACACGATTAAATCCGTGGGAAACATTTAAATAATCGGGACAGAACTGCGTTTTTCATGGTTTTTAAGAAAATTGAAAAAAAAATGTCCTAGTTTTGAAATGGCGTACTGCGCTTGCTATTGAGTGTATAAAACAGTTGTAAATATGAAAGTTGTAGAGAATTTTATCCTCTTTAATATTGCAATTGTCAAATAACATGCTACGGCAACGGGTCTCTAGATATTTAAAAAAAAAACCAAAAAAGGTCCCAAAATTTTTTAGTTTTTTGGCCACAGAAAATTTAGCCTTAAGAAATTTTGTTAGAAAACTTGGTTTTTCCATGCTGGCATTATTAGAAATAATTCAGAAAAAATAAATCTTTTACCCGACCTTTTGCGAGGTCCCCTTTTTTAGTACATTTCCCCTGGACTATAGAGGGTGTTTACTTTTTTTTCCACTACTGTACAAGATTTTTCAGAAAAGGCTGTCAAATTTAGTGTTTTGAACCAAATTTCCGAACGCCTGAGACCAGGAAAGGAAACAAATTGCAGTACTGAAAAAAAAAAATCCTTAAAACTCAAGATGTAGCTTTTTTTTTTTTTTTTTTTAACGGAAAAAAACCTGTTTGATTTCAAATTACTTTAATTATCATGCCTGGAAGTATAATGTTTTTATATTTAACTAGTCGGATGTGCTAATCCCAGAACTTCTTTCTCACAGATGTTTATGTTTCAAAATGTTGTTAGATATGTTTATCCTTCAGTGTTATTACTTCAATACTACAACAGCTTTGATTTTATTCTTAAGTCCTTGTTTCATTTTGCTAATCAGAGTAGAAACAAGTCAATCTCAATCATAATATTTAATAAAATCAATATTTTTCGTTATTCTGTTGTACATCAGCATATAGACATAATTATTAATGATCTATGCGTGTTGAAAAAATGCATGATTATTAATTAATTATATACATTTATTAAATATATATAATTATTAATTAATTATATGTGTATCCCAAATTGGCTGTCTATTCCTTAGACCCAATACTTTTTATTTTCACATAAAATGAAAAGTAATTAATTCATCAACGACACAGAAATATTTTCTAGTTATGCGAATTTCATTTAATTAAAAATTATTTTAGTTTCAGGTATTCACATCTCGATTTATCTTTTATAATGATTTTTGTAAATTATCATCTGTTATACCAGAATTTTCTCAAAGAGTATTCGAAACACTTCTATAGTTTCAAACTGAAAATTTCCTATTACTGTTAAGTCTGCAGCTTTTAATGAGCACGTGAAAAAGTTTAATCATATATGCATTGCTTGCTTTGAAATTTGCACCCACGTCTTGAGCCAGTCATGACTGATAATCATAAACAGTGAAGTTCACAGCAATAAATAGTCTCATCTGAGCTGATAGAGCTCAGATCGATCAGTAAGTTTGAAAATTTCCGAAGGAAGAAATGAGATTTTTGGAATACAGGTAGTTTTGTTTCGGCCAAATTTTCAGCAGCATTTTCACCGAAAACGAATTTTCGGCGAAACACAGATTTTGAGCCGAAAACGAAACTGAATTTTTGGTCGATCTCTATATGGGATCAATGTTTCCATAAATTATTGTTATTTGTTCAACAGTAATAGTTTGAGATGGGTGGCCATTACCCACGTGTTGTATTCATTTCTAACACCTCACTTTCATGGCGACAGTTTTATGACTGACTGGTTTCCGAATTCCTCTTTCATCCTTAGCAATGAAATAACTTCAACCCCTCAATCCTCGTGACTGTGGAGGTTATAAGGGTGCGAATGTTTGAAATATGGTAATAGAATCTCTTATAGCTTTCTTCGAGGTTTGAAAAAAGTATAATTGAATGAATGTCTAGAAAATGGTCCTATGTTGCTAAATTAAAATTTTAAGAATTTGAGAGAAAAGAACTATTAAGGCGGTTTTAAAGTTCACTGCTCAACAAGAGTGAATCTTTCTGGCACATTTACTAATTCATTTTTAAACATGAAACACAAAATTAACAAGGCTGTTTTGAATTTGCAAATTGAAGAGATTTGGGAATCGAAATAAGTTTTCCTTTTTTTGACAAATGAATTACTTATCGAGTTATAAGCAATTTTGATCAAGTGACGACAATTTTTTTTTCTCCTTTCTCTGACTGTTTTATTCCTTCCTCCGGAAATTCGGTTCCAGCTCCAAGTTTGTCGGTATTTTCTGAAAGATAATTTGTATTTACCGAAAAATGGAAAAAGTCTTTCAGTTGCAAAGTTTCTGAATAAGAACACCTGCCAATTTCATGCGTTTCCGAAAACAAACGAATTAAATCTTGTGTCCTAAAGTTACATCTATGGATCTGAGAACAGTCTTAAGGGTCATCTCAAAACTCTACTCAAAAGACGTGAAACATTCTGACTTTCTGATTCATTTTTAAACGCAAACACATAAAATTGGCAGTACTGGGTATTGAAGCGATTTGGAATCGAAAAACGTTTTTTATTTTTTGTTAAATAAATTACTTATTGAGTTATAAACGATTGTGGTCACATGATGATCGGGTTTTCTCCTGTCCCGTGGTGCACTGTAAAAAAAATCGGACTAAAAAACGGAGATTCTACTGGCAATCGAGACGCCAGTACAATTTCCGTGTTTTAACGGAAAATTTCCCCCATAAATTCCAGAAGAACGGAAAAATTTCTGTGATTTATGGGGAAATTTTCCGTAAAAATACGGATTTCTGGAAATTATGGGGAGAAATTTCCGTTAAAATACGGAAATAGTATTGGAGTCTCTGTTTTTTTTTTTTTTTTTAACAGTGTGTCGCGTCCGAGAATTCGGTTCAAAACGCCAACTTTGACACAATTTTCTGAAAAATCTTTTCGTTTACCAACAAAAGAGTAAAATCATGCGTATGGCATAGATTATGAAACTCATTCCAACACTCCCTGAAAGTTTTAACAAAACTTCGTTATTTAGGAAAATAATGTAAATAAGATATCAAAGTGAACATTTAAAAAATTGATTTCAGCAGTTACGTCCAAAGCCAAATAAGTATTCCAATTCTGTTGAACGGCCCTGTATGTGATCAGTATGTTGATATATATACTATATAATGGGAAAATTTAGTTTAGCAAGAAAACTTATAACAGGTTTAAATTTTTCTTTCCGCAATTTATAATAGTAGATGGAAACATTCTTGAAAACTTTTGTACAGCTCTGTAGTTTACCTAATACCTTTATTACACGCCACTATTTTGCTAAAATACAAATAAAAGTAAAACTCTAAAAAACTGCTGAAATCACATTTCCAGAAATTCTCATCCATAGACGGTATGTATCCAAGTATTTGCGTGACCCTGTATATCAATTTATATATATTCTACAAACATTTCTTAATAAACTAAATGCAGTTCAGTGTAAAAATGCACAACTCCTTTAAAAACCACCTTTAAGCAATTTGAGCTCATACCCACTAACCCTTACTAATTCTTTTCTGTAGCCCTGTATATGAATTATAGCATTTATACACACCATATAGTATGCATAAATATAGTGAAACATAAAAGCGTATAACATAAATGAAAATGCATTTCCAGCAATCACCGCTATCGTACAGTACTTCGGATACAATATAGTATTTGAAATCTTTTGTTTGTCCCTGTAAATACTATGCACTTCCCATTATACATGAAAAAAACTTATAATAAACCTCAGCGACGTGTATCGATTTCATTATATGTGAAATAGTTTATCATAATTAAAATACGCCGCAAACAATCCCCCCCCCCCTTATACCATTATGTAACGGAATTCTTTTGTGTGGGTCCTGTAAATGAATAATAACTA
Organism: Maratus speciosus; assembly: GCA_963932465.1. Classification (NCBI taxonomy): domain Eukaryota; kingdom Metazoa; phylum Arthropoda; class Arachnida; order Araneae; family Salticidae; genus Maratus; species Maratus speciosus. The sequence goes on along the minus strand of OZ010796.1, from coordinate 182,059,237 downwards.
TTCTTTGCACCGCATATTCTACAGAATGCATATTTTCGTGTACTTCATAAATGCATATAATCTTAGTTATGTTTGGAGGCGTGTAACATCATTAAAAATAATTTGAAATGATTTTTTCGAATCGGTCGTAATGTAACGCAATACTTTTGACAGTCCCTGTAGGTGAACTAAACATGCTACAAACATCATTTGAAATAGGGATCGTGCTATGGTAAACATCAATAACATCTAAAAATTTCAGGGCAATCCGAGTATATTTACGAGAGTTAGAGCGCGTACAGACGGCCAGACGGACTGACAAACCGAAGTCATAAACACTTTTCAACTTTGTTGGAAAGTGTTAAAAACGGAAAACGTCCGTCAATTGCAGATTTTTTGACTAACAACACCTGCCAATTTCACGCGTTTTCCAACAAAAATGAATTAAAAATGTCTCGAAAATTTTCCCTTTGGATTCTGCTGAACAAAAGCAAAACTTTCTGACTCATTTTTAAATTTAAATGTAAAAAATTGGCAAGCCAGGCTATTGTAGTGATTTGGAATCAAATAGCATTTTTAATTTTTGGTAAATAAATTGCTTATCGATTTCTAAGCGATTTTTCTCGCGTGACGAAATTTTTTCTCCTTTCTCTTGCGGACACGTCTAGAAAATCTGTTCAAAAACTATTATAGTATTTTGCGAAAGATCTTTGGTCATTTGCCCAGTAGCAGAATTTTTGGTGTCGATCTGCAGCAAACCAAAATTTAACTGCCACCTAACAATGCTAAACTGGGCTTCTATCATAAATACTTATAGTAACCCATAACATAAGCAAAAATTTCATTTTACAAAGAAAATGTAATAACAACTATTTCACAATAACTCTTAAAACAAAGTAAATTTTTAGTGAATTTTTTAAGCCCAGTATTTATTTTTAAGCTGGTAAATTAATCTGAAATGTCTACAATAATCTGCCGCACTGCACAGTTTCTGCTGCGAAAGTCATTTGATACCGATATTTTGAGCAAGGCCCTTTTTCCGATCTTCAGTACCCTTACTTTTGTCTGAGCATTGGGGGACAAGTACTAGAACGCTAGTTAGATGCATAGAAAAGTACTAATAATATTTAAATTTTATTGTTTTAATTAATTGTTTAAAATAAACTAACTAGTTTATTATTAAATTAAAAATTTTAACATCGGGTACATACAGGTCAAATCAGAAAGGCCACTTTTTCAACAAAAAATTCAGCTTACTAAAATTTTTAACATTACCGCTTCTTCTAGACTCAAAAATTATCGAAATTTGTCCTTTATTATTTATTCTCTTAACCCATTTATGCCTAGCGTCCCACTTTTGGGACGCTTTGAATTTTAATAAATTTGTGTAATTTTCTTCTTTATACCATGAAAATTGTATGAAATGATAATCTATAAACGTCTTTATCTGTTACCGAAAGATGGTGGCATAAGATGTATATTCATTTGCTTAAAATGGAGGCTTTTTTCGGAGTTTATAGATTTTTCATTTTCAAGATGGCGAAGTATAAAAAGTAAGTTTATTTTTGCTTTTTCTATCAATTATCCAAATAAAAAAGCCATAATCGTAGCTTGTAGACTTCTTTGAAATACGTATTTTTTTAAATTGTGAAATTATGTGCTCAAGCCTATTTATATGCATTTTTGTAACGTACAAAATATAGGGCGCTAGCGACGAATGGGTAGATATTTTTATTAGTCATTTGGAGGAAATTTATTGATGTAAATTCCTGTTCAAGATGATTATGAAACAAATTGTTTTAAGCCTCAAATACAATTATTCTTAATTTATTATTCTTAATACTTATAATGTCGCTGTAAAAAAATATCCATGTTTTTTTAGTAACTCATAAAAATACAAATTATAGCATATAATATACAATTTAAAAGCTTATTTTATATAAATATAGATAAAACACATAATTATGCATATTATAGTATTACAAATATTACGCATATTCCCATATTTAGTACGTTTACATTTTATCAAATAAATACAAAAACTTTTTAGAGTACTTTTTTTTAAATATTTTTCAGTTCATTTTGCAACATTTTAAAGTAATTTTGCCAACAAATTTCAAAAAATAAAAATTCAGCACAAATGGGTTAAAATGCTTCATGTCCTAATTTCGTATTGTGGCAGGCGTTTCTAAGGATTAAATGAAATATGAGCTCAGTAAGTTGAGCTCTATAGAATGTTGAGCTCTGAATTAGATAGCTTTTTTTTTAAATTATATTTGTAATTTTGACATGTCTGAAGCGCATGATGACCATTCACTTTTCCTGGTACATTTTTATTTACGATTGAGGAAGGAATCGATAGAAGTTGTAGTGATTGTGAATAAAATTTAAATGTTTTTTAAAAAGAAAAATATTTTATGAAAAGTAACAGTCCATTATAATCATCTGCAAATTTTTAGGAGGTTAACTATAACGGTAAAAAGATTAATTTTATCGGAAACGAAAAAGCTAGTAAATGCATTTCATGTTATATCCGCTTCTTTATTATAAATGACAAAGATATCCGTCTGTAACGCTGGCGTCATTTTGCCGGTGGCAACACCAGGCGATTAAATTCAATTTTGCTACAATTTTTTAATCTTCTTAACAATGCTCGTATTCGATTTTAACATCGTCGAATAGAGAAAAATATATACTTTCCAATACCATTTGTATGAAAACTGTATCACAATTAGTTTAAAAACTGTATCCTAACTTGCTAGTTTACTATGGTTTTAAAAGTAATCTTCAAGCGTGATTAAAAAAAAAAAAAATCTATATAGCGTGCAGACAGTTACAAAAAATAAATGTTTGCACTTAAATTAATATAAATAACTTAGAATTTGTGTCCAGTTTATGTTCCATAATGAAATTAAAACTTAATCAATAAATATATAAAATAATAAAATGTAATTAAAGCACAAATTTAAGCAATGTAATTGAACTACGCACTTAAACCACTGAAGTGATCATAGTAAAAAAATAATTATATTAATATTTGGAAATTTTTCCAGAGAGAAACATTCGCCTTGAATACAATATTTCAAATGAAAATCAAATTTCAAATTATTTTTTGCTTAAAAGGCGCAAAGACCAACTTAGTGAAAAAGCTGGGTATCGTTCCATGTGGTTTAGCGGTAGAACGTCAGTGCGCTATACTGATGACCCGGGTTCGATTCCCGGCATGGAATCTCTTTCACTAAGTTGGTCTTTGCGCCTTTTAAGCAAAAAATAATTTGAAATTTGATTTTCATTTGAAATATTGTATTCAAGGCGAATGTTTCTCTCTGGAAAAATTTCCAAATATTAATATAGATTCATCGATGCTGGATTTAATTAAGTGTCTGTGTTTGCCCCATGTTGGTGGCTCACGGAAAATATTCCATCTTGTGCTGCGTTTGTAGCCTTGCCAACTTGTAATAGTGAGAAGTTCCACGCTGGGTATCGTTCCATGTGGTTTAGCGGTAGAACGTCAGTGCGCTATACTGATGACCCGGGTTCGATTCCCGGCATGGAATCTTTTTCACTAAGTTGGTCTTTGCGCCTTTTAAGCAAAAAATAATTTGAAATTTGATTTTCATTTGAAGTAAAAAAATAAAGCTGATGTAAACGTTGGCGAATTCTTCATTAAATGTTTGCACTTAAATTAATATAAATAACTCAGAGTTTGTGTCCAGTTTATGTTCCATAATGAAATTAAAACTTAATCAATAAATATATAAAATAATAAAATGTAATTAAAGCACAAATTTAAGCAATGTAATTGAACTACGCGCTTAAACCACTGAAGTGATCATAGTAAAAAAAAAAGGCTGATGTAAACGTTGGCGAATTCTTCATTAATTATTAACACCTAGCAAATAAGAAATTATTGCCTTTTATAAATTTCAAAATTTTATTCCATGCATAATTGCTATTCTTATAATACAAATAATTTTTGGTATTGTTAGTGTGCCTTCTAAAAACCTATAGTAAAATATATAGTAATATATATATATATATATATAATATTAGAGCTTTTAATTTTAAAAATGGTTTTTACCTATATTCCGTAACCAAGAAAGGCGGGATTTCCCCCCTTGTTTATTATAAAGCAAATATATTACATGGATCGCCTGACGATTTTTTACTTTTATAACTTCGGTGACAAAAAGCTTTGAAATTGCATTCCTTACTTTCAAATATTTTTTCTTCTTGAAAATTATGGTGTAATTTAAACATTACAAGAACATAATCTGAAAAGTTTAACACTAGACTGCACAAATTTATTTTTGGAAATATGTTTATATACTCATATTTAGTGTGAAATACGAGAAATTTTAAAGGGAGGTTTTCCCCTTTACTTAACAGCAGACTTCTGCGGTTACATAAGGTGAATATTTTTATTTAAATATAGTGTTGATCGGTATTAAATTTATTTATTAAAAGTTAAATATTTATTGATTTATATATGCATTAATGCGTAGTTTAGGGTACTGCAATCAGCACGATCCGAGCCAATTTGCATTCACGATACTCTGAGTGGGCGGTGCGGGGCTGGCCGGATTCGGACCTTACTTTTTAGAGTTCCGTACTTAAAAAGTAATAAGGGAACCATTATAAGATCACTCCTGTATCTATCTCAGCAATTTCACTCGTAAACTATGGGACGTGGAAACTTCAAATTGACTGACGTAATAAAGGCTATTGACTTACATATATATAGTTTATTAACCACAAATACATGTCGGAAAAATGTAGAAGGGCTTAATAAGTTACTTGAAAATAAAATATATTTCTTTGTATATCGTGGGGGGTATCATGTGAAAGATTTCGTAATGCCGAACTCAAAAATACGATTCTTTTAATTTTAGGTATTATGTTTCCAGAGATATTGTCGAAAATGCAATGCAAAAACATGTCGCCCCTCCCCCTCCTCTATTTCAGAATCTATTGAATCTAAAATTATGAAAAATTAGGAGTAATAAAAGTTAATTTAAACATTGCAGGAAAACTATAGCGATTGCCTTAGGTCACATAGTTTTTGAGAAATTTGCATTTTCCCGTTACACTCAAATTTCGATTTACAGGAGTTCAGCAAAGGAGCTGATGATCGCTGGAGGTACCTACCGTAGCAGAAGTATAGAGCATCTTTGATAATAAATTTCGAAAAAACTTGGCTGTAATTAGCCGAGATATTAATCCTTAAAGACACGGACTGTTTGGTCATACATAAAGACACGGGCGGCGAACCCTATGGGTCATCGGCTTTTAACCCTAAATTGCATAGTGATGTAAATTTCCATCACCTTTTTATTTAATTTTTAATACATAAATTGAGTTCTTTCAACCACTATATTTATATAGAAATATTAATCCTCTAAAAATTACAAAAATATGCTACTAAATAAAGTTAAAAATCTATCTTAAGATTTCTGGTGTCTAATCCTTAATATAAAAATAAAAAACACAATTCTAAAAGAATAATTCATGCAATTAAGGGTTAAAGCCTAGATAACAACTTTTAGTGATATATTTGTGTAATGCAATTCCCAGTTACTAATTCATATATTTATTGTACGGAAAATCTCTGTGCGCGAGTAACACTCGCACTATATATACGTTATTTCTATATCCTCCTGCTGGGCCGGGTATGACCTCTTTTTTTCCGGGACAATCTCGATCTGGAGTTCATTCTTCTTAGTGGTCTACACACGTCGAAATTTTTAGGTCCGGTCCCGAGTCCCAATTCATCCCGTATGAAAACCATTGGTTCGACCCGTGCAAAAATTAGCAAAATTTAGCATGCTCAACAATGTTAGCAAAAAATGCATGTATTTTTTAATTGCGATTTTGCTACAATTAAGATTATAAATGTATTCTTTTTAAACAAAAGTACATAAATAAAACACAGTACATAAATAAATAAGGCGATAAAACCTGTGAAAATAACCTGACTATGACGGTATCCTGTATTAAACAGAAAAACGTTCTATGCAAATGAATTCATGCAAAATGAATTAGTAATGCGTGAAAAAAGATTATAATAATACATAACAGGCGATATACCTGCTAAGAATGAAACCTGTCTGTAACGCATTTTTCTTCTCTTCGGGCGATTCCGTCTAAGAAGATTTTACTGCATACCATTTTTCAGATTTTTAAGACTCCAAACCATGGAATATGGATTTAACGACATTAATAACAACTTAGAAATTTACACACAAATAGAGATTCATTAAAAAATTAAATGTAATTTACATGAGCACAGAAGCAGAAATAAATCTAGGAAGAGGCGGTATTTTGGAACTTATGTGCCTGTACTTCGCAGGCAGGATGCATTTTTAAAAATGAATAAAATAAGTATAAAAAAAGTTCTAAAATAAGTATTTTTTGTCAAAACTAGTACCAAACAATTTTTAACCACATTGGCGTTAAAATCTATGTTTTGCAGAAATTCAGTAGGGTTAGACAAATGTTTGGTCGGGTTTGAGCCGATAGTCTCGGGTTGAACATTTTGCTTTTATACCGGGCCCGGCCTGCCCCAAACCTTTCTTTTTCAGAATTAATCTTTTCATAAAAGCTTTCAAAGTAAAGGGTTTCGAGTTCCGTGCAATTTGATGTAATAGAGAAAATAATTATTATCGCTTAAATCAGCTGATATATTAGCTTTGATATGCTTGGTAAAAACACATTACGTTTTTAGGAATTATCTGTTTAATTATATGATACTTTATTTTTCGATGTTTTGCAAGAATTTTGTGAGTTTTCTTTACATTTTGTGTTAAAGTCTCTTTTAGTATTAGTATCTTTGCAAACTCCAATAAAGTTTCTAAACCTCAAACCTAAAATTTTTGCTTTCCTTTAAATTGAAAAATTGCATAAAACAAAAATCTAGTTAGTGCTATTTATTCATAACTAACTGTATAGAGCTTTAATATAATTTTTACTTATAATCTAAGATATGTCTATGTCTATGTGTACGAATATATCAGTAAAAAACGAAATAAAGAGAAGTATGTTTTCATTAGCAATGCCACGTTTACTAAGCTAAATAATGAGAATAATTTGGTAAAATTCATAATCAATATGTTCGACTAAGTACGTCTCTATGGTATGTATGTGTCGGAATTAAACAGAGTTTTTTTCCTTGTACAAAAGTGATAATTCCTGTCAATTTCAAAGTTATTCATGCAAATGCTAATTACGAGGGGTTTTTAAATGAAAGTGATTCGAAGTGTGTATCCATGGGATGCGCAGGGACAGAAACGAGACAGATACATAGATAGAAACAACAATATTTAATGAGTGAAATGCATACCAAATTTATTTTAAAAAATCCCCCATGGCTTTTAGGCAGGCTTCCCATTGCTTCGGAATGTTACGAATTCAGTCCGCGAAAAACGATGTCAGTTGAGAATGTTGGTGACAATAATGTGAACGTCACGAATGTTTCTACATCGATTTCCCTTGAGTGCAGTGTCAATGCCCGTAATCAGCTTCTCTGTCTCAACTTTGTGCGCCTGACCGAGCTGCGGCAAATCTGCTGTCTCTTGTCGACCGTCGCTATACATTCTCGCCCACCTCGTCACCGTGGGCTTTAAAACACACGTGTCACCGTACACAGCCAGCATTCTGTGAAAAATATCCACCGGCTTACACCCTTCCAGTGTTAAAAAACTTAATTACAGCTCGCTGATCCGTTTTGGACGCAGTTGCATCCACACCAGCCATTTTTAACTGAATGCCACGTCATTACGAATGAAGTTATCACAAATCTGCTTGCTCTCGCGCTCGCATGGCACATACTCCTTGCCTATCGCGTTTGTTTCACGAAATTTAATTGAAAACTGTTCGCATGCGATGCTCCGAATCACTTTCGTTTGAACACGCCTTATATTTTGTTTTAATTTATTTGTCTTTAATTATTGTCGTATTTTATTACTTTCACAAGTAGAAATATTAATTAAGCATAATATTTGGAAGTGCGATGCGAATATAAAAATAAAGTAATTGTGATAGAACAATAAAGTAATAAATTTGGCTTAAAACACATAAAATTTGTAGGAAATTTACTATAAAATTTACATAACATTAAATTTTTACTCATAATACCGTACTTTTTTACTTTCCTACTTGTTATGTTTGTATCCAAAATTTCTTAGAAATGTAATTTAAAATTGAGTTAGACTTGTCTATATACATAGAAGAAACTTGGGGGGGGGGGGGGGACAGAGAATTAAGACACTTTTTAATTAAAATGCTCCTAGTCTGTGTTTATCATATAATAGCATTTCATATTGCTTTTTTAAAAAGTTCCTTTAATTGTGTATTTTATCTGTTTACGGTGTCAAATTTTGGAAAGGCGCTAAGTAATAACAATAAAAATAATAATAATAATAAATTCCATAACTCTTTAAAGTGGACAAAATCAATAAATTTATGGTCAAACATCCCTACTTCAGGAAGGTACAGCACACTGTAAGATAGGTCTGACCCATTAAATCAAAAAAGTATATTCCCACCAGAGCTTTTATTTTATGAAAAGCTAGTTATAGCTGTACGACATTTATTTAAATAATTGTAAAATTTATTTTTATTTTTTTATTAACGCCACAAATGCCTGAAAAATAACATTAACTTGTAAAAATGTATATAGTAAATGCTTCCATCGTGTACTTATCAGCCAAAATAAATAAATAAAATACAGGCAGCGGATCAAACTGAATTAAAACTCTGAATTAATGATTTTTTTAAAGAAAGATTTTTTTATTTTTAAGGAATAATTCAACAAAGGCAACTGATGATCAATAAGTGTAAGTTCTTGAGTATTGACAGTTAATAACCTGTTTCTTGCATTTTTATGTATACAGCGTGTTTGTAAACTGTTGGCATAGACTTTCAGTGATAAAATGTATCAACACAGGCAATTTTTTTTTATAGGAAATGGGAATTGGAATCCACTTCTTATTTTACCAAAAATACAGAATATATCGTTACAAGCCGAAATCTGATTTTCATTCTTAATTTTATGTTCTTCTCGAAGAACAATTTTTAATCTTTTAGCACCAGTAAGTAGAAATAGAAATATTTTGCTTAATTTAAACGTATAAGTTCTGAGAAATTTACTATTCAAAATTACTGAATGGAAATTTTAAAGATTTATAATGATCACTTATACGAGATACCTGTCAAGATATTGCTAACAATAATGTATATTTTGCAACGATATTTTGTATATTTTCTTACTTTGCTGTATGTAGGTTGGGTTATAAACCTTCAAAGGTGATAGCAATCAGCACTATTCACATCCAAACAACACTGAGCTAGATGCTCCATAATTTGGATAGCAGATGACAGTGAGCACCGTTTCACTAACCATAATTCATTTCATTTCCTATGGCGTCATCACATTTGCACAAAGCAAAGTTAATCAGATGAAAATCTTGCTAAAAATCTTCATTATTGTTAAAGTGGTAAACAAAAGATGTCTAGCAAGACACCCTGTATTTTTGACTAAATAAATGTACTGTAATTTATTTTTCAATTTGTCTTCACACGCTTTATCAAATCTGAAATTTGTTCCATTACTTTATAGACATCTAATATATTCTTGAAGTTAACAGCTCAATAGGGGAGGATAGTACACAGTGAGACGAAAATTATTATTACTTAACAAATGGCGACGATTTTTATTCTTTTGAAAAAATTTTTGCTACATCTTTAAGCTACACAAATGCGCTACACATTAATGTATAAATTGTTTAAAAAAAGTTATTTATAAAAACACAGAAGCAGCATAACGGATAATCGAAAATTGTCTCACTGTGTACCACAAATAGTACACAGTGAGACAATGTATATATTTTCATAAATCATACATTTTACACTCTATCAACAATTTTCTGCAGTTTATGATTTCTAATTAATATGTCTAGATTTTCAAAATATTAAAAATATGAGCCTCGGATGGACAGTGGCAAACATTGGGCTATCTTCATGCAAATTTTCAGCCTCCTTCGTTTAGTAAATTTCCCTAGCCTTCTCACGCCCACACACACACAGAGAAAGAGAGAGAGAGAACAACCATCTTTTATTAATAAATAACTCTTTTAACATCAGAACCACATAGTAGGTACACAGTTAGACACGTCTCACTGTGTACTTTCGTTACGTTGTAACAAAATGGATGCCAGATCTGTTACATCAATTTCATCGCTTTAAAAAGTTTATGTCGTTTTGTCGAAATAGTCTATTATTAGATATAGCTAGGTTTGGTTAAGTAAATATATGTCATATTGAAGGAAATAAACTCTAAAATAGACGTTTATGTAACTTTAACCACTATGAAATAAGGAATTATTTACTACTAGCTGACCCGCCCGGCGTTGCCCGGGCCCGTAATAATATTCTTAAATGAATCTGAAATTTTTAATTGCAGGTCCGTTCAGAGGGGGGCGGGTGGAGACGGTGCAAATTACCAGGGACTGACTCTTGTTCTGTTCCAAAGTTGTGTAAAGTCAAAGGTTAAGTTTTTTAATTTTCATGTCTCATACTTTAAACATTTTTATTCCAAATTAACTGATGAATTTAATTAAAATGTAATTATATTTTATATAATTTAATTTTTTATTTAAAATCTTTCTATGAAAAAGCAATTACAAATATAACAAAGTGTAATACTGAAAAAGAAATAATAAAATTGTAAGCAAATATTACTATATAGAATTTTTTTTAAGTACCATCCAGCAAATTTATTTTCTAATAGAGTAAAGCCTGTTTATAACTAAATCCTGCAATAAACGAAAAAAAAAGTTCCAGCTCTTCCGCTCCCCCCCCTCCCCCCCCCCAAAAAAAAAAAATGCTATTATGCTTTGTTCAATTTAAATAACCTGCATAAAACGGAATTTATCACTGGTCGTTTTCGTTTCCGTCTAAGCAGGTTTTATTGTATATTACTTCTGGGGAGCCCGTAATAATATTCTTAAATGAACCTGAAATTCGTATCGCAGGTCCGTACAGTCAAAACTACCTGTCCATACAAAATTACTTTTTACGTCATGACAACATTTTGTAAACTTCTTGCTGCTGTTTAATTCGCATTTCCAATACAGTGCTTTGCAGAAATTGCACGTTTCACCCACAGTTATGCATGCCCCGAGATGTTTAAATCAGTAATTTGGATTTCAGAAGAAACGCGCGCATGCTACAGTTATTAAGCCTATTTTGCCGATCGCTTAACGACGTTCTCGACCAATTCTATTTGAATTTCGAATCTATTTCGATTCGACTTCTTCTTCACTTTCAAGCATTCACCGAGATTTTTTACGGGCATTTCAAATGATATTATGAAGCTACATAATTGCAGCGATAGATAGTGCACCCTAACAGCGAAACGTAAACAAACACGATCGCCCTAAATCCTGCCAAGGACTCTTGCACAATAACCAATCAGATGCGTTTCTCGGTTGTTGCCGTTGAACAATAACAAATAATCGCAATTTCTGTGCCACGTACGTTAGCGTAATATATATATAGATTTTGTCGGACGAGTAACTGAAGAGCCGAAACTACATCCACGTGTTGCATAAGATGAGGTCGTTATGTGTGTGTGGCAGCTTGAAGAAGAAGTTACATCTATATGTCAAAGTGACTGCGGTCTCACTGTGTACTCCCCTACCCTACATCACTGGCTTCTGGAGCGCTTAAAATGGGTCTTTCTAAATCGACAAGAGCACATGAAACATTCTTGTTCAATGGTTGTAATTTGAATATATGTATATACAAATTTATGCATTTCCACTTTAGTCCTTTCCCAATAAATAACTACATAATTGTAAAATATTCCTTCTTATTTCATCCAGCCAATTATAATCATATCCTAAAAAAAGGTGAGTGTGTGTGTGTGGGGGGGGGGGGGATTGGTTCTCAAAAATCAATTACAGTATTGGAAAAATAAAAGTTCCCTTAGATTTTAAAATGTTTGTTTTAGAATATAACAAAATGTTATTCATTTATGGTGATTAACAGAGGAAACCAAGAAATTTAAAGTTTGATTAATTGAACAAGCTTTAAGATATTAATAACATTAATAACTAGTATATTAACTCAAAGCATTTATTTATTTATTTATTTGTACTAACAAGCTATAATCTTCAACCCCCATTCAGATTCCGCAGGCTCTAAAAACAGTGAATATTCTAGTTTAGAAAAATAAAACCTGATTACGGCACACTGAATGATAGTCGACAAGTGGCAATATTCTATAGTCGGTTCCCATTCATTTCCTTTTGATTGGGGGATTTTTCAGACCCCAAGACCACATCCACCGCTGTCGCGACAGATGGCGGCTGTTAATTAAATACTATCCAGTATACTTAAGTAAGCTGTGATTTAATTAACTAAGATCTATCACAGATTTGAAAATCAGCTTGTAAGGTTAGTTGGGGCAACTGGGACATGATTTTACAATGTGACTCTGAAGCTTCTGATAATTCGGCTTCAAAAAAACTAATGTTCATTTGAATTAAAGTCTGAACTTCTGTAAAATTCGTTCAGTTAGGTTCCCTCTATCAGACAGAAATGCTCAAAATTACATTTTAATATTTAAAAATATAAAAATATTTCATCTTTCTTTCCCCATGGGTCCAGTTGCCCCCAAAAATTGGGTAACTGGACCAGGGGGGTCTATGTTCCACACGAGTTCATATTTTTTCATATCGGATATTTCATATCGGATATCAGGTCCTGTTTGAAAAAGTGTAAACAACTTAAAAAATTTTAAACCAGGCAGATCATGTAAATTATATGTCAATAAACAGCATTGTAAGGGAAACTTTTGCTGTCAATGTGTATAAAAAAAGCACCAAAAGTGAAAATATTAGATTTATTTATACCAAAAACATAAAACATAAGGAAGTATTTATGTACTTCAGTATAGATAATAAGTATAAAACTCACATGGGTATTTTAAGGGAAAAAAAATGCAAGGTAAATCTATGAACAAACGGCTACGTAAGTACTTAAGTACTTTATCCAGGTGTCACATTATATAGGGAAAATTTTATTGTTCCTACCAGAACCCTTACAGAAAGGTGCGATGAAGATATTATTTTCAAAATAGTGGTAGGAACGATAAAAGTTTCCCTATAGAATGCGATTCCTATGTATAGTACAATTTCAAAGTCTGGCTATCTCGCTTTCACTGGCAAGGTACTTGCATTCCTAAAATGTTGAAATAATTTAATGACACCAATATTTACAAGAGAATCTATCTGAAAACAAGTAAAAGTATATTTTCGCGTACATAATAAAGGTGAAATTTTCATTATAAAATTCAGGTGCTAATGTGGCAATTAGGAATTAAAATTAAGTGATGCCATAACGGCATCACCGCCTCTCAAGGGGCGAAGAAATTTGGTTTGGTACCACTCAATATGCTTTTTTTAAAATTTCATTACATAATTTTAATAAGGTATTCTATAATTTTCTTTATTGTGAGCAGAAAAAATGGAGAAATTTACTTCCCGTAGTAAGAGAAACACAAAAAAATTATTTATAACTATTGGGGTAACTGGATCCAGCATGGTCCAGTTTCCCCGGATACATATCCCAGTTTCCCAATTCTTGAAAAATTTATGGGGTAACTGGGACATCGGGCTTACATTTCAAACATGAAGCAAATATGTATAGATACCTAATAATATTAATGTAGTTATATGTCTAATCTTAAAAAAAAATGATTGTTTAATAAAAGTACTTACAGTATTTTAATAATCAGCCGAGGAAGTTCAACCATATAGACGTTGTTTTTAAAAAAAGAAACGTACATTTTTGACAACCTATCACAACAAAGTGAGAGTTATGATTGAGTTAATACACGTTGTTTTAGGAGGCAGAGATTAAGGAGCATTGCTCACAAAAGCTAAAACTTAAAAAACATCAACAGTTTTTTTATAAAATAGCCTATGGCCCAGTTACCTCGTGGTTCCAGTTACCCCAACTAACCTTACAGAATGTTTAAGTAAATAATGTCTCTGCCTTCTAGACTTTTATAATAACGTCTATAGTCTATTAAAAAATGAAAGAGAATTCAAGTGAAAAAAATGTGTGTGAATTGGCCAATTTTGTGATGTTTTAGCTACAACCAATGCTAGCCAAATATAGATACAACATCGATCGTTCATTTGCATAGAAATAGTTCAATGTATAGAAATAACTGTTGAATTTGTGCAATTAATGCAATCAATTAAATGTAATTATTATTTTGCTGAGTTAAATTTTAAACATTAAATATTTCTCAACAACGTTGTCTAAATATTTTTTTAAACAAATATTTACTAATTGATATTTATAAAATCGCCCAATGAGAGAAAAATCTCTCAAATGAAATTTGTGGTGTAAATTAACAACCCTTATGTTTAAATTTTCTCTTAATTTCGAATGAACTGTAAAAGAATTTTTTTTTCTTTTAGCCCCCAGAATAATCCTTTTAAATGCATTGTTTCAGATATAACGTACTTTTCCTATTAAATACTTTTCCCACATAATAGTTTAATTAATTTAAAGTTTAATTTTCTTTAAATATTCACATGTAAAATGTTTGGAACTATTGTTTCAGATATTGGTTTAAATATGACGTAATTTTCATTAACACGTTCACGCCGGCTCAGTAGGTCACACTCGACTGTCTCAGAGTTGTCAAGTCTCCGCCTTATTGCACACCACTGTTATTTTAGAGAAAATGTTGTTCCTTTAAATCGCCCAATTGTTCTAATTAAATAAAATAACGTTTTCTGTATTAAAATACTGGTACCCAAAAAGCCGGAGACATGGCAGCTCTGAAACAGTCGTGTGTCACCCACCGCGCCGGCGTGAACGTGTTAAAGTTTTGTTTTCCTTTTTATTATTCACATGAAAATACATTTTTTAATACTTTAAAAAAACTTCAAATTTGTATAAAAATCTCTCTTGTAAATATATTTTTAATAGAAACTATTTCACAATATATTATTATTTGAGTATTATAAATATGATGTAATCTTACCCCATTTAATCTATATAACATGTAATCATTTTATTAATTTAAAGTTTTCTTTCTGTTTTTATAATTATGTGTACATTTTTTATTATAATCCCAGAAAGGCCTTTGTCCATAAAAGATTCGCTAGTGACCTTTTTAGGTAAATTTCGTAAGAAATACTGCCTATTACATTCTCCCCTATGTTGGAATTTCTAAAAAAATTTGCAGATCTACGCCGATTGTGACCCCTAAAACCCAATATCATCCCCAGTTCAAAACTTTATATCTACAATCCAACCCCGATTTAACGAATCTTTTGGGACTAGCAACTTTGTTATTTAAATCGACATTATTCGTTAAATCGGGATAATCAAAGGAATATTTTTATACAACAGAACAAGTTAAAAAATGGCAATAAATAAGAAAGACAATGCTCATTTACTTTAATAATGATGTTAAACATTAGTTGCTTTAAGAAAATAATCTGTATAAAACTTGGCTCTTTTTTTTTATGTACTACTATAAATCAAAAGCATTGTAATTAAGAAAAAATCTCATTTATTCAAATTTTATCGATAAATTATAAGACATCTTTTATAGATGTTTCTTTGACTTTTTTCGATTTTGCATTCAGAACTTCTTTATCGATTTTTTTCTGAAGCTGTGAAAACAGTGTCATCAACATAATAACCCATCAACTATCGTTTCAAAGTATCCAAACTGCTAAATACTTTTTTGAACGTTGCAAGCTCCATCTCTATTTCTTCTTCGTCGTCCGATCCACAACTTCTTATATTATTAACCTCGGTGTAACGTTCATTTTCGCATGTAGATATTTCTGCATCACAAGATACAAATTTAGAAAATTAACAATCAGACACATTGAAAATTTATAATAAATATTAGAAAATTTCTCCAATTCTTCATTTTACTTACATCGAAAATTATTCTTTAAATCGGGATTATAAATTCGTTAAATCGAAGTATTTTTGTTCCATTTTTCTCGGGACCATAAAAAAATTCGCTAAATCCAGAAATTCGTTAAATCGGGGCTCGACTGTATTTATTCTATCTATCTATCTTATATCTATCAATATATATATATATATATTTTATTCCAAAATTAATGATAAATTACTGCATGAATGGCGCTACAGCAGCACATATCAAATGCAATAAAGCATATTATATCATTTCAAAATGCTAAAACAACATAACTTCAAAAGGAAGGTGTATATCTGTAGAAATTTTTTAAACAGTAAAATATTTTTTTTTTTTTTTTTTTTTTTTTTCTGTCTGTCCTCCCACTGATGAAGAACAGACTGTTTTTGTTTTTTACCTGTCTTTCTTGTTTTTGTTTTTATAAATATTTTACTGTTTAAAAAATTTCTACAGATATACACCTTCCTTTTGAAGTTATGTTGTTTTAGCATTTTGAAATGATATAATATATATATATATATATATATATATATATATTATAAAGATGAAATCATAAGTATATGAACAAATTGGTAAAATTCTAAAGATGAACAAGATATGAACATAGGAAAACAGTATGTAAAATAAGAAACTATGAATAACCCACCGAATCATCAGAGGAGCTTGCAGGTTTAATTCATAATGAAGATGCATTATTTCATCCGATTTTGCCGATATTAAGCATAGAATGACATAATTCAGCTCCTAATAGCGCATCATAAAACAAAATAAATGATAAAAAACCAAGAGATCTAAAGAAAGATGCACCTTACATAGGATATTAAAAATTGTACAATGATTAGAGCACAATACCTCAATTATATACTAGAATCCAAAACTTCAAAAAGTTGACCCGCTATATTATAACATGTGAGGATGCAACCAGATTTAATACTATTAGAACAAGCGGCCAGTAGTTACTCATTGAAAACCAAAACATTGCTACCATATATATATATATGTGTGTGTATATGTATATATATATATTTATATAGAGGATAATTCTAGGATAGATGGCCATAGTTTTTAAAGATTGAAATAAAAAATTTTAGAATGAAAATACAAGAAATATTTATGCATATTTAAAATTCTTATACATATACTCATAATATTTAATGCAAAAAATAATTAAATGTTGAAAACAAAAAGTGTTAAACAAAATTGTAATTAAAATGGCAGATGGCCATCTTTCCTTAAAGCCGAGGGGAGATGGCCATCCAATACAAGAAATTAAAAGTGATGTTAAATAGAAAAAAAATAACACATTTCATATAGTAAATCATGAAAAACATACAGCAATTTGTAAAGATGCAGTTATATGATGGAAAATGAGTGAATAAAACTTCAGTGAATAAAACTTGAATAAACAAAATTTGAAGTACAATTTCAGTACTTCACTTTTCGTAAAATCCCACCACATCTTTGACAAAGGTCTTGATAATTTGTACACCATTCCTGGAACCACTTTACGTACCTTATGCAATGTATCCAGACATCCATTTTGGATCTGATAATATATTATTTTGCACAACCAACACAGTGATCCTAATCCAATTCTATTTACTCGGAATCTGAAGAATCTGATAATTCAAATGTATTTCGTTTTCTTCGCTACTGGAAGTGTCATTTTTTTTTCTCGCGTTAATTTTAGGTATATTACGTTAATTTAGTTTATTTATCAACTGTACCAGTTTCTGTTATGAAAGTTTCCAACGTTTTTCAGTACTTTCAGAAACAAATAAAACGTTAGGTCTTATTATTATTATTATTATTATTATTATTAAAATATTTATATCAGTTAACATTTTAATAATTATATCAATTAATATATTTATAAACATAAACGTTATACATTTATTTTAAATTTAATTATATTTAGTTAAATTCATCACTCCGTATAATTTTTAAATATTGATTAAGAGTGGTCATCTCTCCTGAAATTGAAGGACTGGCGGTCGCCCAGTTTAAAGCATCAATAGTCATTGTACGTCTTTGTTTTAGGCTTAGAAGTAAAGATTAGATTATATACTTGCCTTAAAAGTCCATACAATAAAATATATACACTCCTCAGCAAAAGTTTAGACACTAGGGATTTTTAACCTTTAAATAAAAAATACGAACACTTGGGTTATACAAATGACTGTACTTATTTTTAAATATATTTTAAACGTTTTACGACAGAAATAACGGTTTTAATGTGGGATATTATTTAATTTAACTGAAAAAAGTGAAATTTGCATATTGCTAAAGTTTAGACACTTTTGTGATTTTTTTTATATTGTTCACCGAAAAACGCATATTTCTAACTTATGACGTCACATGCATGAAGTATTTAAGTGCACCTCGCGATAGCATCGGTTAGTGAAGATGCGGGAGCAAGAAATTTTCAGTCAGATGAAGTAATTAAAGCATGGAAGCTGAAATCGAAAGGGAAGACTGTTGCGGAAATTTCAGCTACTTTGAATCGGCCAAAGAAGTCTGACTATTAAGTACTGTCTAAGGGTGACTCTTTCAAAGCAAAACATAGATCTGGAAGGACTCGTGTGGCCAGAAAACGAGATTATAGAAGGATTCATAAACTGGCATCTAGACAAATGATGACTGCTAATCGCATTAAAAGTGAGTCAGAGCTTTCTGTGTCAACGGATAATTTCGTAAATGCATTAAAGAAAGATGTACATTAGTTTACATGAAAATGATAAAACAACCAGCCTTGAAATCTCACAACAAATTGACCCCTTTCCTGTCGCGGAGTAATTATTTTTATAAACGGATGAAATAATGGACTGATACCAGAATTTATAAACGAAGTTATCAGAAAATACGAAATTGCTTATTTTCACGTATATAATAAAAGGAAAATTTTAATTAAATATTCTTGTCACTTGTGGAATTAAAATTAGCTGTCCTTTTCCCTCGAAAGGGTTGATGATTTGAGCCTCACTTTGTTTTAATTTCCAAGTATCTTTGGAGTTTCTCAATGGTCGCCAAGCTGCGTAAGACTACATACATACATTGGAAAACAATTTACAGACATTTGGTGAACGTTTACCTCTTCCAGAATATGTATTTGAGCAAGATAATTCGTCTATTCATGTTGCATACAAATCGAAAAATTGGTTTAATTCTCAAAATATTACTATTTTCGACTGGCCCGCATGCAGCCCTGATCTGAATCCAATCAAAAACTTTTGTGGCATCATATCTCGTACGGTTTATGCAATTTTTTAACAATACTCCTCTGAAATGAACTTCGATCAGATGTTGAACGTGTTTGGTACGAAATAGACCCCCAAGTGATGCAGGATTTAGTTTCTTCGATGGAAAGTCACATTTTTGCATTAATAGCAGACAATGTAGGTGCAGTTCGATTTTAATTTATGGATATTTTTCTGTTAACAGACAGATTGTCTATACTTTTGCAACAATGTTAAATTTGTTTTTTTTTGTCATTATATATTATGTAAAGTGTATAAATTAAAAATTATTGTTCGTGTATGAAAGATAAGTCCCCAGTAATACATGACAGTTGAATTACAACAATTCGTTACTTATTTCTCAGCACAGAAGCATAATCGATCATTGTCTAAACTTTTGCTGAGCACTATATATAACGTACGCACTGCAAAACATTCAGATACCTAAGCCAAAAAAATATTCAACCACTAAATTAAATAAACATTAAAATTACACTTACTTTTTATAATCGAAAAACACAACTGCACATCGCAAAAAATAAACTCGTTGAACTATTTCATACGAACAAAATTTATGTTCCAATCTATGATCAAGTTTTGGAAATATTTCGAATGGCCATCTCTCCTCATGGCCATCTATCCTAGAGTTACCCTATATATATATATATCACCTTTTTATGGACACAATAACTTCCATAATTCTGTACAAATCTCTTCCAAACTGATACATAAAATCAAAGGGTAGAAAATCTCTGTCAAGTTCTTTAATAGGAAAAATCGGACCAAGGGGTTGAAAATAGGGAAGTGTTAGTGAAAACCGAAAAAAATCCTTAACTTCTTAATTATAATGCGTATCAAATCAGTTTAATGTTATTGTTACTTCTAGAAAAAAGGCCAAAAATTTATGTATGACAGATATTTGATAAAATTACAAATGGGCTCAAGGGGCGAAAAAATTAGAGTTTTAGAGAGAAAAAAATTCATAACTTCGTCAATTCTCAAGATATCAAATTCACTTAAACTTATTATAAATCTTCTTAATACTATCTACAACTTTTATACTGACAAGTTTTTGATAGGACCAACTCTTGCCACAAAAAAAATTAGAAACGAAAAAAAAAGGGGGGGGGTTGAAGGAGAAACAATTTCATAAATTCGTCAATTCATAAGATATCAAATCCTCTTAAATTTATTATATATCTTCTTAATAATACCTACAATTTTTACATTGACACGTTTTTGATAGGACCACTTCTTATAGCAAAAAAAATTAAACAAAAATAGGGGTTGAAGAAAAAATATCGTATTAACATGATTATAATAAAACAATCTCTTACAGAAAAATGATATTAAAAGCGCGTCAAAAGCAGCCAGATAAAATTGTTAAACTGGTTGTATCTCTAATCTTGATTTAGTTTCTGTTGGTGAAATTAGTACTTAACTTCGAAATCTACCTCTCCTTTTAGGTCGAGCAGGCGGGGATTATTTTTAGAATAGAGAGATGTTAGTATATTTGGTCTGCCATTTTTGAAGTTGCTGGTAAATTTTAGTTTGCTATAAATTGCCACAGAAAATTCGGTATTTTTCTATTATACCAGTATCATGTCAAATGTGTCATTTATAGACACTGAACATGTGAAGGATTTTTAATGCTTTTTTAATCGCTATTTATCGAACGTCCTTATCAAAATAATTAAATGTTTGCTGCTATGCTAAGGGAATTTTACAATTTTATGCCTGCAGTTTTAATAGAATTTTAGTTTATTATTTTTATTGCATAATATTTATTTATTCTTTTATTTTGACCATAAGTCTGTTTCGCTATAAGGTGATAGTGCGTGAAAGTCTAATTTTTAAATGAACACTTCCACACTAACAATCTTATTTTTACTAATGTCTCTTTTGGCGGCAATTTTTACACTTGGTGACAATGGTGTTGGTGTAATGGCAAAGTATCAAAAATTCTTCGGCTTAGCTAATGTATAGCGATCGGTAAAAGTTTGAATACGAATTTTCTCTAAATGCATCATAAAAAGTTGTTATAGCGCTTACATAGCTGCTTTTATTTTTGCTGGGATAGCAGTTTTTTGCTGCATCTGATGAAGGGAGTTTTAACTGCTCCTGAAATTATCGCAGTGATTTTACTCGTATTTATAAGCTAACTAGACAAGGGTGAAATAAGTCCATCCAAACAAGACTGAAAACTTTACCGAGAATTAGATATAACTCAATGAAAATGGACTAGAAGATTTTCATTGTCTTGAACTATGCTAAAAATTCATCATTTAGAATAAAAGAAATGATTAGTTTTACTTGTTAATATCAGTCAAAACTCTCTGCAGTCAGTCTCGAGACTGAAGGTAACCTCCAGTCTCAAGACTGACTGCAGAGAGTTGCATCTATATGTAACTAGCATCTTTGTAACTAGCATTGCATCTACGTAACTAGCTAAGCCTAGAGGCATTTGTCCATACCTAGATTTTCAAATATATTTAGCAAAATGTAATATCTTTCTGACTGGTGATTTAAACACCAAAAATATAGTAAATTAATTTGGTGTAATCTATAAATTATATAATTATATATTTTATATTTATTGCAAATTATAAAGAATTAAATTTGGTGTTTAAATAAAATATTTAAACACCAAAAGAAAAGGGAATTAAAGATGTTTCTTAAACCCCGTGCGAATACAATTTTCAGCTGACTTCACAAGAAATTTTGACCGGTCAAAACTAATTTTAACTATGACTGTGGTTAAAATTTGTTTTCACCATTCCAAAGACGTTGAAACTCTATTATAAGGGCTATTCAGAAAGTAACGACCGTAAGACTGTAAAAACTGTCAAAACAAACATTTCTTCAAAAAAATTATTTTCCTACCTAAGTGAAATTTTCTTAACTTCTCCCTATAAATCACTCCCTAAATTTAGGAATTTGTCATATCTCTTCAGGAGCTTTATAATCTCCATGTTGTACTTGGTTGCCACCAGTTAGGCATTAACCCTTGTCGGACGCTAGCTTTTTATATATGATTCTATTTTTATATTCTATTCCACCGCTATATTTAAAAAAAAATACATTTAGTATTAAATTTCTCTTGAAAATGGTGTCAAAGTACAAGTAAAAGTTTTTGTTAAATAAAAGTGGTGCAAAATCGAATAAAATTCATGTAAGAGATGTCACGTCTAAAGTGATATAGGACTGATAAGGGTTAAACCAATCTTTCACGGTAGTCTTGAAATCATCATCACTTCCCAACGTGAACAAATCTGGTTGTAACCAAGATGTTCTGACACAAATTTCACTAAGCAAAGAACGTGAAAGTTTAGGAAAGCAATGTACAACTTGTCGAAGGTTCATAAGCCTCGACGGTTAATGTCTACAGTAATGGGTGTATACTAACGGTTATGCACTTTCGGCGTCACTGATCATGATTGCTTTCAGATAAAATGTAACAGTGTCACATCAATTAGGACCTGATTATAGGCATTTTGTCTGGCCTTATATTTATTTCGTACTAAAATTTGAGGAGGGTTTTGATAAAAGTAAGTTCTTTCTGATAATGGGGGGGGGGGGATTATGCGTACTCGTGAAAAGGTTGAGTATATTGCAATAATTGCAGCCCTCTCAATATGTTGTGACCATATATTTTAATTACTTTTCTGGGGGGGAAGGGGCTTCAAGAAAATTTCTTTCCTTTAATGATTATTGTGCAAGATGCATTAATTTGAACTCATGTTATGTGTGCCTAACAAAAAAGTGGCAGGGATATACTATTTAGAGCCCGGTTAATGTCTTTTGATTGTGTTGGATGGCTCTTATATTTGCTTAATAGTAAAATTTAGTATACTTTAAAATAAATCGACAAAATTCCCTCTTATGATTTTTTATGTTTACTTATGTAAAATTAGGATAGGTTGCATTAGAACAAAGGTTGTAGCTGTTTTATTGTGTTGGGCACTTATTTTGGTGTTTCCATAAATAAGTGACAAAGTCCCGTCTTTTAATAATTATAGTAACCCATATAAAATTTGGGTGGGTTGCATTAATTAGGGCCTATGTTATTGCTGTCTTAGACATTATATTTACTTTATACCTTGATTTTGGGGATTTCGACAAAAACCAACGGAGTTTCTTTCTCACGATGTTTATGTTTACCTATATAAAATTTCATGTGTCTAAAACAACAACTTATCGGGTGTTGTAATGTGTTGGGCACTTATATTTAGAATAAAATAAAATTTGAGGGTCTCAAAAAAATCAATATAATGAGAATTCAAGGTGTGCCCCGGGAGCTTTGGCTGGTATAATTCTTACTTAAAAAAAAAAAAAAAAAAAAAAAAAAAAAGAAAAAAAAATATGCGTATATTATTTTGTTGAGCGTAGAGGAATATTCTAGAACGGACACTACAGTCATACTGTACGGTACTCTGAGAAGCTTGTCAAAGACTGACTGTAAGTCTTATAGTTTGCTACGAGAAGCACAATTGAAGAGAGTATTTTATTGAAATTTATATCCTTATAGGGTTTTTATGTTAGACAGATGGTTGAGGTTGAATCTTGGATAATTGGCTTCAACTTCAGTATATGTTAAGTGTCTATGCTATCCTAGACTTAAAAAGTCACAAATACTTGGTAATTGAACCAGGTGTTGCAAGTTACTTGAGATTTTAATTGGGATATGAAGTAGGTGAGAAATTATGGCGTTTGGGGAGCTCTGAGACATCGACCATAAAAGATTCTCAAACTGGACTTAGACATATAGAACGTAGACTATAGTTGGTAATGGCCATTTATGCCGTCATTACTCTGACTTTTATCTCTTATAGATATCTAACTATTTCAAGTGTCACTTGGAACAGATATAGGAATTGATTTCATGACTAAGGGGAAAATATTATTTGAATGATTTCAGGAAAGGATAGAATAAAAGTTATATAAAGCACCTAATAAATTTTATAAAACACACACACACACACACACATATATATATATATATATATATATATATATATGTTCTGAATTGTCAAAAATTCTTATAGAAATATTATTTGTTATTTCATTAGTATCTTACATATTTTAAATAAATAACAGTGGTTAGCTAAATGTTTAGCATTAACAATCTAATAAATATTATACACTTAGTTTAGTACTGCAATTGCGCATTATCTAAGTGTATTATCAATATTATTTCTACTTTGGTAATTATTTGACACTTAAGCATAAGAAATTCAATTTCTTTTTCCGTTGCAATTCTGTCTTCTCAAATTGTTACTTAGAAATTCAGTAAATTATTAATATATAGACAAGAATATCACTGTGCTACCATATTTAATTCCTTGTTACTATTGATAATGCTTACAACAGTCAGTCAAAAAGTTCCCTGAATTACTTGCAACTCTTTAAAATTTCAATATAATTAATTTATTTGTTTCTACCACTAATTTTTTTTACTATCTGAATTCATAACAGGCAGTTCACGGCAGTGTAGCTAAAGATAGGAGTGTGTTTTGATCAGTTGGTGCGATTTCAAAGTTCGAGCAAATGGCGAGCATCAAGTTCAAATGCAGATTGGGGAAATTTGCTTCAGAGACTGTTAGCCTTACAACCGGAAGACAAATGAATTCACTGCGCATAACAATTCCTATATCTTACCTAAGATCACAATGGCTCTCGAAAGTAACCGTTTTGACACCGTAGAAGACATCAAAATCAACGCGATGGCTGAACTTGGAAAGATACCAAAACAGGACTTCCATCGTTGTTTCTAGCAATGGTAGGAGCGGTGGATTAAGTGTGTGTATTCTTGAGGAACCTGCTTTGAAGGCGATTAAGTAAATGTGTACCCATATTATGGTAATAAAGGGTTACAACGAAATTCCGGGAACTTTTTGACTGCCCCTCGTATATGTTTTTTAAATTTATAATGATTAATACTTCATTTATAATTTCTATATTGACAATTGTAGACGATCCCTTATTGTAAAGGTTCATAATGGTTATATATATATATATATATATATATATATATATACTCTTTTCTCAAATAATTTGAATTATCTTTCTTTAACCAAAATTTTTAAATGGAAAAATTGCGCAAACATTATTTAATTCTTGCTAGTTATACGGGAATTTAGTTAGTCGTTAACAGCAGTGACACCTTGGGAGTTCTTTGTAACTTGTTGCTTAGTTTTTACATAATTGTTAAAAATAAATAATGAATTTCCAAATACCATGTTCATAAAATTGTATGAGTTAACGGAGAATCTAATCTTTGCATGCTCATTAAAGATATTTTAAAATAAAATAAGAATGTAAATGGTGAAAAATGCTTAAAGCCACAAGATTAAAGAAGTTATTTAACAATTTCAATTGCATTTTAAAGGAAATTATAAAATTTCAATGTCCAAATTACTAATGTTCAGCGTTAAAGCATTAAAAATTTAAAAGCTAAATAAGCCATACCACAACATATCACTCACCAGCAAGAAAAGTGACACATCTCGACGAAAGTAAATTTCACAGAAGAGGCAAAGAAAAAATTGCGTGAATTTCTGTGACATGAAATTATAGCACTTAGCTCAGCATGTATGAGTGAAAACGTGCATAAAAGTGTAAAAACCTTAAGAATGAAGACATAGGATGAGGTTTGGAGGGTTGGATTAATTTACCTCCCCACACAATCCACTTCTCCTCCTGTGATCACGAATGGACAAATAGCGTAATAAAGTGATTTTCTGTATAGCTACACTTATGAAACTTTTTGTGTAGCCAGACACACGTATGACAGACCTATTAGTGGAATAAAACGCAAAATGAATTTTTGCAAGATGTGTCACTTTTCTTGCGGGTGAGCGATATTATATATAAATGGCAAAATGAACAGAAATATTTTTTAATTGGCACAATTTTTTTAGCATATAAAAATATTTATAAATTAGAGTACCATAATTTCCTGTGTATAAGCCACAGCTCATATAAATCTGTTTCCAACCAGAGATTTTATTTTCTAAAATATAACTTGCATCTACTTTGATCTTGACTTTAAAAATTAAAAGTTCTGGTTTATAAGAGACTTATTTTAGCTTATACGTCAGAAATTATGATAGCGAACATTTATAACTCTTGAATTCGGCATTTTAAAATTTTAAATGAGCAAAATACCTTAAGTACATTTTAAATGCCTGAGAAATATTTAAAATTTTTCATTTTTATAATTACGGCTTAAAACTAGTTAATAAATCGTAGCTAAAAATATGTTTTCATCATTTTCTTCTTACACGAAATGAAAAAGAAAATTTAATTATTACTACAGTTTATTAATTTAGATATAATTTGTAATTTTATTTATTTTTAATTTATGACTACATTTGTTTCTTAACTAAAACATACCCCATAAGAACATCGTTTTATCCTTCAGTTTTCTGTTCAAATAAACACAACTTGAACATTGATACAATTGCCTAGCCTAAAAATCTATCATAATGCTCTTACGCTGAAATCTGTGGCCAATTACTTGTACTGGGAGGTGAAATAAGAATGCATCAAAAAAGTACAAAATGTCATTTACGGGGGGGAAGGTGGAGGGGGGATGCTCCATGTGATATACAGTGTGATTCATAAAAATCGAAACAATAACCTATTTCCTTAAATATTGCCCCTAGACCCATACTTCCACTTCCAAAGTTTCACAAAAAAAGGTGGGGGGGGGGCACAATTTGATGACATAAGTTGCAACCCGATGCGGGTATATTTGAGAAAATACAAAAATCAAATTTTTATACGGCCCTGGTGGGTAAAATTTCCAATATTAAGAAAATTTTCCTTATCCAATCCTGAATGAAGCACAAAACAGTCCTGCAAAACTCACAGAGATATGCCCGTTTAAATAATTCGTCAGGTTTTAAAGAATTAGACATAAACAGAAATGCGTGTGCTTCAAGAAATTGTTCATTTAAGGGTTTGAAAAACTTTTATTATTTTTTTATTTATTGAGTTGGAATTTAGAATTTTTTTGTGATGGCTAACCATATAATTGTAGCGAAATAAAATCAAAGAAAAATAGATATTTTTTTTCTTTGATTTTATTTCGCTATTTTTCAAGGTGAATGTGACATTTTCAACGATATATGTTTATTCATGTATATATTTTGCATATAATTGTAAACAAAATCACATCCTAAAATTTCTCATAAAGTTTATAAAAAAAATTAAGTTATTTTTTATTTTAACGTGGGGTAATTTGAAATAGTTATAACTCGAAATATTATTTGTCAAATTTCAAAAATTTTTCATCTAATTAAAGTGAATAATATAAGTTTCAATTTTAGCATTATTTTAAATATTAATTAAAAAAAATAAATGTATATTTTTAAAAAAATGATGTAACTTATTTTTTAAAAATCATATTTTCAAAAGTAAATATTTTTTTCAATTTTGCAGAAACAAAATTTATGTAAAATAATCGAAAAAGACCTGGTCCAAGTTTGAACCATTTACTTTTAACGATTCTTGACTGATTGAAATTTAGAGATGGGAAATGATGGGGAAAAGACCAACATGCAGAAAAACGCATTTAAAGTTTAAAACAAAGATTGTCTCTGAAAAACGTTTAAATGCCTTTTAAAAGCTTGCAGGCGAGTAACTCCTTCCTGTAGATTACACTTCTGATGCAGTTTAACTTTTGCCATTTCCATCTTCTCACTGTACTGTTTAAATATCTGAGTTGAATTAATCAAGACTTTTCCTAACATGCCGATTTAGAGCGTTTCTGTACGTTCAGTCGTCACAACTTCAGACCGATCCGTCCCGTTTAAAAAAGTCTTTATTCTGACGGCCCGACCCGTTTGAAAATTTGCCTTCATTTTGCTGCCCCAACACGGCAGGGGCCCGGGGGGTTTCATTCGCAACACTCGGGCTGTGCCTGGTATTCACTCTTTTCCGGCCGGGCCCGAGCCTTACTTTTTTTAAGGCTTTGGCCGAGCCATGCCTAAACATTACTCTTTCCAGGCCGGTGGCCTTAATTTTTTATGAAGGATCTGGTCGAGCCGGGCCTAACGTATTTTTTTCATAACGAGCCGGGACTGAGTTCATTCTTTCTAGTTCTGTACTGGCCGAAATTTTCAGTACCGGTCTGTACCCAACCCGTGTGAAAATCATTCTCTCGGCTTGGCCTTTTCCGAGCAAAAATCTGTAAAATTTGGCCCTGCACCTAAATGTTTGCAAAAAATGCATACATTTTAAAATTGCCATTATTCTACAATTAAATTTAAAATTTATTCTGTTTAATGAATAGTAGATTTCTAGGCAATAAAATGAAAAGATTGTAAAATCTGTGAAAAAGAACATCCGTATGACGGAATCTTGTATTAAACGGAAAAATGTGTTGATCGATGCAAAATGAATGTAATAATTTGTGACAAAAGAATAAAATGTATTTGCACCTGGTAAGAACAAATTTGTCCTACAACGCATTTTTTTCTGCATTTTGATTCCGATTTAGAAAATTTTACTGTATAGTATTTTTCAGTCTCCAATACATGAAATATGGATTAACGATATTAATTATAACTGAGACATTTACATACAAATAGGGATTCATTAAAAAAAAAAAATTAATATCACAACATGGGACGCTTCTTTAAAAACAATGATTATAAATATGAAATAAAAAGAGCTAAAATACGTATTTTTTTTTTTTTTTTTTTTTTTTTTGTACTTCTCGTACAAATCAATTTTTAACCATATTAATGTAAAAATCCAGGTTTAGTAGAAATTCAGGCGGGACGGGCTTGTTTTAACATTTTTCCGTGCTGGGCCGAACTTTTAACTTTTATAACGGGCCGGGCCGAACTTTTTTCTATGGGTCAGGCCGGACCCGGGGCTGGAAATTTCGGCCCTTTCTGACCTATAGTGCATTCCTCCAGTATATTTCGTAAGCACATTTAACGTAAAATCTATGCGCTGATGTTTTTATGTACAAAAAGGGAGGCACTGTCTTAAATTAGCTTTTAACAACGTATAATTTGTAGATAATCAATATCTTTCATTTCAAATGCTTCAATATCGCTCAGAAGTATGCTTAAGTGGTGGAAGTCATGAAATTTGGATTTTAATATCTCTGTGCGTTTTGCAGATATCAAGGTGGTATTTTTTGTGTATAATTCAGGAAAGGATAATGAACAATTTCCTAACTGGAAATTTTACCCTACGGGGGTCGTATAAAAATTTAGTTTTTATTTTCTCAAATAGACCACCTATGGCGTTGCAACTTATGTCATCAAATGTTGCACCTTTTTTTTATGAAACTTTACAATTGGAAGTATGGGTCTACGGACAATGTAGGGGCAATATTTAAGGAAATATGCCACTGTTTCCATATTTATGAATAATACTGTACATATTTCCTCTTCCTTTTTCTGCCCCTTTTTTTATTCATTTGCACAGAAGCTTAATAAAAGTTTTGATTTAAAACATGGATATTTTACATGATAGATGAGATAGAGATAGATATTATATAGTATATTTCATTACATTGTTTGAGAACAAGAAAAATGAAATAAAAAGGTTAATTATGGAATATTTTAGGATAATATTTTTCGTTTAATAATTATTTTTCTCAATCATTCATTTGACAAAAAAAAAAAAAAAAAAAAAAAAAAAAAGAAAAAAATAAATAAAATAAAATAAAATAAAATAAAATAAAATAAAACTTTCAATATGTTGTCAATGTTTTTTTTATTTATTTAATTTTTTTTGTTTAATACCAATAAAATTCTTTTGCGTTTTAATTATCTTTTGTTTCATTATCATCAATTATGTGTGACTTTAATTTTGGTACAATAAGCCACTAAAGTAACATGTTTTGTAAACAGTTTCAATTTCGCAAAATGTTGTATTATTTTTATTAATCTAGTTCGATCTAAAAAACCTGGGTAAGAAAAACGTATAATTTAAAATTAAAATTAATTTCATTAATATTTAATATAGCGCGAGGATAATAATATTAAATTGGTGTATTAAATTATGGTTAACATATTATGCTAAGTATCTGATTTTTTAAAAAATTAGATCGTTTAGAAGAAAATTTAAATAAATGGAAAAATTGTGAACAATATAGTACCCTATTTTACTAATACATTTTTAAAAATTATATCATTTTAAAATAATTTAAATAAATGGCAAAATAGTGAAAAATAAATGCAATGGAAATAGTAATTAATGATAACAAAATAATCTAATGACAAATGAAAATAATTTAAATTTTAACTCTTGACTAAATGTATCACCATTAAATATATATAACAATAATGAGAAATTGTTAAGAAAAAATACGAAAAGGGCACATATCTGAGTTGGACTAGAATATTTAAAATAATAATAATAATAATAATAATAATAATAATAATAATTTCAAAATTATTTTCTTATTTTTTTAATATTCAAAGGAAGGAGAATGGGTGTAAAAATGAAAAAAATAATTATTTCTGTTGTGCCAGCGAAAAGTTAACCATTACAAAAAATTGGAATAAATAAATCTTCCCTAATTAGAAAATGTTTAATAAACGACTAAATGTATGAATAAATAAAATTGCAAAAGTGAGAGACGTATAAGTAGTGCACCCATAAATTAGAAAAATTGCTTTAAAATTATTTATTAATAAAAAAAATTAATTTATATTCTTGTCTTAAATTTTGAATATAATTTAATAAATCTATTTAATTTATTTTATTGTCTCGTTGCTATAACACTTTTTTGTTCGTTCACTTTCTCGGATCAGAAACGCCATTCAAAAGTTTAAAGAGTTTAAAAAATTTAGATGACTCTTATTTGGAGTATGCGATTATTGGCCCGTAAGATAGTTTTTCTGCAGTACAATCTTTTTCTTGAACATCTCAATATGCACAATTCTGGCAATAGATGGCGCAGTAACGACTTTGCCTAAGCTTCCTATCTTCTCATGAAAGATCTTTGATGGATGTCTTGTCTAGACTTCCCCTTCTTGTCCCCTGTTTAGTCTAGACTTCCAGAGCGAAAACAAGAAAGATCCTTGGATTGGAGCGCTTTTAAGCCGATAACTCTACTGCGTTTTCATTACAAAAAGTGGTAAGTTATTCAATTTAATTTTTAAAGACGATCAGTATACTAGAAGATTATTAAAAGGTCTCAGGACTCTTAAAATCGGAAAAAATGAAAAAAAAAACAACAAAAAAAAAACATTTTCAACATTTAGTATCTTAAAAATATCTATATAATTTTAAAACACAATTTTTATTGGGATGAAAGATATAAGTATGTTCTTTCATTTCATGTACTTAAAAAAATTGCAGGATGCAGAATTAGCATTTACTGGGAGCTTCAAACTGTCACACATTTGACGAGCAGAAAATTGGTTTAACACCTTGCGCGCAGGATTACAAAATAAATTTTGCAACTAGAATAAAAATTTTGGTGCTTACTTATACTTCAGATAATAATAATTATAATAATTAATTAACGAGAAACTGGGATGTTGGTAATTGAAAATGAGCAGTTAAAAACTTAAATTTATAAAAAAAAATTAATTAAATAAATATAATTAATTAATTATAATAGCAACAATATTTATTATTAATAATTAATTAGGGGTAAAATAACTAATAAAATATCAATAACTTTAATGATTAATAAAATTTATAATAACAAAAAATAAAAATGCATCAAAACAAAATGAATAAAGATTCATAATAATGAAAATTAAATATGTAAGTAATAATAATAATTAATGCATATCACATTAATAAAAATAGTAATAATAATAAAAAATAAACTATGTAAATAATAATAATAATCGAAACTATATTATTAATAAAATATTAAAATTTTAAAATTTAATATTAAACAATAATTTAATTTAACAGATTAATAATAGATATAGAAATTAATTATATTAAAAAATAATAGTATGAGTTACTTTTTATTAAAGAATAATTGCAGATAATAATGTTAATTATGATTATTTCAATTAGTTATTAATAATTACTAATACATATTTAATAATTGTATAACAGTATAATAACTCCAATAATAGTAATAACTTAAATAATTATTGTAGTACAGTTGTTAAAGTTAAATAATTAATAATAACTGTACTTATTATAAATATAACTATAATAATTATAAATTAAACATTCAAAATTAATTAATTAAAAAATATAGTTTTTGTATTATAATTATTATTATTTTACTTTTCTTTTATTATTGTTACATATAAATTGCAGATATTTAAAGCAGAAATGCGGATGTTTGTTGATGGGTTCTTACAATCCTAAATGAAAGATAATCCCAGATAAGGAATATTAATACAGTAGACTCCCTTAAATCTACAACCCTAAAATTCACAAATGCTCAAAATCACATCATCACAGATGTAAACAATGAAACTTTCAGTTCAGATGTAAGGATACAATTAGACTTTTTTAATTTTTATATCATTTCCGTATGTATTTTAATATGTAATTATGGCTAATGTTACTTAATTCATGTTTTTTCATGAAGGAAGTATAAATTTCTGAAAAAATTCAAAATATTGCTGATATCACTGATAATCACAATCTTTTTACTAAATATATTTATGTATTAATCAAGTTTCTCTGGTTATTAAGTCTGACTAAACCTGAAATAAAACTTCCTTATTTTATGGTTTTGATGTGATTTAGTAGGGTACCTATATGAGGAAAGTTTCGCTGAATAATTTAGGAAAAATGTATCTCATCATTTTTATGTATATTTCATATACATTATTTACTTGACCTTTACTTTTAGGAATTTCATAATTTTTAAAATTATCTGAATTTTTATTATTTTAA
This sequence comes from Maratus speciosus, assembly GCA_963932465.1. Classification (NCBI taxonomy): domain Eukaryota; kingdom Metazoa; phylum Arthropoda; class Arachnida; order Araneae; family Salticidae; genus Maratus; species Maratus speciosus. The sequence continues at coordinate 182,026,189 of OZ010796.1, read as the reverse complement.
TTTATTACTTTACTTAATTATTTTAACATTTTACCATATTGTAAGTATTCATTGTAATATCGATTGCATTATTACATTCAAATTACTGTTTAATAAATGTAAACAAAGCCAATGACCAGAAATCCACAAAATTCTAAAATCTGCACAACTTCTGGTCCCAAGCTGTGCGGATTTGAGGGAGTCTATTGTAATATTATTTTATCCCACTACAGAATACATTAAAAAAGGGAAATAAGAATTAAAGAATGTGTATGCGTGTGTGTGCTTGCGAGCGCGTTTTGACATTTTTTGTTCGTTCATTTTCCTTCTGTCTTGTATGTTCTGAATTCATGAATAATTTATTTTCCTTTATTTTAATTAACTCTTTAAATATTCTTTTAATCATTGCAATGTCAGCGATCCCGTTAAAATAATATTAAGGGGATCCGGGACACATTTTAAAATAATTTTTATTTACTGAGCTAAAATTTTGAATTTTTCTGTGATGATTAATTCTATCATTTGTAAACAAAATCACATGTATATCAACAAAATGTTGTAAACAAAATCACATGTATATCAACAAAATGTTGTAAACAAAATCACAACTTCTCATAATTAAATATATATATATATATATATTTAAAATTTGTTAAAAAATTGGGGTAATTTAAAATCGTTATAACTCGAATTATTATTTGTAGAATTTCAATTTTTTATCATTTAAATAAACAGAAATATATAAGTTTTAATTTAGATTCAGCATTTTTAAAAATATTAATTAAAAAAATTAAATATTTAAAATAAAAATTAAGGAAAAAATGATGTAACTTATTTTTAAAAAATCATATTTTCAAAAGTAAATATTTTTTTCAAATTTGCTGAATCAAAATTAAAGTAAACTAATTGAAAAAGACATGTTCCAAGTTTGATCCAGGTATCTTTAACGGTTCTTGAGATATAACGATTTAAATAAGAAAAATGGTGACAAAACCCATCATGAAGAAAAACGCATTTTCAAAGAAAGTCGTTTGCATGACAACCATTGTTTCAAAGCTAGTTTTTGAAAACAAACCAAAACGAAAAAAATAATATGTTCTGCTCTAATAAGGATAGAAACATGATTCAGGAGTCATTTTCAGCTGAAAAAAGCGGAGAATTTTTTACTGCAATAAAATCTTTTTAGAAAATTTGAAGATTTTTGTGTCCCGGACCCCCTTAAGGCGATTTTCAAAACAAAAAATCCCACTCATTTATACAAAATTTTCAGATACATTCCCTAACGTATTTTCTAACGTTAAAGCAGGCAATTCACAGGGATTCATTTTAAAGTAATTTGGAATCGAATAATGATTTTTATTTTTCGAAAAAAGCTTCGATCATAGATGTAAATTTCCCGGTGAAAAAAAAATCGTGTTTCTTCCAGTTTTTTTTTTCTATAAAAATTGCGAAAATTAAAAAAAATTATAGGGAAAATCGATGACAGTCCATTTTTGTGAAATTTGAGGTGATAAATCTGTTTATATCGTTTTAATCTGGCAAATCTGTTTAAATCGTTTATCTATATGTATATATATATATATTAACTGAATTTTTCACTGGATTCTCACAATTCCGTCTCGGCAATTTTTACTGTATGTATAACCAGACGAAAAACTCTGGACACCCACCTCATTCTGAAAAGAAATCTTGGTTACGCTACTGGGCTCAGCTAGATAAGTCTTATATATGTGAACATATATATCCGCGCATTTTTATATGTGGGATATAAATGAAGATCAGTAATCTATTAAACTAGATGACTCTATCTCATACGAGCAACTCTTCTAAACTCCGTACAGAACCTGCAGGAGCTAAAATCGCGCTATTTTACTCCTTTTTAAAAAGGTTATAGAATTACGGAAGGTTGAACGATATTATCACGACCAGTGGATATTTTCTGTAATCGGCTAGAGTATCCATTTCTATTTGACTGTGGGATTTTTCGGTCGCCACGGCCGCATCCACCGCTGTTGTGATTGCTGATGCTTATTTCGTGATTAAGTAAGAGTTATCACACATTTGAAAATCAGCTTATATAAAATGATCAATTAAAAATGGTCGGTACCTCCCGGAAAACGTCTAGAAGATTTTTTTTTTTTTTTTTTTTTTTTTTTTTTTTTTTTTAGATTCTATAAGAAAAGTTTAAATGTAATGTTTCAAATACATCGCTTTAAGTATGGCGTAATTTCCCCCTTTAATGGTTTTTGCGCGTAAGACTTTAAGCAATTTAAAGCATTCTTTCTATTTTAATATTCAAGTGTAATTATATTTTTCAATTCAAATGGTTTTTGCAATATTATTGTGTGGGTTTTGAAATATTACGTATTTTTATTTGTTAAATGTTTTTCGCACGTAATTGTTTCATTATTTTAAAGTTTTCTTTCTTTTTTAATATTCAGGTGTAAATATATTTTTCAGATGAAAAATGTTTGGAAATATTAATATCTGCTCTTTTTTTAAATCTGGCAACAGTACATAAAAATTTATTTTTTTGAAATATTAAATAAATTTGTATTGCGATAGTGAAATTTTAAATACGTAGATAACAAAGTTTAATTTGCATTAAGCTGCAGATTTTTAACTTTTGTAGAATGTATTAAATAATTTTTTGTATGGTAAATATTGATTTTATTTGATTATAGATTTTTATAAAATAAATTTCACGGAAAAGCAATTGTTCTAATGTATTTCATATAATTTCATTGCTTATATTTACGCTGGTCATTTAGGAACAATGCAATTATATTTTATTCCTTTAGATAATCAAAACAAAGGCTTTGCAATTGTTAACAATTAACGAATTATATGGCCTTTCTTTAACAAGCGTTCTGGGGTCATCAAGAAAAAAAAAGGGCGGAGGTGGACATGGCAACAACGTCCACTAGTGACCAATGATTTTAAGGCATCCTATGAAAGTCATAAAACATCAAACGAACCACCTGACCACTTAAAAGATTCCGCTGTCAGCGAAAATGTCTGTTTGACCTTTAGAGGTCTGCAGGGGTACGATCCATACGAAGGCTATCTTGCCTGTCCTACCCAATATAAAATTAGAAGTTGAGTCCAGATTCAGCCCGGTCCGTTTACTTTTTGTCAATTAATGACCTGCATATGTAAAAATAAATAAATAAACACAAGAGCCAACACAACTTCTAAAAAATAAATAAAAGTACAATAAAATGCCAATATTTTTTAATTAGTATGGTTCTATGAATAACATTCTTTTTAAAGAATACTGAATACATTTTTATATAATAATTTGTAAAATAGTATTATTATGTCTGTAAGCAATCGTGATATGAAATGATAGTATCATTAAAGATCGTCCAAATATTAGGTTTCGTTTTCCTTTTCGGCCCAAAATCTGTTTTCCTAACATTTGTCTTCGGCAAAAATCCTGCCGAAAATTCGACCGGGAGCCAAAACTAACTGCATTCCAAAAATCTCATTTCTGCCTTCGAAATTTTCAACATTACACATTGATATGAGCTATATCGGCTCAAATGAGTTTATTTGTATTTATTGCAATGAATTTCACTGTTTACAATTTTCAGTCATCACTGACGAGAGATGTGGGTGCAAATTATAAAACAAGTAATGGATATAGCACTGAATGTCGAAGACGCTTTCCACGTTCTCATATAAACCTGCAAACTTATGTCAGTAATACACATTTTTTAGTTTGAAACCTCACATATTTTTCGATAACTTTCTAAGAAAGGTGTAGTAAAATAAATGAAGAGTGAAGAAACTATTAATTTTAAAATGCTATAAATTATTTAAAATTCTATATTTAATTTAGCATCTATTTCATCACGAAACTTGACCCAAAATGACGAGTTCGCGCCCGCTGCTTCTCCTATCGTGCCAAGAAATAGATATCTGCCCCAAGTTCGAGTCCGCGGGTCGGGCTCGGGCTGATTTTCACTTACGGCACTCGGGCCGGGCACCGCCCATACATTTGTCTGAAGGCTTGGGCCATACTTTTTTCTGAAGGCTCGCCTAAATTATTTTTTCTGTACAGAGCCGGGACTGGTTTCATTCCTAGTCTTCACGGCCCAAAATTTTCAATCCTAATTTTTAACCAGCCCGTATGAAAATCATTGTCTCAGCGTGGCCTGGTCCATTCAAATGTAAGTAAAATTAGGCCTGGCCCAAAAATGTTTGCAAAAAATGCATACCTTTTTAAATCGCCATTATTCTACCCTTAAACATTAAAATTTATTCTTTTTAAAGAAGAGTAGATTTCTGCGCTTATTAAAATATTGCTAAATTAAAATATAGTAAAACATGTGAAAAAAACCTGCCTATGACGTAATTTTGTTTTAAATTGACAAACGTGTTGATCCATGCATAATTAATATACTAATACATAAGAAAAGAATATATAATACATTTACACTTGCTAAGAAGGGAACTTTTACATAACTCATTTTTTTTTTTTCTATGTCTTAGAAGATTTTACTGTTAGCATTTTTTAGATTTTTAACACTTCATTATATGGAATATGGATAAACAATATGCTGTAACACGATAGCTGTAACATTTACATGCAGGGAATAGAGATTCGTTAAGAAAAATAAATGTTGCAGCCTTCGGCACTTCTATAAAAATGAAGATCATAAACATGAAAAAAAATTAAGATAAATATTTTTGGTCAAAACTCCTCGTACGAGACAAAATTTTAACCAAACCGACGTAAAAATCAGTGTTTTGTAGATATTCACTCGGGCCGGGATCGGGACGTGATTTTAACTTTTTACTGGGGCGGGCCAATACTTTTTTTTCGAAGGGTCGGGCCGAGCTCGGGCCAAACTTTTAATTTTTGCATCGGGCCGGGGGGAATTTTTTTCTATGAGGCCCGGGCCTGGAAATTTCGGCGTGTGCAGATCTCTACCAGGAAATGTCGAGGCAAGGGAGACCAGACATTCCTTCCTCTACTCCTAAATAATCTTATCTATGAAAGCACAGAGCAGTGATGTAACATTTTGACTGTTATTTATTATTATTATTATTAAATAAGCGTTATAAATAGTAATGAAATATGATGAGAGGTTGCTTCGCGATGAATTTTCCAAACTATTCTAGAAAAGGACACAGGATGGTCAAATTTCCTGAATAAAATACAAGAACAAGGTGGATAATCAACTGTTGTCGACATAAATCGCAAGATTTAAGAAATTGCCAAATTTAAAATTTGTCAAAACGCTTAACAATGAGTGATGATTACAATCTTTTTTAATTTAGTTATTTATTATTATTTATACTATTTACATATCTGTATAAATATAACCTAAGAGAAAATAGTTATTTATAATCTTTTCATTTCTTCCCATCATTTAAGAGTTATTAATCAATATTTACGCAATTTTGAATTACTTATTTTCACATTAAACCCATTAATTATTTATTTTTTGTCATTACAATGTAACAAATAGAGAGAAAAATTCAAAAATATTCTAAACTTTGTGTTTTGGAGGGAAGCGGATTTTTCTCGCTTTTGTTTGAGTGTGTGTGGGGGGAGGGATTTAGATTACTTAATTTATTATTGCTATAAAATAAATAGGACTTTTTTTTTTTACGATTAAACAGTTTGTTGCACTGTATAGAAAAATGGGGAAGCAGAAATTTATGAGAATATATATTTTTTAATGTAGGTGATGTTTAACACTTTCGAGGGCGGTGTCCTTAAAAAAGAACACCTAATTTTAATTAAAAAAATATTTTTCCATGGTCAACAACTCGAAATTTTCTGATACATTTTCAGATTCATTTTTAATAGAAAAGCATTAAAAGCGTGTTTTTTATGACATTTATAAGTGACCTGTGTTTTTATTTTGCTTTCAATTAATTAGAACTTGATTTATAGACAATTATTTTCTCAGGAGGACCACATTTTTCGTTTCCTTCACAATCGCTTCGAGAAATTCGGTTCAAATTTCCCACTTTGACATCATTTTAAAAAATATATTCTGCCTCTATAAAAAAAAAAGACCATTACGGCACATTATATAGTTTCTGAATAAGAGAACCTGCCGCCAATTGGATGCGTTTGAAAGAAAAAATGAATTTAAAAATGAGTCAGGAAATAGGCAGTTTGGATTTGAGTACATCCTTAATACGATATTTTTTTCTTCAACATCGATATATTTTTAATTTGTTTTTGCTGTAAAAATTCATCCGATCAAAAACTTGTCTATATAAAAGTTGTAGATAATATAAGAAGATATATAATAAATTCATCATGATTTCATCAGGTAATTCGATTTTTTTTTCATTGATGCCGCCTCCGCCTGGCCTATTTTCTTTAACCCCTTAGCTGTTTTGCCCGAGTGCTACTCGGCCAAAAGGAGTTTGCTATCTTCCATAATAAAAGCTTTTATATACCACTTAATTTTAACTGGTACCTTTGGTTTATTAAATGGCATACCTTTTTCGATTGTACAAAGCCAAATATTTTAGTTAAAAAAAAGTGGTGACGTGTCCTGATTTTTAATGTAATGTGTCAAAAAAAAAAAAAAAAAAAAAAAAAGAGAGAAGGAAAAAGTAAAGGTTTTAATGTTGATTTGTTTTGTTTTCTTTTATAACAAGGGCTCTCTGTCTCCTATAAGTTACGCTTGCTAACCGCCGTCCAAACTCCAAAGACTAAAAATACCTGCTTTGCTCTGATTTAAAACGATTGCCCGATTACGGAAGATAGAGCTACTAGATTTACAAACTAAAACATCCGCCATTGATGTGCCTTTAATTTTGCAACCCAGTGCTCATTAGTTTCTATGAAAACACAGAGGTGTGATGTAACATTTTGACTGTTATTTTTTTTTATTATTATTAAATAAGCGGTATAAATAGTAATGAAATATGAGAGGTTGCTTCGCGATGAATTTTCAAACCATTCTAGAAAAGGACACAGGATGGTCAAATTTCCTGAATAAAATACAAGAACAAAGTGGATAATCAACTGTCGTCGACATAAATTGCAAGATTTAAGAAATTGCCAAATTTAAAATTTGTCAAAACGCTTAACAATGAGTGATGATTAAATTTTTTTTTAATTTAATTGTTTATTATTATTTATAATATTTACGCTATTTTGAATTACTTATTTTATCATTAATCCCATTAATTATTTATTTTTTGTCATTGCAATGTAACAAATAGAGAGAAAAATTCAAAAATATTCCAAAAATTGTGTTTTGGAGGGAAGCGGATTTTCTCCCTTTTGTTCGAGCGTGTGTGGAGGGAGGGATTTAGATTACTTAATTTATTATTGCTATAAAATAAATAGGTCTTTTTTTATTTTAAAGATTAAACTGTTTGTTGCACTGTATATAAAATGGGGAAGCCGAAATTTATGAGAATATATATTTTTTAATGTAAGTGATGTTTAACTCTTTCGATGGCGGTGTCCTTCAAAAAAGGACACCTAATTTTAATTACAAAACTGACAAACGGCACCAAGAATATTTCATTAAAATTTTCCTATTATAATGCACGTGAAAATAAGCAAGTTCATATTTTCTAATAAATTCTTTTATTAATTCCGGTGTTAGTCCATTATTTCATCAGTTTATAAACAGATTTACTCCGCTCCGGTAAGGGTTAAAGAATTTTAACTCTTTTTGCTGTTTTTTAATCTCTTAAAATATTCATAAATAGGAGAGCCAGATTTTTTTTTTCTTTAAACAGATTCAGATATTTATAATAACAGAAAGTAACAAACTTATTTTTAATATGGAATACTTTGCTTTTTTTACTTTTTTTTACAATATTCAAAATAGTTTATGAGGGCTTGATAGATTAATCAATAATTAATCTAAATCAGTGGTTCCCAATATGGGGCAATTTGACTATTTAGGGGGGACAATTTCAAATTTTTAACTCACTTATTCTCTGTGAGCTTTTTGGAAATGTAATCTTTTTTTGACAAAATGTAAAAGTATCACATGCAAAATCTAAAAATGAAATTAAAAAAAGTTTTTGTTGAATTACAAAAGATCTCAGCCGGCTCGGACTACAGGCGCAGGTAAGCAATAATTTCACCAACGAAAACTAAATCATGATAAACCCATTTTAACAACTTTATCTGTCCGCTTTTGTCGAGTTTTTAATTTCATTTTTATATAAGAGCTGGTTTTATCAAAATCATATTTATGCCAGTATTCAAAAAATATTTTTCCATGCTCAACAACTCGAAATTTTCTGACACATTTTCGGATTCATTTTTGAATACAAAAGCATGAAATTTGCTGACGTGTTTTTTAAGACATTTATAAGCGACATGTGTTTTTATTTTTCGTTCAATTAATTAGAACTTGATTTATAAACAATTATTTTCTCAGGAGGACCATATTTTTCGTTTCCAACACAATCGCTTCGAGAAATTCGGTTCAAATTGCCCCCTTTGACATCATTTTAAAAAATATATTCTGCCTCTATATATAAAACAAAAACCCATTACGGCACATTATATAGTTTCTGAATAAGAGAACCTACCAATTGAATGCGTTTGAAAGAAAAAATTAATTTAAAAATGAGTCAGAAAATAGGCAGTTTGGATTTGAGTACTTCCTTAATACGATATTTTTTTCTTCAACATTGATGCATTTTTATTTTATTTTTATTTATTTATTTATTTTTTATTTTTTTTTTTTTTTGCTGTTAGAATTCATCCTATCAAAAAACTTGTAGATAATATCAAGAAGATACATATTAAATTCATGTGGATATGATATCTTGTAAATTGACGAAGTTATGGATTTTTTTCTTATTCAAACCCGCGCCCTACCCCCCCCCCCTTTTTTCCGGTAAGAATTGGTCCTATCAAAAACTAGTCAATATAAAAGCTCTAGATAATATTAAGACAATTTATAATAAATTTAATTTGATTTGATATGTTGAGAATTGACTAATTTATGAATTTTTTTCTGCCTAAAACCCTATTTTGTTCCCCCTTGAGCTTATTTTTTGTTTTATCAAAAATCTGTGATATATAAATTTTTGGCCCATTTTTTAGAAGCAGAGTTGGGCAATATCAAAATACATGTATTTGAAATACATTTTAAAAATACATTTGTATTTTGTATTTTAAACCTATAAGATGAAAGTATTTTTGTAATGTATTTTCTAATGGTTTTACAAAGTATTTTGTATTTTGAAAATACTCAAAATACATTTTTTCCAGATTTCAAACTGCCATTTTAAACCGCACAGAGAAAAGCTGTGATTCACTTAAAGGAAATACACGCCTGTCTGTTTTGATTAATTTTCAAATTCTGTTTTGGAAGTTAATATAAACACACTTTTCGACTATTTCTACTATAAGGAAGTTGATGATGATTTTGTATAGCCACAGGAAACGTATTTTTTCTGATTAGTTACAAAAATAACTTTAATATATCTTAATGTTGCTTTGAGAATTAAAAGTGAAAAAACATGTATCGTCGAACTACTCGTCTACTTTGGGCCACTTTTTCCTTGTTCCACTAACATTTTCATTATTAACAAATATTATATATGATTTTTCAACGTTAAAATTGAATTGTAATCAATTAACAGCAAACAATGAAGCAAACTAAATGGTTTTAAAGAGGCAATTATTTTTTTTGGAATAAAGCAGTCCCTGCTGAGGGCTTCTTTGGTCCATTCAATTATTTTCATATAAAATGAGTACAATTCATATGTTGGAATATTGAAACCAATTAGAAATTGATTGCAACAGGATCTGCTAATGAATTAACACTGCAAACTTGATAAACATTTTTTATTTATTTATTTTTTTTTACATTTAAACACAATAAACCAAATTTTAATATTAAAGACACGAGAAACAGTTTTCATCATGTTATCCTCAGCAACTGGAACAAATATAATTACCGTAACACTTTGCTAAAGTAACATTTGAAAAAAAATGTTACTTAATACATTTTGAAAGAGATTTGATTGTATAAAAGGCATTTCTGTGTAACTGGGGATACTTCCGGAACAAAAAAGGCCTGGCACAGTGTAGCCCAGAAAAACTAGTTTTCACGTTAGCTTTATGAAAACCTAAACATTTTCTGTCAAAATAAAAAGTTAAAGGAAAAACTATGATCACACATGGATTACAGGTTACTAAAGGTAATATTTTGATAATTACCTTATTTGTATCTCTTATCCAGATTGTCTCACTATAGAAAATTTGGGGAGTTAAAATCTACACACGAAAACAGTTGTTTATAAGCACATCCAATGTTGCCACTAAAAAAATTTTAATTACCCCCAAACTATTCAAATACCCTAAAGTAGAGTCTAAAATATTTTTCAAAGGCAAAAATTCCGAATTGTTTTGTATTGTTTGTTCAATACAAAGAATAAAATCTTTTTCTTTATGGGCTGGACCAAAGTAGCCCCGATCGACGGTATTACGACAGACCAGAAGACCTTTCACAGTTGCATAGGTGCAGCGCTTTATTACTGACAATTGCCCATGGACCACAGATATAAGAAGCTCAATTTTTTTTTCTGGTCTAGAAGTTTTATTTAAAAATATCGGAATAAGATTTCTGAAAATTTCACCTGTTTGATTATATGAATTTGTAAAAAATACATTAGACAATAACGGTAAGAAAATTTCTACAATGAACTTTTAAAGAGACGATTTGACAATAAAAAATGAAAGTTATGACTTTGTAAATATTGAATTAGAATTATTCCTACTTTTTATGAATATTTTATAAGTGCTTTCTTTTTACGAATGTAAGAGTTTTCCTATTTTTTTCGGCTCTATATTAAAAGTTTCTAGGCTTTAGTCCAAAATATTTCTTATTTCTTTGCGTTTGTGTATGGTTTGATATTTTACCTGAGTGTTTTAATTTGAAACCTACTTTATACGAAGAATTTGTACTTTTTTAATAATAGTAATTCAACTTGTGTTAAAAATTATTTAAGTTTTTTTATTTATATTTTTGCATTACTACATACTTTAAATTTTGTATGCATTATTTCTAAAAGCAATAATCAAAAAATTGTGCCCCAAATATTTTATTAGTGGAAGGCCTAAAAATTTTTGCGTTGTTGGGATCTCTTATTAACCCTTAATTGCATAGTGATGTAAATTTCATCACCTTTTTATTTAATTTTTAATACATAAATTAAGTTCTTACAACCACTATATTTATATAGAAATATTAATCCTCTAAAAATTACAAAAATATGCTACTAAATAAAGTTAAAAATCTATCTTAAGATTTCTGGTGTCTAATCCTTAATATAAAAATAAAAAACACAATTCTAAAAGAATAATTCATGCATTTAAGGGTTAAACACACGCGCATTATATAAAAAAGAGAAAAAATACATATAAACACATTTAAACAATTTTATTCGTTGATCATATTTGTAAATCAAATTGAAATGAAATACCATGTAGATGAAAGGTAACTTTTAAAAATAAATTTTCTAGTCCGTAGTGCATTATTTGATTTAAAAAAATCTGAAGTTGGCAGGTGTGCCATGAGAGCTATAACTCAAGAATTAAAGCAAGGAATTTCATCAAACTTCATCATATTCCTTTAGTATGGATGACATTTCGGTGTATATCGTCCTACAGATTTTTTTCTGTGTTGTGTTTTTTAGGATTTTTGTGAGTTTTATATCTCAGCATCTATTGAATAGAATTTAACTAAAATTTTTATACTTTTCTGAAAATCAATATTGTCTCAATTTTGGCTTCGAACACTCAATAGCGGCCGGTGCTATCCTATGCCTCCTGAAAGAGATTCCTTATCAGGTCCACAATGAATTGATGCAGTTATTCCTAGTGAAAAACTACCCGTAAAGGGTAGTTTATTCATTATTAGTTATTCTTGTAACTTTCATGCACTTATAAACACTTGTTGCAACAACCTTTCAGATTTGTTTTTGTTATCTTTCGTTGAGTTTTGATTGATTTTGCTTCTTTATTTAGAAATTTATAATTTCTAAAAATTTAATTAGTTTTGCAAACCAGCATTGAATTTGAGTTGTGCAGTTAAATGCTAATAATTTTTTATTTTTTAAAATGTATTTTGTATTTTAAATGTAATTTGAAAATATATGTGTTTTGAAATTTGGAAAGTATTTTGTATTTTGTATTTTAAGTTGTAAAATCAATGAATTGTGTATCGAAAATGATTTTTCGATGTATTTTGACCAACTTTGTTTAGAAGTAATAAAAGCTTTAAACTGAGTCGATAATAAAGAAATTATGGGTTTTTTTTCATTTTTCCCAAAACCCCTCCCTATTTCCAACCCCTTGATCCGATTTTGCCCATTAACGAACTTAACCGAGATTTTATGCCCCTTGATTTCATATAAGAGTTTGGAAAAGATTTGTGCAGAATTATGGAAGTTATCGTGTCCATAAAAATGTGATATATATGGGGCATTCTCACAACCTTTTGACTTTTAAGTCCCTGAATAATAATATTAATTTAGTAGATACTCTTGTGTTTTTTTTTTTTTATTTCATACACTGGGGAATATCACATTGCAGGATTGAATAACAATATTAACAAGATAAATAAATTTTGGACGATGTTGGGGGTCCAAATAACAGAAAAACTGCTATACCGTCCCGTGTCCCTGATGCTGATTTTTAGTTTGGAGCTGTCTGTATAAAATTGTTTCAATAAAAGTAATTCGATGTAATTTTTTTTCAATACTGGGACAATTGTTTTATATAAATATGTAGCAAAAAATTTGCCTGCACACAATTTTATGGTTGATATTATTTTTTTAACTCTGTCCCTGGGTTTTAGAATCTCTACCATCCCTCTTGCTAAACTTATACAGAAAATCACTTCAAATTCAGCCACAGATTTTTTTTTTTCAAGATTTTTCTCATGAAGAAGTATGCTAGAAAAAGAATGTCTAAAATTTTTTGAAAGGAAATTTACTGCAGAATTTAAATCAGCATTTAAATAACAATTTCAAGTATCGAAGCTTTATTGGTAGTCTTACCGTTCCCTAGGATTATTCCTGCACTTTTCGAGGTAAATTATCAATTTTTCAAAATTTAATCCAATGTAAGTAACTGTTTTTAAAAATCAATGAACATTGTGGCTATTACTTAGTCTTAACATGATTTGTCTAAAAATAGTGGTAATTTTCCTTACCGTCCCATCTTTATCATCCCTTTTATCATTTATTTCCATTGCCATCCCTTTCTTTCCTTCCGTCCCTTCTTTAACACCCCTTTAAGACAAGGTTATATCAAAATTTTGTACTCAAAATGCTACATTGTTATTATTTCTTATTTGAATGTCCTGTGGGTACTATGCAAATTCATTATAAGTAAGAGTTTAGAAGAAAATAGAAAGTTATAGTGGTAAAATGGTAAGGAAAATTAAACTCGCAAGTTTAACTTAAATCTCAGTTAAATAAAAATATTTTCGCTGCTGAACATTTTTTCTTTATTTTGAATCATTAAGGCATTCGTCTATCAGTTGAAAATGATATTTTAGCAAGCTTAATTTCACCAGATTTTTATTCCCGAAAGTCAAAAGATTGTAAGAATGTCCCATATACAGGGTGATTCAAAAAAAGATGGGGAAAATTTTAAGACGTGATAGTACACACCCAAACAAACATTTTGTATCAAAGAATGCATGGTCGAAAACTAAACGTAAAAAAGTTAGAGGGCACCAAAAGTTACGTTCTTATACGAGGCAAAAACACACAATGAACGATTAAGTTAAGTTACGAAAACAAATTTAATGGCATTTGATTGCAATAAGTGCTCAAAACATTGAGCGGCAGCTGTTATGCACGCAGTACAACGGCGAAGAACAGATTGGCGAATTTTCTGAAACACACCAGGCATATCGCGAACTTCCCCTACAGCAGCCGAAAGCTTGGCGACAAGTTCTTCTGCGGATTCAATGGGAGTCTCATACACAAGAGCCTTTAGCTGTCCCCACAAAAAAAAAATCGAGACATGAAAGATCTGGCGAGCGCGGTGGTGCCTGGTGTGTTTCAGAAAATTTGCCAATCTCTTCTTCGCCGTTGTACTGCGTGCATAACAGCTGCCGGTCAATGTTTTGAGCACTTATTGTAATCAAATGCCATTAAATTTGTTTTCGTAACTTAACTTAATCGTTCATTGTGTGTTTTTGCCTCGTATAAGAACATAACTTTTGGCGCCCTCTAACTTTTTTACGTTTAGTTTTCGACCATGCATTCTTTGATACAAAATGTTTGTTTGTGTGTGTACTATCACCTCTTAAAATTTTTCCCATCTTTTTTGAATCACCCTGTATATATATATATAGATAGATAGATAAAGTTTTTAACTGGGGGTGGTTTGGGGTTCTACGGGTCATGATCGGTGCAGATCTGCAAAAATTTTTTCAACATAGGGGAGATCCCAGTAGGTAATCTTCCTAAAAAAGTTCTGAATCAAAAGTAAAAAATGGTATCAAAACCAGAATATTATATGGACAATCTGTAAATATATTGGCACTTTTTCTAATTTTAAAAATACTTATAATGTTTCTGGCTATTAATTTATTTTGTAGTTTTCTCAACTTTTTCGAATATTTATTTAATGAGCTTTGTATTTCTATTCGCTCTGCTATTATGTAACATGAAGAAACCTTTACATGTGTAATTATTTAAGGGTATATATAAATCTCACTGTCTGCAACATATTTAACATAAAATGTAATTAAAATAACTAAACATGGTACTATATACCTTATAAAATTTATAAATTTTAAATAGTATTAAAAGGGGAAATAGGTAGATAGTACGTAAATGTATACAGCAGTACAGCGGGTCTCATACACAGTAAATGAATATATAACATATACAATTTTAGCTTTAAAAACCGATATCACGTGTCAATAAATTAACGATAATCGGGAAGGGAAAAATAAAGGATTTAATGGGGATTAATGGCTGAAACTTAAAATTGATAATGATTCTTGTTTATCTTTTTACTCATGGGAAGAATGTTTAGTGCAGTGGCGTGGCGTGAAAATTTTCGGTGGTCATCGCAATTAATTAAGTTTGTGGTGAAAAATTATTAACTCTAAAATTCAATGGTTGAATATTCAAAAAAGAAACTTTAAATCTTACCTTCACTTATACATGAACTCCAAATGTTCTGCTAAAACTGGATCGTAGAGTTTTAAAAGCTTATTAAGAGTTTTAAAATATTGCTTGGTCATCGCCGCATCCAGCGATGACCGGACGCCACGCCACTGGTTTAGTGTCAAAACTTTTCCACCCATTCTTCGTAAATTTTTAAAATGAATTATAACATGTGTCAATGTTATCAATTTTAATGGTAAAAATGTTAATCTCTTCAAGCATTTTGTGAAGATAAAAATGCAGACCATATAACACTTTTGTTAAATATTCAGGTCAGATGGAAAGGAACAATAAAACACTTTTCGGCAAAAAGTGGCGATGTATAGCCTCATTGCATTTATAGAGTTAAATTAAAACAATTCACACCTTTGATAAGTTAAACAAGTTGGAAATTGTACGTCAAACGTGGCAAATGAGGTGTGTTCATACTATAATTATTTTTATGAATATTTTTTGCACCGCATATTGTACTGAATGTATGCACTTAATAAGTGCATGTCAATTTCATTCTGTTCGGAAGTCTGTAAAATCTTTAAAATGCACTTGAAATATTTTTTTCCCATTGGCCGTACTGAAACGGAAAACTTTTGACTGTCCCTGTAATTAAACTATACATCCGACTTTCATAAAATTTGAAATGGCTCGACAAAATTTTACGACAGTTATATATTTAAAATTTTATGCCTTTTGTTTGGGTTGTTTTTGCTCTGCTATATGCGGACAGACGGACAGACAGACAGGTGGACCAAACGACGACGTTAGGTGCTACGTATTTATATAATGAAGAACGCGCCTAAAAGTGGGACATGAATAGTTATTTTTAAGGCTCTGTAACGCTTCAGTTAGGTGAATAAAGTTCATTTTTAGGTGCGTTCGTAATTATATAAATACATAGCACCTATAGTCGTCGTTCGGTCCGTCTGTATGTCCATCCGTCCGCATATAACAGAGCAAAAACAACCCAAAATCTGAAAGTTTATCTATATATAATTGTTGCAAAATTTTGTCGTGTCATTTCAAATTTTATGAAAATCGGAGTTTTATTACAAGGACAGTCAAATAAGGTGCATTTTAATGATGTTACAGCCTTTCGAACAGAATGAAACTGATATGCACTTATGAAGTGCACTAAAATATACATTCAGTACAATATGCGATGCAAAAAATATTCATAGAACTTGTTACAGTACAAACGCAACTCATTTGCCACGTTTGACGGGCAATTTCCAACTTGTTAAATAATGAGACATATGTGTTTTATAATGTGAGTGTGAGGAGAGGGAAACATCGTGGTTTTGCAGATGATTCGGTGAGGCGTAGCCAATAAAATGTTGGGAACCACTGATCTAAACAATGAGTTAATGTAAAAAAAAGAGAGAGAGATAAATGGCAAATTTCAATTGACAGTTTTAACCCTTAAATGCCTGACTTTTCAAAAATCATTTTAATAATGTTTTTCAGCTTTCATTTTTTAAATAAATCATGGGAAAAATATTTTAAAAAATCATATTTTGTTTTAAGTATAATTTACGGCTAAAAAACAGTTTGTTACTAATCGGCAATACTGGTGTTTAATTGAAAAAATAATTTCCCTTGATAAAATTCTATAATATTAAACACACAAGAATTTTAGGAACTATAATAAGAAATAAATTTTACTTGCTCACTGCAGGTCAAAATAGGGTATTTCGCAAGCTTCCAAACAAAACAAAAAGAACAAGTAGCAACATTTGAAAAAATAAATTTATCTTTATTCTTAAACAGCACAGGTGTTGCCATCTAAATGTTGAAAATCGATTTAATAATAATTTCAAAATGTATTTTATTGGCAACATTAGGCATTATAGCTTCAATATTGTTCTAATAGAATTTTAGAGCCTAAATTGGGTATGTTGCCGAAAAGCAAATACCAGGCATTTAAGGGTTAAGAAGGTAATTGTTCATGATATGAACTTATATACTCTGCAATCTTGTTGATGTTTAGCAATTTGTTTTAAGGGGGTCCGGGACATATTTTAAAATAACTTTTATTTATTAAGTTAAAATTCTGAATTTTTTCGTGATGGTTAACCTTATCATTTGTAAACAATATCACATGATAAAACTTCTCATAATTTTTTGTAATTTAAAATTTCAAATTTATTATAAAAGTGGGGTAAATTAAAATCATTATAACTGGAAATATTATTTATAGAATTTCATTTTTTTTTCATTTAAACACACAGAAATATATGTTATTACTTTGATTCAGCATTTTTAAAAATATTAATTTATAAAAAAAATTAAAAATATTTAACGAAAAAAATTAAAAAAAAAGTTGTGCAACTTAAAAAAAAATCATATTTTCAAAAGTAAATATTTTTTTCAAATATGCTCAATCAAAATTAAAGTAAAACAATTCAAAAAGATCTATTCCAAGTTTGAACACTTTATCATTAACGGTTTTCGAATTCTAAGTATTTAAATATTTGAAATGGTGAAAAAAACCTATCATGAAGAAAATCTCATTTTTACAAGAAGTTGTTTGCAACGCTTGAAAGCTAAGATTTTGAAAACAAACCAAAACGAAAAATATAATATTTTTTGTTCTAATTCAGATAGAAACACGATTTAAAAGTCATTTTAAGCAGGAAAAAACAGAGAAATGTTTAATGAAAAAAAAAAATGTTTTTTGCAAAATTTGAAGATTTTTGTGTCCCGGACTCCCAGTTCTCAAATTCCATGTTTAACAACTTTCTAACATATTTTATGACTCAATTTTAAACGCAAATCATAAAGGCATGAAATTAGTTGCACTACATATTGGAGCGATTTTAGATGTAATAGCATTTTCTATTTTTCGAAAAATAAATTTCTGATCGAGTTATAAGCAATTTTTGTCGAGTTATGAAAAGTTTTTCTCCTTTCTCGCGTTATCACGTCCGATAATTTCGTTCAAAACAGCAAATTTGATAGTATTTTCTGAAAGATCTTTGGCATTTACCAAAAAATGGAAAATGTCTTTCGATGATATAGTTTCTGAATAAAAGCACCTGCAATTTCACGTGTTTCTGAACAAAAATGAATTCAGAAACGTGTTAGAAAGTAGCTCCTTTGGGTTTTAGAACAGCCTTAACAGAAAGACTTTCCTTCTTCTGCATACTTCCCTGACACCAGGGGCGTAGATACAGATATTTTTTCGGGGGGGGGGGGGGGGGAGGAATTCGAAAATTTCCCAATTTCAAACTAATTGCTCTATTTTCCAAATGAAATGATATGTGCAACGTGTGTTTAATGATAATACTTATGCGTTAAAAAAAAAAAAAATCATTTCCAAAGAAAAATACTGAAACTTCTAAACAACAACAAAAAAAAACATAAAAATTATAATTATTGGTTCATATAATGAAAGTTTAAATACACCTCTTTCATTTAAATAATTAAAATCAAAACTAGATTAATTCCTATTTTCCTATCTTGGAATTATTGAGCAAGAAAATAAAGATTAAAAGATAAGTTACCCAATTGCTAAGTGAATAGTTCAGGTAGCAATTTTAAACAATACAATAAATGTAATATTTAAACCTAGAAAAACTACATATATTTAGAGAAAACTATATAAATATATTAAATAAGGTAGAGCAAAATGTTACATAGTGAAACTAATGCTAGTGAACTTACATTTTGCCTTTTTTCACTTATCATTAATTCTACTGGTATTCAAAGAAGTCCGCCTAATGATAACATCTTCCAATTTAATAAAATCTTCTATTTCAAATAAAATCATTAGACGAAGTGCAATTTTTCACCTTGAATCAACATAAAACATATAATGTGAACTTTAAAAATTCACAGTCTTACTTAAAAGGCGACTAAAGTAATGAAAAAGATGTTACAAGTTTAAACTTGTAACATCTTTTTCATTACTTTTGTCGCCTTTTATGTAAGACTGCGAATTTTTAAAGTTCAAATGTACAATTTTTTAATAATTTTTAATTGACTAAATGTTCTTTTATTAGATGCCAAACCATTATCTGGTTTGAATGTTAAGATACATAGTTTGAAAGCTTGACCCAAATAGTCTGAGTTTCTTAACATAACAAAAAAGTGAGTTAACATTATGGTTTGAATTTAAATCAAACATTATTTCTATTTGATTCTGGAAGTCAAGTGCATCAGGTTTCTGAGATCCAGGAGGAAAAATATTAATAAAATTTTAAAAATTAGTAATACTCAAGTTTTCCTTGCTAAATGGTAATTTAAATATGGAATGTATTGGTGCAAGATTCTATTGGATGTATAAAACATTGTCATTTAAGCCCATTATACAGTGCCCAAAATTTCTTTATATTCTTTCCTATAAAACATATGTATATCATCAATTTCCTTTGCTGTATTATTATTTTTATCTATTACCTTTGGTGGAACCCTTTTCTTATGGTGCTTTTGGAAGTGTTTTTATCAGATTATACATTCCAGTGGAATCATCACTGATAGTTTGAACGTTTTGGACAATAATTTTCATTATAGTGATGCAGACAATGACGCTGAATGTCAATGACATTTATGTCTCCAGAATTTCAGTTAAACTTTTTATTTTATTCAAAATATCTTTCTTGAAAAATTAAAAGATGCAACAAATCAAAAGTTTTCATTTTCTTATAAATACCAAATGCTGCTGTTCATGTAGAAGAAACACACATCTTTTCTTGGAAAATCTTTTCTTTTCTTGTATTAAAATAGAATGCTGCTTTAAAAGAAAACTTTTAATATTTGCAGATTTATGTCTAGAATTAACGGTGATGACCAAAGCCCTCGTATAACCGATCTGGCAATGACCTATTAAATATGGTTCTAGTCGCAAAAGATGCGAATAATTTGTTCATCGATTAACGTTTGTGACAGTAGGATATTTTTTTAATTGGAACAATCATTTTTTTTTCAGAGATCTAACGGTAAATCAATACTTTCCTTTTTTTTTTTTTTTTTTTTTTGTCAACCAGCATTAATTTCAGGTTTGCAAATTTTTTGTCTTCTATTGCATTCGAGCCATAATCGTACTTTATATGAAAATAGCGTCATGTTATTTTGAGATTTTTGACAAAGTAACAAAGTTTTGGAGGAAATAAATGAAATATATTAGAGACACTGTTGATGAACAACAGTAGGGAAATTCATGTCTGGTAGATGTATGATATTTTCGTAGCACAGAGAAACACAATGAGAAATTGAGTCTGTCTGCTGTTTGTATTTCTTTCAATAATTTTAACTTGCTCACTGTTACAAAATTCAGGAAGGTAGTCAGCAAAACATTATAAATTTCACATTGTTTTACAGTTATTTTAAAAAGAGAAAAAGTCAAATAAACTCATAAGACGAAATGCAATATTTCACCTTGATTCAAACATAAAATATACAATATGAACTTTTAAAAGCTCCTGTTTTACTTAAAAGGCGACTAATAAAAGAGGTGTTACAAGTTTAAAATATACATTTTATTTAAAACTTCTTAGTACTTTCTGGCTGTATTTCCCAAGCCCGTTGTCAGAGAATCACTTCTTAGTACTTTCGGTCTGTATTTCCCAAGCCCATCATCAGAGAATCACTTCTTAGTACTTTTGGGCTGCATTTCCCAAGCCCATCATCAGAGAATCACTTCTTAGTACTTTCGGACTGTATTTCCCAAGCCCATCATTAGAGAATATTTGTGACCTGATTCTCTGATGATGGGTTTGGGAAATACAGCCCGAAAGTACTAAGAAGCTTTTAACAAATGTGTATTTTTAACTTGTAACATATCTTTTATTATTTTAGTCGCCTTTTAAGTAAAACAGTCAGCTTTTTAAAGTTCATATTGTATATTTTAAAGAAAGAGACTTTCAAAAATCTCGAATTTCCTAACTTTAAGCTCAAATTTCCCAAGTCCACAAATATTGAGGGGTTGAGACCCCCCCCCCATAACCCCCCCCCCCATCGCGACGCCTCTGCCTGACACATCGACTTATGCGTAAGTAACTTAACCCCTTGGGGTCGAGCAACCAGTATTCGTGCCACGTAAGGTGCCAAGTATCGGGAATTATTCTCACCAGTAAGTTTTTATTGTAAATTTTGCCTTATTTAATCTGAGCATTTTCCCGATTAAATTAGGCGCAAATTTATGTTGTAAAAAACCGGTGATTAAATATTAAATATTCTGTAAAAGACGCTCATCCCAAGGGGTTAATAAACGAATTTCTTAAAATCGCCAGTAAAGCGTCTCCAAGTAAAAAGTTGAAATGTACTAAGTGATAAATATGAAGATGTTGCTCCGGTCCATAATTCTAGAGGCTCTAACGGATTATTGAATGATAATATTCCGTCCAGTGCCAATTTTCTGCAATCGAATTGCTAGGTTTCGAACTCTGTATCTCCAGCTGTAGCGACAGCTAACGGCTGCTTAGTGATTGATTAAATAAGATCTATTGCACATTTTAAAATCAGCTTGTATAAATGGTTAGATAAAAAATGTCGCAAAGATCTATATAGGGGAGACAGGAGAGGGTTGACCCATTTTTTACAAAATGTTTTTTATTTTTTAAATATTGAACCTAAAATAAAGTTTCATATATTCTTTTATTCGTTATGCAATCAGTTATCAAAATAAAATTTCGATATAAGTATAATATATAATAAACTTGAAAAATGATTGATTTTAATCATGTGAAAGTTATAGGTCAAGGCTCCCCACATACAGGAGGCTTGGCCCACTTTATTTATATTGAAATATTTGTTAAGGAAAATTAAATTACTTTTGAAAAATGTAGAATAACTTTAATGATACGTGATTTAATTACTATTAATTTTTTTGGAAAAATGCGATGCGTAAACAAACCTGCTTAGGTGAAATCTAAAGCACAGGAAAAAAAAATCCGTTTTAAACATCCACTTTTTGTGACACTCCATCTGTCAGCACTAGTTGCCACATTGTTTTGCTTCATCTGACTGTGTTCATCTTCGTGAAGTTTGTCTACATACCTTCCTAAAGTGTTTTGATTAATGTTATGTTCTTTTGCAGAGGCATGACACACATTTCCTAGGCTGCTGCTTTCATCCTTTCTGGCATTTTCCATTCTTTCTATTTACCAACTATAGGAACTATTTAAATGAAATAAAAGTTCCTATCAACTTTCACATTTATATTTCATTAAATGTTTTCGTGCTTCTATAGCAATTTTTCACAGCTTCATTTAATCAATTTTAAGCTTTTCCTTTCCCCTACCCTACCCTACCTCCTACCCTATTTGACTGTTGTAGTTTTACAGAGTAAATTTTCATTATTTTAGAAATATAACCATTAACCCTTCATTATGTACAGTGTATAATTTTTTTTTTTCAAAAACACCAAATTAAGACAGCTTTGACCATCTGGTCAACCCTCCCTCACATTGACTGGGGCCAAGCCTCTCCACTTACCACTTTTCAAAGTATAGCACAGTGTTATCTTTGCCTAAATTATTGTAAATCTTTATGCTTGGAAAGAAAGATCAATATGTCTGCATCACTTCAAACCTACTTACTTAAATTTCTACTTTACCTGAGAAAATCTTACGATATGTTTTAAAAAATACACTTTTTAAGCTGAAAACACTTCACAATCGATTTTTCCTTACCTGTTTTAATTATTTACATGAAACAAAGACCATCGTTTGAGCATTTCAGTAGCTTTAGTTGCCACTTATTGTCAAAACTCTGAAATTCTTTTAAATATGAAAACTAAAGGCTAGGCCAAGCCTCCCCTATGGTCAACTCTCACTAAGTCTCCCTTATAATTGAGTATTAATGGGTGTATATGTGTTCAATTTTGTACATAAGTGATAAAATTGTAGACTACTTTTCCTTAAATATATTAAAATATCGATTCATTTTCTTTCACTTCGGGTTCGAGTTTGAATATTTTGGGTTCGGCTTAACAAAATATTTTATCGATTCAGCAGGGACTCCAGTCCCACGCTGTGGAGATATTTGAAAGTATATGTATATAATATGATTTAATGAAGCAAATGACTTGATAGCATTGCAATGATTTCAGTAAATTATACTCATGCACTGCTCCCCCCCTCCCCCTCCAAAAAAAAAGAAAAATCCCTCCTAAATTTTGGACTAAAGCACCAAATTTACCCCTAAAACTTTTGTTCCGAGGGAGTCATATTTTCTTTTGACCAAATTAAACATAGTAGAGAAGCGATTGATAGATTTTTTTTTCCACGTATATTTTAAAAATTAGCCAGCGTATTCATCAATTATAAATGTTACAGTTTGAGAATGTTGGAATAGCAAAGCTTTAGAAATTTTTTTAAATTATTAATTGCTGTGTTTAAATTCTTTATATAATGCTTGTTTTTTTTTTTTTTTTTTCTTGTAACCAAATAAGTTATTTAAATTTTTGAGCGATTTTTTATTTATTAATTTTTTTAGTTTGGCCTGTAATGTTTGATAAATTTTCAGAAATGTCAAATTCCTTGGGTAGGAGGGGGAGAGGGGATTTCTCCCCTAGCCTATCACAAATGGCGCCCATGCTTCAGGCCAAGGAACTGTTTTATCTGCAATCCTTATGATTGCAGATTGCAGATTCGGCAATTTGCGAAAAAGGAAAATTTGGTTGGTCTTAGCAAAATCAAATCTCGGAAGACAACAAAAGAGAGTGACAGATTTCTACTCTGTGATGGAAATCGACACTTTAGAATACGGCTAATCATATATTGAAAAATCCGATAAGTCAATAAAAGGTAATCAAAGGTAATTTTAATCCATATGGTTCTATAATATCGTAGTTCAGAGTAAAGTAAGGTAAATCCTGAAGAGTTCTTTAACACTAGAACCGCCAAGGCGGTCATTTTGACCGTTTCGAACCTTTCATTCCGTAACAATTTGCTTCTATTTAGAATATAACTTTCATTTTCCGTGACTTTTCCTATAATTCGAAAAGCTATGATATTCCAGTGATAAATTTTCCAGTCAGCCAAAATTTATGAATTATTGCAGTAGTATACCTAGAACCGCTGAAACGGTCAAAGCGACCGCCGTCAATTTTAAGGCACATTTTATCTAGTAGATGTCGCAACAGTCCACACTTCACACAACCATACTTCAACAAAGGTTTCAACATTACCACAGATAACTTATTTACTTCACTGCCCCTTGCAGAAAAACTGAAGACACTAAAAACAAGCATCGTTGGCACAGTCAATCGTGGACGAAAAATAAAATTCTACAGGCCATAAAATCTGAAAAAATGTCTTTGTACTGTAACCAAATTCTTGCCAAAGATGATATTACGTTGAGTTTATCAAGAGAAAAATAATAAATATGTTTTAATTCTAATTTCCCGACATCAATCGGTTACATTTGAAACTGGTGATAAACACTTCCCAGAAACTGTGAAGTTCTCTAATTCTACAAAATTTGGCATCAACGTACTCGACCAAATTTGAAAATTATTTTTTTCTTATGTTTTTGATCTTGATACAAAGATTCCTGAGCAATTTTTGTTTCGTCTATATCTTAAAAAATGGCTGAGTTATAGCATTTTGAATTTCTACCGTGGCTGACATTTTGAAACATCCTGATATTTGTCACACGATAACAGGTGTATTCATGAACCAATATGGATGTACCTTGGTGTGTACAAAGTACATACCAATGTCTCGACCGAGTTCGTTGGCCAGCTTCATCCGCCATCTTGTTTAAAAATGGCGGCTATTTAAAGAAATATAAAAAATTTAAAATTTAAAATGCGGTATCAAAAAATTGGAAAATGAAAAAGATTTTTTTCTTGTGTGCTTGACCTTAATACAAAGATTCCGGAACAGTTTTTGTTTCGTCTATATCTAAAAAAATGGCTGAGTTATAGCATTTTGAATTTCTATTCTGGCTGACATTTTGAAACGACCCGATTTTTGTCACGCGATAACAGGCGTATTTATGAACCGATTTGGATGTAACTTGGTGTGTACATAGCACATGACATACCAATGTCTCGACCGAGTTCGTAGGCAAGCTTCATCCGCCATCTTGTTTAAAAATGGCGGCTATTTAAAACAATATAAAAAATTTAAAATTTAAAATGCGGTATCAAAAAATTGGAAAATGAAAAAGATTTTTTTCTTATGTGCTTGACCTTAATACAAAGATTCCGGAACAGTTTTTGTTTCGTCTATATCTAAAAAAATGGCTGAGTTATAGCATTTTGAATTTCTATTCTGGCTGACATTTTGAAACGACCCGATTTTTGTCACGCGATAACAAGCGTATTTATGAACCGATTTGGATCTAACTTGGTGTGTACATAGCACATACCAATGTCTCGACCGAGTTCGTAGGCAAGCTTCATTCGTCATCTTGTTTCAAAAGGGAACATTTAAAAAAAGATTAATTTAAAATTTAAAATGAGGTATCAAAAAATTGGAAAATGAAAAAGGGTTTTTTTATGTGTTTGGCCTAGATACAAAGATTCAGGGGCAGTTTTTGTTTCGTCTATATCTTAAAAAATGGTTGAGTTATAGCACTTTGAAATTCTAGCTTGGCTGACATTTTGAAATGATCTAATATTTGTCACGCGATAACACACCTTTTTAGCTCACAGGCTATCAAAGCCTGAGAGCTAATGTGCCCGCCCGTTCTGTATGTATGTATGTATGTATGTACGTACGTACGTATGTACGTAACGCGATAACTCTTGATAGAAACATCCGATTTGCTTCAAAATTTTTTCCTAGGTTCATTGTGATAAGGCGCTTCCCTGATTAGTTTTGGGAGTTCATTGGTTAAGGATAAAGGGGGAAAAACGGGGTTAGTCCACCCCCTTAATTCAGAAAAATGGGTTTTTCATGCAGAATCATTCGATTTGCTCCGAATTTGGTATACCGGTTTATTATGTTAAGGAACATCTCTGATTAATTTTGGGGGTTCATTGGTTAAGGATAAAGGGGGAAAAGGGGGGTTAGTCCACCCAATTTAATTCAGATAATTGGGTTTTTCATGCAGAATCATTCAATTTGCTCCGAATTTGGTATACCGGTTTATTATGTTAAGGAACTTCCCTGATTAGTTTTGGGAGTTCATTGGTTAAGGAAAAAGGGGGAAAAACGGGGTTAGTCCACCCCCCTTAATTCAGATAAATGTGTTTCTCATGCAGAATGATTCGATTTCCTCCGAATTTGGTATACCAGTTTATTATGTTAAGGAACTTCCCTGATTAGTTTTGGGAGTTCATTGGTTAAGGATAAAGGGGGGAAAACGGGGTTAGTCCACCCCCCCCCCCCTTAATTCAGATAAATGTGTTTTTCATGCAGAATGATTCGATTTGCTCCGAATATGGTATACCGGTTTATTATGTTAAGGAACTTCCCTGATTAGTTTTGGGGGTTCATTGGTTAAGGATAAAGGTCGAAAAACGGGGTTAGTCCACCCCCTTAATTCAGTTAAATGTGTTTCTCATGCAGAATGATTCGATTTCCTCCGAATTTGGTATACCGGTTTATTATGTTAAGGAACTTCCCTGATTAGTTTTGGGAGTTCATTGGTTAAGGATAAAGGGGGAAAAACGGGTTTTGTCCACCCCCCCCCCCTTAATTCAGATAAATGTGTTTTTCATGCAGAATGATTCGATTTGCTCCGAATTTGGTATACCGGTTTATTATGTTAAGGAACTTCCCTGATTAGTTTTGGGAGTTCATTGGTTAAGGATAAAGGGGGAAAAACGGGGTTAGTCCCCCCCCCCCTTAATTCAGATAAATGTGTTTTTCATGCAGAATGATTCGATTTGCTCCGAATTTGGTATACCGGTTTATTATGTTAAGGAAATTCCCTGATTAGTTTTGGGGGTTCATTGGTTAAGGATAAAGGGGGAAAAACGGGGTTAGTCCATCCCCCCCCCCTTTAATTCAGATAAATGTGTTTTTCATGCAGAATGATTCGATTTGCTCCGAATTTGGTACACCGGTTTATTATGTTAAGGAACTTCTTTGATTAGTTTTGGGGGTTCATTGGTTAAGGATAAAGGGGGAAAAACGGGGTTAGTCCACCCCCCTTTATTCAGATAAATGTGTTTCTCATGCAGAATGATTCGATTTGCTCCGAATTTGGTACACCGGTTTATTCAGGCTATCAAAGCCTGAGAGCTGATGTGCCCACCCGTTCTGTATGTATGTATGTACGTACGTACGTATGTATGTATGTATGTACGTAACGCGATAACTCTTGATAGAAACATCCGATTTGCTTCAAAATTTTTTCCTATGTTCATTGTGGTAAGGCGCTTCCCTGATTAGTTTTGGGAGTTCATTGGTTAAGGATAAAGGGGGAAAACGGGGTTAGTCCACCCCCCTTAATTCAGAAAAATGTGTTTTTCATGCAGAATCATTCGATTTGCTCCGAATTTGGTATACCGGTTTATTATGTTAAGGAACATCCCTGATTAGTTTTGGGGGTTCATTGGTTAAGGATAAAGGGGGAAAAGGGGGGTTAGTCCACCCCCTTAATTCAGATAAATGGGTTTTTCATGCAGAATCATTCAATTTGCTCCGAATTTGGTATACCGGATTATTATGTTAAGGAACCTCCCTGATTAGTTTTGGGGGTTCATTGGTTAAGGATAAAGGGGGAAAAAGGGGGTTAGTCCACCCCCTTAATTCAGATAAATGGGTTTTTCATGCAGAATCATTCGATTTGCTCCGAATTTGGTATACCGGTTTATTATGTTAAGAAACATACCTGATTAGTTTTGAGGGTTCATTGGTTAAGGATAAAGGGGGGAAAACGGGGTTAGTCCACCCCCCTTTATTCAGATAAATGTGTTTCTCATGCAGAATGATTCGATTTGCTCCGAATTTGGTACACCGGTTTATTCAGGCTATCAAAGCCTGAGAGCTGATGTGCCCACCCGTTCTGTGTGTATGTATGTACGTACGTACGTATGTATGTATGTATGTACGTAACGCGATAACTCTTGATAGAAACATCCGATTTGCTTCAAAATTTTTTCCTATGTTCATTGTGATAAGGCGCTTCCCTGATTAGTTTTGGGAGTTCATTGGTTAAGGATAAAGGGGGAAAACGGGGTTAGTCCACCCCCCTTAATTCAGAAAAATGTGTTTTTCATGCAAAATCATTCGATTTGCTCCGAATTTGGTATACCGGTTTATTATGTTAAGGAACATCCCTGATTAGTTTTGGGGGTTCATTGGTTAAGGATAAAGGGGGGTTAGTCCACCCCCTTAATTCAGATAAATGGGTTTTTCATGCAGAATCATTCGATTTGCTCCGAATTTGGTATACCGGTTTATTATGTTAAGAAACATCCCTGATTAGTTTTGAGGGTTCATTGGTTAAGGATAAAGGGGGAAAAGGGGGGTTAGTCCACCCCCTTAATTCAGATAAATGGGTTTTTCATGCAGAAACATTCAATTTGCTCTGAATTTGGTATACCGGATTATTATGTTAAGGAACCTTCCTGATTAGTTTTGGGGGTTCATTGGTTAAGGATAAAGGGGGAAAAAGGGGGTTAGTCCACCCCCTTAATTCAGATAAATGGGTTTTTCATGCAGAATCATTCGATTTGCTCCGAATTTGGTATACCGGTTTATTATGTTAAGAAACATCCCTGATTAGTTTTGAGGGTTCATTGGTTAAGGATAAAGGGGGAAAAGGGGGGTTAGTCCACCCCCTTAATTCAGATAAATGGGTTTTTCATGCAGAATCATTCAATTTGCTCCGAATTTAGTGTACCGGTTTATTATGTTAAGGAACTTCCCTGATTAGTTTTGGAAGTTCATTGGTTAAGGGTAAAGGGGGAAAACGGGGTTAGTCCACCCCCCCTTAATTCAGATAAATGGGTTTTTCATGCAGAATGATTCGATTTGCTCCGAATTTGGTATACCGGTTTATTATGTTAAGGAACTTCCCTGATTAGTTTTGGGGGTTCATTGGTTAAGGATAAAGGTGTGAAAACAGGGTTAGTCCACCCCCCTTAATTCAGATAAATGTGTTTTTCATGTAGAATGATTCGATTTGTTCCGAAATTGGTATACCGGTTTATTATGTTAAGGAACTTCTCTGATTAGTTTTGGGTGTTCATTGGTTAAGGGGAAAGGGAGGTTAGCCCGCACCTCTTAATTTAGATAAATGGGTTTTTCATGCAGAATGATTCGATTTGCTCCGAAGTTGGTATACCGGTTTATTATCTTAAGGAGCTTCCCTGATTCGTTTTGACGATTCATTGGTTAAGGATAAAGGGGGGCTAGTCCACCCCCTTAATTTAGATAAATGTTTTTTTTTTCAAGATTATTCGATTTGCTCCAAATTTGGTATACCGGTTTATTACGATAAGGAGCTTCCCTGACTAGTTTTGGAGGTTCACTCGCTAAGGAGGATAAAGGGGGAAACGGGGGCTAATTCCCCTTCACTTATTTTTTTGAGTGGCATTATTCTTTAAAATAAGAGTATAATATACAATTAGTGTGAATAGTCTGTGAGCTCAATGCCATCAGTTTAGCTGGGCACTTTTCTTTTTTATTATTAACCTATTTGAATGTAAGAAGGCATGTGGATAGTATATAGCAATGTCTCGACCAAGTTCACTGGCCAGTTTATCCGCCATCTTGTTTCAAAATGGCGGCCATTAAATAAAATAAAAACTGAATTTAAAGTGAAGTGCAAAAAAATTAGAAATTGAAAAAGGTTTCTGTCTTAAGTATTTGACTTTGATATAAGGATTCCGGAGAATATTTTTTTTTGTCTCTATCTTAAAGAATGGCTCAGATATAGCAGTTTGAATTTCTTTATGTGGGTGACATTTTGAAAAATCTGATTTTTTGCCTGCGACAGCACTCGTATATATCAACCGATTCCGATGTGAGTGAGCGTGTGCACAGGAATTACTAAGGTCTCGACAAAGTTCACTGGTTAACCTCATCCACCATGTTGTCTTAAAAGGGATATTCTTCATTTCAAGATATCGCCGAATTTGGAAACGAAATATAAGTTATTTTAAATAAAATCAGCTTCGATAAAGCTGACTAATTTCGCGAAATTCTCATTCATAATGATTTAGTATTGATAAAAATTAGTATTGAATCTTCTATAATCGGTTTACACTAAATTGAGCTTCGTGTGTTTGAATAATATAAGCTAGCTTTTAAAAAATAAGGAATATTGAATCTACCTCTTCCTCCCGGCACTGACCGGAAGAACTTTTTGCTGTGTTTTTTCCTGACCACTCGCCACACTGAATATAACATAATAAAATATAAAAAAATGTAATAAAAATTATGAAATATGTATTATTATATGGGCAATGATGGTAATAATAGTAATAAACGATACTAAGCGTAAAAAATGCCAAGTAAACAATTGTTGAGCATGGTAATCCACATCGGTCAAAATGACCGCTTTGGCGGTTGTAGGTATACGTTTTTGCCGGTGGTTCTAGTGTTAAAGAATATTAGATGTTAAGAAATTAAAAGTATTCCTAGTACTTAAATTTTAGACTCTTAGTTGTGTGTGTGTGTGCATAGACAACTTATAGATTAATTTTCTTTTCTGGATTTTATGGGAACAAACACAACACACACGTACATAACTTAACATGGAAAAACTTTATTATAATTTCTAGATTATTCCGAGGAAGCAGCATTTACGCTTCTCGGCCAAGCGGGTTTCGAGATGCTGCAAGAATGAATTTTAATGCGTCACTAAATTTCAAAGCGGGCCGACAATAGCTCCACACCTACGTTACCCACGTGATTCGCCACATATTTATATTACTGATCATACTGATCATATTACTGATCATTTAGTGATGATGGTAATGCAATAGTTTGTCGTTTTTGGTCATATATTTTATATATGTACTCTCAAGGGCATTGACGTTAGACTCAAAGGATCACAACCGAAAGGAATTCAGTTTTGCTAAGTCTTGAACTACAGTGAATTGAACGGATCCGGTCAATTTTCAGGTCTGGACGCGGCCCATTTATATTTTCGCAGTCCATGGCGACTCAGTCAATACTGAGCGATCAGCTCAGTATTTTTATCCGTACAACCCGTCCAGTTTAAAAAAAAAAAAAATTCTTTATTCTGTCGGCACGGCACGTTTGAAAGTTTGACTTGTTTTTTTTTTTTTTCGAACCAGACCCGGTCTCGTGCACACCCCGATATTTGAGCTGAAAGGAGACAGGAATGGCACAATAAGTTCTTACGTTATATTCGATAGGAGGATAAAAGCATTATTATTGTATTTTTTAAGGCGTTTCTAAAAAAATCGCGAAGTTGGTTGGCATGACTATTAAAGTGGTGTGTGATTAATCACTTTTTTCCAATAAATGAATTACAACTTGAGAAATAAGCGATTGTTGTCTAATCACATCAGTGTTTTCCTTCTCTGCACTGTCCGGTAGTGCGGTTCAACATGTCACTTTTGGCAACGTTTTCTGAAAGAAAAAATAAACTGTTGCATTACATAACTTTTGATTAAGAGCACACAATATTTTACATAACATTCATTTGCAATTAAAAATTAAATCTGTATTATGTCAGGAAGTAGTCAGTTTTGATCTGATAACAGCTTTCAAAAGCTTTTCTTTTCTTTGTAGATAATTTAAGGAATGAAAATGTAATAAATAGGCTTAAATGTCACATTAAAAATCTGTTAGCAGCATAAATCATTATTAAGTGATCAAATTGGTCACTGCTTTCTGCTGAAAAAAAAAAACGCATGTAATTTATAATAAATGTACCCGATCATGGAAACTTTCTCTATTTAAATATGCAATTTGAATTCTATAATTAGATGCAACCATTTTTTTCTTTTTTCTTTTCTTTTCTTTTTAGAAATGAGAGTAGCAATTAAACTAAAAAAATAATATTAGCTGTAGAGTTATAAATGAATTAATGAGATGTGGGATATTTTTAATATTTAGATAAGGTTAGAATTAATTTTTTTAAGATTTTGGATGAACCTTTTTTAAAAACAAAGAATACAAACTAATATGTGAGAAATTTTTTAAAATAAATATGCTTTGCCTTTAAATAATCATCGTTTTTTCGTAATACCGTTATAATTTTATTTTTTTAATTTATTATTTTAAAAGATTATATATTTTTTTCTTTACACAGTGTGAAATGAATTATGTTCTTGATAAAAAGAACAATTATCGCGATTAAAGAATGAGAAAAAATCCTGAAAAGTAAAAATGAAACAAAATACATTGAAAATTTGTCATATGCAGATTTAATTGAAGTTTTTTGAACATAAGATTGAAAAAATACTTATTTGATGGTACTCATTTTTAGGTAGCCCTTTGGAGGTAAAAACAAACAAACAAAAACTTGCAAAGAAGGCAATTTTTTTATACGCAGGCCCAGCCTACGGAGGATGGGGTAGGCCTCCCTCCCAATTTCACGAATTTAATTAAATTTCACAAAAACTAGTTTGGTTGGCAAACTTTTTAAACTTTTTTCTATACAGTAAAATATATGAAAACAGAATTCTCAGGGAAGAAATATCCAATTCCAAACAGCTTTCTGTCTTAAAAGTTTATGTTGAAAAAGATTATCTTTTTATGAAACTTTGAAACAGTTCTAAAGCAATAACAGTAAACTTTTAGCCCGTTTATGCTTTTCTTTAAAATGAATTTTAAAAATTATTTATTTACGTTAACACAAGGGGTATTATATGCATCTTATCAGTTTTAAATGCGCTGGGAAAGGTCGTAATCGAAAAGCTAAGTGGAAGAACAGGGTAACAAAAATTAAATTTGAAGTGAAATTTTTTGTTCTCAATTTTAATGATTTATTTCCTGTTTGATACCATGTGTTTAAAATATTAACAGGTGTGGTACTAAATTCTATCAGAAAAACTTATTCATATTTAATTTTTAAATATTAAAAAATATTAATATTTGCATTATTAAATATTAAAATATTAAATATTAATGAATAATGTCTTAAATCTTCAAAGCTAAATAGAACTTTGGTATTTTAGCATTACCATGTGATAGAATACCTGATAAAACTTTCGTCCAAAAGATAAAATAATTTTTAAGAAAATGTATCATATCATGTTCTTCCACTCAGCTATTCAATCCTGAAATCCCTCCCATTTCAGTGCATATAGCTTTAGCAGTGAACTCTGAGGAAAAATCAATACTTAATTTTTTTGCTACTTTCTAAAATTTTTCTGTTTGTAAGGCTAGTAGTACGTGTTTTCATTTGAACCAAACTAGTACACAGAGGTAGGTCATGCAATATTTAGCACTCAAAAGAATCGATTTATTTTTATTTTAAACTGGAATGAAAATGATAATATTTGCTTGATTTAAATGATTGACTGGCGTTAAAAAATTCAACTATCAAGATAGTTAATAGGAAAGCAATATTATTACAGAAAATCACGGTAGCAAATGATTGTTATTTTACTTTAAATATATTTTATGTGTTTTAAATAAACATATATTACGAAAAGCTTAGTTACGGATAGAATTGTAAACTTCCGTTTATCAGATTGAATTTTGTACACCTTATACATTTCAAAGTTTTCATTCACGTTTAAAATTTTCTCGTAAATTGTATTATGTTATTTAAGAAATATTTAAACAGCAGTTTCATTTTTTACTTTGAAATGAACTTAAAGAATTTTTTTAAAATGGTTCTTAGTATTCGTTTGATAAAGCGACCATTTGGTATAACGTCTGAGAAATAGTCCTGTATCGGGTTCAATTACATTTAAAGAGACAGTTTACCTCAAAATAGGCCAAAGAATGTATTTTCTTTTCTTTTTTTAATATTAAATGAAAGTTTATTTAATTGGGTATATTTTAACACCTCATTTTTTTCATATGGCAATTATATCGCGAGATATTGTAAGTTTTATTAATACACACAACGCAATTACCCACACAAATTAAAAAATTAAAAGGCTTTTTCTCCATGTTCATATTTTCACCACTTTTTTGTGATAGAGATTTAAAATTTTTTGTATATGTTCTTTATATATATGACAAATCTGCGCATGAAATTAGCCTTCAGGATTTTTTTTTTTTAAATAAAAATATATGAAGATGTGCTAGATTTCATTGTTTTTCACTATATACATCAGTAAAAAAAGATATTAAATGTAATAGTAGATGTAGGGTAAGGTGCCTATTATCGTTCCCCAGTCACTTTTAGGCCCTTGGAAGTTATAACTTTCAGTGAAAATCTACCAAATTTGGATTCTATATAGACTAACTACCCACGCACATAGAAACATAGGCAAATATCGTACAAAAAATTTTAACAATAAGGAAAATTGTCTTTTTCAAAAGTATCTAAAGAATACAAAAGAAAAAAAATGGTCTCAATTTCGTCCCCCCAAAAATCCAATACGCCGAGGCTTAACTTATAACTAAATCAAAATTTATTTCTAAATGAGTAAGTAATTTAATTTACATTAAAGTAAGGCACAAACATACGTACTAATTATCAGTGGAAGAATAACATTACGAAACATTAGAAACCCAAACATGGGGAAAAAATTGAAAAAAATGTCTTGAAAAAGCATTCCTAATTTCGTCCCCGGGACAAAACTAAGAACTGCAAGGGGGACGAAATTGGGACCACGCTACTTCCCAATATGACGGAACTTAAGTTCCCGTAAGATGAACTGAGCATCCTAAAACTCGCTGTATGCTACTGTCAGCATCTTACGAACGTAAAATACATGCAATGAATAAGAAACAAATAATTACAGTACAGTAAATAACGTTCTAGAAAAGGCGTAATAAGATCTCAGGTCTTCTAAAAATAGGAAATTCGCCGTCTTTAATTTATGTATCCGTCTTGCGAACGAAACTTTCAACACTGACCTCTTTTACCTCCCGTCCCCTGTGCCTTACGACAAAAGTGGAATCATTTTCGCAGAAGCGGAAAAGATAAGGGGGATGAAATTAGGAGAGGGGACGAAATATGGGCACTTTACCCTATCTAAAAATCCATGCAAAGTCTTGTGTAATATACATTTGAATTTTTTTTTTTTTTTTTTTTTTTTTTTTTTTTAAATTGGGCAAAAATAATAATCTTTAAAAATGTAGCAGCTATTTTTAAAATTCAGTTTTTTAAAACATTTTTTAAATTTTAATTAAATATGCTGTTAATTTTTTTTTCTCAAAATGTACTTTTTGTTGAACATTGAAATGCAGCGAGTTCACCATTTGAATCATATTTTTAAACATTTTTTTCTTCTCGCGGCCGACTAACATTTTATAACTCCCATTTTTGAGACAAGTAGCAGTGTTCGCCCGTGACGCTGATCGGTTACTCTAAACCTAAACGAATGTTCAATCACGCGAAATATCTCGAATAATAATTTGATTATATAATTTATTAATTATGTAATTTATTATGTATTAATTACGAAATATATTTTGATTTTGTGTTTTAAAGCAATATGGGCCAGGAATGTCCTTCCGCATTGCTCTATCGATTCGAAAACCATTGTTTGTATAAAGACGAACGTTGTGCACAGAATTTTTTTCAGAATTAAATAATATAATCCCTTTTTAATTAAATTTTGCAATCCATTTTTAAATGAAATTATTTAATCATTTCTTTAATTCATTAGCCTGAACTTTGAGAATACTAATGGGTAATCATGAAATTTATATTTTGTAAGCTGCCTGATAGGCATCCTGCTTGATGAGATAATATTATTTTTTTCTTTTTTAAATTTTTAATTCAATTGATCAACAAGCTGATAAACAAAGATCAGCAGATCAGTATATTTCTTTCTTTCTTTTTTTTTTTTTTTTTTGAGTCTATGTTAAAATTTATTATAAATGATACATGAATAAGTTTATAAAGTAAACTTATTTGTGTGCGCAAATGCATACATTTTACATTTTCATAGAAAATATTTGGGTAAAAGTTTGTGTTTGAAGGCAGTTTCCAATTTTTTACTTGTACATGCAAGAATTCTAATATGGTTGCTTTTGTCAGTTAAGTCGTCATATCCGTATAAATATAATATAATGCCTGATTCATTTGCATTTTCGTATTTAAATATTTTCTGCATTTAAGGAAGTCTTATTTTTTATAGCTGTCAGAAATTATTATTATTTCTTTTTGTTATATTTCTAATTATGTGTATTAACGATTCCTATCTAACATATGAGTCGGTTATTATATGTATCGTTTAAAAAAATTTAAGTGGTTTCAAGAAAAATCCCATGCTTTTTGATTCAGAAATATATTTGGTAACGTAGCGAATTCATAATGAAGCGTACTTTGTGTTCATGTGTTGTAATAATGTACAAAATCAAACTAGTTAATTGTGGATATGTATTTATTGTATTTTCTATTGTAGATATGATGAAAACTAATTCCGCTTCCAACAAATGAGAACATGAGATAGAATCTGTTGAGAAAACTCATTTTGGTAAGTTAAAATAATTTACTCTTTTACTAAAACTTGCTAGCATTGTTTTAAAATGTTTTCTGTTTACTATTGTGTATTTATTCGTATTGAGTATCGTGTATATACCCCCCCCCCCCCCAAGTACCATTTTGATCAGTTGTAAACAAACTATTTTCATTCACAACCCCCCATTTTGTATAAAATTTTGTCACGAGCCCTGGATAGATAGTAGATTTTTTTTTAGTCGTCATCGTAGTTAAAGTGGAATTATTTTTTTAGATTTGCGCTTATAATTCTCCCTCATTTGAATAAAACGCATAATTTTATCAAGCAATGGTTTTACAGTATTTATGCGCAGCACATGGACATAAATATATATATATTTTTTTATTGAAACATTCTTTAAAAAACTTAACATATAAAAATTCAATGTGAGGCATGGTCTTGAAAGAGCTCATGATTGC
Organism: Maratus speciosus; assembly: GCA_963932465.1. Lineage (NCBI taxonomy): Eukaryota > Metazoa > Arthropoda > Arachnida > Araneae > Salticidae > Maratus > Maratus speciosus. Next base: position 181,989,184 of record OZ010796.1, on the reverse strand, counting down.
TTCTATGTTCGGATCTGTAATGGAAATCTCAAGCAATAAATCCTCTGAATCCAATTGAGATTGATATTTTGTTTTAATGATAATTAATTTTGAAAGGCCGGTTTCACACAAACGACTGAATACATTTATATTACCTTTTTCTTGGAATCGGCATATTCGTTTCCAATCCATAACCAACATTTTTGGCAAGTCAGAGACTAAAACGGAATGCAGATGTTTCGTCCTTTGAAACATTAATTGACTGGGGTTTTTTTTATTTAAGGGGATGATGTATTTAATATCAAACGAAAAGGAATTCCTTATTTAACTTAATTCACTATCTGAAAGTTCTTCCAACACTTTCAAAAAGTCTTTTTCAAGCAATATTTGCAATTTCATCCTATGAAGGTAAATGATGTTTTTAAATCTGGGGAACAAGCCTTACGTCTAGCATGTAAAGATTTTCTAAAATATAATGGTGGAAAAAGAGAGTAAAATAGGTAATATGATGACGGTCAAGGAACAATTCTATTATTGTTCTTGTACCGGGCGTTACACTGCATGGATGAATTAGGTATCGTGCCAGGATCGAGAATTTTAGTAAGAAATGCCATTTTTAGTAATTAGACATAATATGATTATTATGAAACAGAGAACATACACAAGCAAAACATGCAATACAGAAAGAAAGAAAGAGAAAAAAATAACTTAAGGCTCCGCTTCACTGAAACTTCCCGATCGCGAAATCCCATGTTAGCCTATGGGAAAACTTTCAAGTGCGATGACTCATTAACTAATATAATTATTAAAATACCGTTTTCACCATCAGAAAGTAGACGTCAGATGCCGATGATGTGCGTTTTTAAAAATTGTCTACGTAAATTTTAATTAGTTTTAAGAAGATGATAAAATTTAATCAAATGGAAAATTCAAAGTTTATAGGGATTTTTTATGTACTTAAAATTTACGGAGATAATTTTTTAAAACGCACATCATCGGCATCTGACGTCTACTTTCTGATGGTGAAAACGGTATTTTAATAATTACATTAGTTAATTAGTCATCGCGCTTGAAAGATTTCCCATAGGCTAACATGGGAGTTCGCGATCGGGGAGTTTCAGTGAAGCAGAGACTTAAATAAACGGTCAAGTGCAAGTATTACTCGCGCACAGTGGGTTCCGTACAATAAATATATGAATTAGTAATTTTATTATTGAAAAAAAAAACCTTTGCTAAAAAAATCCTAAGACATTGTAAAAAACTATACAAAGTAGAGTTGGGTATAACAGTATGCACTAGAAAAATATAAATGGATATACCATGAAAGTTCAAAGAGATACGGAACCTAAATAATATCAAAATATAGCTATTCTGTATAATTCATTTTTACTTTCTTCTATCTTTACAAGAAGAAAATATTGTATTCGTGAAAATTTTCGAATTCCGGTTTTCGACGGATTTATACGTTTTAGCGGACAGAGATCATGAAAAGCATGTTTTTACAAAATGTCTGTTTGTGAGTCTGTCTGTCTGTGCGTGACACAAATTTTTGGGCGCTCTATCTTAAGAACTATTGAACAGAATTTAATTAAACTTTAGATTCAGTTAGTCCCTGATATAAATTGGTGCTGATTGCTTTTTGGTGTAAATCGCTCAGATGCTGGCGCTGCTCTGCTGCATTATTCATTATATCCACAATAGCTATATTTGAAGAACTAAAGCACGGATTTTCAGAAAACTTCAGATTCAAATAGTCCTTGATATAATTTGGTGCTGATAACCTTTTGGTGTAAATCTCCCAACAGGTGGTACTACTATGTTGCAATTTTCATGATCTCCGCAATAGCTGTATCTGAAGAACTAATGCATGAATTTTGATCAAACTTTAGATCCAATTAGACCCTGATATAAATTGACCCTGATAAGTTTTTGGAGTAAATTGTGCAAGAGGTGCCACTGCTATGCAGAACTTTTCACGATTTCTGAAATAGCTCTATGTCAAAAACTAATGCACGGTGCACGGATTTTCATCAAACTTGAAATTCAAATAGAAGTTCACATAAGTTGTCCCTGATTAGAATTTGGTGTAAATCACCTAACCAGTGGCGCTGCTGTGCTGCATTTATCAGGAAGTATTAACATGTATGAGATAGAAGAAAGTTTTGGGATTGACACATCCGACTAGTTTAATATATCTTAATCTGTTTTTAATGAACTTAATTCGGTACTGACAATAAAAGCAGTGGATATTTAAACTTCATTTGGCATTTCATAAAACTAAATTCAGCATAGTAATAAACTTTCTTTCTACAGTGTAGCTAAAACAAAACATTCCTTCAAAGTTTACATTTGGCATTGTGCTAAGCGCTTCGAAAGGAGGTCACAAATCTTGCAACGACGCCTTGGTCCGTGCAACGTTTTTCCAGATAGGTTTTAATTAACTTTTAAAGCCATTCCAGGCGATTGAAAGATCCATTCAATGCAAAATAGTTGCGAATACCATAGTATTTATGTAATTCGTTGTAAGTAAGGGGTCTCGGGACTCTTAAAATTGGAAAAAAATGATAAAAAAAGACCAGTTTCAACGTTTAATATCCCAAAATGTATGAGATTTTAAAACACAATTTTTATTGAGATGAAAGATATAAGTACGTTCTTTGATTTTATGTATTTAAAAAATTGCAGGAAGATGAATTAGCATTTACAGGGGGCTCCAAACAGTCAGACATTTGACAAGCAGAAAATTGGTATAACCGCTTACGCGTACGATTAGAAAATAAATAAAGGAACTAGAAAAAAAAATTGTGCTTACTTATACTTCAGGTTATAGCAATTACACTGAACCTAAATAAATTTGTATTTAAAGCATTTTTATATTTTTAATACAAAGTTGTATTTAGCTAATACAAAATTTTGAAAATTTCAACAACACAATCGCTTAAAAAAATATTTTTTGAGCAATAAAAAGGAAATTTTAGGTTCAGTTTATACAGATTGACATGAGACGTATGTTTTAAAAACTTCATAAAAAAATATTCAAAAGTTTTTGAGATATCGTGCGCGTTATGCCCAAAAAAGTCATTTGGAGAAAAAGGACTTAAAAGTTTCGAAAATGCCGCTTCAGCTATTGAGCGGGTATACTTCTAAAAGCCATAACTTCTGTTCTAATGAGAATTTGAAGGAAACAATTATATTAAAATGATCAGAAAAAATAGAAGATCAACATCTAAAAAAAATTAAATAAAAAAATTTTTTGAAGCTTTAATTCCTGAGACCCCTTGAATTAGTCTGTTTTTAACAATTTGACGTTTATTGCTTTTATACTGTTACTGGCCCCTGAATTACACATATATATCATTAAAAGTTGTTAACTAGGCTTTGAAAGCCGATGGTACATAGAGTACGCCGCCCCTGTCATTATGTATGTCCAAACCGTCCATATCTTTAAGGGTTAATATCTCAGCTAATTACTGACGATTTTTTTCGAAAATCATGATCAACAATGCTTTTATACTTCTGCTACGACAGGTACCTCCAGCGCTGCTTAGAACCTTTGCTGAAGGCCCATAAATCGAAATTTGTGTGTAACGGAAAAATGCGATTTTCTCAAAAGCAATGTGACCTAGGGTAATCGCTATAATTTTCCTGCAAGGTTTAAATTAATGTCTACTACATCTAATTTTTTCATAATTTTAGTTTCAGTAGATTCGGAATTAGATGGGGGGGGGGGGACATATTTTTCCGCTAAATTTTCGACGATATTTTTGAAAGTGTAATACCTAAAATTAAAAGAAATGTATTTTTGAATTCAGCGTTAAGAAAGCTTTCACAGAATATCAGACACGATATACAAAGAAAAGATTTTTTTTTTCAAGTCACTTAATTTGTCTCTCTACATTTTTACTAAATATACTTATAAATGTTTAATAATATGAAAATATGTGGGTTAATAGTTTTTATTACTTCCCCGAATTTGAACTTTCCACGTTCTATGGCTTACGAGTAAAATGGCTGTGACAGACAGACAGACAGACAGACAGACAGACACAGGAGTGATCTTATAATGGTTCCATTTTTACTTTTTAAGTACTGAACCCTAAAATTATGTAAATAAACTTGATTATTTATTTGAACATAATAATAAAAGATAATTGTTAATCTCGATTGGTAATCCAAATATTAATAATATAAATTCTTGATTACAAAATATAAATAGAAGTATATACAAAATGCACAGTGTAAAGTAAACAAAGCGCTAATCCACCATATAATTAATTCATATTTATAACTATTACAACCTATGTTGCAAAGACTTCCCATCCCAAAAGTACAATAGCGTTTCAGAATAAAAATAATAATTTCAAAGTTGTAAATCAAAATGTACATATAAACTAGCAGATTATTTTACTATATATAGTACTGACCTCTATCAATAAATAAATATTTAAATAATGAATATCTAAATATTAAAACAATGAATACAAAATCTAAGTTATTAATTTTAAACATCAAATATTAAAGATCAGACATGAAATCTGTGATACAGTCGTAGGAGTATGACAAAGAAAAGTTAATTGAACAAATAAATAAGTAAGTATAGTTGCACAGAATTATTTTTGTATACATATTAATTCTTTATTGAATTTTTAAGTATCCTTTTGTGAATATAAATGTGCAGCTTCAAATGGAATTTCTTATGAATAGCTATCAAATAACTAGAAATGTGGAAATCATATTGATTATCTTAGAAAATGTATAATTTCAGCAGTAAACTAAGCATATAATATTTATAAGATTACTAATGCTAAACATTTATCTAACGATTGTTATATATTAAAACTAGTCGGATGTGACAATCCCAAAATTTTCTTCTATCTTATACATGTTAATTCTTCAAAATTCGCTTGTACAGTACCAAAACTAAATGGATATCTGTGCCCATCATGAGGATTTTAAAGATATGAAGTTCCGTGGATTAGTTCTTGAAATATCACTCACTAAAATTGTGTAAATCATGCAAAATGTGGCATAGCATCGCTACCTTTACTGGTTTACACCAAAACCTAATCAGCAACAACTTATGTTAACGTCTAACGGAATCTGAAGTTTGATGAAAATCCGTGCATTAGTTTTTGAGATAGCGCTATTTCAAAAATCGTGAAAAATCCAGCCTAGCAGTGCCATCTATTGGGCGATTCACACGAAAAACTAATCAGCAACAACTCTTGTCAACGTCTAACTGAATCTGAAGTTAGATGAAAATTAGTGCATTAATTCTAGAGATAGAACTATAGCAAAAATCGTAAAAAATGCAGCCTAGCAGCGCACCTTTTGAGCAATTTACACCAAAACGTAATTGGCATCGACTAATGTCAAGGACTAACTGAATCTGAAATTTTATGAAAATCCATCCGTTAGTTCTTGAGATAGCGCTATTGAAGAAATCGTGAAAAATGAAGCATAGAAGCGCCACCTGTTTGACGATTTACACTAAAAACTAATCAGCACCAGTTTATATCAAGGTCTAACTTAATCTAAAGTTTTGTGAAAGTCCATGCCTTTGTTTTTTTGAGATAGAGCACCCACAAAATTTTTGTCACATACAGACAGGCTCACAGATAAACATTTTCTAAAACCATCAAATCGTGTTCAGGACCTTCTAAAATGTATAAATACATCGAAAATCGGAATTCCAAAATTTTCCTGAATTCAATACTTTCTTCTTGTAAAGATAAAGAAAGTAAAATTAGTTCAATTCTATGCATAACTTCATACACTTTTCGATGGTACAATGTCGACACACGGATGTACAGAGATTTTGGTATAAACATTGTTTTTTGGGATATCTAACTCCTAAAACATGCAAATCCGTCCAAAACCGGAAGTTTTTTTTTATAAGAACAACTGCTAATAACCGAACAAAAATGAATTCAGAAATGTATCAGAAAGTAGTTCCTTTGGATTTGAGATAAATTACAGAGAAATTACCTCAATAAATTACAGAGAAATATTTCAAATATCTACTTTTTATTATACGGCTTCAAAAATTACGATGTTTTTAACCCTCTTTTTTGCGTTTTATTATAAACTAAATTAATTCTTTTAATGAGTCTTTATTTGAATGTTAAAAAGTCTAAGTGTGTAAATAATCATTACTCAGCCTATTGTGTATTTTCTGTCTTGCAACCACATGATAATCTAAACTAGTCGGACGAGCCAATCCCAAAACTTTCTTCTATCTCATACATATTAATACTTGAAAATTCGCCGTCACAGTACCAAAATTAAATGACAATTTATGCACATCGTGAGGATTTAAAAGGTATAGGTTCCTTGTGTGCAATTAAAAAGAAGATACAAGCATCGCACCTTTTAAACAAGTCATTGAATTTCGGCACCCACCGTCTTAGATGTCTGCAACCAAATTCTCAACACAAAGAGTATAAAACCCAAGCCTAATAATATATAGCCATAAGGATCTAAGTATGTGAAAGTGTAACATAATATGAAATTAGATTAAATTCCGTGCATTAGTTTTTAAGATCCAGCTATCGCAAAAATCGTGAAAAATTCAGCATAGCAGCGCCACCTGTTACGCGATTAACAGCAAAACATAATGAGCAACAACTGATGTGAATACGTCTGAGTGAATCTGAAATGTGAAGAAAATCCATGCTTTAGTTTATGAGATAAGGCTATTGCGGTAATCATGGAAAACGCAGCATAGCAGCAATACCTGTTGGGCGATTTACTCCAAAACTAAAATAAGCGCCTACTCATATCATGGTATACCTGAATCTGAATTTTGATGAAAATCCGTGCAATAGTTCTTGAGATATAGCTATTGCAGAAAACGTAAAAAATGCAAGCATAGCAGCGCCACCTGCTGGGTCATTTGCACCAAAACAAAAATCAGCACCTATTCATATCATTGTATACCTGAATCTGAATTTTGATGAAAATCCGTGTAATAGTTCTTGAGATATATGTATCGATGAAATCGTGAAAAACGCAGCACAGCAGCACCACCTGCTGGGCGACTTGCATCAAAAACTAATCAGCACCAGTTTATATCAACGTCTAACTGAATCTAAAGTTTTGTGAAATTCCGTGCATTAGTTCTTGCCCACAAAATTTTTGTCATATCTAGACAGACTCACGGACAGGGTGACAGACAGACATTTTCTAAAAACCATCAAATCGTGTTCAGGACCTTCTAAAACGTATAAATCTATCGAAAACCGGAAGTCGAAATTTTTTAAGAATCCAATATTCTCTTCTTGTAAAGTAAGAAGGAAGTAAAAATATAAGATACTATTACAAAAAAAAAAAAAAAAAAAAAAAAAAAAAAAAAAAAAAATAATAATAATAATAATAATAATAATATTTCAATAAGAAATGTTGACAATTTAAAGTGAAAGTACATCAACTCCATTTCATGGCATTTAATATTATTCTGTTTTCATCTTGAATCTATTCTTTTGGTCATGTAGTCGGTTGAGTACAGAGGGAAATAAAATTCAGCTTTTAGCTTTTTTTCTCACAGAAAACGACTATTTTGCTTATATATTTGAATTCTGTACTCTTGATAACGTAATTCAATATATAAGCTTTTCAATTATTTTTATCGGTATCCATATTTTTCTTTTTTTCTTCCATATTAATACACGTAATATAGTACAATGGACTATATTTTATACATAACAGCTGGTATATACTATGTTTATATATATATATAACCATTATAAAATAATAGAAATTGTCAACACCAAATGTGAATGCATAAATTATAAAGGAATTTATTCAAATTATAAACCATTATAAAATTCTATGAAACAGATTCTTATTACAAGACCAAAATGGAATTGAAAATACAGTGAACATTGGAAAAATGGACATATTTGTGGAACCAAGGCAGTATCAGCAGGCCCAAATTACATTGATTACCACAAAAAACCAGTACGGTTTCATCTTTGCATTAACCATAACTAGCTAAAGAATGCAAAATAAAAGGTACGGTATACAAAAAATCAAGAAGACAAACATAAACAACACCAGATAATTAAATAAAAATACAAAGGATTTAAATGGATTAAAAAAAAAAAAAGCATATCACCAATTGAAGATCCACCCATCCATGTCATAAATGAAACAGCATAACAGATATAAGGAGTGATTTGCACATGTTGAAGTAGATATCTAACTAAATATCCATGAGCATAAACCATGGAGCAAAAATATATAGTGTAAGCAGGTTGAAGTAGAAAAATTACATTAATTTCACCAATGGAACATAAATAGTGCTGATCTCTATCGTTGAATAATACATTTAAGGGGCACTGTTAAAAATTTGTAGCGTTTGCTGCATAGTTACTCCACCGCTTTTATAGAAAACGATTACTTGACTATACTATGGAGCATTCTCATTGGTCAGAATAGAGATATTCTATAAAAGCGGTGGAGCGGCTATGCAGCTAAAGCTGCAGATGTTTAACAATGGTGGAGATCACCTACAGAAGCTCGATCTTGCTTGATTTTAACACAATATTAAAAAAAAAATGGAGCTGTAAATATTTCTTCAAATTAAACAATTTTTTCGAATAAATTGTACAAATCTTTGTTATGTATTCCTTTAAATAATTTTAATGATGCATAATTAGAATTTAGTTTTATTAAGACAAACTTATTAAGGATTTTCAATGACATACATATGTTGCGCACAGGATTATAAAAAATATATTACATATATTCACTTAATATTACATATATATATTACTACAATATCGTTCTTTAACTTCAACCTAAATTAAGCCTCTCATTCATAAGAGTCTCATATGAGAATAGATAAGTAATGTCCTATAAAGCAAAAAACTTTTCAGCATTCATTTATGGAGATCTGATTTGTGGACAGATAATAGCTAGCATACAGCACAATAATAAAATGATTTTATAATGGGTTCTCATTTATCAAGAAGTATTTTTTGTGAATCATGAAAAATAATTTATGCATGAGAGGGTCAATAAGGAAGTTTACAGAAGAAAATATTTTTTTTTTCGGGCAATTAAACAATAAAACGCAAATTCTATGATAAAATTTCAATAAAAAAAATAAATAAATTGCAGATACTTAAATAAAATAGGTAGAGTTTTAAAGATATATAAGATACTATATGATTCATAACTTTAAGTGTCTATGTCATTTACTTTTGGAAATAGGATGCCCGCAATGTCAAAAATACCAGTTTTGAGTAAAATGACTTTAAAGTAAGAATTTACCTTGATTTGGATAGGTATCGGCTCCACATATTTTACCGTAAAACCGTTTTAATTGGAGTATCGTCATAATATATACATATATATAATATATTTAAGATCGGTAGGTAACATGTTATTCTTTTGTAATAGACATAAAAAAAAAATTGGCTTTTAAAAAAAATTTAAGGTGATCCCTACCCTCCTCCCCCCACTAATGACTTCAAAGTATTCGCTAATATACCGGGAGGCGGCAGCACAGACAATCACCTCATCGATTTCAATGCTGAAATTCCAGAATTAGTTAAAACTCGATCCGCATATTAAAACGCAATCGGTCTGCCAAGTCATATCTTGGTGGAAAACACCTGAAAACCCGATTTTAGCGGTTGACTCGTAGGTTTACCATTGTGTTTTCCTACTTCCAGTCCTCCATGTTTTCATACCTTTGGGTGCCTGGATGGTTTGAAGTATTATTAGAGGGATACCCGAAAAGAACCAAACTCTACATTCAGCAGAAATTTTGGTGGCGGAAGTTTGATGATTTGGGCAGCAATCGCTTAAGATGGCAAAAGTGAAATTGTATTTTTACACGGTCGCCAGAATTCTTTTGATTACAGTTTAGTTTTAGAAAATTCACTTCTTCCATTTGCATGGCAATATTAGGACGTAGATTACATCTTCATGCAAGACAATGCAAGTATTCACATTTGAAATGCAATGAAAGATTGGTTTGATGAACAGAATATTTTTCTTTTGGATCATCTAACTATTAGTCCTGATCTGAAGCCCATCGAAAACTTTTGGGGACAGCTTGTTCGAATATTTTTTGCAAATGGAATGCAGTACACATCACTTGTAGAATTGAAAGCTTCAGTCTGGCAAAACTGGATATTAATTAGCCAGAAATACATTCAAAATCTTGTTTTATCAATGCCATCTAGAATAAAAGAAACTGTGATGAATAAAGGCGGCTTTGCTAACTATTAATTTCAATTAAATAAGATATTTCATAAATCAATTTACATGTTTCCCTTTATTCATCTATGTTACTAAAATCTAATTTTTGACCTTATGTTTTAGTTTATTAATATGTATAAAATTTTATTTTTGTAAATTATTTGTTTTACACACCATGCATAATGTATGAAATTTCATTCATTTTTAATGAATATTATATAAGTTTTTGTTAAAAAAACCGCGTTTTCATAAATCAATTTCCACCATTGTATTGGAAAACGCCTAAAAGTAACTGATGTTTTTGGAGTCGAATAGCGTTTTCCCTTTTTCTTTAAAAACAAAGGATTTCGAGAAAATGCTGTCAAAATTGGGTTTTCGAACTGAATTTCCCGATGCAACAGTCCGAGAAAGGTCGCCATGAGACAACAATTGCTTAAAAATTAAGATGTAATACCTTTATTGGAGAATGAAAAACCCTACTCGATTCCAATAGTTATTCTTGCCAGTTTCATGCTTTTGCGTTTGAAAATGAGCCTGTGATTGTGTCATAAAGTTTTTTGTTGTTAAGTGCGAACTTTTTTTTCCGAACAACCTTAATTGAGAAAAATACATTCTATTCAATAATTTAATTGATTTTTACACATTAGTTTGTATTGCACTGAAAAAAAAACTTCGATTCAATTAGCAGTATTCTGTACTCCAAGGCTGCATTTCATTTATTTCTTTTAGAAACTCATTTTCAAAAATAATTGAATAAATGAATAAATAACAATAGCTATAAAAACCGAATGACTTAACAATCTTATAAACACATCTACATGTTTTGAATGAAAAACTAATTTTTATAATTTTTAAAATACTTATTTTTTGAAAATATACTAACCCAAATACTTTTTAAAATATACATAAAGTGAATTGGACAGTCTATTTCGATTATAATACTTTAATACAAACTATTCTGCCCATTCTAAATGCTCTGTTATTAATTAAACTATAACTTTATCTAAGAATCTCGTTTAATTAAAACATGAAATGCACTTCTAGTCGTAATAAAAGTTTTTGTAGCTAAAAAACTGCCTATATTATGATTGTTATTTCTCGCTGTCCGTGAATCAGAATCCAAAACCACCCTATAATTTGAAAAACAGCACTCTGTTTTGTTGAACTCTTCTTGTGGAAAAGATGTTTCCTTTAATTTTACTCCCCACCTACTTATTTCTGGAAACACAAAACAAACACAGTGCTGCACTTCTTGGCTAGCGTTATTCAACCAAAGAATATATAATTTTGAATTTGTGATTGCGTGAATTTAGGTTAGTGATAATTAAATTTGTTTTTAACGGTGTTAGTAATTTTAGAAATAATCTTAAAACATCACTTTTTTACGAGTATGTGTGAAATTAGTACACAGAATATCTACTAATAATCAAATGTATAGTTTTAGAAAAAACTTGTTTTAAAAAACAAAAGATAATTTTCCTCATTTCGAAAAAAAAAAATCTTTCACACGTTAATATTGTTTTGTAATACATATTATTAACTGATTTAAAGAAATAATAATAATAATACCTGTCCTGTTGTTTAGTAATATTGTAGCGATTCAAGCTTTCATATTTAAATTGTTAATATTATCTGATGTTTTGAAAATGGTTTTTACTTATGTCCGTAATTTAGAATTACAGAATAAAAACTGACGAAAAGCAAAAGAACCGGATGGGGGGGGGGGGGGGGTAAAAATCGCCGGTTGGTTTACGCTACTTCTCTGTAAAGTTGTCTATCGCACATTACATATTGAGGAACCAATATCATTCAACCCAATGAATCTTACAATGATTCATTCCTGCTATAGCCAAAGACTTCAACCAAAGACTTTTGTAAACCTTTGACAAGTTGACAAGCAGAGGACATGCCTCTTCTTCGGAATTTGAAAAAAGCAAAATCAAAACCATTTTGCTGCTTTATTACTTTCTCAGCGATTTATGGTTTTGTTAACGGAATTAGCCCATTACAGAATGATCGATCTCCTTCGAAAAGTATGCAATTTCTCCTGTTTTTTTTTTATTATTATTTAGTTATTAAATGGACAACCTGTTATAACTCCCTTTGCCAATATCTGGTTTACAGAAACACAGATGTTTGTATACTTCCGAAACGTATTTTCGAAAGAAGATGTTTTTCTTGCTCAACAAAACTTACTGACACTCATTTTTAAGCATGCACTCGATTACTAAAGTGATTTTTCATGGAATATCTTCCCCCTTTTTTCGATGAATAAAATTTTAATAATAAATAATAAGCAGATATTTAAGGTGGTTCTGAAACAAATATTTTCCCATTTCAACAACGAGAAATTCTCTGGCACATTTTCTGACTGATTTTTAAGCATGAAAGCGATTTAAGTATAAACTCAATTATTGAAGTGATTTGTCATTGAATAGTTTTCCCCATTTTTCATAAGAAAAATTTTAGTGATGAATAATAAGCAAGTATTTAAGACAATTCTGAAAAGAAAAAAATTCCCGCTTGTGATATTTGGAACACTTTGATTTTAATTAATAAAACAAGACTTTTACTGAATTTAAATTACTAATAGCATAATTTTATCTCTAGATACGTGTAATTTATATACATTTTATGTAAAATAGGAACTCATTATATGTATTTTATGAATTTATTTTTTATTTTAAAAAACTTACTTCTATACAAAATTTTAAGAATTTTATATTTCATCCCTTTATACTCAGATATATAAAATTGATTTTCTGTAAGACAGGATTGTTTGTTATTTCTTTTAAAACGTGAAGAATATTCTGCATTTCAACTAACCAGTCATAATTTTATCCTTTCTTACGTCCAAAGTTAATGGGGCCTGATCATGCTTTCTCTCCCATATAATCAGTGAGATGCCTCCTGAAATAGCCATGGTGAAAAAAATTTCGTTGTAAGGAGTTTGAGTGTAAAAAATTCACTTGCAATTTAAAACATAAACATAGTATATATATTATGTATTTTATCAATTAAGACAGATTGTAACTGTACTCAGTACTAAATATGATTTTACAAACTGTGTTGTGCTTCGAAGTTTTAATATGTTTTTTCTTTCTGTAGAAAAATTAGTCTAGTAAGAAAACTATTTTTGTTGTTTTATTTTGGGTTGCAACGTAATCGACTACAAATCGATGTTTAAACCATATTTATTTTATGTTATTATTCCCGTCGGTCCTATAAAAAGAAACAACGAGTTAAAATGGAATACAATTAAATTTTAATCTAAATATATACGTAAAAGTCACAATTTTCGACCGTAAAAATATAAATGAAAGCTGTAAAGTTCATTTGGACGATTAGATGTGTAAATAAGCCCAGTTTCTGCAACATTATACAAATCACGTTTAATACGCGATCCCGCTTAAGACACGACTTTTGTCCACTTCCTTGAAACGCGTCTTAACCGGGTTCGACTGTATTTCCTAAAATTTACATAGCAGTTTAGGAATTTCCGTTTATATGTCATTTTATTGTTTATAATTGTTAAGAGATTAAAGTTGACAATTTTTGTTTAAGTCTAATATTTACCTTTGTAGAACAGTTTTTTTCTCCAGAAATTTTTATTATTGTTAAATATATACTTTCATAAATTTCTTAAGGGGTTCTCAATTTCCCTTGTCAACAATGCGAAATTTTCTGAGCCAGTCTCTGATTCATTTTTAAATGTAAATGTAGAAAGCTAGGAGTTGAAGGGATTTGAAATGGAATAGCGTTTTCCTTTATTTAAATAAATAAATTACCTGTAAAGTTTAAAGCGATTCTTGCGGCGTGACGACATTTCTTTTTCTTTTCTTCCTGTTTCATCCTTTAATTCGGGCCAACTCGAACAATATTTTCAGAAAGTTCTCCTGTCTTTACAAAAAATGGAAAATGTCTTTTGGTTGCATTGTTTCTGAATCACAACACCTGCCCATTTCATGCGCTTCAGAACAAAAAGAAATTTTAAAACCTGTCAAAAAAATCCACTTCTGATTTGAGAACAGCCTTAATCAATATAATAAATGATTTTGTAAGTAGTACGTTTTTATGAGGATAAATTTTAAAAAACTGGATTCTTTTAAGAGAAAATTTATGATAATTTTTTTTTTTTTATAAAATCAGTATATCGGATAATTATAAATTTTTATACTTAAATGATTTTTAGGGTTCCGTACTTAAAAAGTAAAAACGGAACCATTATAAGATCACTCCTGTGTCTGTCTGTCACAGCCACTTTACTCGTAAACTATGGAACGTGGAAAGTTCAAATTGGGGGAAATAATAAAGAGTATTGACCCACATATTTACAGATTAATAAATATTCATAAACATATTTAGGAAAAATGTATAGGGGCTAATTAATTTACTTGAAAAAAGAAATCTTTTCTTTGTATATCGTGTGGGGTATCGTGGGAAAGCTCTCGTAACGCTGAACTCAAAAATACATTTCTTTTAATTTTCGGTATTATATTTTCAAAGTTATGGTCGAAAATGCAGTGCAAAAATATGTACCCCCCCACCATCTAATTCCGAATCTACTGAAACTAAAATTCTGAAAAAATTAGAGGTAGTAGACGTTAGTTTAAACCTTGGAGGAAAATTATAGTGATTGCCATAGTCACGTGGTTTTTGAGAAAATCGCATTTTTCCGTTACACACAAATTTCGATTTACGGGCATTCAGCAAAATTGTTGAGCAGCGCTGGAGGTACCTATCATAGCAGAAGTATAAAAGCATTGTTGATCATGAATTTCATAAAAAATCGTCGGTAATTAACCGAGATATTAACCGTTAAAGATACGGACTGTTTGGACATACATAATGACAGGGATGGCGTACACTATGGTCCATCACTTTTAAAGCCTAGATAACAAATTTTAAGGATATATTTGTGTAATGCAATGCCCAGTATCAGTATAAACGCAATAAACGTCAAATTGTTAAAAACAGATAAATTTAATGAGAATTAATCACATAAATATACCATGGAATTCGCGACTAGTTTGCATTGAGTAGCTCTCTCAATACACCTACTGGGTCTTTAAAGGTTAACTAAAAACCTGTATGGAAAAACGCTGCACAGACCAAAGCGGCGTTGCTACTTTTCTACCTCCTTTCGAAGCTTATCAAAATGCCAAGTTTAAACTTTGAACAAGGGTTTTGTTTTAGATACACTGTAAAAAGAAAAGATTATTACGACGCTGAATTTAGTTTTATGAAATGCCAAATGAAGTTTAAATATGCACTACTTTTCTTCTCAGTGCCCAGTTAAATTCATCATAAACAGATTAGGATAAGATTTATACAGAATAGTAATATTTGATATTATTTAGGCTTCATATCTCTTTGAACTTTTACGGTATACCCATTCATACTTTTCTAGTTTATATACAGCTATACCAAACCCTACGTTGTATAGTTTTTACGAAGTCTTATTTTTCTTTAAAACGATTGTTTTAATAACACAATTCAAAATTCATATACTTATTGTACGGAACCCTATGAGCGCGAGTAATTCTCGCACTTGACCGTTTATTTTATTTTTTATGTGTGTGTGTGTGTGTGCGTGTGTGTTTTATATTTTAATTATATTGCTGTAATGAAAATATCCTATTTCTAATGACAAAAGCAAATTCTTCCCTCTATTTTTTTCTGTCATTATTTATCCCCCCCCCCCCAACTATTCTTTTTTTCAATGAAAAGGAGATAAACTAAAACAAGAAAAACACCATTACAATAGTTATTCAGACTGTTTGACATTTTCAAAACAGTACATTATTTATTTTTGATTGCATTGATTAGTTTCTTACTTGCAAAGCAAGCATCATACAAATTCATTTTAATTATCAACGATTATTAATATTTTGTAAAATTTACATCATAATTTTATTATCACATTTAACATGGATGTACTTTAGAAATTTTCTTTCGTATGCTATTTTTTTTGTTTGTAAGTTTCAAGAGTATAAAATTGACATTTTGTATTGTGGATCTAATATTTATTTTTGTAGAAAAGTTTTCTTTATTTTTTTTTTAATTAAGAATTTCTATTATTTTTAAATCTATACATTCATAATTTTCTTAATGAAGTTCTCAAATTTTCTTCTTAACAATGCAAAACTTTATGAGACATTTTCTGATTCATTTTTTAAACATAAATGAAAAAAACTGATTGTTGAAGCGTTTTGGAATCGAATAGTACTTTCCTTTTTTAAATAATAATAAATAGCGCATAGAGTTAAAAGCGATTCTGATCACTTGAAAACTTTCCAGAAATTCGGGCCAACTCGGACAGTATTTTCAGAAAGATCTCCTGTCTTTACCAAATAATGAAAACGCCTACGATTACATTATTTCATAATCACAACACCTGCACATTTCATGCGTTTCCGAAGAAATATGTTTTTCAAATCTGTCAAAAAAATAGCCCCGTCTGATTTGATAACACCCTTGCCTTAATTAGTATTTTTAACAAATAATCGTTTAAGTAGCATGTTTTTATGAGCATAAAATTTAAAAAACCGGATTATTTTAACCCTTTAAGACCCGGAACATTTTCACATTTAAATATTACATTCTTCTGATTATTAACTCTATACTGACCCTAATGAGACTTTCAAAAATAATTAAAAAAAATTTCGTCATCCCCTGGAGCGTGGAGAGTACCCGCACGAACGTGCGGGTTGGGCTTTTTCTAAGAAAGCCACACCCGCACGATCGTACGGGTTGGGCTTTTCCTGTGAAATAATTACTTATAAGATGATTTGGGATGTATTGGCTGAAATACTGCAATGGAATCCTTACTGGCTCTAAAGCCTAAAAAAGGAGGAAAAAAAATAATATTGGAGATGTACTTATCGACTTCAAAAAATTCATATTTTAATTAATTTAAAAATGTTCGCCTTATTTAAAAAAAAAAAAAAAAAATATGATATCGATTTTATTTTTTCTATAAGTCTGTAACTTTTTTCAATTAAAATTTAAGAAATGAAAGACATACCTGCAATTGCATGAAATCTAAAGGAGCAGAATGAGGTACAGAAATGAACTCCTTAACATCCCACATGTATTGTTTTTTGTTGTTGTTGTTTTTTCATTATCTTAGCCTCTGCCGAAACTGGCTTGGAGGTAGAACTTTGAGGAATGAGTTCAGGGGACTTTGATGAGGAAGAATGATCCAAAATTGCCATTTCTAAAGAAATATTTGTATTCTTTTCTTTTCTTCATCGAGTCCATCTGAACTTGACTATCCTTCTAATAAATCTGCTTCAAATATTTTGTCCGCAACCTCTAAATTCAGAGTCTGATTTATTCATCAATTGCACTATTTCTTCTTGTGTGAGAATTCTTTTCCGTTTAGGCATCTGAAAAAGTATTTTATTTTGCTTTGTTAAAAGTTAACAGAGTAATTTTAAAAAAATGTTTTACAAGGGGACCACCAAACATGATGCGCAAAGTTTTTGATAATTTTTAAGTATGTTGTAGGGGTCACACCTCTAATTATTCCGGTGAAAGGTTTCCTTCAAATGGGCCTTAGTTTTTAAGAAATTGGGGGTCAAAGTTCAGCATACTTTTCAAATATCTATTTATTGCTATTTCGAGCGCGTACTCGGTGGCGTCGAGGCAGCACCGCAGATAGCGGGTTCGGACCTAGCTTGTACCTCTCTCTCTCTTTTTTTTTTTTCTTTTTTTTTTTTTTTTTTATTAATATTATATTTTTGACATGTTACTAATTTTATGTGAATTAGGAACTAGGCAGCTTTGAACTTTTTGATATTTTCCTATTAAATTACATTTACATTTTCGAATTTTTAAAAGAAAATTTATATTATTAAACTAATTTATATGTAGCTATATCATCTTTTTAAAACTTACTATTGCTGTTTACATTTATGTATATTTTGTTATTTATCATAGTTATGAAATAAGGCATAATATTTTTTTCTTACATTTTATATATATATATAATAATTGACTAGCAAAAAGTTAACAAAGTACTAAAAATACTTTCAATATTTCATTTGTTCTAAATATAACGAATGTAATATGTTAACTAACGAAATGTTGATCATTACTGACATCGCCATTATTAATTTAGTAAATACGAAATTAATCGGGTGATACATATCATAATAATATTCAAAACATAAAATAGCATTAAAAAATTACTATAAAAACAGTTTCTTTGCATGAATTTTTTTAACAATATTGGTAGAACCCACAAACTAACATAATATATATTCTTTAAATACTTAATTTTTTAACCGCATTAAATAGCTGAACGAGATCAATAAAAGGAAAATTTTAGTTCCTCTGATATTACTGCGAAAGCACAGCAGACGATTTTTTTTTTAAATATTTTTTATTTATAGAATAAATATCTTTCATTATTGCATTTCCAGCTGAATATTTAAGAATGACGTCAACAATATTTATAATTGAATGAAAAAATATTTTAAATTTAATCTGTTATTTTTTATTTGTGCAAATAAAAAATTGTGTTGAATTCGAACTTTACAGATAAAGGTATTTCGAGGGCATTAAAAATTTATACAATTGGTAAAAAATTACATATAATTGTTACTACTTTTACTTTTTATTACTCTTGTAAATATGGTATTGAAATTATCTAATCGTAAATACGTTTATTCGACATGAAAAATATTTTGTATAAATTAAGGTAAAAATTATAAAATTCCATTAAGTAAACAAAATATACATATATAATTATTATAGATCAGCGCTTAAATTATAAAAATGTAAATAATAATAAATTGGTACTTTTTGGGTAGCCGGGTGCCAGTGTTGTATATATATAAATATATACATAGATGAATACACATATATATACATATATATGAATATACATATATATACACATATAGTATATATACATATGTATGTATATATATGTGTGTATGTGTACATATATATTTGTACATATATGTGTGTATATATATATATGTATATATAACACTTGCGCCCGGCTAACCAAAATGTGCCAATAAATTTAATAAAAACAATTCAACAAAAATTCTAGATATAAAGTAGATTAATTTTGGTCTATAGAAATATTAGCTTTGAAAATTGCAGAAAAAACAGAAATTTTCATTAAAATTGCGAAAATGTAAATGTAATTAATTAGGAAAATACCAAAAAGTTAAAAGCTGCCTAGTTCCTAATTCACATAATATTAATTAAAAAAAAAAAAAAATGTGGAGGTACAAGCTGGGTCCGAACCCGCTGTCTGCACTATAGCGTATTCGCGCTTTACCTCGACGCCACCAAGTACGCGCTCAAAACAGCAATAAATAGGTATTTGAAAAGTATGCTGAACTTTGAACCCCCAATTTCTTAAAAAATAAGGCCCATTTGAAGGAAACCTTACACAGCAATAATTAGGGGTGTGACCCCTACAACATACTTAAAAATGATCAAAAATGTGCGCATCATGTTTGGTGGTCCCCTTGTTAGAAAATTGTATTAATTGAAAAGAAAAAATTAAAAAGTAAAATTTAATTGAAAAAAATAATAATTCATCTATGACAACACCCAAGAAAATATGGCATTAATTATATAACAACATGCTTCGTTTTTATTCTGGCTGTCACCAAAATTTTCTAAATTGAAACAAAATGAACATTGAGAAAGCTCTTACCTTTACAGTAGCACTGACTAACGGAACGCCCAAGTCGCACGATCGTGCGGGTAACGAAATCTGAAGTCCTATGAGCAACATAAATAGTGTATAATTAATGTTTTTTATTGTATTACAGTTATTTATTTTTAGACATTAAAGCAAAAATATTTATCTAAGCAATTAGAAATATACTAATAATTACCTTTTTACGATAGGTAAAATGATGAGCTGTTTTCGTTGTATTTGTAAACAAAGCTAATCATGCCGGCTAAAAGTAAAACATGCACTAGAACCGTCATCCGTTGATAAAAAATGTTACTTTAGTCTTTTTGCAAACCAGAACAATCGTTCGATTGGGCGTTTTATTACATACGACTGTTTCAGAAGCAAAAATTTACATGTATGTCTAACCATCACGATCGTGCGAGTTGGGTCTTAAAGGGTTATGAGAAAATTTATGATTAATATTTTGTTATGAAATTAGTATATTTCATAATTATAAATTCTTACTAATAAGCATTTTGTGTGTGTGTGTGTGTGTGTGTGCATGTCATGCATGAGTTCTATATTTTAATCATATTGCTGTAATGAAAGACTGAAGAATTGAGAACAACAGAAAATAATAAAAAAAAAAGCACTTAAAGTGCATTCATTGCATTGGCGATTAAGCGGCAAAACTAGCAAACTGCTGTTCCGGTCAAAGGTAAAATTTATTTACCAATTAAAATTACAGCCTTCTTCAAAGGTAAAATTTAAGGCTTTTTCGAGGCGATCTTTTGCAGGAAGGAGTATACGCAGCCGGGCTGCCCCTGTGCCCAGCAAATATATCTGATGTCTGAAATATATTAAAAAAAAATTCTTTATTCTTTAAAATCATGTCACATATACTTTTGTTATTATTAGATATACTTTTGTTGCAATTCCTTAAATTTAGTTTTCAAAAACATTTCTTATCACAATGTTTAAGTTTTATTTACAAGGACCGAAAACTTAAAACAATCCAATATTACCAGTACACATTTCTTTGTTTAAACATTAAAACATACAAGTGGTGAACTAAATTAATGAAACAACAACAACAAAAAAAATATATTTATTAGCATGCATACAGTCAACTCTATTACACAATAGGGGCTGGATCTGCCAAGAAATGTATGAATATTATGTATAAATATTACGGACAGGTATAAAAGTTTCTATAAATATTTTGGAAGAGGGTATATATTCAAAACCCTATTCCCGAAAACAGATCTCAAGGCTTAATGCTGTATTAATCAGAGGTGCTCCTCAAACCACGACTTGGCTCATCTCTTTAGTGACTTTGGTTGTGATAGTCTTTCTCAGTGTCCATGCTTTATTGAAGATACAGTAAAACCTGTAAAGTTGACCACCCTTGTAAGTTGACCACCTGTCTATGTTGACCACTTTTGTCAGGAACCAAATTTATCCTATTCAAAACTATAAGACAAACAATTTGTAACCTGACCACCTGTCTATCTTGTATCTTGACCACTGAATTTATTCAAATTTGGCTAGAACTATTATAAAATGCTCATCAAAACCCTTTATAACTTGACCACCCAAAAGGCTAAGAAATCATAAATAAAAAAAAGTAACTCTCCACGAATTTTTAGGTAGCTTTCTTTACAAAAAGCTACCTATTGCAGCCGTTCGGAGGAAAGCGATTTAAAAAAATGTTGGTATATTTTCATCGATCATGACTTCCAGACCCCGAAACCACCCTCCGTTCAAAATTGATATATATATATATATATATATATATATATATATATATCTGAACTATGTCACACTGTAACTCTCGTATTTATGAACCGATCTCGATGTAATTCGGTGTGTACATAGTACATACCAATGTCTCGACCGAGTTCATTGGCCAGCTTCATCCGCCATTTTGTTTCAAAATGGCGGCCATTTAAAATTTTTAAAAAATTTAAAAATTTAAAATGTGGTACCAAAAAATTGAAAATGGAAAAATATTTTTTTCTTATGTATTTGACCTTTATACAAAGACTCCGTAGCAGTTTTTGTTTCGTCTATATCTTAAAAAATGCCTGAGTTATAGCATTTTGAATTTCTAGCGAAGCTGACATTTTGAAACGTCCTGAATTTTGTCACGCGATAAAAGGAGTATTTATGAACCGATTTGGATGTAACTTCGTTTATACATAGTACAGATCAATGTCTCGACCGAGTTCGTTGGCCAGCTTCATCCGCCATCTTGTTTAAAAATGGCGGCCATTTAAAATTTAAAAAAAAATTTAAATTTGAAATGTGGTGCCAAAAAATTGAAAATTGAAAAAATATTTTTTTTCTTATGTGTTTGACCTTGATAAAAAGATTCGGGAGCAGTTTTTGTTTCGTTTATATCTTAAAAAATGGCTGAGTTATAGCATTTTGAATTTCTAGCGTGGCTGACATTTTGAAACGTCCTGATTTTTGCCACGTGATAACAGACGTATTTATGAACCGATTTGGATGTACCTTGGTGTGTACATAGTACATACAAATAACTCAACCGAGTTCGTTGGCCAGCTTCATCCGCCATCTTGTTTCAAAATGGCGGCCATTTAAAAAATTTTAAAAAAATTTAAATTTAAAATGAGATACCAAAAAATTGGAAAATGAAAAAGATTTTTTTCGTATGTGTTTGACCTTAATACAAAAATTCCGGAACAGGTTTTGTTTCGTCTATATCTAAAAAAATGGCTGAGTTATAACATTTTGAATTTCTATTGTGGCTGACATTTTAAAACGACCTGATTTTTGTCACGCGATAACAGGCGTATTTATGAACCGATTTGAATGTAACTTGGTCTGTACATAGTACATACCAATGTCTTGACCGAGTTCGTTGGCCAGTTTCATTCGCCATCGTGTTTCAAAAGGGTTGCCATTTAAAAAAAAAATGTAATTTAAAATTTAAAATGAGGTATTAAAAAATTGGAAAATGAAAAAGAATTTTTTTATATGTTTGGCCTTGATACAAAGATTCTGGAGCAGTTTTTGTTTCTGAAAATTTGTTCTTTTGTTTATATCTTAAAAAGTGGTTGAATTATAGCACTTTGAATTTCTATCATGGCTAACACTTTGAAACGATCTTGTATTTATCACGCGATACCACACGTATTCGCCTATTTCGATGGAAGAAGATATCTGGATAGTATGCATCAATATCTCGACCAAGTTCGCTGTCCAGCTTCATCAGCCATCTTGTTTCAAAATGGCGGCCATTAAATTAAAAAAAATATATATATTTAAAGTGAGGTGCAAAAAAATTAGAAATTGAAAAAGGTTTCTTTCTTAAGTATTTGACCTTGATATAAGGATTCAGGAGCATTTTTTGTTTGTCTTTATCTTAAAAAATGGCTCAGATATAGCAGTTTCAATTTCTAACGTGGGTGACATTTTGAAAAATCTGATTTTTTGCCTGCGACAGCACTCGTATATATCAACCGATTCCGATGTGAATGAGCATGTGCACAGCAATTACTAAGATCTCGACCAAGTTCACTGGTTAGCCTCATCCACCATGTTGTCTTAAAAATGGCAGGCACTTTAAGAAATCGCCGAATTTGGCAGCTAAATATAAGTTACTTTAAATAAAAGCAGTTTGGATAAAGCTGACTAATTTCGCGAAATTCTCATTCATAATGATTTAGTATTGATAAAAATTTGTATTGAATCTCCTACATTCGGTCTCCACTTAATTGAGCTTCGTGTGTTTGAATAATATAAGTTGGCTTTTTTAAAATAAGGAATATGAAAGCTACCTCTTCCTCCCGGCACTGGCCGGAAGGACTTTTTTCTTTTTAACTAGAATTTCTAAAAGGGTGAAATAGTTATTATCCTAGGGGAATGCTTTTAGTAGTGATCGGTGTAGATAAATTATTCAAGGCTTATCTATTCTTACACTGTTGATCTTGTGGATTTGGCTTTCCAACCCTCCCCCTCCATTCTTTGATTATAGAGTTCTTTCTTCTATTTCCCAATCTCTTACCATTCCTTCCCTTCTTTCAATAACCCCAAGTGCTATTTGGTGAGCAGAAATATTTCCACCTTCCACCAGTATCAATGGTTTGTGGCAATTGTAACAAGTGATGAGTTACACTAGAACTGTGTTGTAGTACAGAAGGATTTAATTATTATTTTCATCTGATAAACTTGGTGTAGAGGTAGTATTCAAGACATTTATATTTTGTAGTTGCTTTTTAACAAGGAAGATTTTGTTAACCTAAAATGGCTCTAAAAAGAAAATTAGTTGAACTTTCAAATTTCTTCTTGGACAAATAGGTAATGTAAATGACAAACATAATTTTAAAATGTGTATGTGTCTTAACATGTGAAAAAACAAGTGTTTTTTATGATTTTTATAAATTATGTGTAATAACTAGTATAGTTTGAAGAATCACTAATTGGCTGTATAATGATTGGCCGTGTTTTTAAATAAATAGTTGTTAATACTAATTGATTTAAAAATTGATACAAAACTATTAATTCATTCTTGTAATTAATCTTTTCTTTTATAAGGTGTTAGAAATATGCATGGTAATAAAATATTATTTTTAAACCCAGTCAATAAATAAAATTTGCGGGAAAAAATGACATGGCATGAATATTAAGTAAAAAAAAAAGTAAATTTATCATCACCCTTTATAAGTTGACCACTTGTCTAAGTTGACCACTGAAGTGTGGCACCGCAAGTGGTCAACTTACACAGGTTTTACTGTATTACTTTTTCGTCTCAGCATGTCATGATTTTGCACACTGTAACTGAAGAAACACCTAAAATACAGAAAAATACACATTTCACAAATATTAAGTAAGGTGAATTATGTTAAGTGAATATCAAATTGAATATGAAATCTTCATCGAAAGCTACAATTGTCTACAGAAAAAATATCAGATATTTATCTAACCAATTTTTATAATTCTACTTTTACTATGTTGAAAATTTTATCGAAACTGGGACTTTGTTCACAAATTACAGTAGGCAAACCAGTTGGATCACCATAAATCCTAATAGTCTAAGAGCTACCAACGTTTTCGTCACCTGATTTTATCAAGGCTCATTTTTCTATATGATTTTCCAATTTATGGTGTAGTATGTTTGCGGGCAGTCTGGAAGTCAAGAGACGTTGCGTTTATCTGCGGGAAGAGGGGTTATGCAGGTCAAAAAACTTCAAAATTATGTCATTTTATCAAGGCTCATTTTTCTATATGTTTTTACGATTTATGGTGTAGTATGTTTGCGGGCAGTCTGGCAGTCAGGAGACGTTGCGTTTATCTACGGGAAGACGGGTTACGCAGGTCAAAAAACTTCAAAATTACGTCATTTTATCAATGCTCATTTTTCTATATGTTCTTCCGTTGTATGGTGTAGTACGTTTGCGAGCGGTCTGGCAGCCAGGAGACGTTGCGTTTACCTGCGGGAGAAGGTGTTATGCAGGTCAAAAAACTTCAAAATTACGTCCTTTTAGCATGATTTTTGTTCATAATATCTGTTTCTACTAACTATTTGTGATATTAATCCATTATTACCAAACGTTACCAATGTCGCTAAGACCCTGCCAGATCCACATTTTTTGGTAACATATTACTCTTTGGTTAACAGAGAAACTATAATTAATTTTCCAGACACAAATTCGGTTGCAAAGTTAATGCCGGACGACTTTAAATATGGCAACGAAAGTGTCTGTTTCAGAAGTGTTTTACAGTTTAAAAATTATAAGTCATCTTTACGTCAATTTATCAAGGTTAAAAATAACAAGATATTAAACTTAGTCTAGCACAAAAACTATAATTAATATGTCAGACATAAATTCGGTTGCAAAGTTAATGCCAGACGGCTTTAAATATGGCAACGAAAGTGCCTGTTTCAAGAGTTTTTTATAGTTTAAAAATTATAAGTCATCTTTACGTCATTTTATCAAGCTTAAAAATTACAAGATATTACACTTTGGCTAACAGACGACCTATAATTAATTTGCCAGACACAAAATAGGTTGAAAAGGTAATACCAGACGGCTTTAAGTATGGCAACGAAAGTGCCTGTTTCAAGAAATGGCATCTTTTGTAGGGATTTGGCTTCATTTAATGACAGTTGATGACCCTTCATTTAATGACCCTTAATTGTTATCATAGAAACAATCGTTTCTTTATATATATATATATATATAGCGTATGTGGGAAAAAATGTTTAATTTTGTGTAATTAATGTAAATTTATGTAATTGTAATTTTTAAACTATAAAACACTCTTGAAACGGGCACTTTCGTTGCCATATTTAAAGCCGTCTGGAATTAACTTTGCAAGAGAATTTGTGTCCGGCAAATTAATTATAGGTTGTCTGCTAGCCAAAGAGTAATATTTTGTAATTTTTAAGCTTGATAAAATGACATAAAGATGACTTATAATTTTTAAACTATAAAACACTCTTGAAACAGGCAGCGTCGTTGCCATATTTAATGCAGTCTGGTATTGACTTTGCAACCGAATATGTGTCTGGCAAATTAATTATAGGTTGTCTGCTAGCCAAAGAGTAATATCTTGTAATTTTTAAGCTTGATAAAATGACGTAAAGATGAGTTATAATTTTTAAACTATAAAACACTCTCGAAACAGACATTTTCGTTGCTATATTTAAAGCCGTCTGGCATTAACTTTGCAACCGAATTTGTGTCTGGCAAATTAATTATAGGTTTTCTGCTGGACTAAGTTTAATATCTTGTTATTTTTAAACTTGATAAAATGACGTAAAGATAACTTATAATTTTTAAACTGTAAAACACTTCTGAAACAGGCACTTTCGTTGCCGTATTTAAAGCCGTCTGGCATTAACCTTGCAACCGAATTTGTGTCTGGAAAATTATTTATTGGTTGTCTGTTAACCATAGAGTCATGTGTTACCTATAAATGTGGATCTGGCAGGGTCTTAACGACGTTGGTAACGTCTGGTAATAATGGATTAATATCACAATAATTAGTAGAAACAGATGTTATAAACAAAAATCATGCTAAAAGGACGTAATTTTGAAGTTTTTTGACCTGCATAACCCCATCGCCCGCAGGTAAACGCATCTTCTCCCGACTGCCAGACCGCCCGCAAACGTATTACACCATAAATCAGAAAAACATATAGAAAAATGAGCCTTGATAAAATGACGTAATTTTGAAGTTTTTTGACCTGCATAACCCCTGTTCCCGCTGGTAAACGCAACGTCTCGTGACTGCCAGACTGCCCGCAAACGTACTACACCATAAATTGGAAAAACATATAGAAAAATGAGCCTTGGTAAAATGACGTGTTTTTTTACGTTGCTAGCTCTTAGACTATAAAGTTACATATTTAAATATACATTTGTAGCTATAAGACAAGGTATTACAACAATTTTCAAAATTACCAAAATAACTACAGAAATTGTATGCTTTTTTTTACTCTTAACACCTGTGCAGTGAGCGACATGTATATGTATTATTTAGGGTTTGCAACATCCTTGAATTTGAACATCAGTATTTTCCATACAAAAATTTCGCTTTATCTAATAGCCCTAATGCACGTGACATCAGACGTCAGAGCTGGCAGAATGTCGATCTGTTATTCCCGCCTCTGTACCACCAGAATGCCAGTATGCGTAGGTGCAAACACCGCTAGCAGGCGCCTTTCGCCTAAACCCAGGTTGAATGCATAAATTTTAACAGAAAATTTGCAAGTTTAGGGAATGTTCTTGCATACAGAACAACATTTTGAATTTATATTACAATAAATTAAGTATATACAGCTGCAACAAAGAATTTTTTGCGGTATTTTTAACAAACAAGTATTAATAACTCCCACTTTATAGACTGCTATGCTAATGTTCAACGGTAAATACTGCCAGCAGACGAATTTTAGCTTTGACCTCAGGTCATGTGTATAAGGTCCATTACAGATTTTCAGCAATTCAATACGGCAAAAATTACAATTTAGAAAAAATGCTGCCAAAATGTATGTAGAATATACTTGCAAAGCCGTTTCAAATATTTTTTTTTTTTTCAAATGTATTTTGGACATTCATAAAATTTAAGTTTTGTGATAACAGATAAATTTATATATTTAAACTAATTGTTAAAAGAATGTTTTAAGCATTGAGAATGATTAAATAAATACATTGGTCAGCAGCTACACTGTGCTGAAAACTGAAAACATTTAAGGTAATTCTTAAATTCCCTACCCAATGAATGATATGAAACTTTGACATATTTTCTGACTCATTTTTACATGTAAAGGCTATAAAATAGGCTGCCTTAACTATTGAAATTATTTAAAATCAAATAGCATTTTCTATTTTTTATATATAAATAAATTACATATCAAGTTATTAACGATTCTTGTTATGTGACGAAAAGCTTTACCTATTTCTCGCACTGCCGCATCAGGAATTTAGTTCAAAATGTCACCACTTTGTTACCATTTTGTAAAAGTTCTTTTGCCTTTACAAAAAAAAAAAAAAAAAAAAAAAAAAAAAAGGAAAACTCCATTCAATTATATAGTTTCTGAATGAGAAGACATGGCGATTTCATGAATTTCCGGGAGAAAAAAAAAAAAAAAAAAAAAAGAATTCAGAAATGTGACAGAAAGTAGCTCCTTTGGGTTTATGAAGAGCCTTAAAGTCGCTAAAATAAATATTTACTTTACAACCCAGAATGAATTAAAATTTTTATTGACATTTCATTGTGACACTGCTTGTAAGGACAGAATAAAGTTTTTCTGAATGCCATCTGGGAAGTGCACATAATAATTTTAGGTAATAAGGACTAGGGATGCACAGAATAGTGATTTTGGTCGAATACCGAATATTCGGCCTACAGGCGAACTGAATATTCAGCTAGCTGAATAGTAACTGTTAGGCCGAATATCGAATATTCGGTTAGTCAAGTACCTTTATATTTCAAAGATTTAAAGTTTTAAATTTTAAATTTATTAAAAATGTTAAATTTTAAAACAATTTTACATAATACACTCTTCAGCAAAAGTTTAGACACTGGTGATTTTTAACCTTTAAATACAATATAGGAACACTTGGGTTATACAAATGACTGTACTTATTTTTAAATATATTTTAAACGTTTTAGGACAGAAATAACGGTTTTAATGTAGGATATTACTTAATTTAACTGAAAAAAGTGAAATCTGCATATTGCAAAAGTTTAGACACTTTTGTGATTTTTTTGGGTATTGTTCACGGAAAAACGCAGATTTCAAACTTATGACGTCACATCCATGAAGTATTTAAGTGCACCTCGCGATAGCATCGGTTAGTGAAGATGCGCGAGCAAGAAATTTTCAGTCAGATGAAGTAATTAAAGCATGGAAGCATAAATTGAAAGGGAAGACTGTTACGGAAATTTCAGCCACTTTGAATCGGCCAAAGAAGTCTGGCTATTAAGTACTGTCTAAGGGTGACTCTTTCAAAGCAAAACATAGATCTGGAAGGACTCGTGTGGCCAGAAAACGAGATTATAGAAGGATCCATAAATTGGCATCTAGACAAATGATGACTGCTAATCGTATTAAAAGTGAGTCAGAGCTTTCTGTGTCAACGGATAATTTCGTAGATGCATTAAAGAAAGATGTACATTAGTTTACATGAAAATGATAAAACAACCAGCCTTGAAATCTCACAACAAATTGACCCCTTTCCTGTCGCGGAGTAATTCTTTTTATAAACTGATGAAATAATGGACTGATACCATAATTTATAAACGAAGTTATTAGAAAATATGAAATTGCTTATTTTCACGTATATTATAAAAGAAAAATTTTAATTAAATATTCTTGTCACTTCTGGGATTAAAATTTGGTGTCCTTTGCCCTCGAAAGGGTTGATGATTTGGGCCTCACTTTGTTTTAATTCCCAAGTATCTCTTGAGTTTCTCAATGGTCGCCGAGCTGCGTAAGACTGCATACATACATTGGAAAACAATTTACAGCCATTTGGTGAACTTTTACCTCTCCCAGAGTATGTATTTGAGCAAGATAATGCGTCTATTCGTGTTGCATACAAATCGAAAAATTGGTTTAACT
Source organism: Maratus speciosus (assembly GCA_963932465.1). Lineage (NCBI taxonomy): Eukaryota > Metazoa > Arthropoda > Arachnida > Araneae > Salticidae > Maratus > Maratus speciosus. The sequence goes on along the minus strand of OZ010796.1, from coordinate 181,959,242 downwards.
CTCAAAATATATTATTTTCGAATGACCCGCGCGTAGCCCTGATCTGAACCCAATCGAAAACTTTTGTGGCATCATATCTCATACGATTTATGCAATTTTTTAACAATAGCGGACAATGTAGGTGCAGTTCGATTTTAATTTATGGATATTTTTCTGTTAACAGACAGATTGTCTATACTTTTGGAACAATGTTAAATTTGTTTTTTTGTCATTATATATTGTGTAAAGTGTATAAATTAAAATTTATTGTTTGTGTGTGAAAGATAAGTCCCCAGTAATATATGACAGTTGAATTACAACAATTCGTTACATATTTCTCACCACAGAAGCATAATCGATCATTGTCTAAACTTTTGCTGAGCACTGTATTTAAAACAAACTCTCATTTTGATAAACAATTGCTTTTTTCGAGTGAACTTTATGCCGAAAAAATCTGCTTTGAGTTATTTAAGAGGATAGTTATAAAACTTTTTAAATTAGTAAAATTTAAATTTCATGGCTTCTTCTGTGAATTAAAAGAAAAGAATAAAATTTTCTTAAATTCTAAAACAAACATTTTAAAATCAAAGAGAAATTGTGAAAAAATTGTACAGGATCATATATTATTTGTCTGTCAAGAAGAGACTAAAGTAAATTATATAATCTATTCAAATTTTATATGGTGGCAATTCAGCAAGAATAAGTGTTCTACTCCCTTTGATTAAGCAAGGAAGTTTTTAAATGCATCCTAGATCAGTGTCTGGAGTGGTCGATCATTTTAAGAGATTGTAAATGTTGTTCTTAAAATTTTAGCAAGAAACAGGTTATTTACTGGACAATGTTCAAGAACTTGCATTTGTATGTAATTAATCCCTATGAAAATACTCATGATTGGTTAATTTTCTTAAATAATACTTAACAAGCAGCAAATAAATAATGTTAAAACATTTTATTTTATTCAAATATGATTCTGTTTCTAGTTATTCTGAATATCTTTATAAGTTGACTGTTAAACGTAGAAGTTGTATAAAGTTTTTAAAAATATGTTATAAAAGTTTTTTAAAGTATTCGGTTCGGTCGAATATTTCGATATTCGGCCAAGCCGAATATTCGGTGCGTCCCTAATAAGTATAGTTATTATTCCTTCCCTAAATCAAACTAAAACTGTATGATCACAAGTGATGCAACGAATAGTGGTTTGGCCGAATAACCAAATATTCGGCCGCCGAATATTGTCATAAATTCTGATTTAAATCAAAATACCACATATCGATATCGTCATACAGTTCTTATTAAAAATACTCAGCCTTAAAGATAATTAAAAACAAGATTTAAATTAGTTTTAAACATATCATTAAAACCTATCAAAAATATCTGACCTTTAAATAGTAAAATATTTTATAAGAAAAAGCTTAGAATGGTTATTAGAACATACTTCAGTTTTAAAGATGTATTTAGTGATTAGATAGTTAGAGTAGCTTTATTATTTTATTTTTATATTAAAACATTTTGATCATGAGATTAATAAAGATTATAATTTCTGTTTTAAATCTAATAATAAAATCAGAGTACAAATACAGCGCTATATTTTTTATTACATTATTATGTTTGATCGATTAAATAATGCTTTTTCATTCAGCTATTTTGAAATTGTCTTTTATAATTTTTATCCCCTTTGATAACATTTTATTTCTAATTTTTATGTAGTAGGGTAAAGTGCCCATATTTCGTCCCCTTTAACTTCTCCGCTTCCGCGAAAGTGGCGGCATTTATGACGCAAGGCACATGGGACGGGGGGTAAAAGGGGTCAGTATTGAAAGTTTCTTTCGCCAAGACGCGTGCATAAATTAAAGATGGCGAATTTCCTATTATTAGAAGTCCTGAGTTCTTATAACGTCGTTTGTAGAGCGTCATTTACTGTACTGTAAGTATTTATTTCTTATTCATTACACGTATTTTACGTTGGTAAGATGCTGACAGTAGCATACAGTGAGTTTTAGGACGCCCAGTTCATCTTACGGGAACTGAAGCTTCGTCATATAGGGAAGTAGCGTGGTCCCAATTTCGTCCCCCTTGCAGTTCTTATTTTCGTCCCGGGGACGAAATTAGGAATGCTTTTTCATGACATTTTTTTTCAATTTTCACTTCATGTTAGGATGGCTAATGTTTCGTTATGTTATTCTTCCACTGATAATTAGTACATTTCTCTGTGCCTTACTTTAATGTAAATTAAATTATTTACTCATTTAGAAATAAATTTTGATTTAGTTATAAGTTTAGCCTCGGTGTATTGGATTTTTTGAGGGGACGAAATTGGGACGATTTTTTTTCTTATGCATTTTTTATATACTTTTGAAAAAACAATTTTTGCATTGTTAAAATTTTTTCGTACGATATTTGCCTATGTTTCTATGTGCGTGGGTTGTTAAAGTATGTAAATTCCCAATTTGGCAGATTTTCACTGAAAATTACAACTTCCAAGGGCCTAAAAGTGACTGGGGGACGATAATATGGCACTTTGCCCTATCAAATACATTTCCTGAAAAATATTTCCTTATCTCTTTTCTAGTTTCACAATGTTTTATCTTTAATTAAACTAAAACAAACATTCATCTGAGAAACAATCCCTTTTCTTTACATTTTTTCTTGCCAAACTATTTCGTTTTTCATAATCTTTCACAAATTTTTTGATAAGAAGAAGAAAACATCAAGTTCTACTCTAAATTGCAATACAAGTAACAAAAGCAATTTCAACAGCCAGGGAGATTCCTTTCCTGGAACAATACCTGGTACAATAGTCCTTTTTAAGCAACTTTAATATACTTTTATAACTATATTCAGATAATTGGATAAATAATTAAATGTCTTTATTGTGTAATACTTAAGCATAATTAAATTATTTTTATAATACATATAAAATTCAAATTGATAAATTTACTTGAAATTTTCAAATAAGATTAATTTTCATGTATTGCACAGAAAATTCAAATGATTAAATTTTTATTTATAATACTTGAAACAGAATTGTACTATAAATTTAATAAACATTTAAATTTCTTCAATGTGTAACACATAAATATAAACATATAGGTATGTTATTTAAAATATATCAATTGATATTATTTATTATAAATACAAATAATTTCGTTTTAGTATTCGGCTGAGCTATTCGGCGGAATACTGCATTATTCAGCCAGCCTGAATATTCGGCTTTTAAACCGAATAGGCCGAATATTCGTCGCATCCCTAATGATCATCATATAGAAAATTTTTGTTTTGTTCTTTATCATACAAATATAAGTGTAATCAGGGTCGAAATTAGCCTTTTTTGCGCTTCCCCCCCCCCTTCCCTCACGCACAGTAAAAGATATCGACTGCGGGTAACAAATGCAAAAACAAGTTGGAAATTGCACGTCAAACGTGGCAAATGAGGTGCATTCGTACTGTAACTAGTTATATATATATATATATATTATTATTATTATTTTTTTTTTTTTTGCACTGCCTATTGTACTGAATGTATATTTTAGTGCACTTCATAAGTGCATATCAATTTCATTCAGGTAGTAACATCATTAAAATGCACTTGAAATAATTTTTTCCCATTGGACGTAATGTAATTGAAAATTTTGACTGTCCCTGTCATTAAACTATACATCCGATTTTCATAAAATTTGCAATGACTCGACAAAGTTATGTATTAATTATATATTTTAAATTTCAAACGATTCGGTTGGGTAGTTTTTACGCTGTTATATGTGGGCGGACAGACAGAAGGACTGAACGATGATTATAGGTGCTACATATTTATATAATTACAAAGACACCTAAAAAAAAATCCTTAAAAAATAAAAATCATTTAATAAAATTAAAATTATAGCAAGAAGTCTGTAAACAACGCTCCCACAGGATTAACATTAGCTTGAGCGTTAAGAGAACTAGACACGCGAAAAAACTGTATTACTAATGTTAAACCTACGGGGGCATTCCTTTTATTACATATTAATAGTTGTAAATGATTTTTTTTTCTTGATTAAAATAACTGAGATTGAATTCTAACGTGGTTAGTGTTTACTTTTCCGATTTTGGTTAAGAATGGTTTTTTTTTTTTTTTTTTTTTTTTTTTTTTCCATAAAGTTACTTTCACAAATTTGAAAAGAACACTCTCATAGGTTTAAAATTAGCTTGAGAGTTTCTTTGTATTTCATTCATATATAATATATATTGTCATTTTAGGCTTAATGCCGATAAAATTGGATGAAATAACGCATCTTCACTATGAATTAACCAACGAGCACCTCTGATGATTCTGTGGGTTATTCATAGTTTTTTATTTTACATACTGATTCCCTATGTTCATATTTTGTTTATCTATTAGAATTTTACCATTTGTTCATATATTTGTGATTTCATCTTTATTATATATATATATATACATGCATACATTTTTGTATGAAACGACTAACAAATCTTCATTTGGCGCCCCCCTTCCTCGACTTGTGTTCTGGTACCTGGGGCGCATGTCCCCTCTGCATCCCTCTAGTTTTGGCCCCGCATGTAATAAATAAATAAATAAAAGTGAAAACTTTACTTTTTATTGTTGAATATAATTACCCGAAGAACAAACAACTGAAAATTTTAAATATATGTACACAAATTAGTAAATTATTAGATTGTTGTACTCAAAATATGGAAGTGACAGTATTTAAGGCAGTTCTCAAAAAATATTTTCCTTGCTCAATAACGCTAAACTAATTTTTAAACACAAAAGCATGATTATTGAAGTAACTACAAATCAAATAGATTTTTATTTTCTGATAAATGAATTGAATTAGATCTTGAGTTACAAACTATCTTTGACTCAGAGAGGCAGTTTTACATATGCTGCCATGTCTGGGAACTCTGTTAACGGTGCCAACTTTGACAGAATTTTTTGAAAAACTTTCTGCATTGAACAAAAAAGATTGTAGTACAATGCATAGTTTCTTAGTAGGAATATCTTCCAATTTGAGCTCAGTGGGTGGCCTGGGGGGGGGGGGGATATTCCTCCTTCCCTGTTGGGATTTTATGCTTTTTAATGGACAAATGTGTAATTTTGGTTCCGGATTTTTAAAATATTCAACCCATAGCAACAGAAATCCCTCCCAGAGAAAAACGACTGAATTCAACACTGTTTGCGAAAGAAAATGAATTTAAAACAGTGTCAGAAAATAGCCTGCTTGGATTTGAGAACAACCATAAAAACTAACTGCAGTAATAATAAACAAAGTATAATCTTTTCTTTCGATAAAAAATAGAGACATTTAATGATACTTAAATCTAAACACATTCAGCTATCATCTTTAATAGATCACACCTTTTTTTTTTTTTTTTTTTTTTTTTTTTTTTTTTTTTTTTTTTTTTTATAGATAGATTCAAATTATGGAATTTTAAATATTCTAGATTTTGAAAAAATAGCAACATTCAAATTAATTTTTATAATTGGTGAAATGAAGATCAAATTTCAAAATTAAAAAACTAAATTCTTATATTTATTCTAGTTTTGAATGCAAATGTTACCAATTTTCATATCCCCACCCCCTCTGTTTTCAGAATGCACCACACCATTTTGAGATATCAAAGATGGAGGGGGGGGGGGGGCAACCTGGTTAGACGTTAACTTATTTAATCCTCAAACTCCTTTAATCATAATACATATGAGGGCGTGAGTTTCAAAACTCTAAAAAAATCATGTTTCTACTGATATATTCTACTGATGAACCTGCATCGAATAAACCCTACAATATGAAAAAAAATGCAATTTAACAAATTACAACGACCATTTGGAAAATCATTTTTTCAAAGAATAAAATTTAAGACATAAAAAATCGCACGGAGTTGATCATACATTACGTACGCCATGGATTAAACATTAATAGTATTATTACACGTAAAAATTGCAAGCAACAAAAAATCGTCTGCGACTCGTCAGATTTCCTGAAACTTACATATTATCCAAGCATTTCATTGGTTGTTCGGGAAAAGACTTTTCCATCGTCAGATTTCCAAGAAATCGGACGATTAATTTTAAATGAAATTTCATTCTTAAACTTCTAAACATCCCACAATATTACTTTTTATATCGTCGTATAGAGAAAAAAATGCATTTTTAATTGCAATTTGTTTGAAAGCTGTGTCTCTTCTTCTTTTGCTTCTGAGTTGTTTTTTTTTTTGTATTTTTTATTACTTTTTTGTCATAGTGGCAACAGAAGTATTCATCTCTGTTGAAAGTAAAGGGAAAATACAGATTACTGTATAGACCAATCAGAAAACGAATAAAATGCGGATTCAACCAATAAAACGTTTCAGATATGCTTTTGATTTCCTACCCTGACGAGGACAATAACCAGTTTTTTTTCAAATAGTTAAAAAACATCTTTATTGTGTATTTGTGGCATTGTAAAATCTTGATTTTTAATGAAAACCAATGGGCACAATCTGAACATTTTTGCAATTTGATTTTCCGGACAAGGCGATTTTTGAAACTCGAGCCATCCTATACAACAGTAGACTTCCTCAAATCAGCAACCACAAAATCTTCAAACGCCTAAAATCCGCACACCACCGCAGATGTCAACAATGAAACTTTCTTTTCAGATGTAGAGGCAAAATTAGAGAATTTTTTTTTTTTGTTTTTGTTTTTGTTTTTGTTTCTTACGTAATTCTCGATAATATACGACTGAACTCATGGTATATGAAGGAAGCATAAATGTATTTCTGGAAAAAAAAATCAAGATATTGCTGATATCATAGGTAATTACAATTTTTTACCAAATATATTTATGTATTTAATCAAGTTTTTTTTTTTTTTTTTTTTTTTTTTTTGTTATTAGGACTGGATAAACCTGAAATAAAATTTCCTTACTTTATGATTTTTATTTGAATTAACAGGGTACCCTTATGAAGAAGCTTTCACTAAATAATTCAAGAAAAATGTATCTTATCTTTATTATGCATATATTTTAATAATAATACATGAATTATTTACTTAACCTTTACTTTTAATAATTTAATCAATTTAATAATTATCTTACTTTTTATCACTTTAGTTTATTGCTTTATTTAATTATTTTAATATTTCACTACACTGCAAGAATTTATTATAATTTTGATTGCATTGTTACATTCAAAATGTTTAAAAAATTTAAACAAAGCACAGACCAGAAATCTGCAATATTCTGAAACCTGCACAACCTAAGCTGTGCAGATTTGAAGGAGTCTACTGTATAAATATAATCAGTGAAATTTATAGTTTAAATGGCCAAGAAGTTCAGTAACAATTTTTTTTTCTCTTTTTCCAGAAATTTATACTTTTTTTTATTATATTTAACAGAGGTCTAATCTGCTTTTCTCTGAACCAGAAAAAATACACAGATATTCATTGTGCTTTGAGTGTATTTTGTTTAGAAAAAATAATACTCACTGTTTCAAAAAAAAAAAAAAAAAAAAAAACCCAGATAGAAATATTTATTTTTCGCCGAAGTTTGATTCTTTTAATTTTTTCTTCATTTCAAAACTGCCCCATACACTTCTACAGAAGAAATATTAAACCAAAAATACCCAATTACCCAGCGACAGAATTTTCTGTGGTAGTCTGCAACAAATCAAGGTTTATATGTGGAGTCTGTGAGGTCAAGATTTATCAGCAATGCCGGGCCATGCATGGACTATTCATGAGAAATTATAGTAACCTATAAAATAATCAAAATTTTAATTTACAATGAAAATCAGATAAATATGTAATGCACTTATAAATTTAAGTGATTTTTAAGCCCAGAATTTGTTTTATACTATTTATTTATTTATTTAAGTGGCAACATACACTTAAAATCCCCCAACTCTACATTTGCTTGGATAGATTTTCTTGTAAAAATATAAAATCATACAAATCTGACCATGTATGCTGGCAAGGTGCCCTCCTCCCCCCAACCTCCAAGTTCATTTGGAAAAAATTATATTAAAGATAAAACCATACAAAATTGAAGTTTGTTTCCAAATGTAGACTAACATATACGTAGCACAAGTGGAGTATTATACCACAGGCAATGCAGCCCTCAACTATTTTCGTTGAAATTTTTTTTAAAATCTTACAAATTTGAGGGTATATGCTGTCAAAGGTACAGCTAACAACACTGTTTCTTTGAAAAAATTTGTGTTTAAAAATGAAAATTCAAAACATACCAGAGTGTGCATAACGTTTCCGAAAAGTGCAGAATCACAATCTCTATGTTTAGTTGGTTGGATTTTTATTAAAAATTATGAAATCATACTAGTTCAGGGGCATACACATTACACCGATAAAGACAGTAACGCCACCCCCTCAAAAACAAACATTATATTTATTTAAAAATATACATTCAACACTGATTTTAGGCATATTTAAAATTATTATGCACCCAGGTAATGCCAGGTGGATCACCTAGATTATATATAAATATTTTCTCATTTTCCTTTTTCAAACTTTAATAACAGTAATTATAAAATTCTTTGGCAGTTTTACAGGGTTTTTTTTTCTTTTCTTTTTAAATATGAAAACAAACCATTAAAATTATACAATTAAAAAGAACTATCATCATACATATTAAATTATATTATATTCAAAAATAAATTGATAAATGTAAACTTTAACACATAATCTAAATTAGTCTTTTTAACCGACTGACAAGAAGGGTTATGTGTTTCACGCGTATCTGGGTATGTGGATTACATTTATACCCTCAAAACATCTCAACGGCTGGATGGATTTTAATGAATGAAGTGTCTATCGATTCCTCTTAACCGTCCGATGATTATTGGTTATATTTTGCTTTTATAAATTCAAAATGGCGGTAGAGACGAAAAAATTTTTTACGCACCCTATTGAGTGCCATATCATTGGATAGATCTTTCAAAATGAAGGCGATGTTTCATTGACTATTTTACAGTCAGAAGCTCCGTTTAAATATTACACAACCTGGAAGTTGTGTAGGTAGGATCTCTAGCTTTACTGCAACTCTAACCTTCATAGACATCTACACTATATGGCCAAAGGTGACCGGTCACTTGCGATTTTAGATGTTTTCTTAAATATCTAGAAAAATACATAAGGAATTATCTTGAAACTCATGGTGTGTAAACAGAATTGTACAAATCATATATTTCCGTGAAGATTTTTTCCCGAAATACCATAGGGGCCCGACAACAAATTGAAAAAGAACGAATATCTTTTGGATAAACCTGTAAAAACTAACGTAGCAAAAGAATTAAACACAGTAGATTATGATTCAGTGCCTTATTGCAATAAACTGTGTTCATTTTTATGAGAATAGCATGTATATTCATAGAGAAATTAAAATTTTTATAAAAAGAGTCCCAAATTTTGCCAAGTGTTTTGCTTATAATTTGTAGAGTTCTTAATATTTAAAAAAAAATTATTTTCAGAAAATGTGACAAACAACATTGTACACAATACCCTGCAATGAGAACTAAAAAATAATAAAAATTGGATGAAAAATGAGTAGGTTTACTAAAAAATGCTTCACTGCGCATGCGTGAATGCAATCAAAATATAATGTGCATAATGTATTAGTTATGTGTGTAGAGCAACTTTTGTGAAAGTCTCAAAAACATAGCTTGAAAATTTCTGAAAATATTCGTCAATAGAATAAGCTCGAAATCCATTGATCCCAAACTGAAGCAAAAAGATGAGGGGGTTGTATCCGTATGTCCATTTATTAGTGCCAATATAGCATACACAATATTCACATACTACTGTATTTAAATACAGCCCCTCATATTTTTGCTTCATTTTGGAAACAAAGGATTTCGAGCTTTTTCTATCAAAGAATACTTTCAGAATTTTCAAGCTATGTTTTTTAGACTTTCACAAAAGTTGCTCTATACACTTAGCTAATACATTATGTACATTATATTTTGATTGCATTCGCGCATGCGCAGTGAAACATGTTTTTGTAAACCTGATCATTTTTCATCCATTTTTTATTATTTTTAATTCTGATTGGAGGGTATTGTGTAGAATGTTGTTTGTCATATTTTCTGAAAAGAACTTTTTTTTTTAAATTACGAACTCTACAAATTATAAGAAAAAACTTGACAAAATTTGGGACTCTTTTTATAAAAACTTTAATTTCTCTACGAATATACATGCTATTCTCATAAAAATGAACACAGTTTATTGCAATAAGACACTTAATCGTAATCTATTGTGTTGAACGCTTTTGCTACGTTAGTTTTTACAGGGTTATCCAAAAGATATTCGTCATTTTTCAATTTGTTGACGGTCCCCTATGGGCTTTCGGGAAAAAATCTTCACGGAAATACATGACCTGTACTATTCTGTTTGTGCACTTGGAGTTTCTAGATAATTCCTCATGTATTTTTCTAGATATTTAAGAAAACGTCTAAAATCGCAAGTGACCGGTCACCTTTGGCCATATAGTGTATAGGTCCATCAAAACAGTGTTTATAGATAGGAACTAACAATTAAACACAACTTCAAAGTCCTCAATAGAAGTAAAAAAAAAATATCTATATAATGTAAAAAATAGTTTCACATTAATGAGAAATAATTAATTAGTCCGCTTTTTATGCAGTCAGGTTTTTTTATTTTTTAAATTTAGTTTTTACTTGTTCAATATCTAGATCATTCAATAATGTTTCGTTTCATTAACTTACTTTTGTAAAGGACAGTTTAACTCCATGTAGAAAATGTTCATTAAAATTATTTATAGTTAGAAAACATAAGACTAGCAATAAAGTAGTCCTATAATGTTGACTTCTAGGCGAATTTGGCAGAATACAGTGCCTGGCAGGCCCTTTTTGACTACTTTATATATCTGGCAGCCATTTTGAAACTATTTTAGGCACCCAGTGGTCTTTATTGCTCTTTCTGATGCACCCCTTTGGTTAATTTTAGCATGAGATATGTCAATCAGCATAGGGATATAAATTTATAGACTGGTCGCATAGAAAAAAAAAATAACCAAGAAATTGTCGATTGCACGGAAAAAAAAGTCCTTCCGGCCAGTGCCGGGAGGACGAGGTAGCTTTCATATTCCTTATTTTAAAAAAGCCAACTTATATCATTCAAACACACGAAGCTCAATTTAGTGGTAACCGAATATAGGAGATTCAATACTAATTTTTATCAATATAATGAATGATAATTTCGCGAAATTAGTCAGATTTAGCCGAGCTGCTTTTCTTTAAAGTAACTTATATTTGGCTGCCAAATTCGGCGATTTATTAAAGTGCCTGCCATTTTAAGACAACATGGTGGATGAGGCTAACCAGTGAACTTGGTCGAGACCTTAGTAATTGCTGTGCACATGCTCACTCACATCGGAATTTGGCATCGCCGAATTTGGCAGCCAAATATAAGTTACTTTAAAGAAAAGCAGCTTGGATAAAGCTGACTAATTTCGCGAAATTCTCATTCATTATATTGATAAAAATTAGTATTGAATCTCCTATATTCGGTTTCCACTAAATTGAGCTTCGTGCGTTTGAATGATATAAGTTGGCTTTTTTAAAATAAGGAATATGAAAGCTACCTCTTCCTCCCGGCACTGGCCGGAAGGACTTTTTAAGATATAGACGAAACAAAAACTGTTCCCGAATCTTTTTATCAAGGTCAAACACATAAGAAAAAAATATTTTATCAATTTTCATTTTTTTGGTACCACATTTCAAATTTAAATTTTTCTTAAAAATTTAAATGGCCGCCATTCTTAAACAAGATGGCGGATGAAGCTGGCCAACGAACTCGGTCGAGACATTGGTATGTACTATGTATAAACGAAGTTGCATCCAAATTGGTTCATAAATGCGCCTTTTATCGAGTGACAAAATTCAGGACGTTTTAAAATGTCAGCCACGCTAGAAATTCAAAATGCTATAACTGAGCCATTTTTTAAGATATAGACGAAACAAAAACTGCTACGAAATCTTTGTTTAAAGGTCAAATACATAAGAAAAAAATATTTTTCCATTTTCAATTTTTTGGTACCACTTTTCAAATTTTAAATTTTTAAAAATTTTTTAAATGGCCGCCATTTTGAAACAAAATGGCGGATGTAGCTGGCCAACGAACTCGGTCGAGACATTGGTATGTACTATGTACATACCGAATTACATCCAAATCGGTTGATAAATACGAGAGTTACAGTGTGACATAGGTCAGATATATATATATATATATATATATATATATATATATATATTACCATTAATTAAACATAACCTGCCACCGTCAATTATTATGAATTAAAGCTGTAAGTATTAAAAAAAAAAAAAAAATATTATAAGAATTATTATGGAAGAAAAAAGAAAAAAGTGGACACCGACAAAAATTGAAAAGCTTATACATTGAATTACGTTATCGAGGGCACAGAATTCAATGATATAAGCAAAATGGTTGTTTTCTGTGGGAGAAATAAGCTAAAGCTAAAATTAATTTTCCCCTGTGCCCGAACAACCACTAAAATCAAGTGAATTGATTAAAAATGAAAGCAGAATAGAAACAAATAATATGAAATGGAAGAATCAATAAAACGTATTTAAATATTTATAGGATATAAAATAGAAATAATAAACACCATACCAATTAATATTTCAGTATTTTACAAAAATCCATGTGCACATGTCTTCCAGGATATCAAAAAGATTAAGGTGAATAAAACAGTTAAGAAATCACAGTAAATGATACCAAAGGATGCAGTTAATACATTTTGAAATAATATTTGAAATACCTTGTAAAACAAATTTAATCTAATAAAAAATATATAGAAATTAATTACATTATTTAAAATGCACTATTAAATTAATAGATAACAGTTTAACAATATCGTCAAAATTTAGCTAAAAATACACCCTGGTGTATAAAATATAACTAAAATGGAGCTAGAAAAATTAAAAATAAGAGCAATATGAAAGATACAATTTTAGTGCTGCCATCTATTAATAATTATATTAAACAACTATCGCAAGATAAAAATTTGCAAGCTTTTGAATGTAAATAACTGTTTAAACAGCAAAACCAAACAAATCCTTATATATAGAGAATTATAGAACAACCACTAAAATCAAGTGAATTGATTAAAAATGAAAGCAGAATAGAAACAAATAATATGAAATGGAAGAATCAATAAAACGTATTTAAATATTTATAGGATATAAAATAGAAATAATAAACACCATACCGATTAATATTTCAGTATTTTACAAAAATCCATGTGCACATGTCTTCCAGTATATCAAAAAGATTAAGGTGAATAAAACAGTTAAGAAATCACAGTAAATGATACCAAAGGATGCAGTTAATACATTGTGAAATAATATTTGAAATACCTTGTAAAACAAATTTAATCTAATATAAAATATATAGAAATTAATTACATTATTTAAAATGCACTATTAAATTAATAGATAACAGTTTAACAATATCGTCAAAATTTAGCTAAAAATACACCCTGGTGTATAAAATATAACTAAAATGGAGCTAGAAAAATTAAAAATAAGAGCAATATGAAAGATACAATTTTAGTGCTGCCATCTATTAATAATTATATTAAACACCTATCGCAAGATAAAAATTTGCAAGCTTTTGAATGTAAATAACTGTTTAAACAGCAAAACCAAACAAATCCTTATATATAGAGAATTATAAACCTAATATAAATCACACAAAGTATTTAAAACTATTGTTAATAAAATTTAAAAGCATACAATATGTTCTATTAGCTAAATTATTTAAACTAAACTAAGAGTTTAAATAATGATATATATATATATCAATTTTGAACGGAGGGTGGTTTCGGGGTCTGGGGGTCATGATCGATGAAAATATACCAAAATTTTTTGAAATCGCTTTCCTCCGAACGGCTGCAATAGGTAGCTTTTTGTAATGAAAGCTATCTAAAAAAAAAACGAAATTTGATAATAGATCCCCTGAAAAAATTGTGATATCTTTCAAATGGGCATGAGGAAAATATTGGGAATTCTGTCAATCAGTCGCAAGGTAAAATGGCAGGATTTGCCAATTGCTCACGAAAAATGATGTGAAATGTAATAGTCGATCTTGAGAAAAAAATCCAGAGTCAATCACAGGACACGAAATTTGTATAAATTTAGTCATTCGGGTGCGTGAAAATATTGTGAAATTTATCAATTGGTAGTGTGAAAAAAATAAAATGGAAAATTTGTCTAGTGGTTGCATGAAAAAAAAAAAAAAAACTGAGTTTCGGCAATAATTCACTCATTCATACGGACACCTGCCATGTTGTCAATCATGTGATAAAAAATCATGAAATTCGCCGATCAGTCACAGGAAAACATCGTAAAATTTATCCATTGATTACAAAAAATATATATCACAATATTCACCAGTCGTTCGGGAAAGTATCACAAAATACTACTGATAAAAAAACTAAAAAACTCTGAAACAAACCAGTTTAAAATATGCTTTTTGAACAGGAGATAAGAGTGCACGTTTTTCATTAAATTCCCATCCGGCGGCCCTTTTCTCAAGAGTCACTATACTATACAATGTAAAAAAAAAAAACTATTTTAGATAAATTTAGATATTTTAGTTTTCAATAACTAATTAAAAACAAGCTAAAATTACTCATATTTAAGTTTAAACGTGAAAATATTAAATTTGTTTTTGAAGAAGCCTTCTTTAAAAATACTACCCATTTCTCAACAATAGCAGTGAGGGTTAGGTGAAGTAAAATTTCAACTACATATTTACGTGAATTTCCCTACTAAATATAAAGCGGACGTAAAAAATTTCTTCAAGAGATTTCTTAAGTTTAGATGTTGCCTGGATATTTTTACCTGCAAAAGATTTTTATTTTTTTGCCAGCCACATTCACCAAATAAGCAACATATTACTGTCTAAAATCATGATTACACAATTTACAAGACTACAAAAATAATTTACTACTGTAATGGAATTTTGCTGTATAGTAGACTCCCCCAAATCAGCACAGCCTGAAACCAGAGGTCATGTGGATTTTAGAATTTTGCATATTTCTGGTCATTGTTTTCTTTACACTTTTTAAACAACAATTTGAATTGATAATGCAGTCAAAATTATAAAGAATCCTTGCAATAGTGTAAAATATTAAAATAATTAAGTAAAGTAAAAACTTAAATGATAAGAAGTAAGATAATTTTAAAAATTATTAAATTCTTAAAAGTAAAGGTCAAGTAATTAATTAATAATGTATAATAATTAAATCTGCATAATAAAGATAAGATACTTTTTCTTTGAATTATTGAATGAAACTTGCCTGATAATGGTACCCTATTAATTTACATCAAAATCATAAAGTAAGACAGTTTTATTTCAGGTTTAGCCAGTCTTAATAACCAAAAAATCTTGATTAAAAAAGAATAGTAAAAATATTGTGATTACCAAAGATATAAGCAATATCTTTCTTTTATTTATTTTTTTTTTCAAAAATAAATTGTACTTCCTTAATGAAAAAACCATGAGCAGTCATATTCTAGATTTAATTAATTATTAAAATACAAACGGAATGATATAAAACTAAAATTATTCTGTAATTTTGTCCCTACATCTGAACGGAAAGTTTCATTGTTTACATCTGCGATAATGTGCGGATTTCAGGCGTTTGTGGATTTTTGGTTTGCAGATTTGAGGGAGTCTACTGTATAACATTTTCATAAAATTTTTGTATGAAATTAAGAAAGAGAAAAGTTTAATAGAATAGAGTTTTGTGTTGTATTTAAAATCCCAACAATTTAAGAAATGTGAAATTTAACCAACCAATGGAAAAATAAAGTTTTTGATATATTTTCTATAGCCTAGTTCTTAAAACACTGCCTAAACATTCACTCACTATCGATGAGTTCATAGTTGCAATTCTCGAACCCTGGTCTATATAAAATATAAAACTCAAAAAGCTTTTTACATGCATACAGACTACATAAATGTGTCATAAAAAAAGTAGGTTTTAGTTCAATTTGGTTTAGATGCAAAAATCAGGATTTCTTTAACAAAATAGCTTAGTTTGAAAAAAATATTACACTCTTTATTTTTTATTTATATTTTATTTTCTAACTTTTAGTGTTTAAAATATTTCATCAATGCAGTTTCACAGCCAGTTAGCATATTTCAGAAAGCATGGTATGGTAGTGATATAGAAATAGAAAGATGGACATCAAATGGCACACTGTAAATATCTAATGCATGAAATTAAAATTTCTAGTTGTAATTTTGAAAATTTGATTTTTAACTTTTACTACTGAAAAGGATGAATATTTTGTTTTTATTTAAAATTATTAAATTCTTTAATCTCCAAGATGAAGCAGCTGTAAAACTGATATAAAATATTTTAAATTATTACTATATTCAGAAATTAATGAAAAATGCAGTTAATCATTTAAAACAAAATTAAACTGGATAATTTCCTAGCAAGCCAGAAACAAAATGTTATCCAATGTTGATAATTGCACAAATAATTTTAATTACAGTCATATCTTCTTAAGGTATCCGAATACCTTCGGAGGGCTTTTTTAAAATTATTTTAAAATATGACATTTTTTTTTAAAATTGTATATCATGATGTGATTAAAAAAGTAAAATAAAACAGAAAAAGTTTTACATTTCAATTTTTTTTTATATATTTTGGGGGAAAAATAAGCAAAAAACAGCGATAATAATCACTTCCGCAAAACATCATAACTCAACTTTAAATCAAGATATTTTTATTTTATAAGCATTATTATAATTATTAAACCCTTTTTCTAGGGAATTAACTACTCTCATATTTGTGATTCAAATATTTAAAACTATATAGAATGTTAATCAGTGATGAAGCAAAAATTACTAAAAATTTATTGCAAATTGGAAACTTTATCAATAATTAAAAAAAAAAAAAACTAATACTCGTACTGTTACGAGTGTAGTTCAATCCCTTTATTGCACTTTGCAAAGTATACAAAAAAAATTTGAAAAAGATTCATCCATAATTTTTTCCGTTATGATGTTTTTGCGTAAACATAAAATGTTAAAAAATTGATTTTCAGAAAATGCAGAAACAAAATTTAATTCAAAATCTTACCTTTATTTTGAAAAGTAAACCTTAATATGTGACTCAATTTATACTCTATGTTATCTATTTTGTTTAAAACAATTGCTGTTTTTCTTTTTAAAATTCTTTTAAAAATTTTCTCCGCTCCTTTACTTTTGGGTTTACATAGCATTGAAAAACGTAAAAAAAAAACATAGAAATCCGCATGCTTGCAAAACATCACAACTAAACTTTAAATCAAGACATTTTTAATTTGTAAGTTTTATTATAAGTATTAAATCTTTTCCTAGGGAATAAATTACTCTCATATTTATGACTTAAAAATCTCAAAAAATAAGAAACAAAATTATAGAAAAAGCAAAAAGTACTATTTTTTTTTTTTTTTTTCGAATCTTAAATATTATGAATATTAATAATATTAATAATATAAATAATAATAATTAAAAATATTAATACATCTTCAGCTATTAATGTAGTTTATTCCCTTTATGACCCTTTTCCAAATATAGATTTAAAAAAAAAATTATCTATTTTCATCCATAAATTTTTCTGTTATGACATTTTACATAAACCCCGTGTAAGCACAAAATGTTAAAACTTTTATTTTGAGGAAACAAAACATTGAATTTTGACACAGTAATAAAAAAACTAATATGCACCTGGTTTATACAATGTATTATTTGTTTTGTTTTTTTCTAACTGCTCTTAAAAGTTTCCGTCGCTTTTTGGCAATTGGGGTTGCCATGGCGTTCGGAATCGGAAATTCGTGTTTTATCGAGCATCTGATACCCGTTACGTGTATAAAATCGAATTTTGCTTATTTTCATGTTGTTTAATACTTCTAAACAACTTCGTAGCCACTATTATATTGAATAGTACATCATATGCATCTAATTTAACAGTTTTTAGGCTAACAAACACCTATTTTGGTATTCACTGCCAAATTACACCATTAAAACTTTCGTTTGCATTCTGGGTTTTTTCGTGCAAACATTTTTCTAACAATTCTCTAGAACACAGTTTCATATACACTGGATTGATAATATTCAGCATGCTTTGAGGTAAACCAGGATATTTTTCAAATTTTTTTGTTTTCTGCGCTACAGAACGTTGAGAAAACACCAACTTTTTTCATCAGTAGGACATGACCATGCATAGGATTTTTAGAATTTGAAGCACAGTGAAATAATGCAGCTATGACATTTTGTTGCATACTATTTAAATTATGCACATTAGCTCGAATCGCTATTCCTTAATAGTTTTGTAACCTGTCGATAAAAGTATCTGTAAGTTTTCCTTTTCCAGAGAGTCCTTTCGTTTTTGATTCCAGACTCCGCAACTGAGTACCTACACGCTCCAATGCATTCCTTTTTGGTAACACTATTTTCACCATATGTATTTTGTACACATGTATAAGCTTTAGAGTCACCATCCCCATAATACTTTACGTATTTCAATTTCCTTTTTTCCAGCGATCTCGAAAATATTCTTGTTGTCCCGACAGTTTCCATTTTATCTGCAGAACCGACAAAATTTGCATGACATACGTGGTCTGCTTTCTGATTCATAAACATAATTCTTCTCCATTTTATGCAACTTTTTACAAATCATACAGTATGAAGACATGACTTCGACATCTACAACTTTACCTGTATCCACTGAAATTGCAGCAACACATCCATTTAAAGTTGTAAATCCTCGACGTTACGAAGTTACATTCTACGGAAACACCACATTCATTGCTGTTGGCTTTAGTTACTTCAGCGGCTGCATTTTTCGTCGACTCTTATGCTACTTCTGAAGCAACTTTCAAAAGCTTTTCTTCTTGATTTTTATGGCCAGATTTTGATATACATAGCAAATTTAATGTTGTACACAGTTTATATGCAGCAGAAAATCCTTTGCCTATCTGTCTCATTCCATAAACAAATCTAGCATTTATTTCTTATTAATGTACAATTTTATTTGATGATGCAAAACTTTTTATAAAATCACAAGATCTACATTTCAAATTTAGATGAGAACATAAGCCATACCTTGAATCTTCATCAATAAATAATGCATTTTTTAAGCATTTCGGACACGGAAGATCTTTAAAAATATCTAGAAATATATTCATGTCAAAAATTCTATTACCAGCAATGCTAGTATTTGAATCTAGTTGTTCTGAAAAGTCTGACATTCCTATTTTTGATGCATTAATAGTCTGTGTATTCTTTGCATTACACACGATGTTTTCACATTTTTTGAAAACCTATTACCTTTAAATTGTCTCTTTTTCATTCTTGTAATACTTTTTACCATTTTAGAAGAAAAAATGACACTACTCAGTAGAAAAATTTCGGAAATAATCGTCAATAAAAATCGCTAAAACTTGCAACAACACGACGCATAAACAATGTTTGCAAACAAACTGTAAAAGACGCTATGAACTTGTTGCCAAAAGTTTTTAGAAAACGTATGTATCCACATTCAAAATCTGTGTTTTAAAACGTTCTTTCTAATTAGTTTATAATTTATAATAAATAAAAAAACGAGTTTTGAAGCTCATATTAAAACGAAACTAAACGTAAACAATCACTTCACCTGACTTCCGGTGAGCAGAACGATACTTTCGGTTTCAAAATACTGATACTTAGTCATTTTAAAAAGGCAATAACTTGACTTCTAAATAAGATATAAACAAAATTCAAACAGATTTGGAAAGATAAAGAATCCGGATATTATATTATACCAAAATCTAAAAATCGATATTTTGGCCGAAAATCGGCTTTTAAAGGTATTTGGATACCTTAACAAACAAAAGGACCACTTAAAAAAAATGTGTGTGTGTGTTAACCGTTAAAATCATTTTATATCATCTTATGTGTTGAGAGTGCATTATTAATCTGTGTTAAGCTAAATTTACATAAAGCGATTGAATTTGCTAACAATTTTTCGCTGTACTGCAAAAGATTAAATTTAAGCAATAGCTACTAATAACTTTAATAAAATTAGATACTAAAAAAGAAATTTTCATATGATATATAGCAAACTATCTTTTATTTAAAAATCAAACCAATCATTCCACACATATATATATATATATATATATATATATATATTGTTATCGGGACGCATAATCTGTCATTCAACTGCAGATTTATAGCTTTATCTGGGCAAAAATCAACTAAATTGGACCATACGGTTTTAGCATTAATAAATCATTAACAGTATGAGTGGATTGGCCCTTTTCAAACTACTTTAAGCTCCTGGCGTCCCTTTACTGTTCTTTTTGATGGACCCTATCGTTTAATTCCCTCATAAAACCCATCAATCTGCTGTAAGAAAAAATGTGAATTTCATCAATCGGTGAAGCAGAAAAAAAGCGAAATTCGTCGATTGGCTAAAAAGAGGGGGGAGGGGCGGATATGACATTTGTTGCTTGGTTGTGGTGGTTGGGGTGGGGAATCAAGAAATTTTTCAATTGGCATGGGAAAAACATTGTGAATTCAATCAGTCACAAGATGAAACGGTAGGTAAGATTTGTCAATTGGTCACAGAAAAAAAAGTGAAATTTGATAAACTGGTCACAAGGAAAAAAAAATTATGAAATATTTCTGTCAATTAGAGGGGTACACATTGTAAATTTAGTCCTTCGGGTTGCAAAAAAAGATATCATGAAATTTGTCAACTGGTCATGTGAAAAAAGAATGGGAAAATTCATCCAGCGGTTGCATAAAAAAGTGCCTCTAAAAAAAAAAATTAAATTCCCGCTTGGTGGTCCTTCTGTTTTAAAGTCAACACTAATATATAACATGAAAATAAATATACAAGTGAAGTCAAACGATAATAAAACCATTATTTTTATACACAACTATTTTACTTTTTTAACTATATCAACCCCATCTAATCCGCAACTGTATAATCCGCAAACGCCTGTAATCCGCACACTGTTTAGATGAAAACAATGAAAATTTGGTTACCATTAACTTTGCGAGAGCATTTCAAAACGGCATCAATTTGAAGGACATTTAGTATTCCGTTTTTTCCCACCTAAATTTTTGCATTCAATAAAGGAAAACTTTATTTTTCAAATGGAAAAAAAAAGTAAAATATCAAATTTTTTTTTGTGGCCATCATTTAGACATTGATGGTGATATTGACTTTGGTGGCTTCAAAATCTACAGATCTTTTATGTTTGCAAAAAATTCACTAACTGTTGTGTATGATTTCTTGAATGGAGAAAAAATAATTGAATGTGTGTTCTCCCAAGATGAAGCTCCAGATACACAGAATTTCACAAATAATGACATTAAAAGTACTACTATGTTAAACTCTACTGAAAATCAGATTATCCTGACACACCCTCATGAGGAAAGTGAAAAAGTAACTCTTGACCAGGGTGTAGAAAGCGGTTATAAATATCTTAATTTTCTTCAAAAACAGAGTTTTGTTTCAGAAGAAAAAATAATGACTTTAAATAGACTCCAAGGAAAAATACTAGGCCAAAAGTCAAAAGTTCTCAAAAACAAGCACAATTGATGCTATGTTTTATAATTATAAAAACAGACAAAAGCAATTGCTAAAGAAAAATTTAAGTAATCTTTCCTCAAATGAAATACTTTTTTTCAATTAAAAAACCAATATGTTGCAATATCTTTCTTTTTTACCAATTAATTTATGCATTAGCAATTAATTTACAGGAGAAAGAAATGTAAACAGAGTTATGACCCATAATCCGCAGAATTCTATAATCTGCACAACCTTCGGTCCCAAGCTGTGTGGATTAGAGGGAGTTGACTGTATTATGAATTCAAAATTGATAAAATTTCTGCATTACATTAGCACAGCTATATGAACTGTAATAAACAACATCGAGCTGCAAAACATTAAAACAAAAAAAAGAGATAATACCACAAAATCTGTATGTGAATTCAGTAAATAAATCTCGACTTTCTTTACTTTTTTTCCTCCTTAATTTTGCATCTGAAAACCCTAGTTAATTTTTTTGTTGTGAATTTTAAAATCTGCTTTTAAACTTATATTATTACATCTCTGACTATTGTTTTATATTTAAAAAACCTAATGATAGCGGAGAAATTTAAAAGCATGCTATTTATACACCATTATGAATCTATTACTTATCTAAATCATCAATATGAGTAATGCAACAGAAAATACATGCAATGTTTAGGTGTTTGGCACACAGGAAGTGTATGTATATGTTGCTAAAAGTAATCCGTTACATATATTTTTAAAGAATAAAACAAAAATTAATTTAAAAGCAAAAGAATGCAGTATGATCTTGGCGTCTGTGAACAAATGCATCATCTTATAGTATAATTACAATAAATACTTTTGGAAGCATTAAGGGACAAAAACATAATGTAAAACAAGAAAACTGAGCATATCAGTAACAAAAACAATGATAAGGTCAATATTTGTATATTTAATTATGGGTTTAAACTGCATTATTTTTATATGCATTTTTTAAAAAGATTTTAACAAAAAGAAGTGTAAAGTGTATTTTAAATTTTTATGCAAATGTCTATGTGACAAAAATTTTACAAGTTTTCTTAAAATACAATGTAAATTACCCCCCTCCCCAACACCCTCCGAAAAAGAAAACTAAAAGCCGTTCGTAAAAGGAAAATTGTTTGAGAGGTTAAACCTTATTGATATATAAATAAATAATGTATGTATAAAAACTAACCTTAATGTAAAAAGTAACCTTATGTATAACTAGTTGGATGTGTCAATCCCAAAACTTTCTTCTATCTCATGTCTATATTTCATTTTAATTAGTTTTATTAGTATTTTTATTAGGATTATGCGTAACTTCATACACTATTCGATGGTACAATATTGAAAATTGCAGAAAAATCGCTATTACAGCGCCTGCTACCGGCGGAATTTTTCCAAATTGCGGGAGGACCTTCTTGCCATGGCCAAAAACATACAAAAAAAATTTGGTTCAATTCTATGCATAACTTCATACACTTTTCGATGGTACAATATTCAAAATGCACAAAAATCGCTATTACAGCGCCCCCTACCGACGTATTTTTCCAAACTCATGGAGGGCCTTCTTGCTATGGCCACAGACATAGAAAAAAATTTTGGTTAAATTCCTATGCGCAACTTCACACACTTTTCGATGGTACAATATTCAAAATGCACAAAAAATCGCACAAAAATCGATATTACAGCGCCCCCTACTGGCGGATTTTTTCCAAACACATGGAGGACCTTTTGGCCATAGCCAAAAACTTAAAAAAAAAATTGCTTCAATTCTATGCATAACTTCATATAATTTTTGGTGGTACAATGGCGACACACGGACAGACGGACCGACATTTTCTATAAACATGTTTTTGTGATCTCTGACACTTAAAACGTGTAAATCCGTCGAAAACCGGAAGTCGAAAAAAATTTCTATTACAATACTTTCTTCTATTGAGGTAGAAGAAAGTAAAAACTGCATTCAACAACTTCTACTATTACACCTAATACTCAGTCAACAATCATCTTTATAAATAAAACACTTTGTTACAATCTTTATTTCAGAAACCCAAGTACAGAATTTGAGTTCTGAGCCTTATTTAAGTGAAATGGTCTCGTTGTTTATGCGTTTTTTTTTTCTGCAAACGAATATTTCAAGGGCAGAAAACGAAAAAAATCTGCCTCGTTTTCTGCACAAAACGAAGCAGAATCAATAAAATGAAATAAAAAGAGTATTTACTTCTTTTGAAATATTTTATCAGTTACGACTACGAGGTTTCAGAAATAAACAATTCAATTGAAGTACTGCAGTATACTTACGCTGTAATTGAAGATTTAAAAACACTAATTTCACATAAGATTGCAAAGTTTACTAACCTTGATGTTGAATTACACCTCAGAGGAAAGATATGAGAAGTCTGTGAATTACAAACACGACAGTTGTTGGCATGGCGGCCATTTTACTGGAACTCTGACTCTGACTGAGGAAAGTTGAAGTTCTTTCGCGGAGGGAAATTTCTGCGCATGCGCGGAAGGGGAGTCTCGTACACATTTCGGCGCAAATATGGTGCCCAGCGGACGCCTTATTTATGTCTTCAATAGGATCTAACAGCTGTAGGGCCTCTAGGCTGCCCAAAGGACGTCTATTTATGTCTTCAATAGGATCTGATAGCTGTAGGAGCTCTAGGCTCCTTCTAGGCTGTCCGGAGGAAGTCTTTGGTTGTGTAGGCAACTGAGAAGAGGCTACTTCAGTCAACCGAAAAGACCCGTTCGCTAATGCTATTCCTATAGAAGAAATTTATAAAGATATCTTGGCTGCATTTCAATATTTTTAAATGTTTTTATTTTCATTGGATAGCTGAGATCGATCTGTATAAAGGCCGTTTTTTACATTTTCGATCTTGATTGCAGAAATTTTTATGGGGAGGCTATTATTTAATCAAGCGAAAAGACCCGTTCGCAGACAATTTGTTCTACTGGGCATCTAATCTAATCGTAAAGATAAAGATTTTAAAAAGCATTATTAATTTGGAATTAAAACAGATTTATAATCTTTGTCACTTTTGAAGTATAATACCCGATAGAACTTTTTAATTGCGCAAACTTCAAAAGGAAAAAGTCTCTTACACTCAAAAGAAATATGTCATCTGTACTCGGCAAGGGGGGGGGGGGGAGAAAGAAAATAATAGTAGGCTAATGTCATTGAAAATGAATAGATATATGCGGCGAATAAATATATTTGTATTTAAATTTTCTATAATATCTTTTTTTTTCTATAATTTATAAGGTCATTCTTACGGAATTAGTTTATTTCACAAATATTAAACATTTGTGTTATATAGTAAACTAAACTATAGATACAGTACAGTTTCATTATTAAATGGTATTACACTTGTTTAAAACTGAGAACCTCAAACTTTAAAGAAAGATTTCTTTTGAGTGTTTTACAAAAAATTTCAGCTAATTTACGAACATTTACAAATACTTTCCGTTGCACTGAAATCAGCATACACAAGATGTATGCTGATTTCTGCTTAGTGTATATGTTGTTTTTATTTTTTTCCTTTCTGAACGGCCATCGAATAAATTTTAAAGTTAATATAAACATTTTTGATTAAATAATAAGCATAAATTGTTGCAATTCAAATCAACAGTGAGTGATGCTAAGAGGCTTCTTCAGTCTCGCTAAGAGACCCGCTCGATAATGCTTATCCTATGGAAGAAATTTATAACGATATCTCGGTTGCATTTCAATATTTTTAAATGATTTTTTTTTTGCATTGAATAGATGAGATCGATCTGTATGCAGGCCGTTTTTTACATTTTCTATTTTGAATACTGATTTTTTTTAAGAGGATGCTTTCACTCTCGAAACCGGTTCCGAAAAGGGAAGTGTTCATAATGAAAATATCTGTAAACACAATTGAAAAAGCAAAAAACGGTCTTTGTGCCGATTGATCTCAGCTATCCAATGAAAAAAAAAAAAAACATTTAACAATATTGAAATGAAACCGAGAAGAGGCTACTTCATTCAACCGCAAAGACCCGTTCGCTAAATCTAATCCTAAGGAAGTTCATTAAGGAATTCACTAAGGTGTTGTTCATTCAAAATTCGGATATATGTTTAAAATATCGAATGCTATTTAGCTTAATTAATAATACTCATTAAGGTGATGGCTGTTCAAAATTTGAATATATATGATCCACTTTTTACCTTTTAAGTTGTTTTCATATCTTATAGCTACAAAAGTCCAAAGAAATCAGCTTTTTTCTTTAAAAATCGATATTTTCTGTTATTTTGTTTGATTAATAATACTCATTAAGGTAAAGGTTGTTTAAAATTGAAATATAATTTTAATCTTCAGCCGGCAGCACAGACAATCACCTCATCGAGTTCACTGATGAAATTCTAGGAAATTCTTGAATCGCATATTAAAACGCAATCGTTGCGCCAAGTCATATCTTGGTGTAAAACACCTGAAAACCCGATTTTAGCGGTTGACTCGTAGGTTTATCACTGCGTTTTCCTTCTCCATGTTTTCATACCTTTTGGTGCAGGAAAACACAATGCTAAACCTACGAGTCAGATGCTAAAATCAGATTTTCAGGTCTTTTCCACCAAGATAGGACTTGGCAGACCAACTTCGTTTTAATATGCGAGTCAAGATTTAACTAATCCTAGAATTTCATCCGTGAACTGGATGAGGTGATTGTCTGTGCTGCCGACTACCGGTCTAATAGTATGATAATCTAGTTGATCTAACATTCACCCCTCCTGTTATAGTGAGAAAAAACTCTAAAAACGCACTCAAATATACGTACATGTTTTAGATTTGTATAAGAAGATAATAATCACAGAAAAATGTTTTTTTTTTTTTAATTATAAATTGACTATAATCAAAGACTTAAAACATTTATCGGAAAGTTGATATTATCTGAAAATTTCACTTGTGTAGAAATGGAAATTTGTGCGTCAGAAAGATTAGCTTAGCCCAGCGCTTCCCAAACTTTTTCCTTCCACGTACACCTTTCTTAGGCTTTTCATTTCGGAGTACCTCCATTTCGCATAAAAACGCCCTCCCCCACCCCCCTCCACTCAACTAGATATTGCAAACATGCTTTTTTCATTAGTATTCTTCATACCACAACTATCATTGTCATTTCTAACATTTTTGTGACTTTATTAATCCTTTTTGTGATTTCTGCCATTAACAATATTAGGCACAGCAGGCCCTCCACGAAACCCCAGAGGTACGTGTACCCCAGGCTGGGAACCGCTGGGTTAGTCAATGGGTGAAAGTAATAAATTTGAGAACATATATTTTTTAAAAAATCATTTGCCAATTGGCGTCCTATATTTATTATATATAACGTCTTATCTACAACGTTCTGATTTCATTTATATTACTGACAGAAAATCCCAAAAGATTTTCAGGTCGGGACGAAAACAAAATTAAGGCAATATTAAATGTGGAACTACAATATTAAATTTGAATAATGTTATAATAGCATACAATATTTTATGTTTTTATAAAATTTTTTATTACTTTTGCACGTTTGCATACCTTAAAAAATATTCTAAATTAACTACTTTGAAGGGTGATGTATTAGCATATAATACTTTAGTAATAGGGAATAAAAAGAATGATATTTTTAACCCTTTGAACGCCAGCCCATTTGACCACAATAACTGAGCGAGCTAAGATAATAAAATTTGTTTCTCCTCTGCATCTCTGCTATACTTGTCATGACATCTTATATCACTGAATATCTATATATCACTATATATATCTACCGAGCGCCCCAAAAATTACTGATAAATTTTAAAATTCAATAACTTGCAAACGGTGACAGATATTAAAAAAATTCTTGAAGGAGTGTTATGTAACACGTCAGGAATTTTTATGGTGCACTTCGCAGTTTTAGTTATAAATAGCATCGATAGATGGCGCTACAAGCAATAACCGCTAAATCCCGGCTCGAGTTTTCGTCTTCTCTCTCCTTCCATGCTAAATAAGGAGATTAAAATGTATTGAATGCATCCCGAAGTACCAAAAATTGGGTCTAGACTGAGCACCTATTGGTCTCAGCGCCATCTATTTTCTGAAATTTCAACTAAAATGAAGAATCACTGTAAAAAAATCTCCTGAAATCATGCATAACCCTCCTGCAAGAAATTTTTTAATATCTGTAAGTTATTGAATTTTATAATCCATCACTCATTTTTGGGAGACCCGGTATATATAGGCTCTATGTATCACTGAAAGTATTAATATGCAGACAAATTATCCTTTTTTGTATCTTATAAACGTTAGCACAATATACGTATAATCAATAAAAAATATTTAAAAGTTCAAACTATATTTATATATTTAACAAGAAAGAAAAGTCATGCATCAAGCATAGATTACGAAATGCTTTGCAATACTTCCAGATTAATTTAACAATAACTTCGGTGTTTAATAAGGTTAATGACATACCCAAGTAAACAAGAAATAAATAACAAATCCAACCAATGACAAATCACAACACATAAAAAAACTTACACGTTCTTAATATTTAGACCAAGCTTAGAAATTAAAAATAGATGTTAGTTCATAAGCATTCTTTTTAAAGTGGAAAAATTAAAAATATTTTAGAAGAATAGAACTCCAAAATAGTGATATTTTGCTACAAAGCACGGTAAAAAGGTAAGATTTTACATTTAAAACGAAATTTTATTTTAAAATTATCGTATATTTATAGGGCATACAATGAAAGCAAACACAAGGGATAAGATTGTAATAAAATATTTTAGTTCTTTTTATCAGTAATGTAACTTAATTCACATGTAACTTTAATTGAGTTTTTCGTTAAAAGTTCAATTAATGTTACAAACTATGAATTAAATAAATATTGTCAATAAAGTATTTTATTCCAATCTTTACCACAATTGTATTTATTTTCATTGCATGCTCCAAAAGATGTGATTCTTTTAAAATGCCCATAAAATAGCATGAAAAAAGAATTCACTGCATAAAAATTGAAATTCACGCCTGTGAAAGAGTGACTATTCACTCCTACCAGGGGCGAAAAAACGCACTCTTTTAGCAAGAGTGAATAGTCACTCTTTCAAAAGAGTGATTATCCACCCCTGTTTCGAGTGACTATTCACTTCCCAGGAATGGGTATTCACTATTTCAGAGAGTCAAAAATTCCACTTTTGCTCAGAGTGAATAGTCGCTCTAAAGAGGTTGGGCATATTTTGACTCTGTGATAGAGTGGATATTCACTCATCCGGAGTGAATAGTCACTCATTTTTATTTAGAGTGTATATATTTTAAAAAGTATAATTGGAATTAGAATAGAATTGCTACTGGATGATAAATATTTCCTAATTGCTGTGTCTAAAATCAACTCAAAATACCAACTTTGACATCTTTTTCAGAATAATATTTTGTCTTGATAAGAAAAAGAGAAAAAGTATTCGATTTTTTAATATTTGAATAAGAATATCGGTAAATTTCGTGCATTTAAAAATCTGTTGGAAAAAAATGTATTTTGACTTCAGAACAACTTTCTCATCAGAAGGTACAGTTGGAAACCATCTTCATTTCCTGTTTGCTAATCACTTTTTTCCGGACGGGATATCTAATCCCCCCACTATAATTATATTTTTTATTTTATTATATTTTCCACTTTTATATTTTCCTGGAGGCTAAGGGTGTCTATACTTGGGGAACGAGCAAATTGATAATACAATATTATACTATGAACATTATGCATCCGAGAGAAGAAGTGCGCGGCCTTTTTTAATAAAATCTCTTTCGGTATCTGATTTTTTTCAAATTTTTGAATACAAAAACGATTGACTGATTAAATGAAACCGATTTAAGTTAAAATAAGCCACTGTTATAATATATTTACATTAATTTTATACAAAGATATATCTAATCGCCTTGGCGAAATTTTGGCGACATTAAACAGGTGTAGATAGAGCTGCAAACCTATTTACGAAAACGCCCCCATCACTTCCGCTAAGTTCTAAATAATTACTTGAAGACTGTGATTTTAAATCTGCAATATATATTTTATTTTTGAAACTATTTAAAATAGAGAAACAATCTTTGTGGATTCGAACTTTTCGAGAAATTTTACCCTAAACACATGCTAAACATGACAATAAAATATTTCAATCAAAGAAATGTAAAATAAAATAAGTGGAAATGTGATTATAGTGCTGAGGTTGCAAAAAAAAAAGTAATTCTCAATAACATGAATCTTTTTGATGGCTATACCGAGCCATTTTAAACAGAAACATAAGTATGTGCAGGGGGGGGAAGGGGGAAGGCTCTAAACCTTTGAAAAAAGTAAGAATTTTTAAAAAGCACTAAGAAAATATAAATGTTAAAAGGTTGTTTGCGGATTGAATTGATATTGCATAATTGTAATTTCGTTGCATGATAATTTTATTTAGAAGTACTCTCTAGTTTCTCAGTATTGCATTAAAAGTGTAAAATGCAGTGTTATTGTCACGTGAAACAAGTTTTCACTCTCTAACATTGCTTACTATAAAACCAGTGTAACAACCTTATTACGGATGAGAACTCACCCTCCCTCCACCACCAACCGTTGCGCCTATAGACTTCACAAAATTAATACTTTTGGAAATATATGTATGCATATTGAATTATAGTGTTTTTGAATTTAATATATTAAATTATATATTACATTGCAAAATAAATCAGACTCTGAGAATGATTTTTTTAAAGGTAGGGGGGGGGGGAGAAGAAAGCAATAGTGGAAGATAATGAATAGTTATGACAATATAGTACATAATTGCACACACACACACACATTAATGCTGAAAACTTCTTCAAATTTTAATTTTAATGTGCTGTAATGTTTTCGAATTTGATTTAAAAATAATAAGTTGGTTTTGCGATTTTAGAATGAGCAGTGAAAAATACTTGTAAATATCTCACATTAGAATCAAATTAAGTTTACAAATATATTAATTAGAAAATAATCAAGATTTATAAATTTTTCCTTCATGAATGCTATTTGTATTATTCTTTTGAAAATTTAGAATATTTTTGCAATACATGTTACTTAAAATATTTTCTTATTGGCTCATTGTACACTAGAAAAACAGATCGATGCAACGCACTATAGGCACCCGGTTAGGAGAACGAAAGTGTGTGTGTGTGGGTGGAGGGGGGAAGGGCACTGTCCCTCAATAATACATTTTGAAATTTAATTACCTAAATTTTCTTTTCTCTGAAGATTTTGAAAAAGAATATCAGAATGTATTTTTATTAGTCAACTTTAATTAAACGCTTAGAAATAGAGGAAGTAATAATTTTTTGGAAGATGTGTGTGTGTGTGCTGGGAGGAGGGGAAGGTCGCTTGAATTCCCCGCGCGGTAGTCATTTTTTAGATCTATTTTACATTTTACATTGATTTGTTTTAAATATATCTTAAAGTATCCCGGTTCAAGGGGAAGGGGAAGTCCCTCTTAACGCAAATAAACATTACTGTTCATTTTTTTTTCTTTGATCCTATTTTTCCCCTTTCCTCTTTTTAATCATAGTAGAAATGTATTTTTGAATATTTGATCTTTTTTATTTGTTAATTTTGTAAGTTGTTTTTATATTGATATATTTTTTAAATTGTCCTGCACAGAAATTTTGAAGATTAGAAAGAGTTTTGCATTACTTTAAAAGACCATTTCTGAATGAAAAAAAATGACTGTGCTTAAGAAAATAATGAAATGTTATAGGTAATGCTAAATTGCAACAATGTTTTTTTTTTCTTTTTTTCTTTCAATTCAAAATACTTAAATACCCAATTACTTTCTAAAGTCAAAATTTCCTGGAAAACGACATATGTTTATCTAATTTAAATAATGTGCATTCGTGCTAGATTGTAAATAACCAATTATATTTAATTTTTGTAAAGAAAACGAAAATAAAAAAATACTGCTTGGAAAAGACTTTTTTAAACGCAATCATAAAACCATTTTATATCGCCGAAATGAGTATTATATCGCCAGATGTGGCAATTAAATTTCCCCAAGTAAATGAGAAGGCACTTTCAAGCTTTCTTTTACTACCTTCTTAAACCTTCCCCAAGTATAGGAAAAAATTGTTAAACTCTGACCTCTGCCTAGTGAATCTAAATTATGTTGTTATTCATCATATTTGGTATATTTATTATTATTTCAGTGAAATTCTCTTAATTATAATAAACTTTTAATTATATTGATAGATTTTGAAGAATTCCCACTGGCAGTGTTATTTTTGTCAGTTCTGTAAAAACAGAAATTGTATAATTCGAAGATTTCCTCCAGATAACTACACTTATGATGGTGAAGAAAACTTGAAGTTTATACTCCAGAGCAATCAACAGGTATTTTTTGAATTGCTATTTAAAATAGACTTCAGATTGATTGTTAAAATAATGTTATTATCCATTTTATTTAAATAGTTATTTAGAGATAACTGAGGAATGATATGAAAGATTTTTTTGTCTTCATTTAAGCCTAAATTATAAGTATAGTAAAATCATACTGATTGCGCTATTATACTTGAAAATCTACCTAGTTGAGTACTAGAGATGAGACCAGCTCAGCCCGAGCCCGGGCCCGACACGGGCTCGGTCTCTATTTTTATTCTAGCCTTCGGGCTCGGTCTCGTTCTTTCTGAAACCGGAAAACTTTATTTATTTATGTATAGAAAAGAATAATGTAGAAAAGAAGAAATGTTATATTGCCAGATGTGGCAATTAAGTTTCGCCATGTAAGCGAGAAGGCACTGTCAAGCTTTCTTTTACTATCTTCTTAAACCTTCCTCAAGTATAGTGTTATTTTGTGGGATGATCTTTTATTTTGTAAATTACAAGCTTAGGAAATATCTTTGGTCTTTTACCGTGTCAATCTTTGTGACTGGGATAATCCTCCATTGAGGCAACTTTTTTACGCTGTTAGGTGATTTCGGTTTTTTAATTGACTCAAGTAGGACCTTAACACGAATTGTTCAATTTTAATAGAATAAAATATGTTTGAAATGTTTTTTCCTACTTTTTATCCGATTTTCTCACTTCCCCAAAAATGAAGTATTAAAAAGCAGTTTACGCAATGGCACTGCAGAAAAAAAAATATTTCTTTATGATTATTATAAGTTATAAAATATGAATGTACTGCGTAGCAAAAAAATAATAGAATATGCAGATTATTCATTTTTTAATTATTTTTTATACTTCTATCCATTTTTGACACTTTCCACATTTTGCTCAGATGGAAAAATTACTACTTTCCAATATTATTGAAAAGTGAAACAGCACCGAAAACTGGCGATATGAAGCAATTAAAATAATAAAACTTTGTAAAAAATCACCATAAAATTAAAACAAAACACAGGACGCGTTTCGAGATAAAAACATAACAGCTCGTCATCAGCTAAGCATACACGTGTCCGTAAACGAACAAGTTCAAAAATGAACTGAAGATAAAGAATGTTGCGAAGAATGCGACAGATGGCGCTACCTGATAGAGGGATATGCAAAAGGGAAATGTGTTGAAAAAAGATAGAAGAGAAAATGAAATGGAAAAAATGGAAATAAAAGAAAAAATAAAAATAACAGAAGTAAATTAAAAATATAAATAAAAATAATAAATAAAGAACTATAAAAGAACAAGAAAAAAATCCAAATTATTATTATTATTATTATTATTATTATTATTATTTTTTTTTTTTTTTTTTTTTTTTTTTTACAAAATAAAAAGAAAAGAAACAAGAGAAAAGGGAAAGGAATTACAAAATTAATTTCCACGCTGGAGATAGGAAAGGAGATGATGGGAGATCATTGACAAGATTAGCAGAATTTTTAGAAATAAAATATGCTTCATGAAAATCCAAGTGAGAGGGAGAGGCAGGGGAAGAAATAATTTTGGCCATGGAGAAATTGAAACAATGACTGGAAGACCAACAGTGAGAAGCAATCGAAGATTTAGAGATTTCTTGATTTGCAATATATCTCTGATGCTCGCCTAATCTGAATTTTAAAGCTCTCTTTGTTTGACCAATATAACCTAAATTGCAAGAGCAAGGAATGAAATAAACACCCCACCGGTTCTCAGTAGGAACAGGATCTTTTAGAGAAGAGAATTTAATTTTATTCATAGGTTTGAAGATAACTTTAAAGTTAAAACGAGAAAGTATTTTAGCAATTTTGAAACAGAATTTTAGCAATTTTGAATTTTTGTTTCAAAATTGCTAAAATACTTTCTCGTTTTAACTTTAAAGTTATCTTCAAACCTATGAATAAAATTAAATTCTCTTCTCTAAAAGATCCTGTTCCTACTGAGAACCGGTGGGGTGTTTATTTCATTCCTTGCTCTTGCAATTTAGGTTATACTGGTCAAACAAAGAGAGCTTTAAAATTCAGATTAGGCGAGCATCAGAGATATATTGCAAATCAAGAAATCTCTAAATCTTCGATTGCTTCTCACTGTTGGTCTTCCAGTCATTGTTTCAATTTCTCCATGGCCAAAATTATTTCTTCCCCTGCCTCTCCCTCTCACTTGGATTTTCATGAAGCATATTTTATTTCTAAAAATTCTGCTAATCTTGTCAATGATCTCCCATCATCTCCTTTCCTATCTCCAGCGTGGAAATTAATTTTGTAATTCCTTTCCCTTTTCTCTTGTTTCTTTTCTTTTTATTTTGTAAAAAAAAAAAAAAAAAAAAAAAATAATAATAATTTGGATTTTTTTCTTGTTCTTTTATAGTTCTTTATTTATTATTTTTATTTATATTTTTAATTTACTTCTTTTATTTTTATTTTTTCTTTTATTTCCATTTTTACCATTTCATTTTCTCTTCTATCTTTTTTCAACACATTTCCCTTTTGCATATCCCTCTATCAGGTAGCGCCATCTGTCGCATTCTTCGCAACATTCTTTATCTTCAGTTCATTTTTGAACTTGTTCGTTTACGGACACGTGTATGCTTAGCTGATGACGAGCTGTTATGTTTTTAGCTCGAAACGCGTCCTGTGTTTTGTTTTAATTTTATGGTGATTTTTTACAAAGTTTTATTATTTTAATTGTTGAAAAGTGTTTATGTCTTCGATTTATCTCATCTGTCCGTGCTCCAGCTGTAGTAAATATATTCGGATTGCCATGAAATTTCTATATGTTATTTATGTCTAATATAGAATGTTCGGTATTTAAAGGTATTTCGGTCATTTATAGCTATTTTAAGAGGACTACAAACAATTTTATTACAGTACAGTTTACTGAGAGAAAAATATTTGCCGTGCATTTTACAAATGTCGCGATATTTCAAACATAATGAGAATAATATACACCATTGGAATGGACTGCAACGAATTTTTCAGGAGTATAGAACTAATAGCATTTATAGTTCGTTTACAGTGACGCACAAAGTGAATAAAAATTACATTATGATCGCTAGGGAAAAAAGATTTGCAGTTTATTTTAATGGTGTTATGATACTTCAAATATAATAAAACCACTGAAATGCACTGCATGTTTTCTGTAGATTATAGAGTACATACCATTTATCTTTCAGACACATTGAAGATTTCACAGTTAAAGGGCTGACTGATATCTATAATTTCTGGAAGTACGTTTTCCTCTGTTGTATACATTTTTAAACTAATTTAATTTTGAGTGTAATAAGCAGTGCGTATAAATTCTATAGATTGTATGCAAGGATACACCAATGACTTAGCACACATTACTGGATATGGAGAGAAATTGCGGGACTGGATATTCACTAAATTATGCGTTTGGAGTCTCGGGTTACATACTCCAAAAAAAAGTACCACTCCAGTTACAAAGCCTTTTTCAAAATTTGGCATGAACATTAAGGTGCAGTGAAAAAACGAAAATCTGAAAATTAAAGCAGAATACCGCGCAAAAGTTGAGTATGGTCCTCAGTAATAAAACTGCACAGTTTTTCAAAATCAAATTTCATCTTCCGGTGCCCCCGGGCCCCACTTTTTTTGCGAAAATCGTAAAAAATGTCTTGTACATCTTATAAATCAAAATGAACATAAAGTTGGAAAATAAAAAAATCATACCGTGTGAAAGTTGTGTATGGCACGTAGTAATGAGTCTGCAGAGTTTTTTTTAAATCAAGTTTTATCTTCAAGGGGCCCCGGTCCCCCCCCCCT
Source organism: Maratus speciosus (assembly GCA_963932465.1). Lineage (NCBI taxonomy): Eukaryota > Metazoa > Arthropoda > Arachnida > Araneae > Salticidae > Maratus > Maratus speciosus. The sequence goes on along the minus strand of OZ010796.1, from coordinate 181,923,498 downwards.
TTTTTTGCGAATGTCGTAAAAAATGTCTTGTACATCTTATAAATCAAAATAAACATAAAGTTGGAAAATAAAAATTTCATACCGCGTCAATGTTGTGAATATCACGTAGTAATGAGCCTGCAGAGTTTTTTATCAAATATATCTGTGAAGAGTACACAAACAATTAAAGTTTAAGAATGAAAGACAAACATTTAAATCTGTTAAAAGTGATAAAAAAAATAAAATTCAATTAAATCAGTTCGTGCTCTTCAAAACAAAAATCTAAATATTCGAAATGTTTCGACTTGGTGATAAGTCTAACTAGACCAACAATAATTTTGGTATTGTTGGAGTTTTCTAAAATTAAAATCTTACTTTAAATCTGAAAATAAGACATTATGGCTCTAGATTGTTGCATACAAATGAGCTGTCATTGCAACATTTGCTTTAGTATCTAGACGGATGAATCAAGCGCCATACAGTTATAGTGGGTCAATTGGGAAAATATTGGAGAAGGGTGAATCCCTTCCCATCGTTTCTTTCCAAACTATCGACATTAATTATAATCTTGAAACAGTTATAAACCAGTTTCAGCCACGTGACCAGATGCCCACCAAACAATCAAAATCACCGATCTTATAGCGCTTAACCAATGAAAGTAGAGAACAAAGGATAAATTGGAAGACAAACGAACAACATTCACGAGGTTGTCAAGTTCATTGATAGGGTGTAACGTCAATTGAAACTAATTTGTTTACTATCTCAGTACCGATCAAAAATACGTGAAGGAAATTATCTCATTTATTAAGAAAAGAGGTTGTTTGGAAGACCTTACGCATAAATTCCATAGTAGACTTTCAGGCGAGTTACCACTGCCAATAGAATTTTGAGACTCTATGCTCTATTAGACTCTCATACTCTATTTTAGCAACCCATGATCTAACGTCAAATCTGAAGATATTGACGGAGTTTGAGGTCAATGTGTACGCATGTGCATGGTTTGCAATTAAGTGCAAGCCATCCTACAAAGACGGTGCAATCCATCTTTTGGAAATTGTTTATATTTTCTGGGATATGCCCCGGGCAGTTAAAGGTAACATTGACCCAGTATGCATGTAAAGGTAACATGAATCTAGCGCAATGCCTTTTTACTCATCCGGAAAACCTGCTGATTGCCATGGTAACTGATGATCGGAAACACATCCACAAGCTAGGATTTCGTAGAATCATTAAAGCGCGAAGTGCAAACACTAGTGGAGAAGTCAGGCAGTTCCAATTTCCTGCAATCAACTTTAGCGCAGCGGATTACATTGATTTGATTCAGTGGGATAAAGTAGAAGTTATGGAACCACCTATTTTGACTAATCTTTCATACGATGATTTAAAGATGCACATTGGCAAATCGTTGGGTGATCGTGAAGATATCATTTCGTTTGCTGAGTTTCCATTACACACTCAAAGTGTAGAAAGGAGTGCCAAAGTGTTCACTGAAGCTGCTGTTATAGTTGGCGGTGCAAGCAACAGGGATGGGTTCATAAGATCTCGATTGCAACAAAGAGCCATTATGCGACATTTTGAGACTACCAGATTTTATGGTTACAAAACTCCAACAGAACCAACAATAAACACCAAGCCGAAATATTTCGAATATTTACATTTTTGTTTTGAAGAGCACGAACTGATTTAATTGCACTTTAATTTTATTAGCACTTTTAACAGATTTAAATGTTTGTTTTTCATTCATGAACTTTAATTGTTTGTGTACTCTTCACAGATTAAATTTCTGTATTGCACTCTTGCTTCTTGTGTGATGCATTCTAATATACATGTACAACAGATAAAAAAGAATTTACGGCAATTTAAAAAAAAATCGAATGACTGGAAGATATTATGTGAATTCGAAAAAACAGTGCAGGCATATTACTACGTATCATACGAAACTTTTCCGCGTTATGATACTTTTATTTTCCAACTTTATGTTTATTTCGATTTATAAGTTTTACAAGGCATTTTTGACGAATTTCGCAAAAATTGGGGGGCCCGGGGGCACCGGAAGATAAAATTTGATTTTGAAAAAACTGTGCAGTTTTATTACTGAGGACCATACACAACTTTTTTGCGGAATTACGTTTTAATTTTACGATTTTCCTATTTTTTCACTCCTCCCTAATGAATATTTTTGAATTAATTTAAGTTTTCTATTGATAATGAAAGAATACTTAATGTGCTGTGTGCATACGTTTTTTTATTATTACTTTATATTTTTTTGATTCTTAGAACACAGTATGCGAGATCTCACCTCAGTGTCATGTCACACACCCAATGTTACAAAAAAAAAAATGTTTGATTACTTATTTAATTGAAAACAAAATAGTTAAATAATTATTATTCTAGCTACTACTATCTAAAGATAAAAGTAGCTTAACATTGTTAATTACTTTCTCTGTATTTTTGTTTGTTTTCTGAGTACAGAATGAAGTGTAACACAATACATTCTCACCTCCATAAACCAAACATTAAGTTGCATTTTCATGTTAAAAATGGCAAAATTCTCTCCAGATTTTGTTTCCCATGATGCTAAAGTTAGCTAGTATGTTCGTTAATTTATGTTAAATTATGTAGTTAAATTATAAGTCAGAAAATTGTTTTTATTGTCAGGTATTAAATTTTGTTTTAAAAAAGCAACCATGGTTATTGCAGATTCTCACATCCGTGAACTGAAAATTCAAGGTGAATCAACTTAAGACATTTGCTTATATATTGTTTATATATATCAACAGATGTTGATTTAAAGAACAAAGGAAAAAAATTAATATGTAGGTTAATATTTAGAGAATTTTCCTCACCTCCGTGAATCTCTTAATTTTGAAAATGTATATTCCAGAGATAAAAAGCCCAGTAGCGTAGTGGTCAGCACACCTGTCGAGCACTACAGGTCGCAAGTTCTGTTCACGGCTGGGCAAGGTTCACTAAACCTTTCGTCCCTTCGGGTTCGATAAAATGAGTACCAAGCTTGCTTGGGAGCTAAATACCGAGGGTCTCGCGTTAGGTTGACCACCCGACCGGGGCGCATGCTGCATAGCACCTCGGGGCCCAGGGTCAAGTAAAAAGAGTTGGGCGCTGTAGGCCCTGATCTTTCATGGATCGTACAGCCACAGGTTTAGTTTTTTATTTCAAAGAAAAATGCTTAAGGTTGTTCTCAACTGTTCTGCTCAAACAAGCGTAAAACGTTTTGACGCATTTACAAATTCATGTTTTAACGGAAAGTTATAAAATTGGAAAGCCTCACCATAGAAGCGATTTGAAATCGAACTGTTTTTTTTTTCATTTTTTGATCAATCAATTACATATTAAATTATAAGCGATTTTGATAACGTGACACGGTATTATTCTCCCATAACTAACTGGATTTTCTTCTTTCGTTCCGAAGTTCGGTTCAAAATGCCAACTTTGACAGTATTTTTTGAAAGATCTATTGTGTTTACAAGAAAACGGAAAAAAAATTCGATGACATAGTTTCTGAATAACAACACCTTCCAGTTTCATACGTTTAAAAACAAAAATTAATTAACACTTATGTCAGAAAGTTGACCCTTCGGATTTGTGAAAAGCCTTAACAAATATTTACAATGGCTGTTTATCAAAAAAGATTGTTTCAAAGTTTTAAAAGAGAAGAATTGAATAATATATAAAAGGTATGTGATGAAAAGAAGCTCCAGATGGAAGAAGTTTTTGTGTTTTTTATATTATTTCCAAATAAATTCTTTATATATTCTTATATAGAATTGCTCCTTAGTTATATATCTAATCGAATAAATAGTTTGTCATGCTTTGTCTCACTACACAAACGACACTGTAGCATAAAGTTCACTCCCGTGAATAATTTTAATAATAAAATTGTGTTTCTGAAAAAAAATAAATATAATGTATTTGGGTCATTGCTTATTTTTACTTGCAGTAAGTGATAAGTTTCTAAAAATGATAACATTTGTCTTGAAAAATAAAATGTTTTAAGGGAAAAATTTGTGTTGAAAATCTGCACTTTTGGGTGAATGACCCGTTTCGGTTGCTTATTTAGATATATCTTTTCATTCTTGGAAAAAATGAAATTTCTTAACAACTGTAAACATCTTAAGAACCACTCTGTTACACTCTTGGAAAGTGTTTCATAATCTATACCTGATGCATTATTTTTGTTCTTTTTAAGATTTTTCTTCGTGCTTATTTCCATTATCTTGAAAAAAGTACTTCACGATTTTTTAATACTCTACTCAATCTTCAATTCAGACTTGTTTTCTGGAAGGTATTTTGAAGGTTCGGGTTGTGTTTGGGAGGGAGGGGACGTTATCATGGCACCGGCAAGGGAGGACAATTGCCCCGCCTGAATTTTGAAATTTAATTCTGTAAATTTTGATGCTGAAAAAAATAAATAAAATGTACTTATCCCCAAGTGGCATGATTAATAACGCACTAACAGAAGAAAGACACAAAAATTTTTTGTCACATGGATTTGACCCGTTGAACCTCCCATGCAACAAAAGTTTTTAATTGTTTTTATTTTGTGTTTATATGTTGGAAAATTATCTTCTCTGACGAAAAAGTGATGCATAAAGAGATTGATATTTTTCCTTTGTTAAATTTCTGTGTTCAGTATTGCGAACTAGCACTACATCTGTTTCAATATCTTCCACTTCGCTGTATTTCGCCGGCGCACAGTGGGACGTTTTGACTATCTAGGTGGACAAAATTATTTCGTTGAAGTTTAATTAGTTTTTGCTGTTTTTTTAATGCATCACTAATCAAGCAGGACGGTCGTTCTGCCAAGCCAAGCTGAAAAAAAAAATGCTAACCCCGCCAAACAAACAAACGCCAAGAATAAGGCAAGACACCGTAACTGCTTATTATACTGATGACAACTTCTCCATGTTAAATGAACGAAATATGCCAGCGTAAAATTTCCCATATCAAAAGAAGCAATCATCGCAGAAAAATAAAACCAACACTAGAAGGACCTAATAAAGAAGATCTTCAATTTGAGATCAAATGCATCCTCATAAATTAATTATAAAAAGAGATATAGATTTTTTAAAATAACGTCGAGATACTGAAAATGTCAGATTTATTTTCTTCGTCACAACTTATGTTTAAATCGTGGTAGAGACTTAAATAATGGACAGAAAAAAGTAAGGATTAAATTTTTGGATAGATATTTACTCAATCTACGTGCTTTTATAAAATTCAGCTTTAAAAACATTAATTTTCTATTCATAATTAGCGAAAAACTGTTAATTAGTTTTAAAGTTTACAAATTATGCCAAATAGCGATAAACCCGCCAAAATATTTTAGAAATCTTATACTTTTCTTTTATATTATCCTTTTGCATTGATTTCATCGAAGATAACTATGGCTGAGATTCAGATAGATTTTTCGCTGTTAGCGAAATGAGTTTGACCAATCAGGAGCCTGCATGTTTGAGAATATTTGCTGTTTGTGGATCCCGGCCTATGTCATGAAAGTTTTGAGTCATTTTTTTTTAGTGCCGTGGATGAAGTGCAATGTTTGTAGAAATGTAGGCTAGGATCCAGATAGATTTTTCGCTGTTAGCGAAACGAGAATCGCCAATCAATAGCCTGCATTTCTGCAAACAGCGAAAAGTTCACAAAAATGCTGGCTTCTGATTGATGAATCTCGTTTCTCTGACAGCCAAAAATCTATCTAGATTGCGCACAATGGAGGATATTCCAAATATGGGTTCGAGGCTGAAAAAGTCACGTGATACCGGTAATTTATCCAAGGAACTTCTATCTGATAAGAAGGGAAGATACTACTACTTTGCCTCATGAACCGTTTCGGAACCGAATTGCGGGGATTTACATTACACGTCTACGGAGCCTTCCCTTCTTTACGATAGAAGTTTTTACCTTGACCACGTGATCAAAATGTAGATGGAATATCCTCCATTATGTTGAACACAATTTTGCATTTCCACATCCAGGTAGGGTATTAATTGTCATAACAACAATACATATTCGAAACTATTTAAGGCACTGATTCAGAACTCCTTTGCTATACCTTTCAATATTAAAGAAGTTGTTGTTTCCATAGTAACAGCACTTTTCTGTATTGCTTTCTCTAAAACACAAATATAGAAATTTAACAAAGAGCGCTCAGAATCAACACCATAACAGAGAGCCTTCATACATAAGAGTGATGATATATGCACAGGAAGCATGCTCATTTCAAGTTTTTGCCGAAAGTATGGCTACAGCGTCTAGAATACCTTGTGTGGAAATATGCTATCCAAACAACGCTAAAAATTTGTATCCCTTAAATGTGCGACGATACTGCTAAAATCCCAAGTATCGATCACAGCGACATCTGTGGGATTATTTATTACATTGTATAGACTAGCAATATCTTGCAGTTTGAGAAAATATCCTGCAGATGTCGCTGTGATCTGTATATTTCAGCAGCATCATTGCACAGTTAAGGGATACAATATTTTAGCACTTTTTAAAGTATTACAGGGATAACCAATTTCCACACCATATATACAGCGCCTAGAAGATACAGTGTGGAAAACGGCTACAAAATAGTGCTAAAAAATTGAATCCCATAAATGTACAACGATGCTGAATAACAAGATGTCGATAGTAGCGGCATCGTAGTGATTTAAAAACGATAGTCATTCTAAAAGAGACTCTTTAACCTATTTCACGTCATTCCTTAACTAAATTAGCTTATAACAGACCAAAATATCTTATATTTATAGTTTCCGATATTTAACATTCTATAATTTTTGAAAACTCAGTGTTTATATTGAAAAGAGTTACGAGATGGCGCTCGTATCAGCATATTGCCGCTCAGCATTGTTGGAGATTTATGGGATAAAAGTTTTTAGCACTTTTTAAAGCATTATAGGAATAGCCGTTTTCCACCCACTGTATCTTCTAGGCGCTGTACTATAGCTCCGTTATAGGCCTAGATTATATGTTGTAGAAATCGACTATCCCAGCAATACTTAAAAAAGCGCGGAAATAGTGAATCCCTTAAATGTACAACGATGTTGAATTCCAAACAGTCATTTACAGCGACATCTGCAGGATATTTTTTAAAGAAGAAAGAGACACGTGTAATGCACCGCTATAGCGTCTAGAATACATACTGTGGAATTTTGCTATCCAAGCAGCGCTAAAAAGTTGTATCCCTTAAATGTGCACTGACGCTGAAATCCAGGGAGCTGATCGCAGCGACATCTGTGATAAACTTTCAAAGTAAACATCGTATTATTACAGCGGGCTGGACGCCAAGCACATAGGTCAGATGTATGTTAATAAAATGTAAAAAAAAAAACGCTACAGCGTCTAGACCAAATTATAGCGCCTAGAATATACAGTGTGGAAATTGGCTATTCCTGTAATACTTAAAAAAGTGGTAAAATATTGTATCCTTAAATGTGCAACGATGCTGCTGAAATATACAAATCGCAGCGACATCTGCAGGATATTTTCTATAACTGAAAGATATTGCTAGTCTATACAATGTAATACGAAAATCCCGCAGATTTCGCTGCGATCGACACTTGGAATTTTAGCATTATCGTCGATCATTTACGGGATACAAATTTTTAGCGTTAGTTAATAAAATATTTCCACACTAGGTATTCTAGACGCTGTTACCAAATCGTCATGAAGTTTTAGGAAATATCCTGCAGATATCGCTGTGATCGACTCATTGGATTTCAGCATCATTTGAAATTTAAGAGATCTAATATATTAGCACTTTTTAAAGTATTACTGGGATAACCGATTTCCACACTATATATTCTAGGCGCCGTAGCACCGCGGTAGCCTGTCTTTTTCGTTTACCTCGGAGTAGATATAGATGAAGTCATTTGTAGCTGTTCCTAAACTGTGGCCAACAACATATAAGGCCAGTTCATAACGTCACACGGAGTTGATTATCTGTACACGGCAATGGACACAAAAAAAAATCGGCTCGCAGCTTTGTACTAATCATCGTGTAAAGATGATCCAACTCTGAGACTAACGAAAAAGACAGGCTACCGCGGTGGGTCCGATTCTTCTTTTTTTGCAGACCGCTGGAGTCACGTGATGCTCGAATGCACCAAAGAAGGTGCGTGAAAAGAGCATCACGTGACTCCAGCGGTTTGTAAAAAAAGAAGAATCTGACCCACCGCGGTAGCCTGTCTTTTTCGTTAGCCTCGATCCAACTGCGTGTGACTTTAAAACATCATGAACTGGCCTATTATGTCATTGGTCGCGCTAACACCCTCCCTCCTGCGTCCACCGTATATAGCGGCATCTTGTACTGGAGACTGCTAAATGGGCTGCTATCGGTCAAAATCAAGAGAGAAAGGAGCAGAAGAGAGGGAAATAACTCTTTTTTTTGGTAACTAGTTTTTCACACGGGAAGATTGACATGTCTGTTCCTCTCCGTTCATAACTTCATGGTGGTGAAATACGCCAAAGCATCCTAAATATCTGAGAAAGTCTTGACTCGCGTCACGAAAACATCACACAAAGCAGGCAAAGCAAAGAAACAAAATCATTCATCGGCTCGTGAATATGAACGAGCCAATGAATGATTTTTCTTCTTTGTTTTGCCTGCTTTGTGTGACGTTTTTCTGACACGTGTCAAGGCTTTCTCCAGTGTTGAATAGGCCGGGATCAAGATAGATATTTCGCCATTAGCGGGATGGGATTGATCAATCAGACGTCTGCATTTTTCCGAACTTTTTGATGTTTGCAGTAAACACCGAAAAGCCTGCAAGGATAAAGGCTACTGATTGGTCAATGTAATTTTACTAACAGAGAAAAATTTATCTGGATCCCAGATATTAACTTTGGTTGGTTAAAACAATTTTGAATAAAATCAAATCAGGAAGCCAATGTTTGTTAACTTTTCTGGTTAGTTTAATTGAAATCTTGCTCGTCTATTACTGAAAACTGAGTTACCGTACTTTGAACAAAAAAATGAATATGAGTACACGACTTGTGCATATATCACCACTCTAACACAGTGTTGCCAGATGGGCTACTTTTTTTTAACTCAGATACTTGATTGGCACCACTTTTTTGAAATTGTTAAATGTGCCTTATTTAATGACATATTAATTAAGGCGAAAACAATGGGAATTTTACCGTTTATAATAAGTGCTGGCAATCAAGAAATCTGAATTAAAAAAAAGTAGCCCACTGGCAACACTGCTCTAGCATATAAATGTTCTGTGTTATGACCATTATTCTAAGTGCAGTTGGTTAAATTTGAGTATCTGGGCATTAGAGAAAGCAATAGTGGCCCACTGTGGCTGAGTGGATAAGACACAATGCCGCTAATCGCTTGAGAGCGTAGGTGGAAGCAGATTCGAATCCCGCCGTGATCCGCATGTGATATGATGTATGTGTTCAATAAATTAAACAAACAAACAAGCAACCAATAGTGAAAGGTACAGTTGGCATGGAAACAACGAATTCTTTAATTCGTATAGAAAATTAATGAATAGTAGTAAATGACTCAAGTTTAAAATGTAGGCAAATGGTCTGGAAATATCAATGGCTCCCATCTAGTATTTCACAAAATTAATTTAATAGATTCACATGATGTATAACTTAATGCAACTCTTAACTAATGAAAATTCTGCAACAAGACTGATGTAGGTAGATCTTTTGAATGAATAATTCAGAATTCTGAGAACAAAACGAAGTTCTTAAGGCTCTTCCTCACACCCCCCATTCAAAAAGGAAATACGATAGAAAGATATAAGAATTTGGATAGCTTCAATATGTCTGTGATCTTTTGTCAGAGTTCAGAAAAAGAGTCTGGGCATAAAAAAAGGACAAATTCACCGAACGATAAGACTATAGATTTCAGGCAATTTTTAACCGAAAAATATTTAATTCTAATGTATTGCGGCTTTAATAATAGACTATTAAAGATAATCAATTTAGGGGAAATTTTATAGTAAATTAATATCTTCACATTTATGCAAATAGGTATGGATAAACAGACTTGAGTAAAATTACATATTTATACTTTCTTCTCTATAACACGATCTAAATGAAGATGAAGCTATATGTACAGTTTATATCTCTTAAATTTTTAGATTTTTTTTATCAAAAATGTTCCTTTATTATGTCTAGAATTGCTGGATTTACAGATCTTCGATTCTTTAGATGCCTGCGGGTTTTCATTCTCGGATTAACCGTAGGCATTTGTAAAGGTAAATTTATTTTGCAAAACCGTCAGCAATAAAAGTTAGAAAAAACAATTAACTGACAGACTAACTGTAAATATATATTTTATTTCGACTCTGTTTTTTACTAAATTTTCATCTTTCGTAGAAAATTTTAAGGAGATATAAATTGAGAAAGACTGATACTTTGAAAGAAGAAATTGACTTTCCTTACTTTTAAATTATTAATCACTATGATAAATGAATGATAGGTAAACAAAATGTATAATATTGTGTTTGCTCCCTGCTTATAAAGGCTATACAAGGACTAATTTTAATTTGAGCTAGTAGAATTATTTCAGTTATATATCATTTGTTTTAAAAAAAGAACTGATATCTACTAAAAAACAACTTTTCAAAAGTAAAAAATAAGCCAAGCAAAAAAAAAAAAAAAAAAAAAAAAAAAAAGAAAGAAAAGAAAAGAAAAAAGGTGAAAGTTGTGGCTAAAAAATAGTGTGATATCAAATTTCCAAGCTTATATTGCGGTACTTATTTAACATTTTTTGATAAAAATTTATCATATGTAAGTCGAGTACCTAAGTATGCGTTGATAGAAAGCCTTTTCTCCTTTACTAAATACATCATAACGTGTTTCTGAAAATTAGTTTTTTTTTAAATTATGCATGATGGGCTTGGCGGCCATCTTTCCATATTTTACACAAATTTCTAAGCACTCATGCTCGTAACATATTTGCATTATTAAGAATTTCGAACTTATAGTTTTAGCTACAGACAGATAAATTAAGAAATTTTTTTATTTTGAAAAAACAAATTGATTTTTACTGCTTTAACTAATTAATTAACCACCCTCCGAAAAAAGAGAATCATAAGATGAAACCTGAAGTTACTTCAGCTTTATTTTTAGACACAAATTTTTAGGCACTCATTTCCATAAATTAAAAGAATAAAATGTTTGCTTTAGTAACAATTTCGAACTTCCAATCTTAACAATGAACTTGTGTGCTTAGAAATTTGTGTAAAATATGAAAAGATGGCCGCCAAGCCCATCATGCATAATTAAAAAAAAATTAATTTTCAGAAACACGTTATGATGTATTTAGTAAAGGAGAAAAGGCTTTCTATCAACGCATACTTAGGTACTCGACTTACATATGATAAATTTTTATCAAAAAATGTTAAATAAGTACCGCAATATAAGCTTGGAAATTTGATATCACACTATTTTTTAGCCACAACTTTCACCTTTTTTCTTTTCTTTTCTTTTTTTTTTTTTTTTTTTTTTTTTTTTTTTTTTTTTGCTTGGCTTATTTTTTACTTTTGAAAAGTTGTTTTTTAGTAGATAAAAAATTCAAGCAGTGATAAATATTTGATTATTTAACAACGTCTTAAAATAAAAATACAGGGTGCCCACTGAAGTCCGTTCCTACCATTTAACTGCCGAAGGACTGCATCTATATTCATTAACGTGGTGTCTATGTATAGTAAAGTGGCTATGCTCTACCAGATGACACCGCTTACAGCGCTGCCAAATGGCGGCATTAGCGTTCCTATCGCGAAAATATTTCGAAATACGGGAGAAAAGTGAATGAAAATTTTGTAGAGCATCATCGATTTAGTTCTAAAGGACACCTTGTGAACATTAATGCTAAATGAATCTCGTTCTGAGCATTAATCTCGTTTTCGAGATAGGAATACTAACTCATCTGTTTTTCACAAAGTGATGCTGGAAGCGGTGTCATCTGGTAGAGCATAGCCACTTTGCTATACCTAGATACCACTTTTATGAATATAGATGCAACCGTTCGGCAATTAAGAGAATGGAAAGGACTTTAATGGGCACCCTGTATAATGCATTGAAAAAATGCGTTAAACATTCTTATTTTACAATTAATGCACACATGTAAGTTAACATTCATTTCTTCTTTGTATTTTTGTCTACTCAGAATTTCTCAAGAAATTTGTGTAGTCATCTTTAAAAATTAAATTTTGAAAGTAAAATCATATTTAAAAAAATCAATGTTTTGTGATGCCCTGTAAAACACATAAATGAATACCAAAATTATTTTCGGTTGAAAAAATGCTGATGTGTGAATAAATAACATACAAAAATTTTATTCAATTTGAAATAAAATTTCTGCATATAGACGGTAATGTATCCGAAATTTTATGTGTCCCTGTAGAAGAAATACAACTGCTACGCATTTTGTTTTCAATTTAAAAAATGCTATTGTGTATCTCAATAACCTATAGCAATTTTGTTGAAATTGAATTAAAATTTCTGCTTTATAGCAACAATCTTTCCGTGATTTTTAGTGTGGCCCTATTAAAAATGCACAAATTCTACGTTCGTCAAATTATAATTTAATAGAATTGTTATCAGAAAAGCACATGTAGGCAACGTTTCAGCTCAATCAGATAATTGAAAGTAGTTTAAAATTGTCTTGCAAGATTTAAACTAATCTTTTATGTGGCCCTGTAAAAAAAAGCGTAACTGCTACATTCCATAAATTAAAATAATATTGCATTGTCATCAGAACTAAATATCCTGAGCAATGTTTCAGCTCAATTAGATTATTGATTTTTATTTTTAATTAACTTGAAAGTTTTAATCTAAATTTTTGTGGTATCCTGTAGAAACAGACAAACTTCAACGTTCTTTAAATTATAGTAATATTTTATTGTCATTCAAATTACACGTCTGTTCATTGTTTCATCTGAATAGGATAATTAAAAATGGTTTTAATTTGAATTGCAAAATTTGAACTAAACATACATACATGCACTGCAAGTTAATATGATGCTTGTTTATTAATAAAAACATACTCATCTGCAGCCGTCTGTAGGAGTTTGTTTAATTTTTAAATAATTTTGGAATGGCACTTTGATTTCAAAATATGCTTATTGTTGAATAATGTTGAATAATTTGTTAAAAGTCAAGATGAAATTTGTAAACAACATGAAGCATCATCCAGAATTACAACCTTTGAAAAAAGCGGTTAAGCGGATTTAATATCGCTGATTTTCAAACAAAAGTCGGTTAAATTGAACATAGGCAAATCTGTGACACATGTTAAACAAATTCGTGTTTTCAAATGAAACAGAATAGTCATGACTTGCTTTCAAACTTTGAGGAAGCTAGTGCAACTTTTGAAACTCCCTCAAACAAACTGCGCAAACGGCTTCTTTACGGTCATAATTAATCGATACCTCTGATTTTTTTTTTTTTTAGAAAACTTGTACGGATCTCGAAAATACGGACATTCAGTTACTAGTACACTCGGTTTTGTCAAATTCCGAAATAATCGGAAAAATGAATTTTGTCCACCTAGATCATCAAAACGTCCCACTGTGCGGCGTCCGTAGAAATATGGAATTCAGTGGGGAGTAGTCCAAGAGCCGACAGCAGAAAAATCTACGTTATCAAGCACAAGAAAAAGACCTTTATTTTATGGAAAAGTAGAAGTAGGGGAATCTAATGATGCATGTCTCCTGGAAGTGAAGTTGTGCATAAGCCAAAAATTAACACCACCAGTGGTTCACTCATAGGTTTATCATTGTGTTTGTCCTACAAACAAAGATATGAAAACATGGAGGACTGGGAGCAGGAAAACACAATGATAAACCTACGAGTCAACCACTGGTGGTATTAATTTTTGGCTTATGCACCACTTCACTTCCGGCAGAAATGGATCATTAGATTCCACTACTTCTATTCTTCCATAAAATAAAGGTTTTTTTCTGGTGCTTGATAACATAGGTTTTTGTGCTGATGGCTCTTGGACTAGGAGGGGTATTTGCATTTTTGTGGCATTAAGTTACTAAAAATGGGAAAACTCCAGGAGACCATGAGGGATTCTCTGTGCTATTCTCATTTCACCACTGACTGTAATTCTAAAGTAAAACAAATTCTGCTTAAATATTCTCACAATCAAATTTCAAACTTTCATTTTTTTGCAACATGACATTTTTTCGTAATTTGGCACAGTGCCGATCAGAAGAGTGAATCTTGTCGAAAAGCCAATTTTATACATTGCGGAAAGAGAAAATAGAAGATGCATATAACAGGGTTCGTAAGGGTACCGTTATTTTCAAGGCCAAATATCAGTAAGAACATATCAAGGACAAATATCAGAATTTTTTTTTTATAGAAAAATAAATTTACTTTAACCGGACGAAATTTCGCCTTATTTAAGGAGAGATTTTTCCATAAGAAAATACTGGTACCGAAGAATTTCTTTGTCGAGAAATTCAAGAACCTGTACGAACCCTGTATAAGCGAAGATGTATAATAGAAATTATAAATATATTTAGTAAGAATCTGTTTAGGAAATTTTGGATCTTTTAAAAAGGCTCTTCATAATGCTTACATTTAAGATTTTAAAAAAGTATCATTTACTAATTTTTATTTAGTAGAATGCAGTAACAGTAGATTTGGTACTACAAATATAGCCGCTCGGGAACTACTGAGACTTCAGTTTTTGGGCTTTTTGCCCTATCTAGTCTATTCTTTAACACTTTATCTACTGACGGTACTTATAAGTACCATTAAAATAACTTGTTAGAAAATTCATTTAATAAATCGAAAAGTTGTAATATAATTTAGAATGAGTTATAGATACATTACTTTATATCCTGTTCCAAAAGCATTATTGATTATCAGCTTTCTTGGCGTTGTGGGGGGGGGGGGGAGATTTTTCAATTCGGAAATATTTCTATATTTCTATTGTAAGAACAATATATTTGTACATTTCCGAATTCTACAAAATACTAAGAAAAATATTTAAAATAAAAAATTTGAATAGGGTTATAAATATTGCACAAAATCGCTATAAATTCAATTTTAATTAATTCTTCTAAATCCTTCAATCCTTGTAAAATCCTTCTGAAATTTATTAAATGATTATGTAAATTTTCTAATATAGTTTAAACAATTCACGAAAAATGCTTTAGAAGATTAAATTTTCATGAATTCATAATTCAGTACATAAAGGGTTAATCAGAGATAAAGTACAACGTGGCCATAAATAAACTGACGATACTCAGTGTTCTGTAGTGCGATCTAATAGAGAGAATGGTTTCAAATTTTGTAAGAGGATTAAACAAAACAGCTGACGAAGGAGTCCGCGAAAAAAGTTCCGAAATTGACCACTAGGGGAGTATGTGGCGCTGTGGAACAGGAAAGAGAGTTTTAAAAATGCAGAATCAATACTAAAATCGTTAAATGTGCTAAACAAAAGGTAATTTTTATTTCAGTATTGTTTTGCATATTTTAAAACTCTATTTTCCGTTACACAGCGCCACATATTCCCCAAGCGGTGACTTTGGATAAAAAAATTTTCGCGCAATTGTTCGTCCCCGTCTTGTTTAATCTTCTTACAAAATTTGGCGCCTTTCTCTCAATTAGATCGCGCTACAGAACACTCTGTCAGTTTAATTATGGCCACCTTGAATATGGAGCAAATCTTAGGAACAGGAAAATGTTCAATTAATGTATAAAAGAGAAGCCTATTAAAGCAAGTATATCAACATTTATTCTGGTTATTTTTTTTTTCTTTTGGCAATTGTTAAATAAATGCCGTATAAGAAATTATACATAAAATATGGCCATTGAGATTTTATTATTTACTCTTTTTAGATGTCATACCTGAATTCCCCTTAGCATTGGAAAGAATTTAAAATTGCTGACAAGTTCGAAGTAAGTGTTACATTTGATAAGTACAAATACATGTCTGTTAAAATATACAGGTGTCCACTCTAAACGATGTCCAACGGCTAATTCCTAAACCGTTAGTCATAGACAGATAGTTCCAATTTCAAAAATGTTTTACTTGTGGTAAAGAAGTATTTTAAAAGTGATTTGTGTCAATAAAAACATTTAAAAAAATTAAGAATTTAAATTTTTTATACGGTCCCCCGGTCTTATAAGTTATATTTAGTAAAATTTTCCTATTACACTGAAATGTTAAACAAAAAAAAGTCCCATTATTCTAAGACTAAAACTCACTGAGAAATACAAGAATTTCGGACTGTGGTAAAAACGCAAATTTTGTCAAAGGACCGTGGAAAAATCTTAAATTTTGTCAAAGTGTCGCGGATAAAACGCAACGGTCTCTTTAGAAAACAGCATGCACACACATCTATGTTTATTATTATGGGTAT
Organism: Maratus speciosus; assembly: GCA_963932465.1. Taxonomy (NCBI): domain Eukaryota; kingdom Metazoa; phylum Arthropoda; class Arachnida; order Araneae; family Salticidae; genus Maratus; species Maratus speciosus. Next base: position 181,907,143 of record OZ010796.1, on the reverse strand, counting down.
AGTTTTTAATGTGAAATAATATACGGAAGTAACTTTTGAAAAATCGGGTTAATCCGAACCAAACTTGCGATTATCTGCGCTCAGCCTAAAATCGACCCGAAGCAAAAACAAAGTTAAGCAGAGGAACAATAAAAATAATTAACACCGGGAGGGTATTCCTTCTCTCCATTTTCTGCTGTAACCTTTGAGAAAATTTTCTATTAATTTTTTTAAAAATATTACGCAGAATCACACCTGGTTTGCGAAAAAAAGCCGAATTTCTCCAAAGAGCCGCAGAAAAAACGCAGCAGCCTCCTTACAAAACAGCACACACACACACATTTAAGTTTATTGTTATAGGTATAGTTTTTAATCTGAAACAGTAATCTGATTTTTAATCTGAACTGACTTTGTAAAATCGGATTAAGGGTGTTTACCAATGTAAACTGTTTATTTTCTGATTTATTTTTAAATTCATTTTTGCTCTCAAATGCATCAAACTGGCAAATTCTCATATTTAGAAACTTACATAATTTGCCGTGCTTGTCGATTTTTTGATAAATTCAGAAAATATTGCAAAAAATACTGTCAAAGTTGACGTTTTGAACCGAATTTTCCGAAGCGGGAGATCTGGGAACGAAAAAAATAGTCAAACTGAGAAAATAATTTTTATAAATCAAATTCTTATTAATTGAGCGAAAAATGAAATCACACGGCCGCTTATACATCTCTTCAAAAATCATGTGAGCAAATTTCATGTTTTTACTTTTAAAAGTGAGTTACTTTTAAAAATGTGTCAGAAAATTTCGAGCTTATGAGAGTGGAAAAATATTTTTTCGAATACACCCTTAACCCGAACTGAGCTTGCAGGAATCTACATTTAGCCTGAAATCGACCTGAATGGAAGACAGAGATAACCCGATCTGCAACAAAAACAATTAGCAACGGGAGGGATTTCTCCCCCCTCCTCCCTCGGCTGTAACCTTTCAGAAAACTTGCTGTAATTTCAGATTGTTATTATTTTTTTTCCCCTCAGAATCATCCCTGACGATACTGTAAACTGCAATTTTGAACTATTACACTTGAAGTTAGGGACATGCCATGGTAATGACATTTGCAACTTTTTATTTTTTTAATATTGAAATTACTTTTCCCATGTTAATAATATTGCACAATGCAGCCCATTACGAATTTCTTAAAATAAAATAAATCGTTTATGTTAGACTCATTCGAACTACTATTTTTGTGCTGCAGTAAACAAAACAAGATTCTGAAATCTCGTTTCAACATTTGGATCTCTGATTGAGCCATAGTTCTTAACGTTGTTACAATCTTATGGTTGCATGTACTGCAACACCAAATGTTGGACCAACCCAGTCTATTTTTGTTAACAATATAGTTAGGCTTGCCTAGGGCAACACATTAATTTTATCATGAGATAAATCTAAACAGTTTTTTACTTTATCATATTTGCAGCTATTTTTTTTATCAAAAAGCTACTGAATGTTATTCTCAGACTTCTGTGTTGTTGACATGTTTTAGTACAGGTTAAAATAATAGCAATAATAAATTTCTAATTTTGTACTTCCTGATATTTGTGAGGATGCTATAAGTGAGATAGTTAAATAAGTATTTATCCTTCCATGTTTGTGATTTAATAATAAAACGTCCTCACTCGTTTCCTTTAATGTACTAAATATAAAATTATAAAATTAATTGTTACAATACAATATTTCCGTCATGGAAAGTTCTTATTTTTACTTCTTAAAATATCTTTTGCACATAATGTATTGTACTAGTTTAGCCTCGTATTTTTTTTCTCTTTTTTCCCTATTATCATCCTTGTTTTATTCTGATTCAAATACCTGTAAATCAAAAGGCATTTTCCTCTTTATTGTAGAGAAAAAAAAAAAGATTTTTGAAAATACTGTGATAGTCCGGAAAGGATTAGACTTCAGTAGTAAATCGATTACAATTAAAAATATAATGTTAGTGTTTTCTAATATTTTTATGACATATGATTAAGTGATTTAACGGAGGAAAATGATTTAATCATAAAAAAACATCCAATGATTGTAATAAAATTTGATAAAATTAAGCAAGTTTTAAAACTACTTCTTTTTCGATTTCGAATTTTTTAAAACTTTTTCTTTCATGCTTTTCTTACAAGTATGGTCAGTAACGATAAAAGTCTGATTTTCACAATATTAAATGTTTTAAGGCGGTTTTCAAAAATAATTTCTGTCAAATAAACTTCTTGACTTATTTTCTGACTCTTGCAAAAATGATGGTTAATTCGTAATCGGACATATTTTTTTTTCTATAAATAAATCACAGAATGAGTTATAAATTAGTATCTCACAGTATCGGGTTATTTACTTTTCCTCGCTGTCACATCCGTAAATTCGGTTAAAATCCCCAACTTTCACAGCAGTTTCTGAAACGTACCTTCCCTTTACCGAAAAATGGAAAAAATTGACTGTGCTTAAGAAAATAATGAAATGTTATAGGTAATGTTAAATTAGAACGTTTTTCTTTCTTTTTTTCTTTCAATTCAAAATACTTAAATACCCAATTATTTTCTAAGGTCAACATTTCCTGGAAAACGACATATGTTTATCTAATTTAAATAATATGCATTCGTGCTAGATTGTAAATAACCAATTATATTTGATTTTTGTAAAAAAAACGAAAATAAAAAAATACTGCTTGAAAAAGACTTTTTCAAACGCAATCATAAAACCATTTAATGTCGCCGAAATGAGTATTATATCGCCAGATGTGGCAATTAAATTTCCCCAAGTAAATGAGAAGGCACTGTCAAGGTTTCTTTTACTATCTTCTTAAACCTTCCCCAAGTATAGGAAAAAATTGTTAAACTCTGACCTCTGCCTAGTGAATCTAAATTATGTTGTTATTCATCATATTTGGTATATTTATTATTATTTCAGTGAAATTCTCTTAATTATAATAAATTTTTAATTATATTGATAGATTTTGAAGAATTCCCACTGGCAGTGTTATTTTTGTCAGTTCTGTAAAAACAAAAAATGCATAATTCGACGAAGATTTCCTCCGGATTTCCTCCGGACACTTATGATGGTGAAGAAAACTTGAAGTTTATACTCCACAGCAATCAACAGGTATTTTTTGAATTGCTATTTAAAATAGACTTCTGATTGATTGTTAAAGTCATGTTATTATCCATTTTATTTAAATAGTTATTTAGAGATAACTGATGTATGATATGAAAGATTTTTTTGTCTTCATTTAAGCCTAAATTATAAGTATAGTAAAATCATGCTGATTGTGCTCTATACTTGAAAATCTAGCTAGTTGAGTACTAGAGATGAGACCAGCTCAGCCCGAGCCCGGGTCCGACACGGGCTCGGTCTCTATTTTTATTCTAGCCTTCGGGCTCGGACTCGTTCTTTCTGAAACCGGAAAACTTTATTTATTTATGTATAAAAAAGGATAATCTAGAAAAGAAGAAATGTTATATCGACAGATGTGGCAATTAAGTTTCGCCAAGTAAGTGAGAAGGCACTGTCAAGCTTTCTTTTACTATCTTCTTAAACCTTCTTCAAGTATAGTGTTATGTAGTGGGATGATCTTTTGTTTTGTAAATTACAAGCTTAGGAAATATCATTGGTCTTTTACCGTGTTAATCTTTGTGACTGGGATAAGCCTCCATTGAGGCAACTTTTTACGCTGTAAGGTGATTTCGGTTTTATAATTGACTCAAGTAGGACCTTAACACGAATTGTTCAATTTTAATAGAATAAAATATGTTTTAAATGTTTTTTTCCTACTTTTTATCCGATTTCCTCACTTAGAATTTACGGCAATTTAAAAAAAAAAAAATCGAATGACTGGAAGATATTATGTGAATTCGAAAAAACTGTGCAGGCATATTACTACGTATCATACGAAACTTTTCCGCGGTATGATACTTTTATTTTCCAACTTTATGTTTATTTCGATTTATAAGTTTTACAAGGCATTTTTGACGAATTTCGCAAAAATTGGGGGGCCCGGGGGCACCGGAAGATAAAATTTGATTTTGAAAAAACTCTGCAGTTTTATTACTGAGGACCATACACAACTTTTTTGCGGAATTACGTTTTAATTTTACGATTTTCCTATTTATTCACTCCTCCCTAATGAATATTTTTGAATTAATTTAAGTTTTCTATTGATAATGAAAGAATTCTAAATGTGTTGTGTGCATACGTTTTTTTATTATTACTTTATATTTTTTTGATTCTTAGAACACAGTATGCGAGATCTCACCTCAGTGTCATGTCACACACCCAATGTTACAAAAAAAAATGTTTGATTACTTATTTAATTGAAAACAAAATAGTTAAATAATTATTATTCTAGCTACTACTATCTAAAGATAAAATTAGCTTAACATTGTTAATTACTTTCTCTGTATTTTTGTTTGTTTTCTGAGTACAGAATGAAGTGTAACACAATACATTCTCACCTCCATAAACCAAAGATTAAGTTGCATTTTCATGTTAAAAAATGGCAAAATTCTCTCCAGATTTTGTTTCCCATGATGCTAAAGTTAGCTAGTATGTTCGTTAATTTATGTTAAATTATGTAGTTAAATTATAAGTCAGAAAATTGTTTTTATTGTCAGGTATTAAATTTTGTTTTAAAAAAGCAACCATGGTTATTGCAGATTCTCACATCCGTGAACTGAAAATTCAAGGTGAATCAACTTAAGACATTTGCTTATATATTGTTTATATATATCAACAGATGTTGATTTAAAGAACAAAGGAAAAAAATTAATATGTAGGTTAATATTTAGAGAATTTTCCTCGCCTCCGTGAATCTCTTAATTTTGAAAATGTATATTCCAGAGAAAAAAAGCCCAGTAGCGTAGTGGTCAGGACACCTGTCTGACACGCTACAGGTCGCAAGTTTTGTTCTCGGCTGGGCAAGGTTCACTAAACCTTTCGTCCCTTCGGGGTCGATAAAATGAGTACCAAGCTTGCTTGGGAGCTAAATACCGAGGGTCTCGCGTTAGGTTGACCACCCGACCGGGGCGCATGCTGCATAGCACCTCGGGGCCCAGGGTCAAGTAAAAAGAGTTGGGCCCTGTAGGCCCTGATCTTTCATGGATCGTACAGCCACAGGTTTAGTTTTTTATTTCAAAGAAAAATGCTTAAGGTTGTTCTCAACTGTTCTGCTCAAACAAGCGTAAAACGTTTTGACGCATTTACAAATTCACTTTTTAACGGAAAGATATAAAATTGGAAAGCCTCACCATAGAAGCGATTTGAAATCGAACTGTTTTTTTTCCATTTTTTGATCAATCAATTACATATTAAATTATAAGCGATTTTGATAACGTGACACGGCATTATTCTCCCATAACTAACTGGATTTTCTTCTTTCGTTCGGAAGTTCGGTTCAAAATGCCAACTTTGACAGTATTTTTTGAAAGATCTATTGTGTTTACAAGAAAACGGAAAAAAACAGTTCGATGACATAGTTTCTGAATAACAACACCTTCCAGTTTCATACGTTTAAAAACAAAAATTAATTAACACTTATGTCAGAAAGTTGACCCTTCGGATTTGTGAAAAGCCTTAACAAATATTTACAATGGCTGTTTATCAAAAAAGATTGTTTCAAAGTTTTAAAAGAAAAGAATTGAATAATATATAAAAGGTATGTGATGAAAAGAAACTCCAGATGGAAGAAGTTTTTGTGTTTTTTATATTATTTCCAAATAAATTCATTATATATTCTTATATAGAATTGCTCCTTAGTTATATATCTAATCGAATAAATAGTTTGTCATGCTTTGTCTCACTACACAAACAACACTGTAGCATAAAGTTCACTCCCGTAAATAATTTTAATAATAAAATTGTGTTTCTGGAAAAAAATAAATATAATGTATTTGGGTCATTGCTTATTTTTACTTGCAGTAAGTGATAAGTTTCTAAAAATGATAACATTTGTCTTGAAAAATAAAATGTTTTAAGGGAAAAATTTGTGTTGAAAATCTGCACTTTTGGGTGAATGACCCGTTTCGGTTGCTTATTTAGATATATCTTTTCATTCTTGGAAAAAATGAAATTTCTTAACAACTGTAAACATCTTAAGAACCACTCTGTTACACTCTTGGAAAGTGTTTCATAATCTATACCTGATGCATTATTTTTGTTCTTTTTAAGATTTTTCTTCGTGCTTATTTCCATTATCTTGAAAAAAGTACTTCACGATTTTTTAATACTCTACTCAATCTTCAATTCAGACTTGTTTTCTGGAAGGTATTTTGAAGGTTCGGGTTGTGTTTGGGAGGGAGGGGACGTTATCATGGCACCGGCAAGGGAGGACAATTGCCCCGCCTGAATTTTGAAATTTAATTCTGTAAATTTTGATGCTGAAAAAAATAAATAAAATGTACTTATCCCCAAGTGGCATGATTAATAACGCACTAACAGAAGAAAGACACAAAAATTTTTTGTCACATGGATTTGACCCGTTGAACCTCCCATGCAACAAAAGTTTTTAATTGTTTTTATTTTGTGTTTATATGTTGGAAAATTATCTTCTCTGACGAAAAAGTGATGCATAAAGAGATTGATATTTTTCCTTTGTTAAATTTCTGTGTTCAGTATTGCGAACTAGCACTACATCTGTTTCAATATCTTCCACTTCGCTGTATTTCGCCGGCGCACAGTGGGACGTTTTGACTATCTAGGTGGACAAAATTATTTCGTTGAAGTTTAATTAGTTTTTGCTGTTTTTTTAATGCATCACTCATAAAAAATTCAAGCAGTGATAAATATTTGATTATTTAACAACGTCTTAAAATAAAAATACAGGGTGCCCACTGAAGTCCGTTCCTACCATTTAACTGCCGAAGGACTGCATCTATATTCATTAACGTGGTGTCTATGTATAGTAAAGTGGCTATGCTCTACCAGATGACACCGCTTACAGCGCTGCCAAATGGCGGCATTAGCGTTCCTATCGCGAAAATATTTCGAAATACGGGAGAAAAGTGAATGAAAATTTTGTAGAGCATCATCGATTTAGTTCTAAAGGACACCTTGTGAACATGAATGCTAAATGAATCTCGTTCTGAGCATTAATCTCGTTTTCGAGATAGGAATACTAACTCATCTGTTTTTCACAAAGTGACGCTAAAAGCGGTGTCATCTGGTAGAGCATAGCCACTTTGCTATACCTAGATACCACTTTTATGAATATAGATGCAACCGTTCGGCAATTAAGAGAATGGAAAGGACTTTAATGGGCACCCTGTATAATGCATTGAAAAAATGCGTTAAACATTCTTATTTTACAATTAATGCACACATGTAAGTTAACATTCATTTCTTCTTTGTATTTTTGTCTACTCAGAATTTCTCAAGAAATTTGTGTAGTCATCTTTAAAAATTAAATTTTGAAAGTAAAATCATATTAAAAAAAATCAATGTTTTGTGATGCCCTGTAAAACACATAAATGAATACCAAAATTATTTTCGGTTGAAAAAATGCTGATGTGTGAATAAATAACATACAAAAATTTTATTCAATTTGAAATAAAATTTCTGCATATAGACGGTAATGTATCCGAAATTTTATGTGTCCCTGTAGAAGAAATACAACTGCTACGCATTTTGTTTTCAATTTAAAAAATGCTATTGTGTATCTCAATAACCTATAGCAATTTTGTTGAAATTGAATTAAAATTTCTGCTTTATAGCAACAATCTTTCCGTGATTTTTAGTGTGGCCCTATTAAAAATGCACAAATTCTACGTTCGTCAAATTATAATTTAATAGAATTGTCATCAGAAAAGCACATGTAGGCAAAGTTTCAGCTCAATCAGATAATTGAAAGTAGTTTAAAATTGTCTTGCAAGATTTAAACTAATCTTTTATGTGGCCCTGTAAAAAAAAGCGTAACTGCTACATTCCATAAATTAAAATAATATTGCATTGTCATCAGAACTAAATATCCTGAGCAATGTTTCAGCTCAATTAGATTATTGATTTTTATTTTTAATTAACTTGAAAGTTTTAATCTAAATTTTTGTGGTATCCTGTAGAAACAGACAAACTTCAACGTTCTTTAAATTATAGTAATATTTTATTGTCATTCAAATTACACGTCTGTTCATTGTTTCATCTGAATAGGATAATTAAAAATGGTTTTAATTTGAATTGCAAAATTTGAACTAAACATACATACATGCACTGCAAGTTAATATGATGCTTGTTTATTAATAAAAACATACTCATCTGCAGCCGTCTGTAGGAGTTTGTTTAATTTTTAAATATTTTTGGAATGGCACTTTGATTTCAAAATATGCTTATTGTTGAATAATGTTGAATAATTTGTTAAAAGTCAAGATGAAATTTGTAAACAACATGAAGCATCATCCAGAATTACAACCTTTGAAAAAAGCGGTTAAGCGGATTTAATATCGCTGATTTTCAAACAAAAGTCGGTTAAATTGAACATAGGCAAATCTGTGACACATGTTAAACAAATTCGTGTTTTCAAATGAAACAGAATAGTCATGACTTGCTTTCAAACTTTGAGGAAGCTAGTGCCACTTTTGAAACTCCCTCAAACAAACTGCGCAAACGGCTTCTTTACGGTCATAATTAATCGATACCTCTGATTTTTTTTTTTTAGAAAACTTGTACGGATCTCGAAAATACGGACATTCAGTTACTAGTACACTCGGTTTTGTCAAATTCCGAAATAATCGGAAAAATGAATTTTGTCCACCTAGATCATCAAAACGTCCCACTGTGCGGCGTCCGTAGAAATATGGAATTCAGTGGGGAGTAGTCCAAGAGCCGACAGCAGAAAAATCTACGTTATCAAGCACAAGAAAAAGACCTTTATTTTATGGAAAAGTAGAAGTAGGGGAATCTAATGATGCATGTCTCCTGGAAGTGAAGTTGTGCATAAGCCAAAAATTAACACCACCAGTGGTTCACTCATAGGTTTATCATTGTGTTTGTCCTACAAACAAAGATATGAAAACATGGAGGACTGGGAGCAGGAAAACACAATGATAAACCTACGAGTCAACCACTGGTGGTATTAATTTTTGGCTTATGCACCACATCACTTCCGGCAGAAATGGATCATTAGATTCCACTACTTCTATTCTTCCATAAAATAAAGGTTTTTTTCTGGTGCTTGATAACATAGGTTTTTGTGCTGATGGCTCTTGGACTAGGAGGGGTATTTGCATTTTTGTGGCATTAAGTTACTAAAAATGGGAAAACTCCAGGAGACCATGAGGGATTCTCTGTGCTATTCTCATTTCACCACTGACTGTAATTCTAAAGTAAAACAAATTCTGCTTAAATATTCTCACAATCAAATTTCAAACTTTCATTTTTTTGCAACATGACATTTTTTCGTAATTTGGCACAGTGCCGATCAGAAGAGTGAATCTTGTCGAAAAGCCAATTTTATACATTGCGGAAAGAGAAAATAGAAGATGCATATAACAGGGTTCGTAAGGGTACCGTTATTTTCAAGGCCAAATATCAGTAAGAACATATCAAGGACAAATATCAGTATTTTTTTTTTATAGAAAAATAAATTTACTTTAACCGGACGAAATTTTGCCTTATTTAAGGAGAGATTTTTCCATAAGAAAATACTGGTACCGAAGAATTTCTTTGTCGAGAAATTCAAGAACCTGTACGAACCCTGTATAAGCGAAGATGTATAATAGAAATTATAAATATATTTAGTAAGAATCTGTTTAGGAAATTTTGGATCTTTTAAAAAGGCCCTTCATAATGCTTACATTTAAGATTTTAAAAAAGTATCATTTACTAATTTTTATTTAGTAGAATGCAGTAACAGTAGATTTGGTACTACAAATATAGCCGCTCGGGAACTACTGGGACTTCAGTTTTTGGGCTTTTTGCCCTATCTAGTCTATTCTTTAACACTTTATCTACTGACGGTACTTATAAGTACCATTAAAATAACTTGTTAGAAAATTCATTTAATAAATCGAAAAGTTGTAATATAATTTAGAATGAGTTATAGATACATTACTTTATATCCTGTTCCAAAAGCATTATTGATTATCAGCTTTCTTGGCGTTGTGGGGGGGGGGGGGAGATTTTTCAATTCGGAAATATTTCTATATTTCTATTGTAAGAACAATATATTTGTACATTTCCGAATTCTACAAAATACTAAGAAAAATATTTAAAATAAAAAATTTGAATAGGGTTATAAATATTGCACAAAATCGCTATAAATTCAATTTTAATTAATCCTTCTAAATCCTTCAATCCTTGTAAAATCCTTCTGAAATTTATTAAATGATTATGTAAATTTTCTAATATAGTTTAAACAATTCACGAAAAAGGCTTTAGAAGATTAAATTTTCATGAATTCATAATTCAGTACATAAAGGGTTAATCAGAGATAAAGTACAACGTGGCCATAAATAAACTGACGATACTCAGTGTTCTGTAGTGCGATCTAATAGAGAGAATGGTTTCAAATTTTGTAAGAGGATTAAACAAAACAGCTGACGAAGGAGTCCGCGAAAAAAGTTCCGAAATTGACCACTAGGGGAGTATGTGGCGCTGTGGAACATGAAAGAGAGTTTTAAAAATGCAGAATCAATACTAAAATCGTTAAATGTGCTAAACAAAAGGTAATTTTTATTTCAGTATTGTTTTGCATATTTTAAAACTCTATTTTCCGTTACACAGCGCCACATATTCCCCAAGCGGTGACTTTGGATAAAAAAATTTTCGCGCAATTGTTCGTCCCCGTCTTGTTTAATCTTCTTACAAAATTTGGCGCCTTTCTCTCAATTAGATCGCGCTACAGAACACTCTGTCAGTTTAATTATGGCCACCTTGAATATGGAGCAAATCTTAGGAACAGGAAAATGTTCAATTAATGTATAAAAGAGAAGCCTATTAAAGCAAGTATGTCAACATTTATTCTGGTTATTTTTTTTTTCTTTTGGCAATTGTTAAATAAATGCCGTATAAGAAATTATACATAAAATATGGCCATTGAGATTTTATTATTTACTCTTTTTAGATGTCATACCTGAATTCTCCTTAGCATTGGAAAGAATTCAAAATTGCTGACAAGTTCGAAGTAAGTGTTGCATTTGATAAGTACAAATACATGTCTGTTAAAATATACAGGTGTCCACTCTAAACGATGTCCAACGGCTAATTCCTAAACCGTTAGTCATAGACAGATAGTTCCAATTTCAAAAATGTTTTACTTGTGGTAAAGAAGTATTTTAAAAGTGATTTGTGTCAATAAAAACATTTAAAAAAATTAAGAATTTAAATTTTTTATACGGTCCCCCGGTCTTATAAGTTATATTTAGTAAAATTTTCCTATTACACTGAAATGTTAAACAAAAAAAGTCCCATTATTCTAAGACTAAAACTCACTGAGAAATACAAGAATTTCGGACTGTGGTAAAAACGCAAATTTTGTTCAAGGACCGTGGAAAAATCTTAAATTTTGTCAAAGTGTCGCGGATAAAACGCAACGGTCTCTTTAGAAAACAGCATGCACACACATCTATGTTTATTATTATGGGTATAGTTTTTAATGTGAAATAATATACGGAAGTAACTTTTGAAAAATCGGGTTAATCCGAACCAAACTTGCGATTACCTGCGCTCAGCCTAAAATCGACCCGAAGCAAAAACAAAGTTAAGCAGAGGAACAATAAAAATAATTAGCACCGGGAGGGTATTCCTTCTCTCCATTTTCTGCTGTAACCTTTGAGAAAATTTTCTATTAATTTTTTTAAAATATTACGCAGAATCACACCTGGTTTGCGAAAAAAAGCCGAATTTCTCCAAAGAGCCGCAGAAAAAACGCAGCAGCCTCCTTACAAAACAACACACACACACACATTTAAGTTTATTGTTATAGGTATAGTTTTTAATCTGAAACAATAATCTGATTTTTAATCTGAACTGACTTTGTAAAATCGGATTAAGGGTGTTTACCAATGTAAACTGTTTATTTTCTGATTTATTTTTAAATTCATTTTTGCTCTCAAATGCATCAAACTGGCAAATTCTCATATTTAGAAACTTACATAATTTGCCATGCTTGTCGATTTTTTGATAAATTCAGAAAATATTGCAAAAAATACTGTCAAATTTGACGTTTTGAACCGAATTTTCCGAAGCGGGAGATCTGGGAATGAAAAAAATAGTCAAACTGAGAAAATAATTTTTATAAATCAAATTCTAATTAATTGAGCGAAAAATGAAATCACACGGCCGCTTATACATCTCTTCAAAAATCATGTGAGCAAATTTCATGTTTTTACTTTTAAAAGTGAGTTACTTTTAAAAATGTGTCAGAAAATTTCGAGCTTATGAGAGTGGAAAAATATTTTTTCGAATACACCCTTAACCCGAACTGAGCTTGCAGGAATCTACATTTAGCCTGAAATCGACCTGAATGGAAGACAGAGATAACCCGATCTGCAACAAAAACAATTAGCAAAGGGAGGGATTTCTCCCCCCTCCTCCCTCGGCTGTAACCTTTCAGAAAACTTGCTGTAATTTCAGATTGTTATTATTTTTTTTCCCCCTCAGAATCATCCCTGACAATACTGTAAACTGCAATTTTGAACTATTACACTTGAAGTTAGGGACATGCCATGGTAATGACATTTGCAACTTTTTATTTTTTTAATATTGAAATTACTTTTCCCATGTTAATAATATTGCACAATGCAGCCCATTACGAATTTCTTAAAATAAAATAAATCGTTTATGTTAGACTCATTCGAACTAATATTTTTGTGCTGCAGTAAACAAAACAAGATTCTGAAATCTCGTTTCAACATTTGGATCTCTGATTGAGCCATAGTTCTTAACGTTGTTACAATCTTATGGTTGCATGTACTGCAACACCAAATGTTGGACCAACCCAGTCTACTTTTGTTAACAATATAGTTAGGCTTGCCTAGGGCAACACATTAATTTTATCATGAGATAAATCTAAACAGTTTTTTACTTTATCATATTTGCAGCTATTTTTTTATCAAAAAGCTACTGAATGTTATTCTCAGACTTCTGTGTTGTTGACATGTTTTAGTACAGGTTAAAATAATAGCAATAATAAATTTCTAATTTTGTACTTCCTGATATTTGTGAGGATGCTATAAGTGAGATAGTTAAATAAGTATTTATCCTTCCATGTTTGTGATTTAATAATAAAACGTCCTCACTCGTTTCCTTTAATGTACTAAATATAAAATTATAAAATTAATTGTTACAATACAATATTTCCGTCATGGAAAGTTCTTATTTTTACTTCTTAAAATATCTTTTGCACATAATGTATTGTACTAATTTAGCCTCGTATTTTTTTTCTCTTTTTTCCCTATTATCATCCTTGTTTTATTCTGATTCAAATACCTGTAAATCAAAAGGCATTTTCCTCTTTATTGTAGAGAAAAAAAAAAGATTTTTGAAAATACTGTGATAGTCCGGAAAGAATTAGACTTCAGTAGTAAATCGATTACAATTAAAAATATAATGTTAGTGTTTTCTAATATTTTTATGACATATGATTAAGTGATTTAACGGAGGAAAATGATTTAATCATAAAAAAACATCCAATGATTGTAATAAAATTTGATAAAATTAAGCAAGTTTTAAAACTACTTCTTTTTCGATTTCGAATTTTTTAAAACTTTTTCTTTCATGCTTTTCTTACAAGTATGGTCAGTAACGATAAAAGTCTGATTTTCACAATATTAAATGTTTTAAGGCGGTTTTCAAAAATAATTTCTGTCAAATAAACTTCTTGACTTATTTTCTGACTCTTGCAAAAATGATGGTTAATTCGTAATCGGACATATTTTTTTTTCTATAAATAAATCACAGAATGAGTTATAAATTAGTATCTCACAGCATCGGGTTATTTACTTTTCCTCGCTGTCACATCCGTAAATTCGGTTAAAATCCCCAACTTTCACAGCAGTTTCTGAAACGTACCTTCCCTTTACCGAAAAATGGAAAAAATTGACTGTGCTTAAGAAAATAATGAAATGTTATAGGTAATGTTAAATTAGAACGTTTTTCTTTCTTTTTTACTTTCAATTCAAAATACTTAAATACAGAATTACTTTCTAAGGTCAACATTTCCTGGAAAACGACATATGTTTATCTAATTTAAATAATATGCATTCGTGCTAGATTGTAAATAACCAATTATATTTGATTTTTGTAAAAAAAACGAAAATAAAAAAATACTGCTTGAAAAAGACTTTTTCAAACGCAATCATAAAACCATTTAATGTCGCCGAAATGAGTATTATATCGCCAGATGTGGCAATTAAATTTCCCCAAGTAAATGAGAAGGCACTGTCAAGGTTTCTTTTACTAACTTCTTAAACCTTCCCCAAGTATAGGAAAAAATTGTTAAACTCTGACCTCTGCCTAGTGAATCTAAATTATGTTGTTATTCATCATATTTGGTATATTTATTATTATTTCAGTGAAATTCTCTTAATTATAATAAACTTTTAATTATATTGATAGATTTTGAAGAATTCCCACTGGCAGTGTTATTTTTGTCAGTTCTGTAAAAACAAAAAATGCATAATTCGACGAAGATTTCCTCCGGATTTCCTCCGGACACTTATGATGGTGAAGAAAACTTGAAGTTTATACTCCAGAGCAATCAACAGGTATTTTTTGAATTGCTATTTAAAATAGACTTCTGATTGATTGTTAAAGTCATGTTATTATCCATTTTATTTAAATAGTTATTTAGAGATAACTGATGTATGATATGAAAGATTTTTTTGTCTTCATTTAAGCCTAAATTATAAGTATAGTAAAATCATGCTGATTGTGCTCTATACTTGAAAATCTAGCTAGTTGAGTACTAGAGATGAGACCAGCTCAGCCCGAGCCCGGGCCCGACACGGGCTCGGTCTCTATTTTTATTCTAGCCTTCGGGCTCGGTCTCGTTCTTTCTGAAACCGGAAAACTTTATTTATTTATGTATAAAAAAGAATAATGTAGAAAAGAAGAAATGTTATATCGACAGATGTGGCAATTAAGTTTCGCCAAGTAAGTGAGAAGGCACTGTCAAGCTTTCTTTTACTATCTTCTTAAACCTTCTCCAAGTATAGTGTTATGTTGTGGGATGATCTTTTGTTTTGTAAATTACAAGCTTAGGAAATATCATTGGTCTTTTACCGTGTTAATCTTTGTGACTGGGATAAGCCTCCATTGAGGCAACTTTTTTACGCTGTTAGGTGATTTTGGTTTCATAATTGACTCAAGTAGGACCTTAACACGAATTGTTCAATTTTAATAGAATAAAATATGTTTTAAATGTTTTTTTCCTACTTTTTATCCGATTACCTCACTTAGAATTTACGGCAATTTAAAAAAAAAAAATCGAATGACTGGAAGATATTATGTGAATTCGAAAAAACTGTGCAGGCATATTACTACGTATCATACGAAACTTTTCCGCGGTATGATACTTTTATTTTCCAACTTTATGTTTATTTCGATTTATAAGTTTTACAAGACATTTTTGACGAATTTCGCAAAAATTGGGGGGCCCGGGGGCACCGGAAGATAAAATTTGATTTTGAAAAAACTCTGCAGTTTTATTACTGAGGACCATGCACAACTTTTTTGCGGAATTACGTTTTAATTTTACGATTTTCCTATTTATTCACTCCTCCCTAATGAATATTTTTGAATTAATTTAAGTTTTCTATTGATAATGAAAGAATACTAAATGTGTTGTGTGCATACGTTTTTTTATTATTACTTTATATTTTTTTGATTCTTAGAACACAGTATGCGAGATCTCACCTCAGTGTCATGTCACACACCCAATGTTACAAAAAAAAATGTTTGATTACTTATTTAATTGAAAACAAAATAGTTAAATAATTATTATTCTAGCTACTACTATCTAAAGATAAAAGTAGCTTAACATTGTTAATTACTTTCTCTGTATTTTTGTTTGTTTTCTGAGTACAGAATGAAGTGTAACACAATACATTCTCATCTCCATAAACCAAACATTAAGTTGCATTTTCATGTTAAAAAATGGCAAAATTCTCTCCAGATTTTGTTTCCCATGATGCTAAAGTTAGCTAGTATGTTCGTTAATTTATGTTAAATTATGTAGTTAAATTATAAGTCAGAAAATTGTTTTTATTGTCAGGTATTAAATTTTGTTTTAAAAAAGCAACCATGGTTATTGCAGATTCTCACATCCGTGAACTGAAAATTCAAGGTGAATCAACTTAAGACATTTGCTTATATATTGTTTATATATATCAACAGATGTTGATTTAAAGAACAAAGGAAAAAATTAATATGTAGGTTAATATTTAGAGAATTTTCCTCGCCTCCGTGAATCTCTTAATTTTGAAAATGTATATTCCAGAGAAAAAAAGCCCAGTAGCGTAGTGGTCAGGACACCTGTCTGACACGCTACAGGTCGCAAGTTCTGTTCTCGGCTGGGCAAGGTTCACTAAACCTTTCGTCCCTTCGGGGTCGATAAAATGAGTACCAAGCTTGCTTGGGAGCTAAATACCGAGGGTCTCGCGTTAGGTTGACCACCCGACCGGGGCGCATGCTGCATAGCACCTCGGGGCCCAGGGTCAAGTAAAAAGAGTTGGGCCCTGTAGGCCCTGATCTTTCATGGATCGTACAGCCACAGGTTTAGTTTTTTATTTCAAAGAAAAATGCTTAAGGTTGTTCTCAACTGTTCTGCTCAAACAAGCGTAAAACGTTTTGACGCATTTACAAATTCATGTTTTAACGGAAAGATATAAAATTGGAAAGCCTCACCATAGAAGCGATTTGAAATCGAACTGTTTTTTTTTTCCATTTTTTGATCAATCAATTACATATTAAATTATAAGCGATTTTGATAACGTGACACGGCATTATTCTCCTATAACTAACTGGATTTTCTTCTTTCGTTCGGAAGTTCGGTTCAAAATGCCAACTTTGACAGTATTTTTTGAAAGATCTATTGTGTTTACAAGAAAACGGAAAAAAACAGTTCGATGACATAGTTTCTGAATAACAACACCTTCCAGTTTCATACATTTAAAAACAAAAATTAATTAACACTTATGTCAGAAAGTTGACCCTTCGGATTTGTGAAAAGCCTTAACAAATATTTACAATGGCTGTTTATCAAAAAAGATTGTTTCAAAGTTTTAAAAGAGAAGAATTGAATAATACATAAAAGGTATGTGATGAAAAGTAGCTCCAGATGGAAGAAGTTTTTGTGTTTTTTATATTATTTCCAAATAAATTCATTATATATTCTTATATAGAATTGCTCCTTAGTTATATATCTAATCGAATAAATAGTTTGTCATGCTTTGTCTCACTACACAAACGACACTGTAGCATAAAGTTCACTCCCGTGAATAATTTTAATAATAAAATTGTGTTTCTGGAAAAAAATAAATATAATGTATTTGGGTCATTGCTTATTTTTACTTGCAGTAAGTGATAAGTTTCTAAAAATGATAACATTTGTCTTGAAAAATAAAATGTTTTAAGGGAAAAATTTGTGTTGAAAATCTGCAATTTTGGGTGAATGACCCGTTTCGGTTGCTTATTTAGATATATCTTTTCATTCTTGGAAAAAATGAAATTTCTTAACAACTGTAAACATCTTAAGAACCACTGTGTTACACTGTTGGAAAGTGTTTCATAATCTATACCTGATGCATTATTTTTGTTCTTTTTAAGATTTTTCTTCGTGCTTATTTCCATTATCTTGAAAAAAGTACTTCACGATTTTTTAATACTCTAATCAATCTTCAATTCAGACTTGTTTTCTGGAAGGTATTTTGAAGGTTCGGGTTGTGTTTGGGAGGGAGGGGACGTTATCATGGCACCGGCAAGGGAGGACAATTGCCCCACCTGAATTTTGAAATTTAATTCTGTAAATTTTGATGCTGAAAAAAATAAATAAAATGTACTTATCCCCAAGTGGCATGATTAATAACGCACTAACAGAAGAAAGACACAAAAATTTTTGGTCACATGGATTTGACCCGTTGAACCTCCCATGCAACAAAAGTTTTTAATTGTTTTTATTTTGTGTTTATATGTTGGAAAATTATCTTCTCTGACGAAAAAGTGATGCATAAAGAGATTGATATTTTTCCTTTGTTAAATTTCTGTATTCAGTATTGCGAACTAGCACTACATCTGTTTCAATATCTTCCACTTCGCTGTATTTCGCCTGCGCACAGTGGGACGTTTTGACTATCTAGGTGGACAAAATTATTTCGTTGAAGTTTAATTAGTTTTTGCTGTTTTTTTAATGCATCACTAATAAAAAATTCAAGCAGTGATAAATATTTGATTATTTAACAACGTCTTAAAATAAAAATACAGGGTGCCCACTGAAGTCCGTTCCTACCATTTAACTGTCGAAGGACTGCATCTATATTCATTAACGTGGTGTCTATGTATAGTAAAGTGGCTATGCTCTACCAGATGACACCGCTTACAGCGCTGCCAAAGGGCGGCATTAGCGTTCCTATCGCGAAAATGTTTCGAAATACGGGAGAAAAGTGAATGAAAATTTTGTAGAGCATCATCGATTTAGTTCTAAAGGACACCTTGTGAACATGAATGCTAAATGAATCTCGTTCTGAGCATTAATCTCGTTTTCGAGATAGGAATACTAACTCATCTGATTTTCACAAAGTGACGCTAAAAGAGGTGTCATCTGGTAGAGCATAGCCACTTTGCTATACCTAGGTACCACTTTTATGACTATAGATGCAACCGTTCGGCAATTAAGAGAATGGAAAGGACTTTAATGGGCACCCTGTATAATGCATTGAAAAAATGCGTTAAACATTCTTATTTTACAATTAAATAAAAAACAATTTAATGCACACATGTAAATCATTCATTTCTTCTTTGTATTTTTGTCTACTCAGAATTTCTCGAGAAATTTGTGTAGTCATCTTTAAAAATGAAATTTTGAAAGTAAAATCATATTAAAAAAAAAATAATAATGTTTTGTGATGCCCTGTAAAACACATAAATGAATACCAAAATTATTTTCGGTTGAAAAAATGCTGATGTGTGAATAAATAACATACAAAAATTTTATTCAATTTGAAATAAAATTTCTGCATATAGACGGTAATGTATCCGAAATTTTTATGTGTCCCTGTAGAAGAAATACAACTGCTACGCATTTTGTTTTCAATTTAAAAAATGCTATTGTGTATCTCAATAACCTATAGCAATTTTGTTGAAATTGAATTAAAATTTCTGCTTTATAGCAACAATCTTTCCGTGATTTTTAGTGTAGCCCTATTAAAAATGCACAATTTCTACGTTCGTCAAATTATAATTTAATAGAATTGTCATCAGAAAAGCACATGTAGGCAAAGTTTCAGCTCAATCAGATAATTGAAAGTAGTTTAAAATTGTCTTGCAAGATTTAAACTAATCTTTTATGTGGCCCTGTAAAAAAAGCGTAACTGCTACATTCCATAAATTAAAATAATATTGCATTGTCATCAGAACTAAATATTCTGAGCAATGTTTCAGCTCAATTAGATTATTGATTTTTATTTTTAATTAACTTGAAAGTTTTAATCTAAATTTTTGTGGTATCCTGTAGAAACAGACAAACTTCAACGTTCTTTAAATTATAGTAACATTGTATTGTCATTCAAATTACACGTCTGTTCATTGTTTCATCTGAATAGGATAATTAAAAATGGTTTTAATTTGAATTGCAAAATTTGAACTAAACACACATACATGCACTGCAAGTTAATATGATGCTTGTTTATTAATAAAAACATACTCATCTGCAGCCGTCTGTAGGAGTTTGTTTAATTTTTAAATATTTTTGGAATGGCACTTTGATTTCAAAATATGCTTATTATTGAATAATGTTGAATAATTTGTTAAAAGTCAAGATGAAATTTGTAAACAACATCAAGCATCATCCAGAATTACAACCTTTTAAAAAAGCGGTTAAGCGGGTTTAATATCGCTGATTTTCAAACAAAAGTCGGTTAAATTGAACATAGGCAAATCTGTGACATATGTTAAACAAATTCGTGTTTTCAAATGAAACAGAATAGTCATGACTTGCTTTCAAACTTTGAGGAAGCTACTGCAACTTTTGAAACTCCCTCAAACAAACTGCGCAAATGGCTTCTTTACGGTCATAATTAATCGATACCTCTGATTTTTTTTTTTAGAAAACTTGTACGGATCTCGAAAATACGGACATTCAGTTACTAGTACTCTCGGTTTTGTCAAATCCCGAAATAATCGGAAAAATGAATTTTGTCCACCTAGATCATCAAAACGTCCCACTGTGCGGCGTCCGTAGAAATATGGAATTCAGTGGGGAGTAGTCCAAGAGCCGACAGCAGAAAAATCTACGTTATCAAGCACAAGAAAAAGACCTTTATTTTATGGAAAAGTAGAAGTAGGGGAATCTAATGATGCATGTCTGCTGGAAGTGAAGTGGTGCATAAGCCAAAAATTAACACCACCAGTGGTTCACTCATAGGTTTATCATTGTGTTTGTCCTACAAACAAAGATATGAAAACATGGAGGACTGGGAGCAGGAAAACACAATGATAAACCTACGAGTCAACCACTGGTGGTATTAATTTTTGGCTTATGCACCACTTCACTTCCGGCAGAAATGGATCATTAGATTCCACTACTTCTATTCTTCCATAAAATAAAGGTTTTTTTTCTGTTGCTTGATTACATAGGTTTTTGTGCTGATGGCTCTTGGACTAGGAGGGGGATTTGCATTTTTGTGGCATTAAGTTACTAAAAATGGGAAAACTCCAGGAGACCATGAGGGGTTCTCTGTGCTATTCTCATTTCACCACTGACTGTAATTCTAAAGTAAAACAAATTCTGCTTAAATATTCTCAAAATCAAATTTCAAACTTTCATTTTTTTGCAAAATGACATTTTTTCGTAATTTGGCACAGTGCCGATCAGAAGAGTGAATCTTGTCGAAAAGCCAATTTTATACATTGCGGAAAGAGAAAATAGAAGATGCATATAACAGGGTTCGTACGGGTACCGTTATTTTCAAGGCCAAATATCAGTAAGAACATATCAAGGTCAAATATCAGTATTTTTTTTTTATAGAAAAATAAATTTACTTTAACCGGACGAAATTTCGCCTTATTTAAGGAGAGATTTTTCCATAAGAAAATACTGGTACCGAAGAATATCTTTGTCGAGAAATTCAAGGACCTGTACGAACCCTGTATAAGCGAAGATTTATAATAGAAATTATAAATATATTTAGTAAGAATCTGTTTAGGAAATTTTGGATCTTTTAAAAAGGCTCTCCATAATGCTTACATTTAAGATTTTAAAAAAGTATCATTTACTAATTTTTATTTAGTAGAATGCAGTAACAGTAGATTTGGTACTACAAATATAGCCCCTCGGGAACTACTGAGACTTCAGTTTTTGGGCTTTTTGCCCTATCTAGTCTATTCTTTAACACTTTATCTACTGACGGTACTTATAAGTACCATTAAAATAACTTGTTAGAAAATTCATTTAATAAATCGATTAAGTTGTAATATAATTTAGAATGAATTATAGATACATTACTTTATATCCTGTTCCAAAAGCATTATTGATTATCAGCTTTCTTGGCGTTGTGGGGTAGGGGGGGGGGGGGAGATTTTTCAATTCGGAAATATTTCTATATTTCTATTGTAAGAACAATATATTTCTACATTTCCGAATTCTACAAAATGCTAAGAAAAATATTTAAAATAAAAGATTTGAATAGGGTTATAAATATTTCACAAAATCGCTATAAATTCAACTTTAATTAATCCTTCTAAATCCTTCAATCCTTGTAAAATCCTTCTGAAATTTATTAAATGATTATGTAAATTTTCTAATATAGTTTAAACAATTCACGAAAAATGCTATAGAAGATTAAATTTTCATGAATTCATAATTCAGTACATAAAGGGTTAATCAGAGATAAAGTACAAGGTGGCCATAAATAAACTGACGATACTCAGTGTTCTGTAGCGCGATCTAATTGAGAGAATGGTTTCAAATTTTGTAAGAGGATTAAACAAAACGGGTGACGAAGGAGTCCGCGAAAAAAGTTCCGAAATTGACCACTAGGGGAGTATGTGGCGCTGTGGAACTGGAAAGCGAGTTTTAAAAATGCAGAATCAATACTAAAATCGTTAAATGTGCTAAACAAAAGGTAATTTTTATTTCAGTATTGTTTTGCATATTTTAAAACTCTATTTTCCGTTACACAGCGCCACATATTCCCCTAGAGGTGACTTTGGATAAAAAAATTTTCGCGCAATTATTCGTCCCCGTCTTGTTTAATCTTCTTACAAAATTTGGCGCCTTTCTCTCAATTAGATCGCGCTACAGAACACTCTGTCAGTTTAATTATGGCCACCTTGAATATGGAGCAAATCTTAGGAACAGGAAAATGTTCAATTAATGTATAAAAGAGAAGCCTATTAAAGCAAGTATGTCAACATTTATTCTGGTTATTTTTTTTTTTTTTTTTTTGGCAATCGTTAAATAAATGCCGCATAAGAAATTATACATAAAATATGGCCATTGAGATTTTATTATTTACTCTTTTTAGATGTCATACCTGAATTCTCCTTAGCATTGGAAATAATTCAAAATTGCTGACAAGTTCGAAGTAAGTGTTACATTTGATAAGTACAAATACATGTCTGTCAAAATATACAGGTGTCCACTCTAAACGATGTCCAACGGCTAATTCCTAAACCGTTAGTCATAGACAGATAGTTCCAATTTCAAAAATGTTTTACTTGTGGTAAAGAAGTATTTTAAAAGTGATTTGTGTCAATAAAAACATTTAAAAAAATTAAGAATTTAAATTTTTTATACGGTCCCCCGGTCTTATATGTTATATTTAGTAAAATTTTCCTATTACACTGAAATGTTAAACAAAAAAAAGTCCCATTATTCTAAGACTAAAACTCACTGAGAAATACAAGAATTTCGGACTGTGGTAAAAACGCAAATTTTGTCAAAGGACCGTGGAAAAATCTTAAATTTTGTCAAAGTGTCGCGGATAAAACGCAACGGTCTCTTTAGAAAACAGCATGCACACACATCTATGTTTATTATTATGGGTATAGTTTTTAATGTGAAATAATATACGGAAGTAACTTTTGAAAAATCGGGTTAATCCGAACCAAACTTGCGATTATCTGCGCTCAGCCTAAAATCGACCCGAAGCGAAAACAAAGTTAAGCAGACGAACAATAAAAATAATTAGCACCGGGAGGGTATTCCTTCTCTCCATTTTCTGCTGTAACCTTTGAGAAAATTTTCTATTAATTTTTTTAAAAATATTACGCAGAATCACACCTGGTTTGCGAAAAAAAGCCGAATTTCTCCAAAGAGCCGCAGAAAAAACGCAGCAGCCTCCTTACAAAACAGCACACACACACACATTTAAGTTTATTGTTATAGGTATAGTTTTTTATCTGAAACAATAATCTGATTTTTAATCTGAACTGACTTTGTAAAATCGGATTAAGGGTGTTTACCAATGTAAACTGTTTATTTTCTGATTTATTTTTAAATTCATTTTTGCTCTCAAATGCATCAAACCTGCAAATTCTCATATTTAGAAACTTAGATAATTTGCCGTGCTTGTCGATTTTTTGATAAATTCAGAAAATATTGCAAAAAATACTGTCAAAGTTGACGTTTTGAACCGAATTTTCCGAAGCGGGAGATCTGGGAATGAAAAAAATTGTCAAACTGAGAAAATAATTTTTATAAATCAAATTCTAATTAATTGAGCGAAAAATGAAATCACACGGCCGCTTATACATCTCTTCAAAAATCATGTGAGCAAATTTCATGTTTTTACTTTTAAAAGTGAGATACTTTTAAAAATGTGTCAGAAAATTTCGAGCTTATGAGAGTGGAAAAATATTTTTTCGAATACACCCTTAACCCGAACTGAGCTTGCAGGAATCTACATTCAGCCTGAAATCGACCTGAATGGAAGACAGAGATAACCCGATCTGCAACAAAAACAATTAGCAACGGGAGGGATTTCTCTCCCCTCCTCCCTCGGCTGTAACCTTTCAGAAAACTTGCTGTAATTTCAGATTGTTATTATTTTTTTTCCCTCAGAATCATCCCTGACAATACTGTAAACTGCAATTTTTAACTATAACACTTGAAGTTAGGGACATGCCATGGTAATGACATTTGCAACTTTTTATTTTCTTAATATTGAAATTATTTTTCCCATATTAATAATATTGCACAATGCAGCCCATTACGAATTTCTTAAAATAAAATAAATCGTTTATGTTAGACTCATTCGAACCAATATTTTTGTGCTGCAATTAACAAAACAAGATTCTGAAATCTCGTTTCAACATTTGGATCTCTGATTGAGCCATAGTTCTTAACGTTGTTACAATCTTATGGTTGCATGTACTGCAACACCAAATGTTGGACCAACCCAGTCTATTTTTGTTAACAATATAGTTAGGCTTGCCTAGGGCAACACATTAATTTTATCATGAGATAAATCTAAACAGTTTTTTACTTTATCATATTTGCAGCTATTTTTTTTATCAAAAAGCTACTGAATGTTATTCTCAGACTTCTGTGTTGTTGACATGTTTTAGTACAGGTTAAAATAATAGCAATAATAAATTTCTAATTTTGTACTTCCTGATATTTGTGACGATGCTATAAGTGAGATAGTTAAATAAGTATTTATCCTTCCATGTTTGTGATTTAATAATAAAACGTCCTCACTCGTTTCCTTTAATGTACTAAATATAAAATTATAAAATTAATTGTTACAATACAATATTTCCGTCATGGAAAGTTCTGGTATTTTACTTCTTAAAATATCTTTTGCACATAATGTATTGTACTAATTTAGCCTCGTATATTTTTCTCTTTTTTTCCCTATTATCATCCTTGTTTTATTCTGATTCAAATACCTGTAAATCAAAAGGCATTTTCCTC